>CM052441.1:67102933-67136539 GCA_028533085.1 Varecia variegata
AGAGAGAACAAAACACTTAACAAATTATATTGCCATATAAACAGAGAGAAAATAATGCATGGAATAATTCATACCAAAATGTGTTGAGTGCTTATCTTTGGATAGTGGGGATAGTGATTTTAAATTTCTTCCATGTGCTTTTTAAAAATCCTAATTATAAAATTCAATTTAGCCAGTGTAGTAGACTAATGACTACAGCCATACATCACTAATAGATCCAAGTAATTTGCAAAGTAATAGGGAATTTGATCCAGTTGATAATGTTCAATAATAGGCTATGGCCAGAAATCATGCTCAAAACATTTACTTTATTACTTTCAAATGGGAGATGGCAAAGGAGAATAGATTCTCATTTCTGTATATTCTATTTTTGTCTCAGTAGCGAAAGGTAACTTAGAACACATAGGGATGGCTTCTTTACAGCTATAATTTCTGTTTGATATTCATCAATAAACATTTGTGTGGTTAGAATCAAGAGATCTGGAGACAAAATGCTTGGGTTTCAATCTCAAATCTGCTATTTACTAGCTGTGCTATGATGGACTATTTATTTAACCTCTCTAGGCCTCAGTTTCATTAAAACACAGTCATGTATCATTTAACAATGAGGATATGTTCTGAGAAATACATCATCAAGTGATTTCATTGTGTGGACACCATTAAGTATACTTACACAAACCTAGATGATATAGCCTACTATACACCTAGGCTACTACATGGTGTAGCCTGTCACTCCTAGGCTACAAAACTGTACAGCATGTTATGGTACTGAATACTGCAGGCAATTGTAACACAATGGTAAGTATTTGTGTATCTAAATGTCTCTAAAGGTAGAGAAGGTACAGTCAAAATAAGGAATAAATGATAAAAAATGGTACATCTGTATAGGGCACTTATCAGTGGAGCTTGCAGGTCTGTGTGAGTCAGTGAGTGAGTGGTGAGTACTGTACACTACTGTAGACTTTATAAACACTGTACAGTTAGGCTCCACTAAATTTATAAAGAAATTATTTCTTCAATAATAAATTAACCTTAGCTTACTGTAACTTTTTTACTTTATGCACTTTTTAATTTTTTAACTCATAACACTTAGCTTAAAACACAAACCCACTATTCAGCTATACAAAAAATTTTCATTCTTTATACACTTATTCTAAAAACTTTAAAATTTTTTTTTTACTTTTTAAAGTTTTAAATTAAAAACCAAGACCCAAACACATACATTATTCCAGGCCTGCACATTACTCTAGGTCAGGATCATCAATGTCACTGTCTTCCACCCCCATATCTTGTCCTCCTGGAAGGTGTTCAGACGCAGTAACACACATAGAGCTGTCATCTCCCGTGATAACAATGTCTTCTTCTGGATACCTCCTGAAAGTCCTGCCTAGAGCTGTTTTACAGTTAACTAATTTTTTAAGTAGAAGGAATACATTCTAAACTAACAATTAAAAAGCATAATATAGTAAATACATAAACCCATAACATAGTCATTTATTATCAAGTATTTTGTACTATGCATAATTAGATGTGCTATGTTTTTATAAGCCTGGCATCACACTAGGTTTGTTCACACCAATATTACCACACAAACATGTGAGTAATGTGTTGTGCTACAATGTTATGATGGCTATAACGTCACTGGACAAATGGAATTTTTCAGCTTCATCATGAGACCATCATTTTATGAGACCATTGTCATATATTCAGTCCATTATTGACAAAAACATTGTTATACAGTGTAATTCTATCAAATAGAAGTATGATATATTTCTATCAAATAGAAATTTGATAAATGTTTGGCCTTTCCATATTTACACGCACACACATACTACAAGCATTTAAAAATTCAAAAGCAAAAGCTGTAAAAGTTGATTTTAGAAAACGCTTCTAATACTAAGGCTTTCAATGTAAATGTAAAATGACTTCTAATCTGAGAAGTAAGTGGTTCTTATCCTTGAAGAAGAGAGCTGCTTTTATAAACTCTAATCAGAATTGAGTCTTTTAAGTTCTAATAATCAAGTTTAGATCTAATGATTCTAATTGTCAAAATAAACTTGTTATAGAGAAGAAGACCTCAGTGTAGACTTGGAACACTACAGTAGCAATTGCGTTAGTGGTCATTGTTGTGCCTGCTATATGTGGTTAGTATTCTTATTAAGTCTATGTTCTGAAAATTTATTATTTTACTCGACTTAATGCCTGTTGGCTTGAGGCTGTAAAGTATGGAATCTTTTTCCAGTCTGACGGTATGATGCCATTTGGTTGGGATACACATATTACTGTTTACTCCTGGAATTGTTAGACCATGGGAAAGTTTTCCAAATTCCATCTATGCATGTGTAGCTTGGGGTCAAATCTGTTTTTCCTTAACATTCTATTTCCTTAGAAAGACTACTCTGGCCTCCAGAAATCCCCAGGCAATTGTCTTTGTGAAAAATAGAATTTAAAATAATTATCTAGTATATTCTACAGTTCACCTGGGGTTCATTCTATTGTTGGGTTTTTTGAGTTATTCACATTGCAGGAGAAACATGTTTATATTCTATCAAATGAGCACAGAATAATTTTAACAGATTGATGAATGGTGATTTTATGAAATTGACATAAAGTTTTGAGGATATGAAAATTAATGCTAAATTATTTTCATTTTTAAACAGATGAAATTTATGAACAGAAACATATAATTTAGAAAATTTAAGTGGAAAATGCAGACAGCATCTCTGCATACTTAAGCCTAAATGAAAACATTATGGATATAAGGAGGAATGAATTATTATTCTGTAATTAATGCCAAAGGTGGCTTCACTTTGAAAATTGAGTCAATTCCACTGAAATTTAATGCATTAGACATTGCAGAATGTTTTCTTACTTTGTTAGGAATAAAATGGATTGTTATTTTCTTCAATGGACTGTATGATGTTTCCCAGGGGATATTTTCATTAAATATCATGACAGGCTAAATTTTGACTGGAACAAAATATTAGCAATAATTTTAGTGGTCATGGATGTGCCTGATGTATGTGGTTAAGTACACAGATTAAGTTCATAGTTTGAAAATTTATTACTTTATTTGATATATTTTATGCAAAAACCCAAACGTTCTCAATGTGTAAAATTTTCTCTTTCTCTACAATCAGTTAGGACTTTTAACTCATACCTAAACACTCAACATCTTTATAACCAATATTCCACTCAGTTTATCTTTCTTTTAATACCAACATCATTTTAATCATCCTAGGAGGTATTATTCCATTCCATAAAATTCGTGAATGACTCCCCCTTGTTTTAAAGTAAAGTGCTTTAACCTTAATTTTAAATTTCAATCCCTTTACAACCTGGTTCAAGCTATCTTTCCCACTTAATCTCCTTAAAATTTCCTTTATGAACCCTCACTTTATCCCAGTCAAACTGGCCTACTTGACCACTCCCAAATTTCTTTATGCTTTCTTTCCTCTAAGCTAGCAAAGTGATTTCACTCCATTTTACAGAATTGCAGTGAGCATCTGTGTTTGTGTGGGTTTTTTTTGTTAATAATGCAGACTTCTCAGTCATACTTCAGACCAATTGATTCAAACAACAGGGTGCAAGACTCCCAAATATTCTGGTAAGCATTTGAAAGCATCAAAATGACCCTGGTTCATGTTAAGCATTTATTTTTATCTTTTCAGCCACTGTAGTACCATGTTTTGGCATGTCTACATATTGGAATTCTTATATGTAACTTTTAGAACTATGTTTAAATCTCACCTCCTTCATAAAGCTTTTTGTGACTCCCCAAGAAAAATATTTATTTTCTTTTTTTTATATTTCAGCTTATTATGGGGGTACAAAAGTTCTGGCTAGATATATTGCCCATGTCCCTCCCATTCCCCCGAGTCTGAGCTTCAAGCCTGTCCATTCCCCAGACAGTGCACATCGCACTCTTCATGTATTTTCTTGACTTTCACGTTGCTCATTGTTAACCTAATACAAGATATGTATGCTGTGTTTCTCATCCTGTGATATCACTGGAAAATGCTGTAGATCAGAGAATTTGAGTTTTTTTTCCTTGACCCATATGTAAAATATTTTACATTAGGGTCTAATGAACACACCCACACACCCACAAATACACACATCTACAATGAAAAAAAAACACAAAACAATATTAATCCTATTTCATTAAATGCATTGTGGTTATTACTATTCTGTTCTATTCTATTTTATTCTATTTAATTAAAAAATGCTTATAGAGACCCACTTGAAAATATCAAGACTCACTCACGGATCACTATAAACAGTTTGAAAAATACAGACTTAAAGGGCTAGTTTGCACCCAGCAAAACATGTTGTATTGTTTTCCTAATTGTTTAATTCCTAGAGAAATCATTAGATTTAGTAGTAGAAAACAGATTATTTCAAAATGATTAGATTGTGAATTGCCTGCAATTGAATATTCAAATGTGATGAGTTTAACTTATTACGTGATAATTTTGCTTTGAGATGGTTTTTGTCAGAAATACTTGCCTGGGAAAAGAATTTAAAAGGCTTAAAGTAGTTTGAATTAGTTAATTAAAAGATCATATCATCATATCCAAAACACAAAAAAGTAGTTGAATTTTTCTATAGACCTAGGTACAGCATCTATCTCTTAAGAGTTAGACTAGCCTTTACATTTTCATAAAATAGTCCCCTGTCCCTAATTAAACATAGGGCAGTCTCTTTTACAGACTTTGAGCATATCTACTAAGGGTATTGAGATACTTTGAGGAGTGTAACAGGTAAACCTGATCATTTTCTATCCAAGTACCTGGCACAGTGCTCTTCACATACTAAGTGCTCAATAAATATTTATTAGTAAATAAATAACTTAAAGAAACTATGGCTCAAGGCCCTCGAGTCTCCATTGACTGGCTTAATAAAGCTATAACTGAACACTTCATTAATTTTACCTTAAGTCATTGAAACCCCTACTAGATTTTTTTAAAACCTTATTTTGAAATAATTTTTTATATATAGAAAAGTTGCTGAGAGTTTTAATATACTTTTTACTCAGTTTCCCCTAATGTAAACATCTTACATAGCCATGGCGCTTTTTCGATACTAAGTAATCAACATTGGTACATTACTATTAACTAACTTTCAAAAGTTTTTTCACTAATGTCCATAATCCAATTCAGGATATCACATTTCATTGAGTAGTAGTGATATTTCCTCAGTCTCCTTCAATCTGTGACAGCTTCTAAGAATTTCTTTGTTTTTCATGACTTTGACATTTTTGAAAAGTACTAGTCAGGTACTTTGTAGAATGTCTCTCATTTTGGCTTTGTATAACATTTTTTTTCATGTTTAGACTGGGTTTGGGGGTTTTGGAAGAATATCACTAAACAGAAGTATCTTTCTCATCATATACATGTGAAGGAGTACATGATATCAACATGCTATTGGTAATGCTAACCTTGATCCCTTGGTTGAGGTGATGTTTACCAAGTTTCTCCACTGCAAAGTTACTATTTTTTTCCTTTCTATATTCTTTGAAAGTGAATCACTAAGTCCATTTTATACTCAAGAGGCTGGGTATTAAGCTTCACTCCTGAAGGAAGTAGTACATATATATAATATTTGGAATTCTGTAAGAAAAATGGTTCCTTCTCCCCCAACATTTATTTATTAAAATAATTTATTTATATTAGCATGAACTCATATATATTTATTTTATACTTTGTGTTATAATATAATACTATCATTATTTGTTTTATTGCTCAAATTACTCTAGTTTGGGTACTTGGAACTTGTTCAGATTGGCTCCTGTGTCCATTTGGCATGATCCCATCATTTTTTTTTTTGAGTACTTACTTATTTTCTGGCACTACAAGATACTGCAGGTTCATCTTGTATTTTCACAACCCTCGCCCTAGAATCAGCTATACATGCATGTAACTATTACCTACTATAATAAAATAAATGACTGAAACAACAAATTCAAAAGAATTGAAAGAGAACAATAAAGCAATAGAAGTTAGTACAGATAAAAGTGGAAAATAATTAATTAGAAAACAGAAATTACAGAACTAACATGTAAGCCTAGAAGTCAGTTCTTCGAAAAAAATCCATTTTGTTTGTTGAAATTCTTTGTTGAAAGAAAATTCTTTTTAAAAAACTGTCAGCAAAATAAACAAACCACTAACTAACCTATCAACATAACAGTAAGAAAATGCAAATACACAAAATTAGAAATGACAAGAGGAAAATAACCATCAAAACAGAAAATTTTAAAATGATGAGACCAATTTTCACAATCTGTGCAAATAAATTTGAAAGCCTAGATGAAATGACTAATTTCATATGAAAATACAACTATCAAAATTGATCTCAGTAGAGGCAGAAAATCTGCCAATTATTATATAAAAAATAGAGATAGAAAATATCTCCCAAGAAACATACAAAATATACCAGGTCCAGTTAGTTTCATAGCAGAATTCTACTAACACATTAATGATCAGGTACTTCCAATACTATTTAATGATTTCAAATCATAGTAAAAGAAAGAAAATGTTCAAATTCATGTTAAAAAAACCTGAGATAGATCATATACATTATGCTGCAATTTATGCTTTGCATTTAACAATATTTTTTGGGTATCCTATGGGTTAGGGTGTGTGAATTCCAAATTATTCTTCTAATGTCTAGTTTCATATTTAGCAGAGATATATAATAATTTATTTAATCATTTCCATATTGGTTTTTATTCAAGTTGTTTCTAGACTTTTCTATTTCAAGTGAATATAAGGTTATAGCTAGAAGTGTGGAATAAATTCTGGCATTCTGTGGCACTGTAGGGTGAATATGTTCAACAATAATTTAGTGTATATTTTCAAAAAGCTACAAGAGAGGATTTTAAATGTTCGCAACACAAAGAAATGATAAATGTTCCAGGTGATGGTTATGCTAACTACCTTGACTTGATCATTACACATTGGATACATGTATTGAAATATCACTCTGTATCCTGTCAATATGTGCAATTATTACATGTCGATTAATAAAAGGAAAAAAATCCTTGTACACATGTCCCTAGGGTACAGAGCTTTTGTTTCTGTAAGAGGTCAGTCAAGTTGATGAGAAATAGAAATTATTTCAGGAAATAAATATAGCACAAAACTGAATTCAAAACCATTTGAGATTAGTTCCTAGAAAATAAGTTACACATAAATACTATTCAAAAATATATAGTTTATATAGGTAAATGAATATAATCAACATTTATCTAAATTTTTTAGTGCAAAATTCCAAGTAAGTTCAAGAATGCAATCAGTGTGCTTTCTTAATGCCATTTTCTTCACCAAAGTATCCTCTTTTACAGAGAAATGTTAGCTATCATGTTTCCAAAGAACACCAGTCATGCACATCTTTCTCTTAAATTATTTTAGTCAGATAAATTCAAACCAAGAAAAGAAACACCTCAAAATATATTTTAAAATGGGAATTATTCAGGGATAGTATAAGACTTAATTAATAATCACTTTACTACTTGAGTAGTATTCCAAAATGACCCTCTTCTATTATCATTTGAACTAAGCATTTAGCTGATTATAGTTATTTATGGTATTAAGATGTTGCTTTATTGTGCTATATTCACATTAAAAGTGAAAAACTTACATTATGTAAATGGAAATTGTGTGAATCTGAAAAATTAACTATTCTGTTTTACTTAATAATTTATAATACGTGATGTAATTTACATCTATTCATATATATGTATATTATGCATGTAGGTGCACATGTGTTTTCTACAATACAAACATGCAGAGGAAAATGTGTTATATTATTTGATCTAAAGCTAATCTTCTCTGCTTCACCAGTCCTCACACATTAAACTACCATATTAATCGGGAAAAAAATATGAACGCATTGTACATTCTGCTTTTGAACTTACTCTGTACTGATATTTTTAATAGTTGCATTGGTAATACTCTGTCTTTTAATATCATCTCCCTTCCTCTACCTCTTTCCTTAAGATATTTATGAGGTATAAATGGACAAGGGGTTGTGGCGTAAGTGCCTTAGTGGTATGGGAGGAAATGGTAGTGGTCTCCTATCTTGGACCACTATCTCTCTTATTTCTGAAGGAAAATAGGCCATCTGCCCTTCACTGATTCAGATTCTTCTTAGTTTCTGCTCCATCTGCCACATTCTCCATTCAGTCCTCCAGCCTGTTAGTCCATTCCAGGCACTTTGGGCCCTTGGCAGTCCTCTGGCTCTCCCGTTAGGCTCCAAACCACTCAGGAAGTGAGGTAGGCTGAGGAGTGCCAACCAGATTCTTTCTCTGTCTGAACATGCTGCTCTCCTTGCCTAATTAGTGTAGGCTGTGATGTATCGGCACCCTGTTCTTATGTAGTAATTTCCTGATACCCAGATTGCACAATTGAGCATTAGCTCCTGCTCTCTTTCTGCCTTTCCTCTGCCTCAATATATCTAACACCTACCTAGAGTTGAGAAATTTTAAAGCACATTGTATCACTTCTCCCATATTCATTCCTTCTTGTTTGGTAATATCCTGGGCCAATCAGGCGGTAAAGGTCAAGAACACTGGAAAGTAAAAGGAGAAAACACAGACAGGATTTATTGTACCTTGTTACATATACATGAATAATATAAAGTTACATTCCCTTCTAATTCTTCTTTATTTCCTCCCCATCAGAAAAGTAAATCTAGTATAAAACCAACTAAAGAGCATATAAATCAGTACATTGGGAAAGTATTAATAACAATTACTTTTCACATGCTCTTACACATTCCTGAGATTCCATAAAAATGAACAATGATGTCCACATTTCTCTTTAACTACTGAAGCTAAAGAACTCTGATTTTTATAAAATATAAATTTTTAATTATAGTATTCAATGGAAACTTCATTGTTTATATTAGTTATATCGAATACAAAGAAAAAGCTGATTAAACTTGAATTCATACAATACCAAACATTTGGATGGAAAATTCACTGATTAAGTAGTAAGCTAAACATTTCAAAATATCTGAATTTTTGACACTATGCAAAGACTCAGATGACTAGTTGGATTTTGTAATATTTATCTAAATGCTTTTGTATAACAGACACTCAAGATTTTACACATGCACCCCAGAACTTAAAAATATGTGGTTTCATGGAAAGGTTTTCTTAAATTAATGGGGTGCCAAAAAATCAAAATCTTCTGTTTTATGGCTTGCACTCTCAAATCAACAAGTTTATTCACATCTTGTAGCATTTAAATACAAGACTGTTGTTAAACCAAGCATGTAAGATGCCTGAATGACAGAAGTGCCAATAGAGTGTTCAAGAATTTGAAGTCTGTCATTAAATTGTATCATCACAATTTAATCCAATTTTAATCCAACAAAAGTCTAATTATATAACACTTATTTTATTTTCCTGATTAATGTGGTAGTTTAAGCCATAGTGTTATGAAATCTAGCAATAAAACAAAGAAAACTCATATTAACTGTTCATAATGTAAAAATGAAAGTGGGAAAAAAGTGATTATTTACATAGTAAATTTTATATTTTCTTTATTTTGGGGTTAACTCTGTAAAAATTTTATTATTAATATGTATGTTGGTATAAATAAAAACACAAATGGAAATGTTATAATTAGAATAATTTTATTTATTTTGTTTTAAAAATTTAATCTCTGCATTATGCATGAAAAGCCAGAAAAAACCATGTTGAGGAGAAAACAGAGGCAAATGCAGAAGCCAGGCAAAATTATAGAAATGCTATAGTAATCATTTACTTATGAAATCATGATTGTAATCACCTTGACGGCACATTGACAAATTCAAAAAGAAGTATTTTAAGATTATAAAAAAATTAGTTGTGGATCTCATAGCACATTGTACTGTGAAAATAATACTACATCTGACAGGAGACTAATATCCAGAATTTATGAGGAACTCAAACTATGCAACAGGAAAACGCCACGTAACCCCATTAAAAAGTGGACTAAGGATGTGAATACACATTTTTTAAGGTTTTTTTTTTATTTCAGCATATTACAGGGGTACATTTTTAAAAGAAGACAAATGGTCAGCAAGCATATGAAAAGAATGTTGAACATCACTATCATCAGAGAAATGTAAATTGAAACCACAGTGAGATATGATCTCATACCAATCAGAATGGCTATTATTTAAAAAAGACAAAAAATAATAGATGCTGGTGATGATGTGGAGAAAAGGGAACTCTTATACACTGTTAGTGGGAATACAAATTAGTGAAATCTAACCTAAGAGTATGGAGATTTCTCAAAGAACTAAAAATAGATTGCCATTCAATCTAACAATCCTATTTCTGGGTATCTACCCAAAGGAAAAGAAATCAACACATTAAACAAAGATAACTGCACTCATACATTTATCAGAGCATTCTTCACAATAGCAAAGATATGGAATCAACCTAAGTGTCCGCCACCAGAAGATTGGATAAAGAACATGTGGTATATATACACAATGGAAAACTATTCAGCTTTATAAAAGAATGAAATTAAGTCTTTTGCAGCAACACAGATGGAACTGGAGGCCATTATTTTAAGTGAAACAACTTAGGCACAGAAAGACAAATACCACATGTTTTCACTTATGAGTGGGAGCTAAATATTAATAATATGTATACATGGAAGCAGAGTGTGGAATGATGGACAATGGAGACTCAGAAGGGTGGGGGAGAGGGGGAATGGTGGGAAGTTGCCTGGTGGGTACAATGGGCATTGTCTCAGTGATGTAGGCACTGAAGGCCCTGACTTCATCAAAATGTAGTATATCAATGTAGCAAAATTGGACTTGTACCCCATGAATATATACAAATGAAAAATAAATTTAAAAAAGACAATAAAGATGCACATAACCATCAATGGTGTTTTCTTATAAACTATAAATCTGTGAATAGAAAGGAAATTTAAATATAAGGGGATATTTTTAGAGTGGAGGAAAAGTTATGACAAATTGGGGTGAGATTTATGAAATCGTGATTTTTAGTAATCATCTGGTCAACCAGCTAGAAAGGGTCTTAAGATATCTTATGACTCATACCTCTTCTCCCTATCCATGCTCATTCACTGACCATATGTTTTAAAATGTAAATGTTAACTAGTACTTTGTGGGCTGTCTGCCCTCTGATTATTTACACTCTTCAAAGAAGGCAGTTGAATCATTGGTAATATGATAACAATCCTTTATGTAAAACTAGGATCATTTTGAGTTCCTAGGCCTCCTTTTCCCATCCAAAAATGAAGAGTTGGACATCATCTCTGAGCTTGTCACAGGTTCAAATCCTGTGACTATCTCTGATAATCTGTGAGCAAAAAAGAGAAAGTTTCCAGAATTTCAATATGCAGATGACAGAGAAATGGAGAGAGAGCTGGGAAAGTAGAAAAAGATCAAGAACTTCTCTTGTTGTAATTCATATATTACCCAGGTCATGGAGGGGCAGATAATACAGACAATCATGTTTCCAGATGGAGGGAGGAAGACTGTGCCAGTAAACATCAAGAAAAGATTTTTTTGCTTTTAAAACAGTCAGAACATGGACTAAGTGCCTGATAAGCTTCCAGATGAGCCTCTCAGCAACCTGGTTGTAATCCCAAGAAAATAATATTTTTAGTGACTTCTTCCAATGTCTTTTTCCCTGAGTAGGTAGAAACATGTATTGTTAGACATACAAATCACATACCCACTCTCACCAAACTTAGAGATAAAAAAAATCGAGTACAGGGCTTCCAGTTTTATCTCAAAGATGTATAGAGTGGGAAAGCATCATTTCCAACCCACAACAACAACAAAAAACAAACAAACAAAAAACCCAAAAGAAATAAAAATTAACAATTTTTCTTGCACTTTTTAGAGAACTACAGTTGTAGGACCAACAATTTACCTGTAATCTGGAGAGACAGACACCTTCAGGAAGAAACAGGATCCCTATATTTGCTTATCTTGTAGAGATGGTGCCAGATGTCATGTAAGTTGGTAGGAAAATTAAACTAATTTTTTATGAGTTGTTAAAGGCTGAGTTTAGGTAAGTGTGAGAGCATGCAAGCACTAACAAAAAGAAAGCTGAAGTGACTATATTAATTTCAGAAAAAGTAGACTTTGGAACAAGAAATATTATTAAGGATAAAGAAAATACATTTCATAATGATAAAGGGATCAATTCTTCAAGAAGACAGGGCAATCCTAAATGTGTATGCATCTAGATGCAGAGCTTCAAAATAAGGTGAAAATTGATAGATATGAAAGGAGAAATAGACAAATTCAGAATTACAGTTGGAGACTTCAATATTTTTCTCTTAGTAATTGATAGAATAAATAGGAAGAAAATCATTAAATGTAGAAAAGACCTGATTTATAGGTATATAACCACAAATAACCATATATAGTATCAGTGAATGTACTGGATATGGTTATTTAATGCTATAAAATCTCTTTTAATAATTTTTATCAATATTCCAATACATTCTAATACATCATGTTTTCATTATCATTTTTTTTCAGAGAAACTTTGCAATTTTTGTGTGTATATCTCCTTTTAGACAAAGGTTTTCACTTGTGAATTATTTTAAAAAATAGAAAAGAGACATTTTGCTTTTTCATACTGTTTTTATAATTTATATTCTTAAAGTATATTAGGGTTCACTTGTGGTACTAAATTTTTTTTTTTTTTTTTTTACTCTACTATCAAGGATTAGATTTACTTTACTGATTATGTTGCTTAGGTCTCCTACATTCTTATTGTTTTATTAACTTCATCACACTTGGATTGATTTATTAAAATATATTATTATTGTTGTGTTTCTGTCTATCCTGGAAACTCATGTAGTTTCTGCTTCACAAAAGTTGTTTCTTTATTATTGAGTGAATAAATATCAATAATTATATCTTTTTGTAAAACATAGCTTTTCACACTAGAAAGTGTCCTTCTTTGCTTTTTAAAAAATATTCTGACTTATTGGTACCCATTTAGATGTTAACATTTCCAACTTTACTTTCTTTATATTTCTATGCTGGTATATATTTATTCATCCTACGATTTTAATCATTCTGAACTTCTTTGTTGTAAGTGTGTCTCTATTACATAGCATAGCACTGGATTTTACTTTGTTGAAAAATTTGAACATCCTTTTTTAAAAAGATATATTTGCCAATTTATACTTATTGATGTGATTAACATGTTTGGCTTCAGTTCTGCAATATTATATTTCATTATATATGTATATATTATGTATTTCTTAACATAAATATAGATACAGCTTAATCTACTATATAATTTGACATAATTGTTTTCAATTTATTGTTTTACTATATCATATATAGAAAGGGTTGGTTTTTTGTTCTAATGGTCACCTGTATACTAATTCTTTTATATAATACTTTTAATGCCCACCCTGTATTTGAAGACTATCAATTTATTTCCCACTCTTAGAAGAAAAATTAGCTAGTACTATCTTCTACTTCCCAATCTTCTTCGTCCCCAGCAATCTAAATTTAAGCAATATACTTCAAATCAGTAAGCCTGTTCTACTTTTTATATATACTTCCAATTCTTAAACCATTGTTGTATTGTTTCTACATTGTCAGAGACTATAACTATCATATACTGTATTTTCTCCTTTAAAATAATCATTTAGTCTTACTTCTACAGATAAATATAAATTCTGTGGCTATAACCAATGCTTATGCCAATGAATTTCTGGTCATTTTTGTATTTTGAAGCTTATTCTTTAGTAGGTTATTTAAGAAGTCATCATGGTAACAATATTTCCTTTGTTATTTTGTATTCCTCATGATTTGTCTATTTATACAAAAAGATCAATTTGACTGGATAAAAAATTCATGATTAACAACATTTTATTTTCTTAAAATCTTACTTGTATTGCTCCATCATATTCTAGAATAAAACACAATGATCTGGAAAAGTGGGAAATCAATCAATTATTTTTTCATTATAAGTGACTTGGTCTTTCTGAAATCTCAAGGTATTTTAATTTTCAGTTCAATACTTTTACTAGAATATATCGTAATCTTGTCTGTTTGGGGTTGATTTCCCCCCAGGATGTGGCATAATCTTTTATCTTTTTATTTTTTTTCCGTATTTTCTTTCTTTCTTTCTTTATTTTTTGAGACAGGGTCTCACTCTGCTGCCCGTGGCATCAGCCTAGCTCACAGCAACCTCAAACTCCGGGGCTCAAGCGATCCTACTGCCTCAGCGTCCCGGGTAGCTGGGACTACAGGCATGTGCCACCATGCCTGTCTAACTTCATATATATATATATATATATATATATATATATATTAGTTGTCCATATAATTTTTCTATTTTTAGTAGAGACGGAGTCTCACTCTTGCTCAGGCTGGTCTCGAACTCCTGAGCTCAAGTGATCCACCGGCCTCGTCCTCCCAGAGTGCTAGGATTACAGGCGTGAGCCACCGCGCCCGGCCTATTATTATTTTTCATTGAAAATAATAATTGAACATGTTTATGGAGCATAAATGATATTTTGATACATGTATACAATTAATAATGATCAAATCAGGGTAATTAGTATAACCATACCCCATTTGTCATTTCCTTGTGTTGGAAACATTCCAAATCTTCTCTTTCAGCTAAGAGAAAATATAAAATAAATTGTTGTTAATTATAGTCACCTTGCAATACCATAGAATATCACAAATTATTCCTCCTATCTAGCTTTAATTTTGCATCAACCAACCTCTCAATATACACCCCCTCCCTTCCCAACCTCTAATAACCACAATGCTACTCTCTACTTTTATGACATGAACTTGGTTAGTTTACAAATATGAGTGAAAATATGTAGTATTTATTTTTCTATGCCTGGTGTATTGTACTTAACATAATGTCCTCCAAGCTCATCTGGATTGCCACAAATGACAAGATTTCATTATTTTTTTATAGCTGAATAGTTTTTCATTGTGTATATACATCGCATTTTCTTTATCTGTTCATTGGTGATAGACACTTAGATTCATTTCATATATTGGGTATTGTGAATAGTGCTGCAGTAAACATGAAACTGAAGACATCTTTTCAACACACTCATTTCCTTTTCTGTAGATAAATGCATAGTAGTGGGATTGCTGGATCATATCATAGTTCTATTTTTAGTTTTTTGATGAACGTCCTGTTTTTCCTAATGGGTGTACTAATGTACATTCTCACCAACAGTGTATAAGATTTCCCTTTTCTCAAGATCCTTGCCAACACTTGTTACTTTTTGTCTCTTTGATAATAGTTGTTCTATTATCAACATATCTCATTGAGGTGATATCTCACTGAGGGGTGATATCACTGAGGGGTGATATCTCATTGAGGTTTTGAATTGTATTTCCATGATGATTAGTGATGATGAGCATTTTTTCATATATTTGTTGGAAATTTGTATATATTCTTTTTTTTTGAGACAGAGTCTCAAATATTCTTTTGAAAGATGTCTGTTCAGCTTATTTGCCCATTTTTATCATATTGCTATTATTTGCTATTGAGCTATTTGACTTCCTTTTATATTTGCATATTGATCCCTTTCAGATGAATAGCTTGCAAATATTTTGTTCTATTGTATAGGTTGTTTCTTCATTCTTTTGGTTGTTTCCTTTGCTGTGCACAAGATTTTGAGTTTAATATTGTCCCACTTGTCCAGTTTTGCTTTTGTTGCCTGGGCTTTTGAAGTCTTATCCATAAAATCTTTTCAAAGACCAATGTCTTGAAGTGTTTCCCCAATGCTTCCTTCTAGTAGTTTTACAGTTTTAGGTCTTAAAATTAAGTATTTAATCCATTTTCAGTTGATTTCTGTGTATAGTGAATGATAGGGGTCTACTTTCATTCTTCTGCATGTGGATATTCAGTTTTTCCAGCACTATTTATTGAAGAGATTTTCCATTCCCCAATGAATGTTTCTTGGTGCCTTTGTGAAAATTAATTTATTGTGAATATGTGGACTAATTTCTAGGCGTTCCATTGGTCAGTGTGTCTGTTTTTAAGCTAATATAGTGCTATTTTGTTTACTATAGTTTTGAAGTCAAGTAGTGTGAGGCCTCCAGGTTTGTACTTTTTGCTCAGGATTACTTCAGTTATTTGAGGTCTTTTGTGATTCCATATAAGTTTTAGGATTTTTTTTTTCTATTTCTATGAAGAATGTAATTAGTATTTTGATAGAGATTGCATTGAATCTGTAGATTGCTTTGGGTAGTATCATCATTTTCATTATATTAATTCTTCCAGTGCATGAACATGAGATAGCTTTCCATTATTTTGTGTTATCTTCAATTTCTTTCATCAGTGTTTTATTGTTTTACTTATAGAGATATGTCATCTCTTTAATTACTTATTCCTGGGTATTTTTTCTGTAGCTATTGTTAATGGGATTGCTTTCTTGATCCCTTTTGCAGCTGGTTCATTATTGATGTATAAAAACTCTTAATTATTATACATTGATTTTGTATTCCACTTTACTGAATTTTTTTAAATCAGTTCTAACAGGTTTTTTTTGTTGAGCTTTTATATTTTTCTCTATATAAGACCATGCCATTTGCAAACAAGAACAATTTGACTTTCTCCTTTCCAATTTGGATGCCATTTATTTCTTTGTCTTGCCTGGTTGCTCTGGCTAGGACTTTCAGTACTATGTTGTGTAAGAGTGGTCATTCTTATTTAGTTCTAGGCTTTCGGCTTCTCCTCAGTCATTATGTTACTAGCTATGGTTTTGTCATCTATGGCTTTCATTGTGATGTACATTTCTTCTATACTCATTTTGTTGAGAGTTTTTATCATGAAAGGATGTTGAATTTTATCTAATGCTTTTTGTGCATCTATTGAGATGATTATATGGTTTCTGTCCTTCATTTTGTTGATCTGATATATCATGTTTGTTAATTTGCATATGTTGAACCATCCTTGCATCCCTGGCATAAATTTCACTTGATCATTGTGAATGATCTTTTTAATGTGTTGCTCAATTCTGTAGTTATCTTTATTTGTTGTGTCCTTGTCTGGTTTTAGTATCAGAGTAATGCTGGACTTATAGAATGAATCTAGAAGAATATCTTCCTCTTCATTTTTCTGGAAGATGTTGAAAAGAATTAGTATTAGTTTTTCTTTAAATGTTTGGAATAATTTAGCTGTGAATCCATCAGGTCCTGGGCTTTTCTTTGATAGGAGACTTTTTCTTATTGAGCCAATCTTGTTAACACATAAATTGATCTGGTCAAATTTTCTGTTTCTTATTTTCACATAGGTTGAATCTGTCCAGTAATTTATCCATTTCCTCTAGGGTTTCCAATCTGTTCACATACATATGTTAATAATAGCCTCTAATTATTTTTTGTATTTTTATGGTATCAGTTGTTTTTTGTTTCTGATTTTTTTATTTGGATCTTCTCCCTTTCTCTTGTTTTTTTGTTAGTCCAAGTAGCGGTTTATCAATTTTATATTTTTAAAAAACCAACTTTTCTGCCAGGCGTGGTGGCTCACGCCTGTAATCCTAGCACTCTGGGAGGCCAAGGCGGGTGGATCGCTCGAGGTCAGGAGTTCAAGACCAGCCTGAGCAAGAGCAACACCCCATCTCTACTAAAAATAGAAAGAAATTATCTGGCCAACTAAAATATATATATATAGAAAAAATTAGCTGGGCACGGTGGCGCATGCCTCTAGTCCCAGCTACTCGGGAGGCTGAGGAAGTAGGATCGCTTAAGCCCAGGAGTTTGAGGTTGCTGTGAGCTAGGCTGACACCACGGCACTCACTGTAGCCCGGGCAACAAAGTGAGACTCTGTCTCAAAAAAAAAAAAAACCAAAAAAAAATAAACCAACTTTTCATTTCATTGATTTGCTTTAATTTTTTAAATTCTCAATTTGTTCATTTCTGCTCTGATCTTTACTATTTCTTTCCTTCTGCAAATTTTGGTTTGGATCTTTTTTTTTTATTTTCTTGTTCCTTAACATGTATCATGAAGTTGTTTATTTGAATTTTTTCTACTTTTTTGATATAGGCATATATTCCTATAAACTTCCCTCTTAATACTGCTTTTGCTATGTTGTGTTTCCATTTACATTTGTTTCAAGAAAACTTAATTTCTTTTTAATATCTTCATTGGCCCATTCATCATTCAGGAACATGTTTTTTAATTTTTATGTATTTGGACAGTTTTTAAAGTTCTTGTTGATTTCTAGTTTTATTCTACTATGGTCAGAAAAGATACTTAATATAATTTCAATTTTTAAAAATTTGTTGAGACTTGTTTTGTAGCCTAACATGTGGTGTATTCTGGAGAATGTTCCATATGCTGATGAGAAGAATGTGTGTTCTGCAGCTGTGGGAAATAATGTTCTGTAAGTGTCTGTTCATTTAATCTGCAGTGCAGTTTAAATCCAATGTTTCTTTTTTGATTTTCTATCTAGATGATCTGTCCAGTGCTGAGAGTGGGGTGTTAAAGTCCCCAACTAGCATTGTATTGGATTCTATCTCTCCCTTTAGATCTAATATTTGCTTTGTATGTCTCGATGCTGGGTGCATGTATCAATATTTTTACAATTATTATATCCTCTTCTTGAATTGATCCCTATATCATTATATAACGACTTTTTAGTGTCTTATTAGTTTTTGGCTTAAGGTATGTTTATCTGATAAAATTATTGCTACTTCTGCTCACTTTTGGTTTCTCTTTGTGTGAAATATGTTTTTTCCATCCCATCACTTTCATTCTATGTGTGTCTTTATAGGTGAAGTGAGTTTCTTGTAGGCAACATACTGTTGAGTATTGTTTTTTGGTTATTTATTTAGCCAATAATCTGATAACATTCAAGGTGATTATTGATAGGTGAGCACTTATTTCTGTCATTTCGTTATTTGGTTTTTGGTTATTTTGTATATCTTTTATTTTTGCTTATCATTGCAGTTTGGTGGTTTTCTGTCATGTAAGGTTTGAATCCTTTCTCTTTCCCTTTTGTGTATCTCCTCTAGCAGTGAGTTTTATCTTTTGTGTGTTTTCATGATAGTAGTTATGTGCTTTCACTTCCAGTTGTAAGACCCCCTTGAGAATTTCTTGTAAGGCCAGTAATGAATTTTTCAGTTTTTACTTGTCTGATAAAACCTAGTTCTCCCTCATTTTTGAAGGATAGCTTTGCTGGGGATAGTATTCTTTCTGAGAAATTTGCCCAGTGTCTTGCAAACCTATTGTAGCAGTTAGGTCTTGGGGTTGAGGTTAACTCTCTGTGGCCTCATTGGATGTAGATTGCCCACAGAGCCAAGATCTATGATGCTAAGGCATGCCCTAGCAGCTCAGGCCCAAGGAGCCACGTTGTAGCTGTGATTCTAACCCTATAGGGCAAGGAACAAGACTTGTCTGGCTCCAGCAAAGAAAAGGAGCTCTGTAAGTTTGAGCTTATGGAGCAGGGCTGCAATTTGGGAACCAGAGCCCATAGTGTGCAGTGGCAACTCAGATCCCAGAGGATGATGCACCATTTAGCAGTGACTCTAGACTCTGGGGTGGTGGGATTCAGCAGTACCCCAGACTCTGTGAGAGCAGATGCAGCAGCAGCAAGGACCCCAGAATAGCAGAGTACAGCTGTCATTTTGGACCCTGAGGGGCAGAGAACAACACAGCAAGGATTCCGCTCCCAGGGAAGGGGTGTGTCTCAGCAGCTTGGACTTAAGGGGGCCAGTTAAGCTTCAAGGAAACAAGGTACTAGAGTTGTTTGGCTGTAGGGTAGGGTGTCTTAGCTCTGCCACTGCTCTATTTGACTGGGATGTAGGGTACTATGCCAGCTCATATCTGCTATGCACAGTTTCTCAGCGCAACCAAGGCATTGATTCCCCAGGGGGCAATACACTGCTTTAGCTCATGCCTGGGGTACATGGCTGCTCTGGATGGTCAAAGAACCATGTCCTGGGAGGCAGGAACTTCCAAAATTTAGGCACCAAAGAAGCATGGCTGTTCTGGGTAGCCAGAGTACTGTATTCTTAGATGTGCTTCAGCTCATGCACAGTGGGGTGTGACTGCTCAGGAAGGCCAAGGCACCATTTCCCTGGGATGTCAGACATTATTGCTTTAGCTCTGAAAAATGGAAAGAATAAGGTTAACACAGAAAAAGAGGAAGAGAGAGAGAGAGAGTGTGTGAGCAAGAGCATGTGCTTGGAACTTGTTTGAATTCTTAAAACCAGTGATACTGGATTTCAGTTCCACCACTGTCTTCTATTCAATAAACCAATTAAGTTTCCATTTATTTTTAACTATTTTATTTGTTTTCCTTTGTCATTTCCAAATATAAGACATTTGAAAAGTAGACCCTTTTCCCATAAATCTTTGTTTACTATTGACTTCCTAAGCTTTTACCTCAATTACCTAGTTGCTTTTATCAATCAAAACCTCAAATGAGTAATCCAAGCTCAATTTTTTTATTCCTGGGTTACCATGTAACCCTTTTGCTTTCATTTCTATTTTCTTCCTTGTGAGGTCAGTAGTTATGTCCCCATTTTCATTCTTCGTATTAGTAATTTGAATCTTCTCTCTTTTTTCTTGGTAAGTCAAGCTAAAGGTTTGCCAATGTTATGGACATTTTCAAAGAACCAACTTTTAGTTTCATTGACTTTTCTCAATTTTTTTCTATTTCCTATTTCATTTATTTATGCTCTAATATTTATTATTTTCTTCCTTCAGATTGCTTTTGACTTAATTTGATTGTCTTTTTCTAATTTTATGCATGAAAATTATTGATTTGTGATTTTTTATGTTTTTGAAATATAGGTGTATATAATTATAAATCTTTCTCTGAGCACTACTGGAACTATTTCCCATTAGTTTGGGTATGTTGTGTCTTAATGTTAACTGTTTTAAAAAATCTATCTTGTAATTTCTTATTTTACCCAGTCTTTATTTAGTAGTGTGTTGTTTAATTTCCACAGTTGTGATTTTCCCAAACATCTTTCTATTATTAACTTGTAGTTTCATTCCATTGTGGTCAGAGAACATATTTTGTATGATTTAAATTCTTTTTGATTTATTAAGCCTTGCTTTAGGGCTTGTTATTTGGTCCAAACTCAGAATATTCCATGTACACTTGAGAAGAATGTATATCCTACTATTACTGGGTGGAATGTTCTATATATTAATATTTCAGTTTTGTCTAGTTGGCATATAGTGTTGTTCAAGTCTTTTGTTTCTTTGATGATTGCCTACCTAGTTGTTCTGTTCATTATTAAAGTGTCATATAGATGTTTCCAGTTATTGTTGAACATTCTATTTCTGTCTTCAATTCTGTCAGCTTTGCTTCACTTATTTTTGGGCTCTCTTGTTAGTTTTGTTTATGTTTATAATTGTTATATTTTCTTGGTTGATTGTCTAATTATTATAAAGTGTCCTTCTTTGTCTTTGATAGCAAAATTTTCTCTTAAAGTCTATTTTGTCTAACATTAATATAGTCATTCCAGTTCTCTCTTAGTTACTGGTTGGATGGTATATCTTTTCCTATCCTTTTTTCCTTCAACCTATTTGTGTCTGTGAACCTAAAATGTGTCTTTTGTATAAAGCATATACTTGGGTCATGCTTGTTTAACCATTCCATCATTCCCTGCCTCTTAATTGGAGAGTTTAATTCAATTACTTTTAATGTAAGTATGGAAAGATTGTATTCATATCTGCCTTTTGCCATTTGCTTTCTATATGTCATGTCTTTTGACT
Source organism: Varecia variegata (assembly GCA_028533085.1). Classification (NCBI taxonomy): domain Eukaryota; kingdom Metazoa; phylum Chordata; class Mammalia; order Primates; family Lemuridae; genus Varecia; species Varecia variegata. The sequence goes on from CM052441.1 coordinate 67,124,655, forward strand.
TTAAATACCTTGAACCAGTAAGTCTTTCAGTCGTTGAAATGGGGATTTGTATGTATTTTGGGCACACTTGCAATACTTAGTCAGGTAGTTGACAACTCTGCCTTAGTCTTCACTTCCTGATTGCACAGAATCTTGAAGTTAGTTGTAAGTGAGAGCTTGTAGCATTCTCAGGTATTTCCTAAGAAAGCATGTAAGAACTGGTCATGTGCACAACCCTATGCGTGTATGTGGCCTGTTCTAAATTCCCAGGTATATGTCAAAGCTTTTAAGATCCTTCCTATGGCCATCTCTCTCCTCAGCTTTTTAAAAAATAATTTGGTTAGTGTAATGTTTTCCCCAATGCTAATCCAAAAAGGTAGCCACAAAGTTGGTCGTTGCTTGTATTTGATTTTGATAACACTCCCACAGGAAAAGCCTTTTGGGCAGGCAGTGAGAAGGGGAAAGCTTTTAACACTAGGAGAAATATGAGTCAGGTCAAAGACAGTCTTGCAAGTAAAGTCTTTTTCCACTGAACCACTAGATAAGTAAAATAATAACAATTCCTTGGCAATGAAGTTTTGAAAGAGCTTTGGCCTCCCTCTTATGGTGGCTTTCAGGCTGCTAGGGTTCACTGTGAATGTGGGTTGTTTTTCAGGCTACTATGAAGCTGGAGAGTAGAAATAGGACTTCGGAAAGCTAAAGTGTCAAAATCTCACTGTTTTTACTGAGATAGAGCCTTCTCTCTCTCACTCTTTTTCTTTATCTTTCTTTCTTTTTTTCCCTATTTATTTTTTTCACAAATGTTCCCTGAGTTGCTGTAAGCTTTTGGTTAATTTTCAGAGTTCTGAAAAAGTCAATTCTGACAATTTTTGCCAGTTTTCTTATAGCTTTTGTGGAAGACAGAATTTTCTGAAGTCCTTAGTCAGCCTTTTTTACTGACATCCAGAGCCATTGGACTTTAAGGCACCATGTGGACTGGACTCATCCAATGAGCTTATTAGCAGTGATATGGTTGGACCAAAAACAAAGACGTTTTCCTGTAATTATCACTCTGCTTTAAATTCCAGAACTTTCCTACCTACATGAAATAGGTTTGGAAAGAGATGTCCAATTATGATTGAATTTACTACTGGATAGATATTCTGGGGCCCTCAAAGTCAGATTTAGTTGATTCAAAAAATTTAAGTCTGATCAACACCTGGGTGCACATTTGGGAATGATACCCATTGGGTGTCCGACAGAGGTAGGGGGAGGGGATGGGTGTATATCTACACGATGAGAGCGAAGCGAACTGTCAGTGGAATGGACATACTTGAAGATCTGACTCAGGGTGTTGGGGGTGGGGAAGGGGACGGGTGTATACCTACATGATGAGTGCGATGTGCACTGTTGGGGGAATGGACACCCTTGAGGCTCAGTCTCGGGGGGTTGGGAGGGGCATGGGCAATATACTTAACCAGAACAGTTGTACCCCCATAATAAGCTATAATAAATTAAAAAAAAATTAAACCAAAAAAAAAATTTAAGTCACTTCACATTTCTTGCACATTTGATTTTAATGTGACAAATTAATATCTATTACCCTAGCCTCCAGCTGGTCTTTTTACATCTTGTGTCTCTTCCTTTCCAAATCCATTTCACACTCTAATGATTGGTTAATCTTCTAAAAATCTCACTGTCATCATAATAATCCTTGGTGATTCCCCGATTAACTACAGTGCTTTTTTTAAGTATCTGGAAGCTTTAGAGGTTCCAAGATACCCCTCTACACACAGACACACATACACACACCATGCAAACAGGGCATTTATCTGTTTTATATACTATGTTTCAGCATATGATGGTTGATTGCTAAGAAAAATGTTTAAAAATGATGAGCCTATAGTATTTGTTCTCAAAAAATAATAAACTGGTAAAGTTAATACAAAGCCAGATTCCCTGGCTTCATCTTGAGAGATTCTTACATAATAGGTTTATATAGTGAGTATGATACAGGTGGTCTTAATACACTCATTTGGAAAAGGCAAAAAACAATTTACAAGAGGATTAAAAAGTCAGCATTCAAAATGCCTCATTTCGGTCAAGTCTACTTTTGCAACTTTTAAAGTGGCTGCTCTCCCAAGATTGCCTGTTGGATGTGTTTTGCTCATGCTGTGTCTTAGCTGATTTATTTACCTCCCTCTGACATGTATTATCCTTCTTTTATGCTTGACTTCATCCTACTTTCCTTAAGGTTCTAGCTCAAATTTCACCTTCTCCATTTTACTGATCCTATCTAATTTAGCCCACAATGATCAGAAGGAAGAATTGGTCTAAATGCTACTGTTTTCCAAATAACAGCAATGATTGCTTAGTTTAAAATTTTCTGTTTTCATCACCTTAGGGTTTAGCTATGACTGCCTTTCCCTGCCTGATTAGCTGGAAGCTCTCGCTAGGCCTGTCAGCCAAACCTGGCCTGGGACCATAGGGCATGGAGACAATCCTGATTCAGAGACGTTTCCAGGGGCAACGTGGAAACCAAAAGCCAGGTGAATAGTATCTCTCAAATGGCAACCCGACAGGGCAGAGAGGCAAAATCCAGATGGAAGCAACTATGCAAAAATTGGGACTCCCAGAAGAGTGAAAGAAAGGAGCCAGTGTCTGCATCTGGACCATAAGGCCCATTTTTGCAGAGGCTGGCAGGACTGGGCATGGGTGGAGGCTTAGAGACACTACGACAGAGAGACAGACTCATAAATGATAAATTACATTTTTCTTGCTCTTATTAAAAACATAAGAAAACCTAGAAGACTAACCCCCAAAGGGCCACGACTTGCTTTTCTTAGCCCAATCCTAAAGAGACTCTCTTTGATCTCAGTTTTGTTTCCCTAGTGTCTTCTTTCGTCTTAAACGTTCTGAGTTCCTCAAAGTATTAGGAAATGGAGGGAAAAAATAAGGAACAATATTATGCTCTGTTGATGATTATATCTAGAGTCAAAATAGATGTTTATCTCTTCCATTTTAGATTTGAATTACTGATAACTATAGAGGGTTATCAATCATACTCTACTAACTCAGCATTAAAAGATATTTAATTAATGATTTTTTAATAAGTGTATAGAATATTTCATGTAAGAAAAGGAGCTGCTTTGTTTTCTTTCTTTCACAAAATTGATTTGAAAATTATCTAGACATATTATTTTTCTTAAATCACCTGATTCCCTTTAATGATGCTTTTATATAACTTTTGGTCAGTATATTTGTATGTGTTTACACGCACACATATGTTTATTTATCTGCAAGTACAAGCATGGTAAGGCGGAATAGAAATGTTACTGTGTGTATCCCATTTCTCTTACACTTTCCATCTCAACCTTTGCTTTAAATCCTATTCTTTCTTAATCTCTAATATTCATTGATTGAGACAGTGTTATATTTTCTTTAATGTCTCTGACAAATCAAATAATTGTAGAAATGACACATACAAGATATAGTAGTGCTCTTTTATTTGGGGAAGGATATATTCTGAGACCTTCAGTGGACGCCTGAAACCATGGATAGTACCGAATCCCATATAAATTATGTTTTATACATAAATACATACCTAAGATAAAGTTTAATTTATAAATAAGGCACAGTAAAAGATTAACAACAATAACTACTAATGAAATAGAACAATTATAGTAATGTACTGTAATAAAAGTTATGTGAATGTGATCTCTCTCTCCCAACATATCTCCATGTGCTCTACTCAACCTTCTTGTGGTGTTGTGAGATGATACAATGTCTGCGTGATGAGATGAAGTGAGGTGAATGATGTAGACGTCATGCTACAGCATTGGGGTACTAGTGACCCTCTATATTCCTGAATCTGTGTAACCACCTCTTATTTGTAAATGACTTGAAATCACTCATTTTAGGGGATGCCTTGCTGAAATCTTTGTATAGGCTCAATACTTTCTGTGCAATACGTTGCCATTAATTGGAACATGTTTTTTGTTCATATCTTCCACTCACAAATTTAATGCCTTTTCCGTATTAACTAAGCTCTTGTCACACACTGTGATCATAACTTGCAGTTTGAAGTGCAACAACAAAACTAGTACAAACTTTTTTTTCTTTCTTCTTAATTATACTGTCATAAGATTAATCCTCATCATAGATCTTCATAATCTCAGCATATACTTTTTTTTCTTTCTTCTTTAAGTTGAGAACTTTCACTTTTTCACTTCAGGGATGTACTTTATGGCTTCTCTTTGGCATATCCTAATTGCCAGCATTACTAGCCTTGTGCTTTGGGGTTATTATTAAGTAAAATAAAGGTTACTTTAACACAAGCACTGCAATACCTGCAACAGTCAATCTGATAACTGAGACAGCTACTAAGTGGCTAACGGGCAGGGAGCCTATATAGCGTAATATGCTGGACAAAAGAAGGATTCACGTCCCAAGCAAGATGGCACAAGATTTCGTCATGCTATACTCAGACCAGCAAGCAATTTAAAACTTACATATTATTTATTTCTGGAATTTTCCTTGTAATATTTTCAGACCACAGTTGACCACAAATAACCAAAAGTGTGAAAAGTAAAACTACGAATAAAGGGAAACTACTGTATAGTTAAATTTGTTTAAATAACTAAGAGACTTATACAGCTAGTGAAGAATTTTCATGGTAAATTAAAAGACATTAAATATAAGTAACTATATAGAGAAAAAAATCTTAGGGCAGATACGTTTTATAAATTTATTTAAAAGACAGTATTATATAAGCACACACACACATGAAACACCTGGGAGTGATAACTCCTCAGATGTTTAGAGAATATTCTGAGTTTCAGATTGAAAGAGAAGTTGATTTTTCTGTTTTCATTCATTGATATTTTTGGTGAGCACATACTACATGCGAAGTAAACAATACAGACAAAATCTCTATTCTCATGGAGCAGCTATTCTTGTAGGGGAAGGCAGAATGGAAGGAAACAAGTAGACAAATATTAAAAAAATGATAACATTTCAAATAGCTTTCAAGGTTATAAAAAAAATAAAGGTGGGTAGAGAAATATATAGAGATAATGACTGAAGGAGGCAGTGTTTTAGACAATAGTGATAGGAAAGTTATTCTCGAGGAAGTGTATCTGATCTAAAACATGAAATCTGAAAAGCAGCGAGGCATGTGAAAATATGAGAGAGATTGCTCCAAGCAGAGTGCGAATACCTAGCAGCAGGAACACCCAGCGTGAAGACCCAGAAATGGAACAAGAGTAGGCATTTGCGGAAGAGAAAGAAAACTAAGTATCTGGGGTCTAGTGAAATAGGCTGTAAGAAAGAGATGCTGTAGAAGTAGGCAGCGCCTAGGTGGTGTAGAGTCCTGTGGACTCTGGTGAGGGATTTTGTTTTATTCTAAAAGTTATGAGAAGTAAAAGGAAGATGTTAGGCAGGAGAGTAAAATAATATGATGATGAACCCCATGGGCTAGAGAGCAGGCAGGGGACCATCTCATTTGGCTTTAATAGGTGTATCAGATCAGTCACCCTAAATTCTATTCTTCTGTATCTTGTTTTTACTGCATCCTGAGCCAAGCAGGGGACTGTGAAGGGCTAACCTCTTTTGAAGAACATTATGATTTAAAGGAATTTATTTCTTTTGGAGAGTATTGAAGACCAGAAAATGTTTGAATATTGGTAGATTGCCCATGAAAGAACGACTGCCAGAGGGATTTTAAAATGCATATCAGGAACGAAATGTTCCCTTATCCATGGAATGCAGAGTAGAAAAAGTGTAATCTCCCTCTCCCTCTTTTTCATTACAACTTCCTACCTTCTCTTTTCTTAGCTAGTATATTGTTTAATCAATAGCATTTGGTATCTTTGTTGAAAAAGGCATTTAATAGCATAAAACTTTTCTCAAGTATTACATGTTTTATAATAAAAGCCAATACAAATGAGAGAGACCTAATGTAAGCTGTATTTCCTTCAATTTCAATTTTCTTCTCTTTCAATTATCTTTCAATAGATGATAACTTTTATTTTGCTAGAGGTCATAAGGAGGCACAATTGATAGGCTAGACAATCAATTTCCCTTTATTTTGGAAGGAGTAAAATTTAGATTAAAATATTATTTATTACTGTCATTTTGCTATTGCATACAGCCAATAATATCAATGATAACTATGTAAGCATTTTTCATATTTCCAAGTAATTCTGTAACATTTTTAGAATAGTGTCAAATTGGTGAAATATCATTAGAAAGAATGAAGATGTTTATGGAATTCTTTACTTAAATAAAAAGGATTTGGCTTTTTAAAAGAGATATTTGATAGAATTGCCTAAAAAAATCTGAACTACTATCTCCAACCATCTCTTGATTATTTTTAGAAAAATTATGCTCAATTTTTTTTAATTGAGCATAAATTCATTCAGTAAGAGACTCCTCTCTATCTGAACTGTTTGAAGAGTGGAGGTCTTTCTGGAATGAGGCTTAGAGTTAGTGAGCAGCCTGTCATGTGCCACTGAGGTAGTCGCTCCCCACTGTCAGTAGCTCCCTGGACACTAAGACCCCCACGTAATCCTGGAGTGGATGAGGAACAGCTCTGGCTGGGCTGGGGCTCACCACGGACCTCCGTGTCTCCGGCAAGCCTCTGAGAGTACCTCACATCTTTTGTGATCAAAATGGTTTTATTATTTTATGAAAATGATATAGGTTTGTGGTAAATATTTGAGAAATGTATAGATATTATATGTAATGTATAATAAATAATATGTCATATAAAGGAAGAATCACAAAATATATACTGTTTCGATAAAAAATACTGAATTTTTCTTGAATTTAACTAAAGAAAAATTAGTAAAGGAATTGTTAAACTTCCAGTAATTTTTTCCTTCCAGCAAAATGTAATCAATCTTAGAAAAGTCTTTCTAAAACTAATTGAAAGCATTATGAAAAACTTAAAAGTTGGTGACGTTTTACAGCTATATGTCAATAAGATGAGATTGCCCTTCTAAAAAGATGAGAAAGTACCCCATTTCAGCTTCTCCAATTTCCACTACCTACACCTACTATTCTCTCTGATTTTGATATATTTTAAATATTATGCTAATAATAAATAAATGCTAAGACATATCATATTTATGTTCTCTTAGGTAGCCATAATTTCCACAGTTTTCTACTAATCTAAAATATTAAGTACATAATGAGTTTATTTTGCTATGGCTTCTGTATTTCAGAATTCCTTGTTGGATTTATATTTTGTTCGGCTTCCTTGCACTTTCAATTTTATTTGTTTGCTTGCTTGTTTGCTTTATGCTCCAAAGAAGCATTACTCATAGGTGCTGCTTTTCCTGAGTTCTTGAATGCTCTGAATGTTTTTCTGTTGTCTTCATATTTGAAGGAAACTTAGCTACATTTAACAGTCGGCTCACATTTGCTTCCATGCATCCATTTACTCCATATCATTAGCTGCATTTCTACTATGCTCCAGGCGCTGAGGATCTACGGTAAACACAGACAATGTTGATGCCCCTGTAAAACTTGCAATCCATTACGGGCAGAAAGACAGGCAAACACATGGATTTTGCATTGTGATGTATGTTGCGAAGAAGAAAACCAGGGTATTGGGATGGGATGGCTGTGAACCATTTTAAGTGTGATAGCTCCGTACTGTCTCCTTAGAGATGACATTTGAACTGAGTTAGTGATGACAAAAGAAGCCAGTCTTGTGGAACTGGTTGGAAAAGTATTGCAAGCACAAGAAGCGGAAGAAAAACAAGTGTACAAATCCCACAGTAGAAAAAATATTTTATTTGATGACTCGGAGGGACAGAGTAATATACCATAATGATTTGTGATCCTAATGTCTCAAAGTGGAGTCACTCATGTCAAGTAGCCATCAGTCCACAGTGGAGTTGTTCACCCCTCAAAGAAATAAACATATATGTAATGGATTGAGGTGTAAGACAACCTGCTATTGTCCAGCACCACCTGAGACCTGAAACAAACTGATAGAAAGTGAAAAGCAGCTGAAATAATGAGAATGGACACATCTGCAGAGAAGCATAAAAGCAGCATGGACCTGACTTTGTCCAAGACATCTTTGGACTCTCTGCTCATGAGGACTCTGAGACTTTGTCCTGACTTGGCATCTGCCCAAGAGACTCCCTCACTGTTCGGCATTCAAAGGACTTCTAGAACCACTTGACTTGTCTATCGGCTCATCGGTCTTCTGAGCCATTGCTGTGGTTCATTATCCCCCTTTTTATTACTAACTGTGTTTTATTAACTGCATGATTAATGGTGTGTGAAAGCCTCACAATAAACCATAAATTCCAGCATATATAATTGGCGATTTAGTCATTGTGAAACTGATATCATGTTTACCTTGGTCCACCCCCACCCTTCTATTTAATGACCTGTAAGCTCAGTAGAAATCTTTGAAATCCTCAAATATATTGAGTTTACTTCCCCACCCTTTTCCACAATTTTAGTCCATATGCAATGGAAATCTATCAAAGGATTAATTTTCCTACACAACCATTTATTTTGAAAAATTGAAAGAACAGGATAGTGAATACTCTTATGTCCTTCACCTAGTTGCGTTAATTGTTAACATGTCACATTTATGTGTGCATTCTTTTTCTCTCTCCTCTTTATTCCTTAACACTTCAACATATGTATATAAATAAGGATGTTTTCCAATCACAATGTTATCATGTCCAAAAATTTAACAATAATTCAATGTTATTAATATCTAATATGCAGTCCATATTCAAATTTCCCCAGTTGTGTCAAAAGTGTCCTTTATAGCTGTCTAACTAGGATTAAAATAAAACAGTTTAATTCAGCATTTTAAACAAATATACATACATAAAAGAACTTTATAGGGGAAACTTAATCTTATATTCAGATATAAACTATTTCTAACATTCTTCTTTCATTTGTGGCTATTTTAGTTTCTCTCTGGTATCATTTCTCTTCATCCTAAAGATTTTCTTTGGTATTTCTTGTAGAGTAGGTCTGCTAATGACTAATCATCTTAGTTTTCCTTTATCTGAACTATCTTTATTTTGCCTTTATTCCAGAAAGATATTTTCACTGGGTATAGAATTCTGGGTAGGCTGTTGTTTTTTTCTTTCAGCATCCTAAAGATATTCTGTTGTTTTATGGCCTCTGTGATTTCTGATGAGAGATATGAGAAATGCAAATCGTTGTTCCCTGTATGTTTTGCTTTTCTGTAGCTAAGTTCAGGACTTTTTATTTAGCTTTGAATTTTACTAGTTTGATTATAGTGTTTCTAGACTTAAAGAATTAATTATGTTTAACATTTGCTAATCTTCTTGATGTGTAAAAGTTATGTCTTTCCTCAAATTTAAGAAATTTTTGGCTATTATTTTTTAAAATGTTTTTTCTGCTTCAATCTTTTTCTTCTTTACTTCTGGAATTCTAATTACATGTATGTTATACTTTTTAATGTTGTCCTACAGGTCCCTAAGGCTCTATTTATTTTATTTTAATTTTTTTCTCTCTGTTCTTCTGGGTAATTTCTATTAATCTATTTGCAAATTCATGAGCTTGTTCCTATCTCATCTCCATTCTGCTATTGAGCTCATTCAGTTAATTTTTTATTTCAGATATTAATTTTTAGTCTAAAATTTTCTGTTATTTCTTTTTAATCATTTTTATTTCTCTGCTGAGATCTTCTATGTTTACCTTTATTTCTAGTGTGTTTTCCTTTACTTTATGGAAAATGGTTACCATAGCTTCTTTAAAGACTTTGATAATTCAAATAAATGTGTTATCCTGATGTCAGCACATGCTGTTTTTTTCTCTTGGGAATGAACCACGTTTTCCTGGTTGTCTATATGTCAAATAACTTAGACCATATCTGTACATCATGAATGTTTTGGTGTAGACTGTGGGCTTTGTTATAGCCCTCTGAAGATTATTAATGTTTTTGTATTAACAAATAATCAGCCAGCTAAATTCAGATTGCAATTGCTGTTTCACCTTCTATACATGGTGGTTCAAATCAAAATTCAATTGCCTACATTTTTCTTTGTTTTTATGGGGGTCAGTCTTATGCATGGATACTTCAGGGGTTTAAACTGGGAATTATAAAGATTTATACTCAAAATTAGAGAAAATTCTGGGAAACAACTCTTTTCCTGCCAAGATTTCTCCCTCACCTTTGTCCCACAAGGATCCTTTCTAATGGTTACTCTGGCCAAAAAGATAACAGGGGATTTCCATTGGAGTTTTAGTCTCCTGCCTGTACTGCTCCATCACAGAAGGAAAAATGGCAAGAAACTCACCCCATGTGGTCTCTTCTTCAAGCTCTGACTCTCATCCACAATCTGCCTGTTTTCGTTTACCTTTCAGAATCCTCAAGTAGTTTCTTTTTTCTTTTTATTTTGTCCAGAGTTCATAATTACAACCAGTAGGAGGTGTGGGCTGTTATAGTAGAATCAAGTCTCTACATCCAGCTCAGAGAATTTTCTATCAAAATTTTCTGAATTTGAAAAGGTCCACGCAGAGACTCCTGGTGCTCACTCTTATTAATCATCCTCAATTTATGGATTTTTATTCAGTGTTTAAAAATTAATAGCAATTATTATTGCTTTTGATGCTCAAATTTCCCCAAATTTGGCTACTAAAAACCCCTTCACATATGCCAGGCTCAGCTTATACTTTTCTAGTGCCAAGCTTTCAATTAACTTTTTTTAAAAGGAGTCCTGCTCCCGTTTGGTGGAAAATGCTTCCTGGTTTTATGCTTGCATTTCCCAATCAAAGTGAAATTCCCGATCAAATCTGGCCAATTAAGATCTCTTTAAAGTTTTGATAATTGAATGATTCCATGCATGAAAAATCAGACAAATTCAGTGTTGGACATTCTCCAAGGCAACTAGCCTATATTCATAACAAAAAGGTAATGTCTTCACGAAAGGAGGGGGACAGGAAAAGTACTTTCTAGATTGAAAATGACTGAGAAATATAATTACCAAATGCAATATGTGAATCTTTACTGGATCCTAAATTAAAAATGTGGGTATCGATGGCAGAAGAGTATTTAACACTTTCCCCATAATTGGTGGACATTTGTTCTCATCATCAAACAGTCCAAAAAATTCATTGCATATAAATATACTTCAAGGATATGATCATTCATTAAATCTAATAGCCTTTGCTTTTATTGTCAAAGATAATGCTGAATTTTCTCATGCTAATACAAATTAAATTAAATCTTTTATGCTAAGTGCTTAAAAATAGATTTTCTTTAAGCATAAGCCTATGCTACTTAACAGCCTTTATCTTTTTCTAGGAGTTAAATTGTAAAGTATAATACAGAGAAGATATAACTAATGAACCATTTATGACCTCGCTTTTTAAGTTAAACTTTTTCTTTAAATTTATGAATTTTGACAGTGCCATTAATGTAATTCATGCCATTTTTGCAATTTCAGGGTTTTGTTTTAGGTACTCTAAAATGACTGTAATTAAGCTTTTTCTTCTTTCTATGAAGTCAGTAACTATCTCTCAGCAAATATACAAAGATAATAATAATGTTTTATAAGTAAAAATGGGGAATTTTCCAACTTGTATAGATATGAACAAATTCAATTAGTTTTTTTATCTCATCTATTGAGTTTACAGTGAAACTTTTACCACTTAAAAAAGTAGTGCTTTTTAAAATATATTAACTATTAATAGATTTTAGCTGTTCTTGCTGCAGAACAGAAAAAATGGGTAATTATGTGAGATGATGGATATGCTAATTTGCTTTACTATACTATCCATTTTACTATCTATATGTAGACCATAGTATCATGTTGTATACCTTAAATATACACAATAAAATTTACTTTGAGAAAACTTAAATTTTATTAATTTAATTTTTAAAGTCAACAAATATTTGTTGAGTATTGATTATTATT
>CM052441.1:67137039-67162244 GCA_028533085.1 Varecia variegata
ATTACAGTAATAACACAAGATATCAAATAGGAGAAAAATTTACTCACAATCTCCTCATGCTGACACGCCAACTGTTTTCATTTTTTCCTTCTCTTTTCTAGTTCATCCATACATAAACATTATAACCAAAGCAGAGATACTTTTGTGGTCTGTTCTTTTTTACTTGGCATTGTATCCTGTTTTATGATTCTTCATCCTTTCCCCTATACCACTCCAAAAAAAGGGAAACTCTTGGCCTTGCAGATTCCATGTTGGATGCCCAGGCTTATAAACCTCTGGCCTGGGTATTGAATTCCATGCAGCTCAATTAAGAGATGGGGCTGTGTGTGCCATCTCTGAGAGTATGTATCTCTGTGGATGTCTTTTCCAACGAGAAGAGAATAACTTTCCATTCTCCTCTTAAAAGTGCAAGGAAACTGTACCTTCTCACTTTGGGGCTGCTTGCCCTTTTAGGTGTCATTTGAATTAAAAGGTAATTTCAAGTTTTGTGGTTGAAACACTCCTCAGCTAGTTCCCTTACTGTGATACCTGACATGTGGTAGACACTCAATAAATGTTTACTGAATGAACAGTATTTTTCATACAGTATCTCACATCCATTACTTTAGTAAAAGAAAATTTTTCATACTGTGTTTCCAAAAGAAAATTTGTGTGCCTACCAGAACAATTCTTTTTTTTTTTTTTGCAATTCTTAAAAATAAACAAATAAAACCTTTCAAAAACAAAAATAATAGTTTGTTAAAACATACATTTTAAAGAATGATGCTAGCCATTGTCTTACTTGCTGTATAGAAGTTTCAAACTCTTTTAAGCTTCACAACCACCTTCTGATAATGGTATTGATCCTCCTGTCTTATAGATGAAAAAGGTGCAGAGAAGTAAAACTTGCCCGAGATCATACAATTGAGTAAGTGTTGCAGCCAAGATTTGGACACTACCCTTCTGATTTCAAAGTCTGTGTTCTTGTAACATGTTTCCAGCATCTGCAGTCTGTTTTTAGGTTTCAGACAGCATCAAGATCAGAGTGCTATGGAAAGAAGGCTTCTAGGTGTCCCTTTCAATGTGACGAGTGTGTGCTTAACAGTGGAGATGCCAGCATCAGTGCTGTGAGGATGTCTCCAATTCCACCTTAGTGGCTAAAACCAGTTAACCCCCTGGATTTTCTGAATTGTCGGGCTGCTAGGTGTTGATTTGAACTCTTAGGGACTTCTGGTCATTTAAAAATGTTCACCTGGTACAGGTTACCTAACTGCCTAGAAAAATACAGGAAAGATGATAGTTCTGTATTATGCTGGTATATGAAGTGTGAGGGGGTGTTATAGGTTCTGCCATAGGAATTCCTAAAAATTACAAGTGAGACTTCATATAATCAAACAAAAGGAAACAAAATGAAGTGAAATCAGTTACTTTACAACTTGTTAACAAGACAGGAAAGAAAAGAGATTAAATGTAATACCTGATTATAGGCAGAGATGTGTTTTTTGAAACTATCTCACACTTTAACATAATAGCTTATAAATTCTAAAATTAATATCTGATGTGTCTTATGAAATTCTGTAAACATATTTTACTTTTTTCACTTTGAATAAATTGTAAATTGAACTCTTTACATATCAATCAAAAATACAACCTAGAATAAAAATAAATATTTCTTAGAACTTAAATTTTAAAAAACATTGTCTATTGGTACTTATAATTTAATCTTTTAACATTAGAACTAGTAGTAATAATGGAAGATTTCTTTTTGCAGCCTCATTAAGACCTAAGCATCTATTAGGCAACTGTTGCCCTCTTCAATTCACTGGGGAATTTTCAAAAATATTGACTAAACATTCCTAAAAATACTCCTGAGAAATATGACTCTACTTCGTAGATATAGTAAGTCTGTCAAAAACATTAAATGTCTGAACAAAAAAACAACATTCTATTTTAGAGTCCAGAATCAATTTTAGGAAATATGAGCTTGTACTCACAATGTGATACCATAGTTACAGGGTATAGAAATATACTGGAAGATGAAACCTAAGTGTCAAAGTGGGACAATTTAAAACGAAACTAAGTGCTTCCTTTAATGATAAAATCAGTTTATTTTATGTCATTTAGAATACTCACATTTCAGAATGTACCATAATGTCATAAACCAGTATATTAGAATTGAAATGTCTTTCCAAATTTGTGTAACATATTTCTCATGAACTGTGCTTCTGACCTGTCAATATCTCTTAAGATTTTCACTAGAAAAGTCATAAATTTGGAACGAAAGTCAACAGATTTAAAACTACAAATGCACTAAAAACCATTGACCTGCAATAGTGATTAAGTTATGGCTAACAAATTGAAGATAGACACTGATAAACAAATTCATATTCTATGGCCCTTTATATATCTATTGCAGAGACTAAACTTTTGTATTTGAATGGCCTTCCTTAGAGTTATTAGTGTTTCTTAATATTTATGTGCAAATGAAAATGTGTTTCAGGCATATATAAATCTACCAGAATTCAGATTTCTCCTTCACAGCTGAAAAACATTAGCTCAGTTAGTTTTATCACTAGTTTATTTCTATAAATTCCATTTAATTAAACAAAGAGTTATTGACAGTATTACAGAAAAACATTCAGTGAGTGTTGGCCATAGCTGTGTACTCACTTTGGGCTTTACACCCTTCATCTCATGTAATCTTCAAGCAACCCTATGAGATGGAATATTATCACTCCCACTCTGCAGAGAAAAACCTGAGGCTTGGAAATGCAATTAATGGAATTTCCATAGAAATTCATTTTTAGATATACTAATGTTTCTTCTTTGCTATGTCTAAGTTATAAGAAATCTATACCTTAGTATACAATAACATAATAGTCTAACTTGATAATATTGAACCTTTGTAGGCTTTCAAATAGTCTAATTCAGATGCATTTTACTATCTTTTTTAAATAGAGGATTTGTTTTCTACCAATGACTTTGGAAAATATAGTCTTGGGTTATTGGAAAATTTGCCAACTCCAACTTCAGGGTTAAGGTTAGATGTTAGTTGAAACAAATTCATCAAGATCTACCATTGACACACAGTGGTCCTTCCATATACATAGGGGATTGGTTCTAGGTCTCCCACCATATACCCAAATCCCTGCATACTCAAGTTCAGTAATCCTGTGGAACCCACATAAGAAACCTTCATATACTCTGGTTTTGCATCCTTCAAATACTGTATTTTCAATTTGCGTTTGGTTGAAAAACATCCGCGTATAAGTGGACCCTCACAGTTCAAACTTGTGTTGTTCAAAGGTCAACTATATTTGTAAATAGCAAGTAGGAATTAATCATGTGGCAAATTTTATGGTGATGTAAAAAAATATTCACCACAGTGTTATAAAATATACAACAGCTTCTTAATATGGTAGCTGTATAGCCAAAGTTAAACTGATAAGCACAGATGTCGCAGCAGCTGTGAGTCAAACTGAATAATGATCAGAACAACAAATGTTAGAGTGAATAAACTCAGCAGAAAGGGCATGTGTTTTCATTTCTCTTGGGTAAATACGTTGGAATAGACAGGCTGAGTCACATGGCAGATGTATGTTTAACATTTTAAAAAACTCTCAAACTATTTTCCAAAGGAACTGTACCCTTTTCCATTCAGACCAACTATTTACGAGGGTTCTGATTCCTCCACATCCTTGCAAGTACTTGGAACGTTAGTCATTCTAATCAGTATGTACTGGTACCTAATGACGGTTTTAATTTACATTTCCTCAGGACTAATGGTATTCAGCCATCATTTTTGAGTTTGTTTACTATCTTTACATCTTCTTTGGTAAAGTATTTGTTAAAATCTTTTGCCTGTTGTTTTTAATGGGATGTCTGTTTTCTTATTTTTGAGTTTTAAGAGTTCTTTATATATTCAGGATGCAAGTTCTTTGACAGATACATGATCTGCAAATATTTTTTCCTAGTCTGTGACTTGTCTTTTTATTCTCTAAACAGGATATTTTAAAGACTTGGACATAAATGTTCATAGAAGCTTTATTTGTAATAGCCAAAATCTAGAAACAACCCAAAGATATATCAACAGGTAAGAAGTAAAACAAATGGTGACATCCAATCAGTGCAAAACTATTCAGCAATAAAAAGCAATGGACTGTTGATATGTCACAACATGGGTGATTCTTAAAATGATTATGCCAAGTGAAAGAAGCCAGACCAAAAAAGAGCACACACTTTACAATTACATGTATGTAAAATTATAGAAAATGCAAACTAATTTATAGTGGCAGAAAACAGATAAGTGGTTTCCTGGAAATAGGAGGGTGGGAGGTAAGAAAGATTATATTAAGGCATGAGGAAACTTTTGGAGGTAATGAGTATATTCATTATAATGCATGCCACAGTGATTTCTTGGATTTATTTATATGCCCATACTTAACAAATTGTATACTTTCAATGTGCAGTTTGTTGTACGTCAGTTATACCTCAATAAAGCTATTCTTTAAAGTCAGCAGAAATTTTGTGTTATACTCCCTTTTTTTGTGCTTTTAGTTGAATATCCACAACAAACAACAAAATAAGATTTTCTCCAAGTTTTCTTCTAGAATTCTTATGGTTTCGTGCCTTACATTTAAGTCCTTTATCCATATTGAATTAATTTTTGTTGGAAAAATTCTTCTAGGTATCAGCCTAGGCAAAGAATTTATGAAGAAGACCTGAATGGCAATCACAGAAACAACAAAAATAAATAAATAGGACTTGATTAAATTAAAAGGCCACCGTAGAGCCAAGGAAATAATTAACAGAGCAAATAGACAAGCTATAGAATAGGAGAAAATATTTTCAAGCTATACATCTGAAAAACGACTAATAACCAGAATCTACAAAGAATTCAAGCGAATCAGTAAGAAAAAAAATAGAACAACCCCATTAAAAAGTGGGCAAAAGCTTCTGAACAGAAGCTTCTCAAAAGAAGATAGACAAATGGCCAATAAGCATATGAAAAAATGCTCAATGTCACTAATCAGCAGGGAAATACAAATCAAAACCAAAATGATATCACCTTAAGCTAATCAAAAAGGCTTTTATTAAAAAGTCCCAAAACAATAGCTGCTAGCATGGATGCAGAAAGAAAGGAACACTTACACCCTGTTGGTGGGACTGAAAACTAGTACAACCTCTATGGAAAACAATATGGAGATTCCTCAAAGAGCTAAAAGTTGACCTAACATTTGATCCATCAATCCCACTACTGGGTATCCACCCAAAGTAAAAGAAATCATTTTTTCAAAAAGACACCTGCACTCAAATGTTTATTGCAGCACAATTCACAATTGCAAAGATGTCGAATCAACCCAAGTGCCCATCAATTCATGAGTGGATTAACAAAATGTGATATATGTATACCATGGAATACTACTCAGCTACAAAGAAGGATGGATTAAGGCCTCTGCAACAATTTGGATGGAACTGGAAACCATTATCCTAAGTGAATTAGCTAAAGAATGGAAAAACAAATACCACATGTACTTATTATTAAATTGGAACTAACTGATGAACATGAGTACGTAGAGGAAATTAAATTTCAAAGGAAATCAGGCGGGCAGAAGGAAGGAGCGGATGGGTGAAAACCTACCTAACGGGTACAGGGAACACTGTCTGGGTGATGAGTACAATTTTAACTCTGACTTGAGCATTACAAAAGCAATTCATGTAACCAAAATCATTTGTACCCCCATAATACTTTGAAATTAAAAAAATAGAGAAAAAGGAAAGAAAATTATAAAGTACATAGCACTCCACCAGAAGTTATATTGCATCTCATTTATACTGTTTCAACACTATTTGGTAAAACCTTATCACTGCTAAGAGATAAAATTCTTACCCTTCCCTTTTAAACTTTAAGATGAATAAAGTTCCATTCTGAAAGTTTCAGTTTAGATAACAATGCATCATAAAATTATTAACATTTATATAGAGTATGAGAGGAACATCTTACAAAAACATTGGTTTTCATAGAAAACATAATAAATTCTGTCCTTGGCAAGGCATGCAATTAAAAGCTTAAAAAATATTACCATCAGGCATTACATTAATTTCATATGTCAGGTCATGCAATAGGAAACAATTGATTTTTTTAAGTTGGATGATTAAAATTAAGGGATATTAATAAGGGACAGCATGAGGTAAAGCAGGTCAACAGAATCATTTTGGAAAGCATTATAAATTTCACTTAGTGTTTTTGGCATATTTTCTGGTTTTCCTCTTTTATGGCCCTTGAAATATAAAGCACAGATCTTAATACTGAGCTAAACAAGATTGAATTCCAGCAGAAGGCGGGAGGCAGGTTCCCCGGGATCTACTGGGAGTAGCAACAGTTTACAGCTCACCACCCACAGGCAGCAGGCGGTCTGGATGGTTCTCCTAGTCTCCACTCCCCATCACTACCCTCTCTTACAGGCCACAGAGGAAGCAAAGGTTTACTGTCCTGGGTCCATCAGCCCTTGGTTCTTATTTTATATATTTTTTTTCTTAAATAATAGATTATCTTTCATTGTATCTGAGTTCCCTAGCCATGTCCTATTTGTTGAAATAAATATTTTCATCCTACATTAGTATTTAGTCTCTCTTGATCTTTCCTATCTCCCTCCTCAGTCATCTGCCCTTTGGTTACTGCTTCAAATCTGTTTGGAATATTTGAAATATTATCAAAATTGTTGCAACTGCTGAGGATAGAGAGAAAGAAATTCCAGAGGGGCTTACTTCTTTCTTTCAAAAGTTCCTAATATTATTTACTACTTGCTTTAATTACTTTGCAACATACCTCCCTGACTTTCTCTGTATATAATTGTAGGTGTTTATAATGTATTAATTAAAGATAACTATAATTTTAGTAAATTTCCCTAAGTCCCTTCAAACAATAGAACTCTTCAAATGAGAGTTCTGAAGAATTTATATGTGTCATTTAATGACAATGTTAATTACTTCTTAATAACTAAGAACTGCTTACAGCATAATTAGAGACATCTTCAATTGGTGTAAGAGTATAAATATAAAAATGTCTTTGTTTTCATAAATTTCTTATTTAGAATATTTTTAGATTTATACAAAATTTTTGAGGATACCACATACTCCGTATCTAGTTTCTCCTCTTAACATCTTATATTACTATGACACATTCGTCACAACTAATAAACCAATATTGACACAGTATAATTAACTAAATTTTAAATTTATTTAGATTTTGGTACTTCTTACCTAGTGTCCTTTTTCTGTTCTAGGATCCTACCCACATTACATTTAGTCATCACATCTTCTTAGGCCTCTCTTGGCTGTGACAGGCCTCTCTTGGCCTGTTTTTATTTACCTTGCGAGCTCTGAGGAGTACTTTGAGGTGTTTTGCAGAGTGTCCCTCAGTTTGGGATTGTCTGCTGTCTTCCTCATGGTTAGATTGGGGTTATGTGATTTGGGGAAGATAATCACAGAGGCGAAGTGTCATTTTTATCATATCATATCAAGGATACAAGCTATCAGCATGATTTATCACTGGTGATGTAAACATAGATCACCTTATTGAATAGCATTTGTCAAATTTCTCCATTATCAACCTCCCCTTCCTCCATTCCCTGCCCAACTTTCTGACTTTCCATACTAGAGTCTTTGAAAGGAAGATGCTAAGTGCAACCCCGATTCAAGGGAAAGGAAATTTAACTCCACTTACTTGAGGAGGATGATCTACATAAATTGTTTGGAATTCTTCTGTACATATTTCTTTCTCCCTCATTTATTCATTTATTTGAGCATTTCTTTATATCAGTATGAACTCATGGATATTTATTTTGTATTTTGGGATATAAATACTACTTTGTTCAATTTGTTGCTCAAATTGCTCCAGCTTGGGCCATTAGGAGCTTTACAGTTAGCTTCTCTGTCACTTTGACCTACCCTAACATTTTGTGTTCTGAGCACTTTTTTACTTTCTGGCCCTACAAGATGCTCCAGGTTTATCTTGTGTTTTTCCTGTCTCAGTCCTAGAAAGAGTCATTTCTCTAAGGAGACCTGGTTCATTTTATTGGGGAATGTTATTAGAAACTAAAATCTGGACACCAGGTGTGCTCATTGCTCCCAGGATGTCATAGCTTCTAGGCACTCCTAGTTGACAAAACTAGGAAATATATGTATGTATACTATCTTGTATATATACATGTATCTATAATTATTCATATATTGGTCTTTCGCATGTTTTAAAAACTAAGAAATGCTACCCGACTGCTTGTACCATTATACAACTTCCTGGTCTCAGTGAACATATTTTAAAGATGCTAAAATTTATCCATTTTAAATATCTATCCATTCTGTTCAGTATTGTATCTTATGAATAATCCACAATTTATTTATTTATTCCTTTTTTCATGAGAACTTGAGTTGCATTTTTGTTAATTATTACAAACAATATTGCTTACAATGAGGTCATAAAATATTCTCCTTCATTTATTTGAATATGTCTCATAAAATTTCTTCAGGATATACCAATAAGTGGGATTTCTGAATCATAGAATAGTCATATCACAACTTTATCATATATTGCTAAATTGCCACCCAAAATGATTGTTCTAATTTATATTCCCAGCAATAATGTAAGGAAATTTCCATTCCTACAAACCAGAATTTTGTATTGTAAAATTTAATGATTTTTATGAATCTTGTGTTTTTAAAATAGTAGCTCATTGTGGCTTTAATTGGCTTTTTCTTGGTACTAGTGAGGTTGTACATCTTTTTTTAGGCTTATTGACCAGTTAGTTTGTCTCATCTTTGTCATGATATCGTTTGTTCAAAAGTTTTTGTTACTATAATTTAGGGTAAAATTGATTGAATTTTCTCCTTATGTTTTGTACTTTGTGTATGTATGTAGTTTTACTTTCTTGATTCTTCTTTTTCCCAAAATAATACAGGTATTTTTTAAATTTGAAAATATTTTAAAATTTTGGTTTCATGTTTATGTCTTTAAAAGACCTGGAAATTTATTGCAGTGCATGCTATAAGGTAAGTTTCTAATTTAATTCTTTCTGTGCGGGAAGTCAATTGTCCTACAAAGTGGAATTCTCTATCTTTCTTCTACTAATTTGGAGTAACATAGCTGTTATAAATCAAGATGCCATATACACATTATTTTTTTTCTGTGACCTCTCTTCTGATTTGTATTTTTTGTTTTGTTTGTTGTAAGCATTTCATTTATTAAATCATAGAATGTTGGAGTAATTTCCATTTAACAGTATAGTAACCAAAATTGAGTTATTGCAATAGTTTGAATAGAGATTATTTTAAATGTAGTGATCCTATTCAAGTGTGTAGAATTGGAAATAAGTTTTCATAAAAAGACTTCAATTATATTCACATTTAAAGTTATTTATGAACAGTATTGTAGAGATCTTACTGGGGACATACAGAAAAAAAAAAGAAGACTTAGATTTGAAGAGACTAGAAATGAATGCATTAGAGGATATAATTAGAGTTTCCAATCTTTCACTTCCTAATTATCTTTCTTGTGCTGTGATTGATGCAAGTGTTAGATTCATAAACTCACATTTCCCAGTAATCAGAACTGTCATTCAACTGGTCCCTTCTATAATATATGGTGATGAAAACTTAATGAAGCATTGAGCACACTCCTTGAATGAAAACCTACCTAAAAACATTTTTGGGAGGCAACCCAGGCTGTTCTCCACACCAATTTATTTGTTTGAAGAATTTATTTGTTGGAATATTATAGCTAACAACTCTAAAGCAAATATGGTGAGGGTCCAGAGGGAAAAAAAAATAACTACAATCAAAGAATAAGCAGAAAAGAATGATTATAGAGAAAAATGATTACAGAGAAAAAAATTACAGAGAAAAATGTATTAATTAAGAGGAGAAAGGTCAGAATGGGTGAAGTACTCATTTTTTTCATTTATTGTAAGATTGAACTCTCTTTTTATTTGATTTACTTTTTATTTTGCATATTTGTTTTAATTTAATTTTAATTTTTAAAAAATTTTTATAGATTTAGGGAGTATAAGTGCAGTTTTGTTACACGGATTTATCTTATAGTGGTGAAGTCTGGGTTTTTAGCTTAGCCGTCACCTGAAGAGTGTATGTTCTACCCATTAAGTAATTTGTGGTCTCTCATTACCCTCCAACCCTCTCACTCTTCCAAATATACAGTGTCTATTATTCCATTCTCTATGTCCATGTGTACACATTATTTAGCTCCAACTTATAAGTGAGAAAATGTGATATTTGACTTTCTGTTTCTGAGGTTGTTTCACTTAAGATAATGACCTCCATTTGCATCCATGTTGCTGCAAAAGACATGATTTCATTCTTCTTTGTGGCTGAGTAATATTTCATGGTGTATATTCACCACATTTCCTTTGCCCAATCATCCATTCATTGGTGAACATTTAGGTTAAGTCTATATCTTTGGTATTGTGAATAGTGCCGTGATAAACATATGAGTGCAGGTATCTTTTGATGTAATGATTTCTTTTCCTTTGGGTAAATACCCAGTAGTGGGATGCTAGATTGAATGGTAGTTCTATTTTTAGCTATTTGAGAAATCTCCATACTGTTATTCTTAGAGGTTGTACTAATTTACATGTCCACCAACAGTGTATAAATTTTCCTTTTCTTCATGTCCTCACCAACATCTGTTATTTTTTACCTTTTTAATAATGGCCATTCTGACTGACATAAAATGGTCTCTCATTGTGGTTTTAATTTGCATTTCTCTGATGATTAGTGATGTTGCACAGTTTTTCATATGCTTGTTGGCCATTTGTATGTTTTCTTTTGAAAAATGTCTGCTCATGTCCTTTGCCCACTTTTTAATGGGGGTATTTGTTTTTTGTTGTTGTTGAGTTGTTTGAGTTTGTTGTAGACTCTGGATATTGGTCCTTTTTTGGATGCATGGTTTGAAAATGTTTTCTCCCATTCTGTAAATTTTCTGTTCACTCTTTTATTGTGCAGAAACTTTTTAGTCTAATTAAGTCTCATTTGGCTATTTTTATTTTTGTTTCATTTGCTCTTGAGGTCTTAATGATGATTCTTTGCCTATCCCAATGTCCAGAAAATTTTTTCTAGGTTTTCTTACAGAATTTTATATGTTCAGATCTTGCATTTAAGTTTTTAATCCCTCTTGAGCTAATTCTTGTATATGGTAAGAAGTAGGAATATAATTTCATTCTTCTGATATGGCTCTCCAATTTTCCCATTTACTGAATAAAGTATCCTTTCTCTAGTGTATGCTTTTGTCAACTTTCAAAGATCAGTTGGCTATAGGTCTGTGGCTTTATTTCTGGGTTTTCTATTCTGTTCCATTGATGTATGTGTCTATTTTTATACCAGTACCATGCTGTTTGTGTTATTATTGCCTTGTAGTATAATTTGAAGTCAGATAATGTGATGCCTCCAGCTTTGTTCTTTTGGGTTAAGATTGTTTGGTCTATTCTTGCTCTTTTTTGGTCCCACATGAATGTTAGGATAGCTTTTTTCTAATTTTTGGAAAAATAACATTGGATCTGTAGATTGATTTGGACAGTATGGTCATTTGAATGTTATTGATTCTTCAAATCCATGATCATGAAATGTTTTCCCATTTGTTGGTGTCATCTATAATTTCTTTCATCAGTCTTTTATTGTTTTCCTTTTAGAGATCTTTTACCTCCTTGGTTAAATGTATATCTTGGTATTTTATTTTTTTATAGCTATTGTAAATAGGATTGACTTGGTGATTATTATTAGTACCTAGAAATACTACTGGTTTTTGTATGTCAATTTTGTATCCTGATATTTTAAAAGTTAAAATTTAGAGTAAATTTGATTATTACATATCAGCCAAAGACAATGGGCTATAAGATAAAAATAATTGCACAACAAATTTTAAACATGCAAAATTTATCAATTAAAAATCTCTGGAAAGAAGTGAAGATTAAAGAAGAATGTCTATCATTGAAATATACTGTAACACAAATAAGAGTCTTTCTAATCATGCTGTATTAAGAAATTCAACAAACAAGTGAACACTTTAAATACCTGTACCAGGAGTTGTTTTTGTGAAGAATTTGGAAAAAATATCTTCTATAATAATGAAAACATTACCATTCCATATCTTAATATTACTCTCAATTGATTATATTACTTTATAACTGAGGTGTTTTTTTTTTGTTTTTTACCCAAGAGTCAAGTGAGAGAATTTCCACTTCTAGCGTTGAATGAAGAAATAGGGACCTGGATTACCCTACTGTCATAAACAATTAGAAAACCAGACCCCACACAAAAAAGCATCACTCTTCAGCATTGGATTATAGACATCAAGACAATGATCACTCACAGGAGGAATGCTAATGAGATGAGTGCTACAATTGCCTCCACTTACTGACTGGAGGCAGTTCCCAGGCTGTGGTGAGCAGAGAAGAAAGCCAAACAGAGCCCAGAAGTCTCATTGAGTTGAGGGATTTGGGAAGCCAAGATAGCTGCAATTTGTGGAAAAGGGAGGAGGGAGTTGCAAAGAATAAGAACTTCAGAAATCCGTGGGCAGAGGATAGAGTGTGGTGAGGGCAGGTCATCATTGGGTGAGTACTTATCTGTAGCATGTACTAGAGGAAATTACTCAGGCCTGGGGGGAAAAAAACACTGGAAAATAGTAATCCAAACAGATATGGACATAGCCTGTGTTTCCACAAGTGAGAGTAGTAAAATCTCCTAATACTTGGGGATCTGGGGCATTGGGTTGAATCTTGACAGGAATGTTGCATAGGCAATGGAGTTAAGTTAACCTTAGCCTAAATACCCACTCTTACAGGGCTCTGGATCTACTTGAACAGATCTTAAGAGCAAATCACAAAAGGTCAAGCTCTAATACTCTTTAATAGAATACAACAAAATCTAGAAATGAACAAAGTGAAATTCATAAAATGCACATTGTCCACTATTCAATCACAATTCTCTTTGTCTACCATTTGATCATAATTTCCTGATTTCCTGAATGCAAGAAAATTCAAAGAATCAGGAAAATATTACTCATAATCAGGACAGAAAGCAACCAGTAGACGAGATCCAGAAATGGTAGTGTTTTCTTTTTAAATTAATTGATTGATTTTTTTTTCCTTGTGAGAACTCTACTGAATGCCCCAAGTATTATATCTTTCTATTCTTGTTGGTGGAATTTTCATACATTGCTGGCAGGAATGAAAAATGCTATAGCCACTTTGGAAAATATTTTTGAGGTTCTTTATAAATTTATGTAAGATTTAGCATTCCCACTTTAAGGTACTTACCTAAGAGAAATTAAAATATATGTCCATATACATATTTGTATATGAATGTTTATAATATCCAAAACCTTGATAGTACACAAACGTACATCAACATGTGAATGGGTAAACAGATTGTAATATATCTATATAATGAAATTCTACTCACTAATAAAAAAATGATATACAGAGCATGCATGAATCCTAAAATCTTTGCTAATTGAAAGAAGTCAAATGTAGACATTTAGAAGATATTACTAGAAAAAGCAAACGTTGGTGATAGAAAGCAAATCTGGGGTTTCGAGGGACTGGGGCTAGAGAAGGAAATTGACTATAAAGTGATATAAGGAAACATATAAACATAAATGTATACGTTTTTCAAAACTCATTAAATTATGTACTTAAAATTGGTGAATGTTATTGTGTGTAAATTTTACCTCGATAAACTGAGTAAAAGTAAGTGGAATGGATTTTGAGGTAGAGCTAGTTTCTAAGACTTGAGAGAGCTTAACTAAATTTTAAGTTAACTGGTCTAAAAAGAGAAATAATTTGGTAGTAAAAGTCAATGGCAAATAACTTCTTGTGGTAAATAAAGCTTCTTGAATTAATGTCAAACAAGGAAAAGTCTGTTCACATTCAAAGAAAGCCTTGAAATAGTGCCAAGTAAACTGACATGCACTAACACTGGCAAAAAGAAATAAACACTACATCAGTGTGTTAGGAAAGCTAAGAGCTTTGCAAGATTTAAGGCAAATTTAAAAATTAAATATATGGTTTTGAGTCCGTTACTGGAATGGTTAAGGTTTTTACTCTGATTTATATAATATTAGACACTTGTAATGAAAATAAAATTTCAAGAAAAGAATTGCATAAAATCAATGACACAACTCATAGATCTTCTCACAGTTGGCGTACCCCTTGTGGAAAAAGACAGTCATCATTCTCATTTTAAAACATTCGTGTGGGCAGCTCCTCCCTATTCTGGACAACCAAAATATTTGTTCAGAAGGGTTTTCTTAAGAATTGTTTATTGCTTTTTCACGGCAGCTGATGCAGTTGGGAAAATATGTTACTTACAACATCATCATTCTTTATGCTGATTACATCCTTGCTAATATGAAAAACTTGTATCAGCAATTTCATCCACAATCAAATGGTTGGTTCTTCCCTTGAGATGTGTGCATTCATTCATTATTTTTTCTTCAATTCACTCAAGATCTATTGAGCATTTCCTTTGTACCAAATATTCCATTTCATGTCTTACATTTAAGTCTTTTATCCATCTTGAATTAATTTTTGTATATGGTGAGAGAGACAGGTCCTGTTTCATTCTTCTGTATGTGGCTATCTGATTTTCCCAGCACCATTTATTGAATAGGGCATCCTTTCCCCAGTGTATGATGTTGTCTCTTTGTCCAAGATCAGTTGGTCATAGTTATATGTTTTTTATTTCTGGGTTCTCTATTCTATTCTATTGATCTTAACCAAGGAGGTGAAAGATCTCTACAAGGAGAACTATAAAACACTGATAAATCACAGTTGACACAGCAAGCAAAGAAATGGAAAAACACCCCTTGTTCATGGATTGGTAGAATCAACATCATTAAAATGTCCATACTGCCCAAAGTGATTTACAGATTCAGTGCAATTCCCGTAAAAATACTAACATTTTATTGCACACACCTAGAAAGAATAATCCTAAGCTTCATTTGGAACCAAAAAAGACCCCAACAAAACAAAGCAATCCTAAGCAAAAAGAACAAATCTGAGGGCATCACATCACCTGACTTCAAATTATACTACAAGGCTATAGTAACCAAAACAGCATGGTACTGGTATAAAAGTAGAACCCTTGAGTTCTAATGCATATTGGGGAATTCAAATTCCTAGTATATTTTATAAGTTGAAAATAACCCTGAACTATTTTTTCTAGGAAAGTAACTATGTTTTCTCCTGCAGGAGTTAAGCCATTTGGGTGAGGCGTAGGAGTAGGAAGCCATTATGATCTAAAGTTTTAACAAATTCTTAAAGGTAAAAAGTATAGGGAGAATTTCAGGGACCAGTCATTCTATATGATTTTATAAAATCCGGGTAGATTTCAAGTACTAGTCTGACTAAAGCATGAAAACTATCTCAATATTACATCATATATTCTCTTAACAGAAGGCTGTGCAAGGGGAAAATTCTCCTAGTATATCTTTCATTGTTCCCAAAGTACTAGCCCTGAGAAACTAAAACCTTCTCCAAATCTATGAAAATAATTTTAAAACCCTACATAACATTTAGACCTTTTAAAATAAAAACACTAAAAGATCTCTGATGTTTGTGAAGGATTCTTTTCATTTATCATTGAAGGTTGGAATTACTTAAAGCAAATCTGCTTGATTTTTCTTTAATGGAAGGCTCCCAAAGGTCATGGAAGTTCTGAGAAATCACATTCTGAAATTTTCTTGGGCTTCTGGGCTATTGAAGCTGGACTGAGTTATGTTTATTAAATCCATCTCTGTATTTTTGACAATTAGTTTCTCATACCTTGACTTATGAAATCTGGGACTCATTGACATGTCAAACCTTCAAAATGAGGCTAATTTTTCATAAACTAACATGCCTAATTACTGTTATTACTTTTTGAAATGCTTTTGTTACTGAGACTCCAGGGATTCCTACATGGCAAATGCACTTAAAATGCTATCTATTATCAGGACCCCTACTTTCAAGCCCTCAGACAAATGTTTTTGTAAACAATTGGCCCTTGGAGGTATCCTTTGAGCCAGGAAGCTCATGTTTCATTGGACCAAGAGAAGAAGCACATTCCAGAGTTGAGGATCCTTTGAGGACAAAACTGTGGTCAAGGCTCACCACATTCTGTCATTATTCAGCTTGATTCAAATGATGTCATAAATTCAAGGTCAAGAAGAACCATTAAATCTCAGTTCCAAAGACCTACTTTTACAGCTTCCTTGGAGTCTCGTAAAATTTTCCCTCTAATTTAAAAAATTGAGACAGTTATTATGAACTACAAAGTTTGAAGACCAGATATACATCAAGAGTTTAGTGGTATGAACTAAGTTCATTTAGCATATGCTAATAGTCTACATAATTATGATTGCAAATCATGGCAAGCAATAGTAAATAACAATGATGGTGACATTTGCACAGATAATTTGAGTATTTTAAGGGTCACTTAGAGAGGTGATTGGTAGGCTTGGCTAAAAATAAAACAGCTCAGAATCTGTACTGTAGACATTGTAACAAAAACCACCTGAAGTACATATCAAAACCATGATTCTTGAACATAACCCTGGTAGGGATGCCAGATAAAATACAGGATTCCAGTACATTTGAATTTAGGATTAATAATAAATATTTGTAGTCTTATATTCTTATTTCAAATAAATGATGAATAATTGCATTTCTATATTTTTATAATACTTGCTAACCATGGCAATATTCAGGAACTGAACCTAAACTTTTAATTAGAATTCTAGGTGATTGTTGTTATCAAGAAAGTTAGAAAAGTATTGCTGGAGGTGAGTGCTGACTTTTTCTTTCTACAAGAAGAAATGCCTAAAGCATAGGGTTCCAGAAACTTCTAACAGACAGGTTTGCCAAAATCTCTAGCTTTTGGAAAAGTGAATATGAGGAAATAGCTCTCCCTGTTTTGGTTAGACTTACTCTCTTTTATTGAGTAATCAGGCAAGGTAGCCTGAGTCTTATACTCCAGGCAAGAAGTGAGAAGCAGAAAGGAGGCAGAGCTTTGATACAGCTGGGCTAGGGGGCAGGTAATGTCAGGTAACCTGTCACTTATACTCTTCCTTTTCCTCTTCTTTTTTCCACAGTGGTTCTACATGGAGAAGTACCTAAATTATGTAATATTACATATAACATATATGTTTGCACACATGTATATGTGTGTGGAATTAAATGATATATGGGATATTTACTATAGAAAAATCTAAGTTGGCAGTGATGGCTATAGTTGTAAATGAAAGAAGATTGGCTATGAGTTAATTATTAATAATTATTGAAACCACATGTTATATTAAAATATATTTGGATATCTATATTATTCTATGTTGGTAAATGTTTAAAATGTTCCATAACACAAAAATTGAAAAGTTAAAAAAAAAATAACTGCTTTGTTAACTCTCTTTTATATAATGAGAAAATTGAAGTAAAACAGAATAATTTAACATAATGTGATTATCTCACTAGTATATTTGCATTTCAGTTTTCCTTTATAAATCTAATATATCATGCTTAGAACCTTACAGCGACATCCCCATAAGCTTTTATTTGTTAACATCAGCATTGTGTTGATGAATATGACATTTCATCTTTTCATTCTGTTTAGTAACGAGGGTTAGAATCTGAAAACTTTCTGGCTGTATGAAACTAGAAAGGCATTTTATAATACAGTAGAATCTTTGAATTTGACTTTAAAATTCTGGCCTTATCATTTTGCAATAGTGTGACATTGGTGAGGTATTTAACCTGTTTAAACTTTAGTGTCCTCTCTGTAATTGAAGGTTGTCTTAGTCCATTTGGGCTGCTATAACAAAAAATACCATAGAGTGGGTAGCTTATAAACAACAGAAACGTATTTCTCATAGTTCCAAAGGCTGTTCAAGATCAAGGTCTTGGCAGATTTGATGTCTGGTAGGGACCCACTTCCTGGTTCATGGATGGCACTTTTTCACTGTGCCCTTAATGATAAAAAGGTCAAGAGAGTGCTCTAGGGTCCCTTTCATAAGGACACTAATCCCTTTCCTGAGGGTTCTGAGTTCATTATCTAATCACCTCCCAAAGGCTCCACCTCCTAATACCATCACATTGGGGATTAAGTTTCAACACATGAATTTTGGGGAGACACAGACATTCAGTTTATAGCAGAGGTAATGGTTGGTGTAAGGATTAAATTAAGTAGCAGGAGAATGTCTGAAACTTTATAGCATTCAATAAATGGGATTTTTTTATTAGTTTCCTAAGGCTGCCACAACTAATTACCACAATCTGAGTGGCTTCAAATAATAGAAATTTATTCTCTCCCAGTTTGGGAGGCTAGAAGTTTCAAGTTGTCAGTGAAGCCAGGTTCCCTCTGAAGGCTGTAGAAGACTACTTCCTTGTCTCTTCTTAGCCTCTGGTGGTTCTTGGCAAGTGTTGGCATTCCTCAGCAGTAACTGCATTACTCCAATCTCTGACTACAACTTCATGTGGTTGTTTTCCTTTTGTGTGTATCTGAGAGTCTTTAAACCCTTTTTTCCCTATAAGGACACCAGTCACTGGATTTAGGGGTCTGCTATAATCCAGTCTAACCTAATCTAAACTTGATTACATCTACTAAGATCTCATTTCCAAATGAGGTCACATTCACAGTATCAGGCATTGAAGACTTTAATACATCTTTTGGGAGGACACAACTCAACACACAACAGGGTTCTTATTTTGACCCGGGTAACTCAATCTTATTTTTTTTTCTCCCCCCAAGTGAAACAACTAACATCTACTTCACAGTGGTTATGAGACTTAAATGAAATAGTTCATGTGAAAAAGCTTACCACATGCCTGATTTATCCACCACACAAACTCTATCTGAATTATCCTTTTTCTGTTTAATCACATCCAGCCATTCCATTTATTATTTTTATATATTATTTTTAAACACATGCACCAGCTCTCTCACAACTTAAAAGAGTTGTAAAATTTTACCCAGTTTAGGAGTTTGAATATGTATAGCAGCTGGATAAACACAATTTCTATCATCTACATTCATAGAGTGGACTTGACTGATTTGATGACTAATGGGTCAGGCCACTATCCCTCTAACTCTGCACCAAACTCTTTTCCTTTAGCTCACAAACTCTGTGCTTTGCTTTAGGGAAGGGAAACAGTCTTACTATTCTCTACCTGAGTGATCCATATAAATGGTTTCATTGGAGAAAAGATGGGCTTATTTTTCCCACACAGAAAGGAAATAAATGCCTTTTCTGGACTGGACCAAGAGAATTTTTTCCCCAAATATGGACATAAGAGACAGGAGTGTTAACTACTGTTGTGAACTAGATCCTCCTAAAGTTCTAAAGAACACTACACCTTGCTCTGGAGAGGCAATGACAACAGAAAAGTTAAATTTGAGGGCATCCTAAAGCAAGAATGCTTCTGCCTTGTTTCCAGGTGTGACCCAAGAGGCCACTGGCTTTGGTAAAGAATCTCTGCACCCAGAAGGATGCCCAGCTATGGGCAGCAAGAGTGGAGCGTCTAGGCTGTTAGGCTGAAAGGAATCCTCATAGGATGCCAGGGAGGTGTGGAAGTAGCAGCCAGAGACTATAAAACACCTTGAAGTTCAAGTAGGGAGGAATAGCAACATGAACTTGGACAAGAGGCACCATAATAAACCTAGGGACCTCAGCATTAACAGCACATGCTGACAATGACCAAATATCAGCATTATATCTCTGTGAAGTCTGGTTTTAAGAGATGGTCAAGACCAGATTCCCGTTGCCACCAATGTCATGAACCACGGCATGCTACCACAACCTCAGTAATGGGCAGGAGAAAATGTTAAACTGATGTTCTCTCTCCTCAAATAGCTGAGTTTAAATCCTAAATTTATGAAATTTTAAACCAGATTAGATCAAGTAACTCTGCTTACTTTACTAGGTAGTGACTTAGATAATGTTTTCTAATATCGGTAAAAAGGGAAGCCCAAGATAGAAATTG
Source organism: Varecia variegata (assembly GCA_028533085.1). NCBI lineage: Eukaryota > Metazoa > Chordata > Mammalia > Primates > Lemuridae > Varecia > Varecia variegata. The sequence continues at coordinate 67,157,037 of CM052441.1, forward strand.
CATTTGATTATGGAAAGATGAATAAAATCGTATTCTTAAGCAATGAGTTTTGTTTGTAAATTTGCAGTCAGTCATATGGAAGTAAAAGTGACTCCTTCCATTCATAGGGGGAATTTGATTTTTTTTTTTCTGTTTCTCTCTGCACTTCTCTTTTCTTCTTTGCAGAGAAACTAGTTTTCCTTCTCTGCTGTTTTTGCACAAAGGTCAAACATGGCTGCATCAAAATGATGTTCTCAGCCCATGGATTTACTTCACCTCAACGTGATACAAGAGACTAGTATTTTTAACTCCAAATATTAGAGTTCCCAAAAGAATATGAATGTCCCACTGGAAATGTGTCCACAGTTGAGTAAATCATTAATTGAATATTAGAATTGGGATCATGTAATACCAACCTGGTTTTATACCTACAGAAGTGATAGAAGAAAAGAGTGTAGAGAGAGGAGAGAAGACAGAGGAGAGGAGAGGAGAGGGGAGGGGAGGGAAGGGAGGGAGAAATTGTGCTCTTTCTGGGCACACAGGAAGACTGTTTAAGACCCTCTTTGACTCTCTTCCAGTCCAAAGGATATGGGTAGAGGTCATGTACATCCCTTTTAGGCCTGGCCATAAACTGTCTTCACAACTTTCTATGCTTTCCCTTCTTTTGTGGTAAAATTAGGGACCCTAAGTTTAAGGTAACAGTGTCTTAACATGGAAGAAACCCAGATCCCTGAGTCACCACTTGGAGGAAAACCACCAAAGAGAGCAGTTCTACTTGCATATGTCATAATGTGATTGAGAAATGAACCATCCTTGTACTAGGTCAGTAAGATACGGAGGCTTGTTTGATACTAGAGCAGGGATCCACCTATTTTGACAAATACTGCACATTGCCTTATATGACTCCCAAATTAATTTATTGAAGTTGATTTTCTTATCCAGATATGAATTTTTAATAATGATTGATAAATAACTCTAAATTATTTCCCATGTTCAATTGAAGGTGATTTGAATTGAAAGCTTCAAATAACAAGTAAAATTAAAACAATGAATAAATTTTCCAGTATCTTGTATACTTTATAATACAAACCAAGCATGGAATAAAAATATGCCAAACAAATAAAAATATTACTTCATGAAAAGTTTATAATGGTATTTTTGCTTCTAAAAATAAAGAAGAAAAATTCCAATAGAAAAAGTACAGAAAATTGGAAAGAGAAAAAATAAACATTTCATAAAATACAAATGCACATGTCTTTTCATCATTAAGAAAAGATATACAAACTCAATCATAAAAAAAGATGAAAACTGCATTGAGATACTGTTTCCCAGTATAAGCAAAAATTAAAAATACAAAGTTTCACAACTTATTTTTTGAAGAAACTGTGGACAAACAGCACTGTTGTACATTGCTAGTGAGATTGCAAATGACACAATCACTATAATGGGAACTTTGGAAATATCTAGAAAGATTACATATCCATTTACCTCTTGACTTAAAAATTCTGTTTCTAGGAATCCATCTCAAAAATATGTCACCAAAAATATGTACTTGGTTTGCATAAGGCTATTCAAAGTAGAACCATTAGTAATATCAAAACAACCCAGGTGTCTATTAATAATAAGATACATGTCAATATGTCCATCCAAAGGTCAAAAATGCAAGACAGATAAAAAAGATGTGCAGTTTGCTATTGTTTCATTAAAAAAATGTGTAACTGTTAGTATTAAAAATACAAATAGAAAATAGAAAGTTAAAAATAAAATTTTCAAAAATGTTCCTTTGAAGGGGTAAAATTGAATAGATTGAAGGGGAAAAGATAGAAGATATCTTTCTTAAAATATAGCTTTGCTTAATTAGAGGACCATAAAAATATTACACATAATTATAAAATTCAATAAATAAAAGAATATTCTTAAGAATAAAAATTTTAAAATGAAAATAAATATGTATTGTCAGTGGTATAACTACATGAGAAGATAAAATTCCAGGTGATTTTAAAATATGGTAATTTGACAACACACTTTCAGTGGGATATGTCCTAAGGGTAAAATGACTTAAAAAATTAAATTGCTTAATTATGGACTCTAGAACTCATTTCCCACTAAAATAAATAGAGAAAATGGCTAAACTCCTTGCCTTAAAATTCAGAGTCCACCTCATTAGTCATGTGACATCAATCAAGCATAGTACTTAGCTTCCCTATGCTAAGAAAAATAGGGCTAAAATAGTACCTGTCTCCTAGGGCACTTGTCAGGGTCAAATGGGTTATCATATAACATGCTTGTGGAAATTGTTTCTGACTGTATGGCAGGTACTCAATAAATATATTATCTTCCTTTTATTCTCTTTTAATCTGCTTAAAATATCATTTGCCAGAAATAGGCTACTTTGAATTACACATATTTGACTCTTCAGCTAGAGCTTTGATGGAGCACTCCACACTTTAAAAATGGTAAAACCATAGAGATTAGCATTGGACACCTACTTCCTGCTTGACCTTGCTTCATTTGACAATCAAAGTAGCCACATAAGAGAGTTATTTTTATAGATCGTATTTATTTAGTTATTTATTTATTTTTTACAAACAAGGACACTGAGGCTTAAGAGAAGGCTGAAAACCTGTCCTTGTTCAGAATTAGCAAGTGGCAGAGCCAGCATTCATGTTAAGCCTCTGACGTTAAGCTCTTTCCACCACATCACCACATCACTGCTTTTCTAAGGAAAGCCTTCCATGTCTTGTTGACCCATGTCTGAAGTCCCACCATTACAGATTTATTCCTTGGATTACCTCTTTTCCTCTGTTAATATGCAGATGTCCTTGCAATAACTAGTCACTGCTCTCTTGGACACAGAGAAAAAGATATTTGTATTTGGAAAAAATTAACTTTAATTTTACATTATAATTTGTGTCCTCTGGATCATTCTCAGAATTAAGAAGCCACTTTTTTCACGAAAGCTTTTAGCTTATTGCAGAATTTGAACAGGAAAAAGCATTTTTATAATTCCTGGTGGCAGAAACAGTACAGTGAAAATTACTCTTTGTTCAACAGCTTTGAAGGAAGGGTCCCCTAGAAAATAAAAACCCACTAGATATTGTTCTTTAATTTCATAGCACTTTATTCTTGTATCTTCCTCTTATCCTTCTAAAATGAAATTTAGATCTGAGATTGTCTAAGAGAATCTCATTTTAGACTCTGGTAGATTTCCAAATGGGAGCTGTAAAAAATTTGGGAATCATGATGTTGGTTGTAAAATGAAATCTAATTTTAGAATAATTAGTCAAAAAGTTGGCAAGATAATTGTGAGCATTTTAGGATGCAGCTAAATTTTACCATTTTCTGTTCCTAATTTTGAGCTCAGGAAAATTAGATGTGATAAGTTGATTCATATTTTTTTAATTATGTAAACATACTCTTCTCATACAAGAACTGTTCATCTAATAAAATGTGAAATAGATGAAGTAGAGGGAGCAAAAAAGAATTAAATGCAAGGAAAAAGGAAATGCCATGAAGAGTCAGTTACCACATGGTACATATTCTAGGAATTGTTTTTGCATGCTTGGAAAGGGCTATCTCTTATATGAATCATTTATTATTCTAAAAACATTTGGCATAGTTGAAAAGAAATGTTGTTTGTATGAGTTACCCATATTTGCAAAAATTTTAAGGAAAATTAACAGGGCTGTTTATAAAAACAGATGAGTTAAATTTAAAGCATCCTGAAAGTTCTGGTACAAAATCATAGCTATACTTTTTTCTACTCTTAGTATTTTATATGCATTCTAATTCATATCATTCTAATTTCTTAAGAAAAAAAGTAGAATAGAGTGACTATAGAAATATCTAAATTAACTTCTATGTATATATGTAAATTTAAACCATATTTGAGCTATGTTTTTTATTTCCAAAGTCTTAATGTTGATAATGAGACTATATTGACAGATACAAAAATCTTAAAACAAAAAGTTTGGAAAAACTTTCTGTGGGAGATAGAAATGGATAACCTTTTAAAACTATGAATGATTCTGTAACTGATTTCGTTAAAAGCACAAACTGATTAATAGACACAAAGGGGAAGAAGAAGGAAAATATAGACCATTAAAATCTTGGGAGAGATTCCATTTTAGGAACGTTTCCCACACCACAACCACTTTCCTCTCACCCCTCCTACACACAAATGAATGTCTTGATATTGTGTTGAAAAATGCATTTCAAATGAAAATCTTTGAAATAAACGAAACTATGCCTGTTTCCTGCCTTGAAGACTCCAAGACTTTCAAATTTCCTTCTAGATTAGTTTTATGATTTCTGAGCCAGTTTTCATTTAGGAAACTTGATTAATTTTACTTACATGTTAAACTATTTTCTGCAGAAATTAATTGGGAAATAAATTTACTTCAGTAGGATGTTTTTAGAGTCCTCTTAATAATTAGATGACACTCAACACAGAAATAGCATTTGGTAAGAGTCTGTAACAAGACACACAGTTTTCCCTTGATGCTTTTTACTACAGATAAAATACTCATTCATAAGAAAAATAAGGTTTGGATTTACAGTTTAATTGAAGTTAGAGTACAACGGGATGGCATGGCATAGCCTTTGAGGATCTGGAATTCCCGTCATAAGCAAATTGTTTTTTTCAGTCACAAGATTCTCCCAGAGAAACTGTGGAATTTTCTGTGTTTACAACCCTTGGCCCCTCATTATATTTCTAGTGCTCTTGGCCCCTCCATCCTAATCTATGGAAATCCAATGACTCCCATTACCTCCCAGGGTCCCAACAGTGCCCATAAGAAGTCTCAGCCAGCCCGCTCCTTTATTGGAATATAGGTCTAATGAAATGCATTCTATATTTTATATTACATTCATTTCCATCCTGTAGACATGAATTCAATTTATGCACTAGAATAAGTAAATTTTTTATTTACTTTTCAGCAACTTTTCAGTTTTATCTTTCTTCTCTCATATAATAATTCCATGATTTTCTGGGTCAGTTCAGATCCCACAAGACATTATTAGCCTTGATGAAACTTAGCTGTAATATATATATTCCTGCTAAACTGTAGTTAAGATCAAGTGACAGTTTAGGCTGGGCCAAAGCCACCCTTCAAACAATGACAGGGACAGGCCATTCAGTGATACAAGAACAGTGTTTGAAGCTGAGTGGGAAAGAGGCATACTTGGAGCTCACTCAAAGTATAGTAGGGAATCTTTTGTACTGTGAGA
>CM052441.1:67162744-67183963 GCA_028533085.1 Varecia variegata
CCCGGCCAATAGTACATTCTTTAATTTGTATATTATCAGTATCCTTCAGATAATATGTCTATGTTTGAAAGACCAGTGGATCAGGAATTACCATAATTTAGGTTCCATGACAGTCTGACTACTTAAAAGATGATAAAAAGACGATTTAAAAAAATGGAATAAACTTTTAAACTAGATATCACATTATACATCACCACTAGCTGGTTGAATGAAAAAATTATATTTCTTTTATGAGGATAACATTAATCAATACCAGCTGGCTCTTTCAGAGTCTCCACTTGCTTTCCATAGAGTACATTTTTAATATAAGATCTCATAATTTTGTAATAATTAATTAGTGTCAAGAATACTTTTTGGAAACTTTATAAGTAGGTCCACACAGCTGTTGCGGTAGAGTGTTTGGGAGTGGGGGTGGGTGGCAGAGTATAGGGGTCCTGATACCTGATCAATCTGGGTTTGGACCGAGGCTCTGCCATTTTGCAACTGTTGGCTATACATTTCCTTTTCTACACCTCATTTTCCTCATCTAGAAAATGAAAAAAGAACAAAGATTAACAAAATATGCATGTAAGATTCTTAGCACAGTGCACGGCACATAGGAAACACTTAACAAAAGTTACTGTTATTATTGCTATTACCATCCTAAAAATAAGCAAAATAGGTATATATACAAATACTGTCCTTTATTCCATTTGCCAGTACTTTCTAAAAATATAACTCAAGAGCCTGCAACATCTTTGTCCTTAGATACAATTTAAAAAATTTTGGGCAGGTGAAGTAAGGAACCCTTTATAGGATTTGATTTTAGGGTTCCTATAAGGGTTCATTCTCCCCACTGTTGAAAGCTGATGTTCTAACTACTATCAGACTCATTTTTTTGTAGATGTTTAAATTTTAATACTTGAGAAAATGTAAGTTAAAATCTAATACAAATACTGCTGGCACAAGAAAATATAAACAAATGTGAATTCCAGTGGAGTCAGTATGTGAATGTGGATGTAAGAATGTATCATAACAGCCTGTTACTGAAGAATTTTAAAGAAGTAACAGATTTTAAATCAGATAGAGATAAAAAAACTGCAGAAAGAACAATAATTTTTCCTTTAAAAAATTCTCTTATCCGTTAAGAATTATAAATTCAGTATGGAGAGGAAAGTGAGAGGTCTTCTAATTTGTCAAGGCATTTTGAAGACAAGCATTAAACAGATTCATTTTATTTGATTTTATTAATGATTCCCTTTTCCTTGCCTCCATTTCTCTTTCCCTCTCCCGAGAGAAGACTGATTGGAATGTCTTGGTGGGCTTCTCAAAGTCCCTGCAGATGGCAGGAGGCTGGCATGAGTTGCTCATTGTTCAGGTTCCCTGAGCAGGACAGAAAATCAGCGCTACTCTCTGCCAATTATTCTTTAGCTTAATGTGAAGATGAAAGTGTTTTGGAGGAATGTACTTTAAGCTCTGGGTGATAATATTAATAATATCTTTTTATTTTCTTCATTATTGGTGTGTTTTCAACTTTTTTGCAATGAATATGTCACTTTCATAATCAGAAAAAAAATAAGCATGAAAAGAAAGGAAAGGAAAGGGAAGGGGGGAAGGGATCGGGGAAAGGAAGGGGGAAAGAGAAGGAGGGAAGAAGAATGGAAGGAAGGAGAAAGGAGGAAAGAAATAAAAAAATTGGCAGCACGATTCAGAGAGTGCCAATCCAGGGAAGGAATCACTTGTTTCCTTTCTCCTGCTTCTAAGGCTCTGGAGTGTACGGGTAAGTGACAACTTTGACATCTGGGTTACATATTTTATTGTTCTTGTCATTCATTATGATATTTCTGACAGCTTTCCTTGGGTGTAAAAAATGTCTATGAAATACGTTGGCACAGGACATATATGTATGTGTGTAAATATTTATATATTTTTTCTTTCCTGGGGTTTGTATAGCTTGTAAATTAAATTGCAAATGTGAATATTATTTCCTATTTTTATCTGCCTTTTGGCCTCAGAAATTTCCTCACACATTTACCTTTTCTTTCCATGCATGTGACATTCTAAAATGCTTTAGCTTGTACCTTATCTTCTATGGAAACCTCTGGTATGTCAGATAAAGTTCTCTTGTTCATAGGGAGTATATTTCAGTAGAATGATACATTGATTTACATAATCAATAAGAATAAATTTACAGTGGTACTAAAGCATTTTCTGAAAATAAACTGTTAAAAATAAAATTCGCAAATATATCTTTAAAAATCAACTTAGAAGAGCAATTTCTCTGGTACATGAACACATATTTCTTCCTTGGACACTTTCTAAATTCATGTCTACCCATTTGAAGAAGCTATGACAGAACATTTACAACTTTCCTAGTGAGTAAGAAATTATATACCAATTGTTCTATATGCCTGTGTTATGTCTAAATCTCTTACATTTTATTAACTCTGTGTGGGTCTGGTCGGATATCTCAGGAAACACATCAGTTTATGACACACAGGAACAGTCCTTGAGTCCATTTCCTCATACTGCTTTGAATTGGCTTTTTCTTTGTGAGGCAAGAGCACCAGAGTTTCCATAAGCCTGGCGTTCAGGACAATGAAGGGACAATCAGTAAACATATGGATCATCTCATTACATAGACTTAGAGAAAGCGGGATAGTTTTCAGACTCAGAAAGCACCTTCAGAAGTCAGGGCTTTCCTGACTTGTAGCAGGGCCAATATGGAATTTCTGGGTAAAGAATTTTTCATCATCCTTTCTCTGGAGATCCTGGGATTCCTGGCCAGCTCCAGCAGAGTCTCAGCTTCCTGGGCTGCCTCCTCCCCCGAGATTCCTTCCATGAGACTTACTCTGTCCATGAGGGCAAAATCATTACCGCAAAAGGTGGAGTCCCCCTTCTCATGTGGCAAATTTATCTGAAAATAATTTTTTTTTCAAAAAAATGAATGAATAGCCTTATGCATAAATTTGAGTAGCAACTTTCATACTCAATTTCTAGAAAATTGGAAAAGAAATTAAACAGAATGGAGGAGATTTGCAGCAGGGAAACTTTGACGAGCAAATCTTGAAGTAAGTAGGAAAGAGTCTGTTCCCTTTACAGAGACTTTCCAGGTCCACAGAGGCACATATTGAATATATTATGGGCCATTTTCTCCTCCTTTAACACATAAGATGATACTTTTTCTTCCTTTGAGTCTCCAAATCTATAACAAAGTGATGGTTTGCACTTTGGCTGCACATATGCACAAAAACGGAGACTCCTGATGATGTTTTTTCAGAGTAATTCTCTTTAATCTTATCTTGTGTATGGCATCTGTCATTGTGTCGATCCTTCCCTACAGCATGTGAGCAGACAGCACATCACACACTTTCAGAATCTATTTTTCGAACTTTCAGAAGCAAGTAATGAGTTTTTAAGAAAATGTAAAATTAATTAAAATAATGAAATTGGCTGGGTATTTAGACTTTCATTATCTATGTGTGTAGGTGTGTGTGTGTGTATAATGCTGTTAAGCTAGCATAAAAATGCTATGATGATTTATCACATTTTATTAATTTATATATTATAGCAATACATAGTTACTCTCTATGTCAGCTTTTCATGCCATGATTTTTTTATAGCATTTGTCATAACACTTTTTGACATGTCTTACTGACTGAATTGAGTTTATCTCCAAAGTAATGGCTAGGTATTAACTCTTCCTTGGTTTTGGAGTGCTTTGCATGATTCTTGGCACATAGCAGACAGTGAAAGCACACTGGTTAAGTGAATGAAAAACAGACAGATGCACATACGGATAGTCATGAGCATATATTTGATGCTATAATCTTGCCTGTAAAACAAATGTAGGAAGATTTACTAGATTTTTCCTAGAGAGCTCTTTAGGATTAAGCATGATATAAATATAATAATGATGTAATACTACATGGAAGGGTTTCCCAACAGTGGCACTGTGGACCATTTGGGTGGGATAATTCTTTGTCATCGGTGCTAGTCTGCAAATTGTAGGATATTTAGCGGCATCTCTGGCCTTGTAGATGTTAATACTATCCCCTATCCCAGCTCTTAGAACCAAAAATGCCTCCAGACATTGCCAACTACACTTAGGGGAGGAAGGGGCAAAATCCCTTTTAATGGAGAACCTCTGTTATATAGTCTGATTTCAGGATGATATTACACATTTGTATTGCATTTTTCCTTTTCCAGAAAGTAAGTACATATTTGGGTTGGGATAAAGGAAATAGTAATGACATTTTGCTGCCCAGATTGGGCAAGATGGGAAGCAATCTTTGTCTTCAGAAAAATTGTTTTGAGATATGTCATTTATTCTGGTAAAATAAACTGCATATTTTCAAGCTTTAAAGTAAAAATAAATCTCTGGATGCCAAAATCCTAGTGCTGCAAATGCATGGGCTCTCCTTGGAGTTTCCTCCTACAAGGTGTCTTTTCCCACCTCAGTTGGAAAAATCTTACACTACCTTCTTGTCTGTTCCATGCTTGGTTTATATTTTAACATAAATCTGGCAACTTTCCTGATTAAATAACCCCATCATCCAAATTCTACAGGATATATCTCTATTTTGTTTCATTTTACAAATTGGACAAAATATAACTGAGTTCCTGGACTCCTCAGTTTATTCATAAAATTTAATGAGATCTAATGATCATTTTACTGACATGTTTCCAAAACACAACCACATTAAAAGAAAAATATCCTGTTTGCAGTGAGCCATGATGACACCACTTCACTCCAGCAGGGGCGACAGAGCAAGACTCTGTCTCAAAAATAAATAAATATATATACAAATTCTCTCTGAAGAATCAGGTAAGGTAAACTCTTCCTAATGAATGAGGAAGAAATGAAGGGCTAGAGAGTTAGGAAACTGTGCAGAGTCACAGAACATATTACTGGCAGAAATAGAATTAAATCTAAAGTCTTGAGTCCCACAGCCCCAAACTCTAAGCTCAAACTTCTGCATGTGTGAGAATGGCCTCGGGAGCTTGTTAAAAATGCAGATTTTTGTGCTACATGTACAGAGACTCTGCTTCTGTAGATTTGGCATCTAAGAATTTCCTTTTTTAAAAAAAGATTATTTATTTATTTACAGGATCTCGGGTGCTCAAGATTAAGATCATTATACAGCTTTGGTCATGGTCCACTTAAATGCAAGACTATCCTCTTGATTATTTAGGTTTTTCCGTCTTCCCAATTCCCATTCTTACCTCCCTTCCCCTACCATAGACATCAACTTCAATATGTTTCATATATATTCTTACATATGTATGAATCTTTGTGAAATCTATAGGTTGTTTTGAATATACATGTGCTTTTAATTTTCATAAATGGTACTGTGCCACAGATCTTCTTATGGTTTTTAACCTTTTTTTTTTATCAGTAATACATTATTAAGACTTATTCATGGTGATATGTACATCTAGCTCTAATTAATGCATAGTTTTTGCAAAGTATGCAGTCAACATGTTTCCTTGCTCATTTCCTTGAAATGGACACTTGAATTATTTCTGTCTACCAGCTACCATACTTAAGGTAATATGGAACCCCATCAAATCCCTTAACTGATTTTTGAGCAAGTTTATTTTCTGAAGAGTGATTTAACTGGGTCATAGGGTAATACATATACAAACTTTTACTCATTACTTTCAGAGTGCTTTCAGGAAAGGATTTTCAGTCTTACAGTGCTATATAACAGCTCTCATATCCCAGCCCACACATTCTCACCAATATTTGGCATTATCTTACTTCAATCTTTGACAATATCATTAATATAAAGTGCATCTTTTGCCCATATTTTTAGTGTACACTGTATAGTTCTGTGATCATTCTCACTCTGAATATCTGTCCATATTTTTCCTGGATATTTGTATTTGCACTTCTATTAACAGCATATTCTTTTCTTGGTTTTATGTTGTTTTGTTTATTTATTTTAATGTTTATTTCTTGTATATTGTAAATCAAATATCTCTACCAATTTTAGACATTATGAATAGTTTCTGACTGATTGCATTGTACCAGGCTGCTAACTTTGTAAAAAAAAAATTCTTAATTTTAATGACATGATATCCATTGATTCATTCTCATCTCTAAACATTTTGGTGTTCAGCTTTGTATATAGTATAATATAGAGATTCAACTTTATTTTTTATCTTTAAAGTTTTCTGATTTGCGGTGCCCTCTGTATGATAAAATTTCCATATATTCATGAACCTATTTCAGAGCTATTGATCTGTTCCTCTGCCATTACAGAAAGACTTTATTTCTTCCTTCCTTTTTAAACTTACTTCAATGTTCTTTTAAAAAATTTAATTTCTATAGTTTTGTAGCCTATCTATTGTACCAGTGTATGTCAGTCACTGATTTTTATGTGTGTGTGTGTATATATATATATATATAGAGAGAGAGAGAGAGAGAGAGAGAGAAAGAGAATGAAACAAAGAAAGGGAGGGAAGGAGGAAGAGAGAGAGGGGAGAAAGAGAATTAAAAGGAGAGAGAGAGAGATGTATTTTAAGGAATTGGCTCATGTTTGTGAGGGATAACAACTCAAATCGGTAATACAGGCCAGCAGACTGGAAACTCAGGCAAGATTTCTATGTTTCAATCTTAAGGCAGAATTCCTTTTCTTTAGGAAACTTTAGTGTTTACTCTTAAAGCCTTCAACTGATTGGATGAGGCCCACCCATACTATTAAGGATAATCTCCTTTACTTAAAGTCGACCTATGGTAGATGGTAATTACCTCTAAAAATACCTTCACAACAATATCTAGGCTAGTGTTTTCTCAAACTTGCCTGGACAAGTTAGCACTTAAAATTAACCATCACAACCAGTTAGGGGGATTTATCTGTCTTTTTTCCCTTTCCAGAATTATTTAGGTTTTTAGATTTGGAGAAATTCCTCAAAAATTCATGCTGGAATAAGAATTGAAATGGCAATGAATTCACTAGTTAAATTGACAAGAATTGATATTTTGATAATGTTAAGTCATCCAAAAACATTATCATATTATGTATTCTCTAGCTACCCAGGTTTTTTTTTAGTAGTTGTTCTTTGAAATAATTGAAAAAATAACTTTAAAACTTCTACTTGTTAGCTGTTTTACAATAATATTTTTTAAATATATTAAAATTTTAAAAGATAAAACTTAAGGCACTTCATCCATTATTCCTATGACATACAGCTAAAATCTCTGGACTTTACATATAAAATAATCATAAGAAGACTCTGAAAGGTAGAAATAAGAAGGAAGACAGGTTAAGAACTTCAGAACTTGAAGAAGTATACAGCAGTAAGTTCCCTGGATTGTCTGTTTACCTCATATATCACAGGCTGGGTGTTGGCGAAGTTGACAACTCTGAACACCAATGAGCACAGACAAAAAATAAACCTGAAGAAAAGCTTACTCTTCCTAGACCAAGTATCAGGAGAAGGGCAGCCAGAAAGACAGAAAACTTTTAGAAAATACTCTAGCTAAACACTACTGAAAATAAAGTATGGTACCATCTCTATCAGCCAACACAAGACAGGTAGGGAGCCTAAACTTCTATCCATGCCAGATACACCTATTCCGCAGCTGGGGTGTTGTCAGAGGAAGCTGAGGAGGGAGTCTGCATTCTAATCCTCTCCAGGTGTCCTCTTTTCCCTCCACCCCCCTGCTGGGGTAATGTCAGAGGACACCTGTGGAGAGTCAAGATTTTCACCACTGCCCAGAGATAACCAGGCCATCCCTCCCAAAGTATCATGGAGGCCATATGGGAAGAAGTAATGAGTCACCTCTGCCCCTTCCAGCTATGGTAGCATCAGTGGAGGCCTAGTGGGAAGCCGGAACTCCCATCCTTGTCCAGCAGTAATGAAAATCCTTCCCCTTCCAAAGGAATTTTAAAAATAAAATAACTTTTCAAAGACTTTTCCTTAAATTTATAAAGCAGTTTATCTAATGAATAATTTTATCAAATTATTTAAATTTGTAAGTTATAAAGTTTTATATCACTTTTTGTGTGTTTCTGAAAATTAACATTATAGAATAGAACTGAACACAACTTTTGAGCTGCCAATTTGAAATGTCATAATCAACACATTAAAAATATAGATCTCACTTAGGATAATGGTCTCCAGTTTCATCCAAATTGTTGGAAAAGACATTAAGTCATTCTTCATGGCTGAGTAGAATTCCATGGTATATATATACCACATTTTTTAAAATCTACTCATGAATTGATGGACATTTGGGTTGATTCCACATCTTTGCAATTGTGAATTGTGCTGCAATAAACACTCTAGTATAGGAGTCTTTTTGATAGAATGACTTCTTTTCCTTTGGGTAAATACCCAGTAGTGGGATTGCTGGATCCAATGGTAGGTCTACTTTTAGTTCTTTGAGGAATCTCCATACTGTTTTCCATAGAGCTTGTACCTACCTAATGGGTACAATGAACACTTATCTGGGTGATGGGTACAGTTTTAACCCTGACACAAGCGTTACAAAAGTGATCCATGTAACCAAAAACATTTGTACTCCTGTAATACTTTGAAAAAAATATATATATACACAGAGAGAGAGAGGGAGATATCTCATATTCTTCAAACTATTCATGGAAATTTATATAAAACTCTTGTTATTGAGTTGTTACTAAATGAGATTTATAAACCACCCACTACTGTATGTGAATTTACAGTTGGAAGTTAGCCCATACTCAAATAGTTTATAAAAATTGTGACAGTAAGTCAGAAATGGAAAACCAGTTAAATGTGATCTTTAGAACTCCACAGGCTAAATGGGTTAAATGGTTATATAAACCTTTTTCCTTCTCAAGAAGTAGCAATGTCTCAGAAGACAGTATTTTGTTTTTCCTCCTCACAATCGCAAATGATGTTTTAGCAAGAAAAAATAAATCTTAATTCTTATTGGCATTTAAAGACACAATGGAAAAATATATGCAGCCGGCATTGGCAGAGTTGTGCATCCTATAAAACATCATTTACTTTTATATTTGCCATGATCCTTGAAACTTCAAGTCAGATGTTACACGGGCAAGCCAATTATGCTTTTTCCTCACAGTAGACAATGAAGTGTTTAATTTGGAAGTTATCCAATTATTATAATCCATTTAGATGGACAATTCAGACAATTTACATTGCAAACCATAAAACATGCGACTTTGGAAATTTTCACTTATTTTGAATTACATATGTGAATTCAAAGGGACAAATATGAGGGTAATGCATTCAGTGTTCAGTAGAGAAATTTGGCCAAAAATGCATGTAAAAATACATATATATTCACATGTATATGACAAATATGGTATGTGTGTGTGCATATATATAAATATATAATATTATAATTATCTTTTTTTGCATGTACTAATGAGTATTTCCTAAATACCAAGCATTCTACTCAGTGTTTTTATTAATTTTCTTATTTTATCCTCATAAAAATCCTAAGATATATGCAATATTACTACCTTCATTTTACAAAAGAGACCACTGAAGCTCTGAAAAGTTAAATGACTTGCTCAAATTTACACAGCTAGTACTAGGTGAAGCCACAAAGTTAGAAAAAAGGCCAGCCTGACTTTAGAGTCCATGTACTCAGATCCTCGGTTCCACACACAACCCTATTGAAGCTAAAGCTCTCTAATCATAGCAAAATGCATGGGAATATGTATATCTTAAACTTGTTCATTTAATTTTTTAAAAAACACTTAACATTTCTCAAAGGGTATATGTAAATTAACTATGGGGAATTTTTAACAAGTCATTCCACAGCAATCGTCTAACACAGGAAAAAAAAATGTGACATTTTCAAGGAATAGAAATTAAGCAATCCATATGGCCATGTTTCCCCTGGAAACAACATACTTTGGCTCAGTGCTGGACCGTGCATCAGAGCTGGACAGGCTCTAGTTCATGTCCCAGAGACACTTGATTGTTTTAGCAGGAGGCACCAACACTCGAGCAGAGTCAGGCCAGGCACTTGTGCAAATGAATGCTGGTTCCTGCTCTGTGAACAGCTGACAGAAGACAGACTGCATGTGTTCTAGTCTGGGAGAACTTCAGGGCATGTTGTTGTCTTTTTAGTCACATTTGAGCCACTGAGCTGCTTTATAGAATAATATTCAGAACTAGAAGGCATCAGAGAGAATTTCTCATCTAACTCTCACATTCGGCAAACAGGTCTGGAGAATAAAGTGATTGGCTCAAAGCCACGCAGATAATCAAAGGCAGAGTTAGAAAGGGAACTAAGATCTCCTGACAAATACAGTGATTTCAGCCCACCTAACGTCAGCTGAGAAGTATTCTTTTCGTTGCAAGTGTGAAACTGGCTAACTCAATGTGGTAGCAGTTTAAAGCGGAGTATTTTGGATTCATGTTACTAAAACAGCCACAACAATATTAACAATTGCTAGCTTTTATCTCCATCTTTCTTTCACCAATATTTCCCCAATGTTAACTCCATTCTCGGACTTCTCAATGTAACAAGATGGCTAGTGGCTCTAGCTTCAAGTGCAGAAGTAAAGAGAATCTCTCTTTCTCCAAACAATTACAAACTAAAATCTTGGGTCTGACTTTCCCTGGCCAAAGTTGGGTTTGTACCTATCCCTGAAAAATCATCAATGCTGGGGTGATGAATACACCAACTGAGACAAGATCTATGTCACATGCCTATCCCCAAAGCCAAAACCATATGACTGAATGTGGGGGAGAGACATTTGAGATATTTTCAACAAGAGAAGGGTAAATGAATGAAGAGTGCCAAAACAACATATGTCCATTATACTAATGTAAATACCACCATTATAAAGTATGTAACTGGTAGCGATCTTTAAAGAAGGGAAGAAAAGTCTCCTTATCACAGAATAAAAAAATATCAAAATTTGTGTCACAAAATATTCTTCACATACATACCTTTCCTCACCTATAAAATGGAAATAAGATGTATATATTAATAGTTCTTATAAGAAATGTGAAAAAAATGTAAAATGTATAACATAGTGACTAGCACAAAATAAACTCTCAGTAAATGGTCTAGCTATTAAGGCAGTTAGCCTCATAGAAAAAATTAGAATTTATTCTTAAACATAACAAAAGTGAAGTTTACAACAGCAAGTAGTTGCACCAGTAAATTCAGTAATACAATTTCCTAGAGTTTTCTGATTGGGTAATTGTCAGAAAAAAAATTCTCTGGAAGGAAGTGTCTTTCTAATTATTATATTAATATTTTCCTGATCTCTAGAAGAAGAGTTGACTAAATTAATGTGAAATTAGGTGAAATTAATAGGTGAAACTTTGAATGCTAAATTTTATAAATACAAGACATATCTTTTGATCTCAAATCACTTGTATCTACCTCTTTAAACCTCAAGAGTATCAACTAAAAAGTTTGTTACAGTAGGTAAAAACCAGACTCAGACCAATTGTTGAAAAATGCCTCCCTCCCAACACCTTCCCCTACCCAGTAGGCAGCCCCTGTAATGAATAGGCAGCCTCCAGGCAATTATTTGTTCTGGTTAGATGTTCTCTCATCTCTGTAAGATGTTAACTGAAGGCTTAAATTGAAATGTTATTCTGCATAGTTTAGGCATAACCCTTCCAGGATGGCATTTGAATAATTCACATGCAGTGGGTGCTTAGCATTCCCAGCAATATAGTGCAAGTGTTACAATTTTTCCATAACCTCACCAACACAGTCTTTTAATTTTTTTGTAAGAGCCATACTGACAGGTGAGAGGTGATACCTCATTGTGCCTTTAATTTGCATTTTCTTAATTAGTGATGTTGAGAATTTTTTTCATATACCATTAGCCATTTGTATTAATATATTTTGTTTTGAGAAATGTCTATTCAGATCTTTTGCCCATTTTTAAATCAGGTTATTTGTTTTATTGCTATAGATTTGTTTGAATTTCTGATATGTTTTGGATACAAACCCCTTATTAAATGTATAGCTTGCAAATATTTTTCTCATTCTGTAGATTGTCTGTTCACTCTGTTGTATCTTTTGCTGTGCAGAAACTTTTTATTCTGATATAATCACACTTGTCTTTTTTGTTTTTGTTGCCTAAGCTTTTGCAGTAAATTCTAAAAAGTCATTGCCAATGTCATATGGCTTTTTCCCTATGTTTTCTTATAGTAGTTTTACAGTTTTATGTTTTATGTTTATGTATTTAATCCATCTTAAGTTGATTTTTTAGTATAGTATGTGTTAAGGTTCCAGTTTTATTCTCTGGGATGTAGATACTCAGTTTTTCCCAAACAATTTGTTAAAGAGACTATCCTTTCCCTATTGTGTTTTTGGCACCCTTGTTAAAGATCAGTTGACTGAATATACATAGATTCATTTTTGGACACCAGAAACATTCATATATTATGCTAAGTATCAAATTTAGAACATGTATTCTAAGATATTTTATTATGAATTTTTTACTTGTTTATAAATTATATAGGTACTATCACCAATATATTATATACAACATAAAATAAAAGCAAAGCAAAATAGAAATAAAAGAATAAGTAAACAAATACATAAATATTGTAAATATGGAATATTTTATTGCAAACTCAGAAACATGTACTCTAAATGCCAAATTGTAGCTCACTGCATGTAATTAAATTCTTATTTTACCAAAAAAAAAAAAATCTCATTTACCTATATGTCAAAAGAGTTGAGAGTTCTCAAGCTTTCCCTAATTGTAATAGAGCTATTTGGTTGGGAGATGCAAAAAACAGTAGCATTGAATAAAGCTAGTTATAACTATGAGAAATTCTTCATAATAGTCCATGTGGCCACTATTCTTTTCTTATTTAAACTCACACACAAGTAACATCCTTACAGCCACTAAAAAAAAGTACAAAGGACTTTATGAAAAAATTGACTATAGTTTCTTTATTGATAGATTTATATATTAATAAAGGATGCCATCAGTTGAAATAGGCAAAATAATAAAAGCAATAACAGCCAATGATATTTTGTGATTTGGTCAAAGGTCTTTTAAGTCAGAAAAGATAAAAGGATTATAACAATATATAATAGAACCTATCCATAACTTAACATAGAAACACAACCTAAAAAATAGAAGAAAATTGAAAACATAATGATCACACAAATACAATAATACAAGACAACAGAAAACCACAAAATGATGAGCCAGAATTGCAACAGCAAAATTCCAAAACCAAGACATCTCTCAAAAGATGATCAGCTTCTAAATAAATTAGAAATAACAATAAATGTAATAGAGTTGAAATGAAATTGCTTCTATAGAAAACAGTATCAAGACAACCACACTGAATGCAGGGGAAAAATAATATATATGAAGAAAAGATTTCTGAAATGAAGGAACAATCTGCAAAGGAAAGAGCACATTCTGTTTCATGAAAAATTAATGTGGAGCAATGAACTGTCAGGCACATCCTGGGTGAGTTATGTTACTTTCAAGGTAATAATTCTTCAAGCATCCAAATAGAAAAGCAACTCATTTATAAGGAGAGAGGGAGAAAAAACAAGTTAACTTCAGACTTTGTCCCAGCCACATTTTATGCCAGAACTCAGTGGAGCAATGTCTACAAAGCATGCGGAAAGACGCCCCCCAAAATACAAGCTGTTGTCATGCTGTCATTCAAATATAAAGGCAAGAGATAGATGCTTTCAAATATGAAAGAGCTCGGGGACTAAAACACTCTTGAGCCCTAGTTGAAAAAAACAAAAAGTACCATACAAATAAATCAAGCCAATAAAGTCATGAACGGGAAAGTCACGGTGAAAAACACAGAGTATCAGAAGACAATAGAGCAATGTCTGTAAAAAAAAAGTATGACCAAATTATGCACTTGGCCATGTTATTCTATTAAGAAGACAATAGGAAAATATTCTCAAGCCTATAAGGACTCCAGGAATGTAGAAGCTTTCTTCAACAAAAGGTGATGAAATTCAGTCAATCAAAAGAGCATTTAAATTGACTAAATCCATTAGAAATGGAAGCTACAGAAAGACTAAATACAATGGAAATCATTAATACATGACAGAAAGTAAATGTTGTTATATTTTTGTCCACTTAAAATATCTAAATAAGTGCACATATAGTAGTAACATTCATCAGGTGTCGGGCAGGTGGGAGGGGGCAAGAGGGGTTGAGTATATACACACCTAATGGGTGCGGTGCGCACTGTCTGGGGGAGGGACATGCTTGAAGCAATTTATGTAACCTAAACATTTGTATCCCCGTAATATGCTGAAGTAAAAAAATTTAAAAAAATCTAAATAACAAAATTTAGGTTTAGGACACAGGAGTGGGTCAAAGTGGAAATACAGTAATTTCTTCATATTAAAAGCTGAGAGCCAACTGTTACTATCCAAAAGTAAAACATGTAGTTAAAAAATATGACTCTAATTTTTTATTTTTCATAATTTGTTTGAACTTAAAAGGTTTTTAGAGATTAATATCTCCTGTGCAGAAACATTTGTCTGAAGTTCTGCTATTGCTTCAATTCCCTCCTATTAAATATAAAATTAAATGGAATGGTTCATATTTTTAAAATAGCATTCATGGTGTAATACCACTTTTATAAATGCATTTATCTTTCAATTTATATATATTTGTATAGGCATTGATTCTGGAATTATGTTCATCTAGTGTTAATAATATCTTTCTAGTTGCTATGATTTTAGTTTCTTCTTTTTTTCTTTTCTATATTGGCTGGAATTCTTGTAATAAGCATGCATCATCTTTCTAAAATAATAACACCATTATTCTAAAAAAAACCTTCTAAAGGAAAAAGGAAAAGAAAGAATTAAGGGAGGTCAGTGATAGCATTATACCAAATATCCTCTGGTCTGAAGGTGTCATTTCAGGTTAATTCTGTTTATTTGAGTGGGTCTTATTCATCAGAGTACAAGGCCACCCAGTAAAAGCACTCCCACTCCTGGGATAACAAAGTTCAGATTTCTCCCTAGGTCCCAGAGAAAGACGCTGCATAAAGGCACCAATATCAAGTTTGTGCTATTCATCACATGTATTGATATTACATGTCTTTCCTTTGCATATAGGTTAGCATTATTCATTGCTCCCAGAGAAAACTAATCCATTCTTTCAAAAAAAATCTATGGAGCAGTTTATGAATATGAGGTCCTAAAAATTGAATGTGACCATCATAAATTCACAATCATTTTCTGGGAGACAAACACATCTCTAGGCCATGAGGATCATTAATAATTTGCCAGGCAACTGAGAAACTACTAGATTGAGAAATCACTGCAGTTTCTCAACTTGTACTACCATATTCTTAGTCCCAGAGATTGTTCCTTCAAACACATTAAATTCCATGCCAGATGGATTTGATGTAATTTTTAAAAAAAAAATCTGTTTTGAATGTTTCTATTTAGGAATGTGTTTGGAGTATGTGAATTAGGTTTACATTATGCATTATTTATATTATTATTTGGCAAAATAAAATTAACTTATTAAAATAATAAATTCCGTAGTTTATCATATGGTCTTTTAGAGTCCTTGTTACTATTTGTATTCAGTATTATTCAGTTTATTTTTAAATGGATTTTTCATTGAAAGCTTACGCTGGTGTCTGATAGCATTAATGCATAAAGTTAGGGTCAGACAGTATGAATTATTCATCGGGTTTTCACACTTGCCTTTATGGTTAAGTCATCATAATATATCATAGTTGCCATAGAGAACATTAATCTCCTAAAACCAGAAATTAGTACTCTTTTTAAAGTTCCTTTTATATTTCATATAAGTATATGTGTTATAAGATCCTCATTATTAGGGACAAAGGACTATTACTTAAAGAATAAACTTTGATAACATAACTTTAAATAACACATAATCTTTATTGTCAATTAACTCAGACTTATACACATATACTTTCCTAAGAAATAAAAATATTTTTAAAGCTTTCAACTTCTTTAAGTACTGAGTTTGAATTATATACATTTTAGTACATTAGAATTAATTCTGAATTTTATGTCCCTTAAGATTATGCATGAATACAAAGTGAGGAAAAAATACCAAATTTGATCTGCAGCACAAACATTGCTATTGTTATTCATAGGTATTTCTCTCTTTTTTTTAACTTAACCATTTTAATTTGAATTATTTTAGAGCAGTGACACATGGTTAATTCATTTCTAAGGCATGTGTTGAAAATGGAGTTTATAGGCTATGTGTGCCATTGCACTTAGAATAAAATATAAAACTCCTCCTGATGAATTGCCCACCCTGTGAGTGTCACCTCTGACTACAGCTCCTCAAGCTACTTGCTGTTCTCTAGCCACACTGGCCTCTGAACACTCCAAGCTCATTCCAGACTCCCTGCCTTTGTTCTGGCTCTTCCCTCTACCTGGCAGTTTCTCCCCAAATCGTCACACCATGGCCCAGCTGAGTATTCAGGGCTTAACTCAAATGTCTCCTTGGGGACAATATTTTTTTTTTTATATTTTCTTCATAACACATTACTGTTTGAAGTTACCTTGTTGATGTATTTTGTGAGCTCACAAATTGTTATTACAAGCTGATTGTCGCCCCATCTCTGGGATGTAACCCCCAAGAGACCAGACACACAGGGGCTCCTCCCGCTCTTGGTCTCTGTGTCTCCTATCACAGGGGCCAAGATGAAGTAAGCTGTCAATTATCTGTAGAGTGAATAAACCAGATCATCTAGGGCAGCAAAGAGCCAGATTATAAATATTTTAGGCTTTGTGCCTTTCTTTCTTTCTTTTCTTTCTTTCTTTTCTTTTTCCTTCTTGCTTTCTTTCTTTCGTCCTTCCTTCCTTCCTTTCTTTCTCTCTCTCTTTCTTTCTTTCGTTCTTCTTTCTTTCTCTTTCTTTTTCTTTCTTTCTTTTCTTTCTCTCTCACCTGCCTGCCTGCCTGCCTGCCTTCCTTCCTTCCTTCCTTCTTTCACTTTTTCTTAGATTAAAAATGTAAAAAGCACTCTTACCCAGGCTCTACAAAGATAGGCTATGAGATGAATTTTGCTTATTGTCTGGATTTTGCCCATGGGTAATAGATCATAGTTTCCTGACCCCTCACGTAGGTTGCTTGCTCAATTGTAGATTGCTACGCAGAACCCTGAATTAGAATCTCTGTAGAGATTCGGCCCAGAAATCTTCATTTCCTCAAGGTTCTCAACCTATTCTTAGCCATTAATAAATTTGAGAACTAGGGGGTTGAAATGAAGAAAATAAGTTTAGAAAGCCACCTAGGAAAGAAAATAGTATCAATGAAGTTCCACTAAATAATATCTTTGTCAGTCATATTTTTAAAAAAAGGTTTAATTTTTGCTAGAAATATCACATTAATTTACTTTAAATATCTATATCTAATGAGCAGCAGCACCGTATCTACCTTTAAAAGATGCCAGGAACTAGAATTTGTCTTTTCTATTTCATTATAGAAGTGATAAAAAAATTTTAACTTAAATTTCAATGAAAAATTGAACTCTTTGTTCTATATCCATTTTCAGACATTGCAGTAGGCACCAGTGCTCACTACAAAACAAACCCTTTGTTCAGCAAAAATCTAACGTGTAATTGGGTCACTGAGGGGGAGATGGCTTTAACAAGACTTTCTTCCAAGGGCCCTTAATTTCTATTTCCATTCATTGGTGCAGCAGCATTTCAGTGAAATAGAAAGCATAGCTGTGATTCTTCTTACTTTCAACATAAGTAATCCTTCAGCACAGGCCTTCAAAGCGTTTTCTTTCTATAGATTTTGGTGGCAAATGTGATTTGTCATTTACTAGAATCTAGGAAAAAATGTAAAAAGAAAAATAATTAAAAAGAACAACTGCAATCTATTTTTAATCTTTTGAATGCATTTGACATCATTTATACTCAAGCCTGGACCTTGTTTTCTCATTTGATCTGATTTCAAACATCTAGTCCAAAGTTTTGTAATGAATAATTTATCATTTTACTATTTATTTGTATTCATTTATTTATTACTTCTTTATAATGCTTATTCTAAACATTACCTGTGTTCCAGGCACTGCACTAAGCACTGCCCATGCATGGTCTGTTTTCACTCTCTCTTTCTCCCTCTCTCTCTCTCTCTGCTTACTGCCATCCTCATTTTGTGGAGAGAGAAGTCAAGGCTGAGAAATGATCAAGAAGTCGACCCAGGCCACACCTCTGGTAAGTGGTAGAGCTGGGGGGGTTCATTATTCCAAGCAGGTCTGAAAAATGACAGTGGAGAAAAATAGAGGGAGACAAAAGATATGAACAAAAGCAAAGGGAGAAAGAAGATAAATAAGGTGGGGAGGGAAAAGTGGGGAAACAAAAGTTACCATGAATTCTTACTGCTTGATAAGTCTTCTCTCTGTGGCTCATATCTTCTTCTATTTTGTATTTTCTTTAACTTCTCTGGTGAGAAGTAAGTTCCTGATGCTGCGTAATATGAGGTATATGCATCTTACTCTTTTTCCTAATTTTTAGTATTTTGAAGAAAAAGACTACCAAAAACAAAAAGGATATCATACTTAACCAAATCACATTTACTAAACTTCTATCCATTCAAGCTAATTTTTTTTTTTATTTCAGGATATTATGGGGGTACAAACATTTTGGTCACATGTTATGACTTTGCCACACCCAAACCATGATTTGAGGCGTGCCCTTCCCCCACTACAATGCTCACCGCGTCCACTAGTTGTGAGTTTACCCACCCCCAACCCCCAATCCCTGAAGAATATTACTGCAGTGGTGGGACTGCAAATTAGTGCAACCTCTGTGGAAAAGAATTTGCAGGTACCTCAAAGAGCTAAAAATAGAAATACCATGTGATCCAGCAATAGCACTATTAGGCATCTACCCAAAGGAACAAAAGACATTCTATAATAAAGACATCTGCACCCGAATGTTTATGACAGCAGAATTCAAGGCAATTTTTACCCTGGAAAATTACCAACTAAAGGTCAGATTGGACATAACCAACCTGAACCAAAAGTCTATATTTGATTGTATATTTGATGTTGATGGAGTCAACACCCTCTCTTCAATGAAAACTTATCTTGGAAAACAAGCAATTTCATAATAGATTCCAAAACATGAAGTCATAGAGTGCTAAGAGGCCAGAACACCATGTAGAAAGTAGATTAAAATATGGATAGTCACACACATACACATGTGTCTGCATGTGCCATACACACACCCAGCTTTCTCTCTAGAAAATGTTTTAAGTGTTTATTGTCTTGTTACCATATGAACACATAGAAACATATTTCTATGGTTATGTCAATTACTTTAAAAAGCTGTTTTTTATATTCAATGCCAATTTTCTAAAACCACACTTACTATAAGATGTAACTGATTTTAAACAATTTAAGTTCTACATCTCTGAGATCTGTTTTTATACCAATTAGAAAGAAATTTTTACATGATAAAGAGGTGATGACAGATGCCTAATAAACCATGACCTATAGCTATCCAGATAAAGTTTTTTTGGCATGTAATAATGGTAAAACAAATTTCTATGGAAATCAAGGAATAATTGCTATGAAATTATTGTCGAATTCCCTAATTGTTTTCATTTGGTAACCCCTCATCCTCACCAGGAAAAAATGCAGCCATTACTCCCATTTAAATCTATTGAATAATATGCCACACTGTGCTTGAGGTCACCCTTATTACCCTCTGAGCATTTTGATCTGATAAAGCTTTGATACTCACTAACCATCACAGCCGTATAAAAGAAAATCATCATGGCTCCTCTTAGTGCTTTGCAAGTGTCTGTATCAAAAGTCTTTCGGACCCCTGAGGAAATTTACAATGTGCACAGATTTTAAGGGGATATTAATGTGTCCAAATATATATATATTTGCTTTTACCATTTCCCCTGCAAAGGAGATATGATGATAGAAAGAGGAGACATCTCTTATCTCATCTTATATCTAATACCTCATTAGATATAAGGAAACTTGATTTTGAATGAGACAGTAACAAGATAGAAGAAATATTCTTTGACCCTTTAAATCACCAACAAAGACTTGGTCCACCTATCTGTAAACTAAGGATAAATAAACTTCTATCTACTTTAAGTGCCTGTAGTTTTGTCTCTCTTGGTTAAGGTTGCCTAATATGTATTCAATGTCCATACAGTTCTACCCACTGAAATGTTCTCCCCTTCCTCTGTTACTGAGAGAATTGCTGCATATCTCACAGCTCCCCCTGCTCAAGATCCATCTTGAAAAGCCTCTGCCAACAAGCACCTTCTCTAGCCCCTAAAACATGACTTCTAATTTATTCAGGTTCCCATATAATTTTATATAACCACAGCGTTAATCATATTTCATTATCGTTAGTAGCCCATCATTCCTTTCTAAAATGAGTTTCCCTCAAGGACAGGAACTTTATTGATTTATCATTGCATCTTCAGACTCATGCACTATATACAGTATTAAATTAATGCTGTGAGTGAACAAATGAGTATTTCTGATCCTTCTCATGCAAACTCTCCTGTGTCAAGCACTTTCCTGCTTCCTCTTTCTAGGAAGAGAAGTTGCTAATCCAATTGCTAAGAATATGAGAGATTGATTGAACCACACTTAGTGATGTCCTATATCTTACAGGTAACACTCACTTTCCCACCTCCTCTTCCAGTATCAATGCATCGGATCTCTTCTTTCTGTATCCACCTGCGCAGGGCGTCTTCCTACTGGGAGAAGTCTGTCCTTTTCTCTTTCTGATCCAGCTCTAAGAATATGAGACTGGATAGGTAAATAAACTTGATATTTTCCACATAATCACAGTTGTCTCACTCTCTTTTTCCATAGGCACATGTGAGCATGTGGGTTTCGATATTCAGATTCACAGTATACAAGAGGAAGCTCCAATTTGGTACAACACCTAAGCCATGCTCAGAGATCCAATCTTTGCCACAACTTTGCTTTGTCATATTAAATACTTTTCAAGGTACTGATATTAATAAAATTGTCATTTTGTTTCATACATGGCTTTCATTTTTTTCTGCACCACCTTCCCTTAGTTAAGAACTGCATTAGTGGAGGAAAATTAATGACAGTTGCATTTGGATATTCAAACTTGACCCTCAAACCTTAAGAGCTACCTCCTTAGATACTCCTTATCACCCAATATAGTACTTTAATATTTTAATGGAGTGTACATCATATTCTTACCATGAAGACATGTGAGAGTTGCTTTGGTGGGTTTTTAAGAGAATCCTCTACCACAAGTTCCAGACAACTAACTTAGAT
>CM052441.1:67184463-67196050 GCA_028533085.1 Varecia variegata
AGGCACACGGCACCATGCCTGGCTAATTTTTTCTAGAGATGTGGTCTCGCCATGTTGCCAAGGCTGGTCTCAAACTCCTGGCCTCAAGCTGTCCTCCAGCCTCAGCCTCTCAAAGTGCTACGATTACAGGCATAAGCCACTGTGCCTGGCCAGTGTTTGTTTTAAATATCATTGATATTCTTATTTATATATGTAATTTTATTTGTTAACACATCAACTTTATTTCTCATTCATGTCAATTAATTATTTGGCAGATGGCCAATCGGCTGACTCTGAGATCCAGGCTCCTTCCATATAGTGGTTGTTCCAGACACTCCATTGGCTCCTCTGAGTCTTGCCAGGAGGTGTGGAGAGAGAGAGAGATCCATCAGAGAACCTCAGGGACAATTGCAGGAGCCACCACCTACAATCCCAAATCCATTCAAATGGCCAGAGATAGGCACGTGGTCTCAATTAATTTGTACCTATTTTAAACTGTGAGCTCAATAATACTATAATATTAATTTCTGATTTAATTGTGATATTCCTCAAAATATATTTATTTGCAATACTGTAACATTCTTTTTCTCTGGATAAAAAAAGTTCAAAAAGCTTCATATGTTTCAGTAATGTTCCCATAGCATTTCATGCACACATCTGGGAGCTGATTCTTATTAACATTCCATGCTGGGGAGTGAGGCCTCCAAAGAGGCACTTCTTCCTTGAGTTAAAAGTTTAGTCCTGGTCCTGAGCTAGCTATGGGCTGTCAGGAGGTTTGGCTGTTGAACATGCACTTTCTGCCTTCTGGTTTATAAACACTAATTCAGCATTTTGAAGTGAGAATTTTTTTTCCAGAATTTTGTGGAAATGTGGTATTTTTGAAAGCATTCATCCAAGAAAACTATTACCTACAAACTTTATCTATGGACAATACCACCATGTTTCCCAATTTTTGCCCTTAAAAAGTGAATGCATTTGTGTTACCATGCCCCTTTGGTAGCAATTGTTCCCAAGTACACTCCTCTACTATCTAAGGCCAGTGATAGTTGAAGAACTAATATTTTCTTAAACAATTGTGTAAATTGAGAATGGGCACAATCTCTAAAAATTGGGTGATCATACAATTTATTATCTTCTAAATAAGACTGTATGAGTTAGCATCAAGTCAATTTATCAACACAGCAACAATTATGCATTGTGAAATTGATTTTATGACATAGATATATGAGGTGGAGAAGATCAACTTGTGCAATTAAAATAATAACAGGGAATCATTTGTAGCTCTAATCCATGACATCTCATTCACTTGTTAGGCACTGTGGTTTAATGGAAAGAACATACGTTTTTAGAGTACCTGGCTTTCAATTCCATTCAACTGTTTACAACCTTAACGAAGTTATCCCTCATCTAAAACATGGGTTTAAAATACCTATTATATATGGTAATCATTAATCATAAGACTGTATATTCACCTGAAACAGTGCATGACACAGGGGAGCCACTTGATGGACCTATAATTCATCCTAATTATTTTAAAAATTATATAATTATATGTATATTATTAAAATGTAGAAATTTCTGAAAATAAAGAAAATTATAAAGAATATTTTCCTTATGCTTTAATGGTAAAAGATAACCCGCGTATGATTTTGCTATATTTTATATGTCTCTTATGTCTATGTGTATGTCAATATTTGACATTATAAATGCTAATATTTCAAAATAATTTTGTGTGGTTGTTTTTTTAACTTATTAAGATTGTTCCAACATTTTTAAAATGATTTATTCAAAAATAAGACTTAGAGTCCATTAAATAGATTTCTTCTTTTGCCAGCCACAAATACTAAAATGAGCTAACCCAGCAAATATGAAGTTAAAAGGAAAATATGAATGAACAGACAAGATTAAAGGAATTTGGTAAGGACAGGAAGCAGAAGTGAAAATATCCTGAATGGCATGGGATACTCTACCTTCCAGAGCACAGGCCAGCCGTGCAGCTGCTGGGCTAAGCATTACCACCTTATTTGCTGGAATGTTGGGCCAACCATGGGATACGGGGGGAGAGGATGGGTTAGCTGGAGCAGTGAGGGACTCTCAGAGGAAAATGTCTATTTATAAATCAGTACAGAAATAATTTTGTATTTTGCCAACAAAAAGGGCAGAACACTGTATCCCAGTAGAATAGCAGCCATGGCAAGAACCAGGCAGCCTTGGCAAACATTAGCAGAAAATACTAGAGACTCTTATCCAGACACCAGCAATGAAATAAATAAACTAGACTTCACTATTCCTTTCTATCAATCTGCATCTAATATTACCATATTATATCTATGTTATTATATTCAGTGAGAGATTTTTTAGAAGTATAATTACCAAACAAGGTGGAATGAATACTGTCATTTGTGTGAAAATATCATAATTAATTTTACCATTGCCTTTTTGTTGGACATTTGAGGTTTTTCCTAATTTTGTTATTGTATTTACCACTGTATACTACATTACATATATTATGTGTATTACATGTAACTCTATATAATCTTTGCTCTCATCAATTATTTTGAAAATTATTTTCCTAGGAATAGTATTACTGGATAAACAGGTTTGAAAATCATTGAGATTTAGAGACATAATGGGAAATTGCTTCCACAAAGATAGTACCAACTTTTTATTTTGGCTAGCAGCAATTGAAAGAGCTCTCAAGAGTACTTAATACATTTAACAAATATTTTTTTGTGCTTAAAAAGTGCTCTCAAGAGTACTTAGCAATACATTTAACAAACATTTTTTTGTGCTTACAAGGGGCCAGTAACCATTGCAGTCTCCAGAGATATGGTGGCAAACAAACATCTCTGCTACCGCAGAGCTTAAATAGACAAAAGCATTTCAAAACTGATGAGGGCCTTACAGAAAATCAATCAAGGGAAGGAAATTGAAAGTTATTAGCATGGAGGGTAGAGAACATTAGATAAGTTGGCCAGGAAGACCGCTCTGAGGAAGTGATATTTAATCTGAGTTCTGAATGATGAGAAGGATCTGCCACTTGAAGAGCAATGGGAAGAGCTTCCTAAACTAGGAGAACAGCGAGTGCAAATGTCCTGAGGCAGGAAGGGCTTAAGTTATTTAAGGAAGGAAAGAAAGCCAGTGTCACTGAAGGTGAATTAACAAGGCGAAGAGTAGGAAAAGATAAGAAGAGCAGGGTAAGAGAGGACCAGATAATACAGTGTCTTCTCTACCAAGGGAAGATATTTACTTTTTATTCAATTATTAAAGAGTTTTAGACAGGAGAGGGATATTGTATTCGTTTGCTAGGGCCATCAGAGCAAAGTACCACAGAAGGTGGCTCAAACAACAGAAATTTATTTCCTCACAGTTCTGGATGCTAGAAGTCTAAGAGCAAGGTGTTAGCAAGTTTGGCTTCATCTGAGGCCTCTCTGCTTGGCTTATACGTGGCCACCTTCTTCTGCTGTCTTAACAAGGTCTTCCTTCCGTGCCTGTGTCCTAGTCTCTTCTTATAAGGACACCAATCATATTGGATCAGAGCGAACCCATACAACCTCATTTTACCTTAATTATTAATACTTCTTTAAAAGCCCTATTTCCAGGATAGAGTTATATTCTGAGCTATTGGTGGTCAGGACTTCATATGAATTGGTGGGGGAGGGGTTCAAAATTCAGTCATAACTGTTATGATGTCATTTCCAATTTTAGAAAAACAACATTTCTCTAGTTTCTCTGTAGAGATTGTAGAGAGACAGGAGTGGAAGCAATAGATGAGTTAGGAGGTGTTTGCAATAGTTCAGATAAGAGATGTCAGAGATTTGAAAAACAGCGGTAGCAGAAAATGGAAAGTATTGGACAGATTTGAGATATATTTAGAGGTAATAGAACCAGCAGCTCTTCTTAATAAAAAAATGTATTAGTTATATAATAAAATATTTTCCATATGCTCTAATGCTAAAAGATGACCTGTGTATGATTTTGCTATATTTTACATGTATCTTATGTATATATATATGTCAATATTTGATATTATAAATGTCAATATTTCAAAATAATTTTGTGTGCTTGTCTTGTGTCTATACTGCAAGGGTTGTAAAACTTTTTCTATAAAGGGCCAGGTTGTAAATATTTTGAGCTCTGTGTCTGTCACAATGACTTAACTCTGCAGTTGCTCAATGAAAGCAGTTATAGACAATATGTAAACAAAGTTTTATTGTCTTCCAACAAAACTTTTTCAACATCAGGTTCCATGCCTAATTTTGTTCCACAACCAATGTTTTGCTGGCCATCCCATATATGTTACAATATTGTGATTACAGTGACATAATTCTGTCAAATGTCCTTAAGTTTCTGTGGCTGACATGAGGCATTGGGATGGTTGTAATTATCCCTGCTTTAAGGAAATTTTCAGATTTCAGTCATGTGTATAACCTTAAGACTGTAAATTAACTACAACCTTTGTTTTGGGTATAAATAGCTACAACAGGTACAATGTATTGATTCACAGATTTTTAGTGAAATGATGATGGACAAGATACACGTGATGTTTTCCATGGAGTAATATCACATTGAGGATAGTTAATTTGCTCTAATTATTATACTTAACTTATCCTTATTCTCAAGGGAATAAATGTTAGTTTGAGAGTGCCCATTGATATGGAAAATATTCTATACTTTTGTTAACTTATAAAAAGAAAAGATTAAGATTAGATTAAAATTGAGATGAAGTCACAGACAGTCCAAATATATACTTCCTATTTGATTAAAAAGTGTGCTAAAGTTCAGGACAGAGTTGTGAGGGCAAGAGAAAGATAAGACACCCCGACACTGGAGCTTGAATTGGGCCTCTGAAACAATTCCCTTACGTACTGGGTAAATGCTTTTAGACAACTCTCATAGATGAAAATACCTCAGGGTATTTTATTTATTGATTTTTGAATTTTTATTTTATTTTGAATAATGTTAGTTTTTAATCGCTGATACAATGAATTATCATAAACTTAGTGGCTTAAAAACAATAGTTATTTACTATTTTGCAGTTGTGCAGGTCCGAAGACTAAAATGGGCCTCACTGGGCTAAAATCAAGGTGTTGGCAGGGCTGCATTCATTCTGCTGGTTCTAGAGGAAAATATGTTTCTTTGTCTTTTCTCAATTCTAGAGGCTGCCTGCATTCCTTAGCTTGTGGCCACCTTCCTCCATCTCCAAAGCCAGTAACAGAGGGTTGAGTACTTCTCACACCACATTAACTTGACCTCCTCTTCTGCCCCACTCTTTCATTTTTAAGGACCCTTGTGATTACATTGGGCCCACATACATAATCCAAGATAATCTCCATATCTTACCATCAGCTGGTTATCAACCTTACTTCCATCTGTGACCCTTAATTTCTGTTTGTTATATAGTCTAACATATTCATGGGTTCCAGGAATAACATCGGCTCTGAAACCAGAGAACCAGCAACCCATTATATGGCCTTTGATACATGACTTAGTCCTTCGTTTTAGTTTCTTCAGCTGCAAAGTGGGGATGATACAAGATTTACCTACCTTCTATAGGGTTGCTGGAATAATCAGATGAGAAGAGCATTTAAACCTGCTAGAAGGATGTCTAGAACACAGAAAGGGCACAAGTACTAGGAAAAAAGTCCTGATGTACTTAAAAGGCTTTTTATTCCTCCCCCAATATTATCTGCCTATTCTTTGGAGAAGAACAACCTCAAACCGTTCCATGAGACTGCTTTTCTTTGAGGTGACTTGCATCCCCTCATTTGATACAGTTTGATATATAAAGTGATAGAATTTGAAATAATGAATTCCACCTATTTTTTAGTACCCTAGGCCACTCTGACATTCTTTTAGCCCCCAAGTTATGCTTAACATATTTAGCTAAAGCCTTGCTCTACCATTAGTCAGTAAAGAGGTAAACATGATTAATATCTATGTGGATAGCCATAAATATTTCCAGATATTCTAATATACCTAGCTTTGACAGGCACAAAAATCCATATCCTAAGCAATACTTCTACAGAATTCCTGAACTAGAGGTGGTTACAAAATGTTAGAATAGAAAAGTAAGGAGACCTCAAATAATGAAAGAATTCTTTCCTAAACTTCTCTCTGCCACACTGGCCCGGTTTGAGGTTGTAGATTCAGAACTTTTTTTTTTTTAACTTTTTAAAGTTATAATTGACAAATAAAAATTGTATATATTCAAGATGTACAATATACTGATTTTATATTATACTGTATATTGTGAAATGATTACCACAATCAAATTCATTGACATATCTATCACTGTACATAGTTACATGTGTGTTATGAATACTTGAGATCTGCTTTCTTAGCAAATGCAAGTATACAATACAGTATTATTAACTATAGTCACCATGCTGTACGTTAGATCCCAAGAACTTACTCATCTTACAACTGAAAGTCTATACCCTTGACTAATATCTCCCCATTCTTCCTGCCCCTAGCCCTAGAAACTACCATTCTGCTCTCTGCTTCTGTGACTGAAGTTTTTAGATTCCGTATATAAGCGAGATCATGCAGTACTTGCCTTTAGGGATCCAGAGCCTATTAAGTGGCAAAGGTCTTTTGCATTCTCACAATCCGCCTCAGCTTCTTTAACACCATATTTTAGACAACTGAATTTAAGTCACAAACTTATTGTAAGAAGATTGTATGCCTGTATTATTTTTTCTAGTGTTTAATGAATATTTATTACTTTACATGTATTTATATTGTAACTTGAATTACATGTACTGATCTGAAAGATGATGAAAAACTGATATTAATGTTGCTTTAATGGTATTTAGATGTGGTATTTCCAGCATCCTCACCAAGTGGTTTGTGGACTCCATGCTCTATTTCCCAAGGCTGGATGAAAACAACAACCAAAAAAAAAAAAAAAAGACATTATTTTATGCCATTTTTGTAGCTAAACAATATGAAAAATGTGTAAAGAAATTATATTTATTAATATTAAGCAGCCTATATGACCCAGATAGTTTATTTAAGACCAACAATCATTCATGAGACATTGTTATTCCCATTACAGATTAAGAAAATGAGTCAAAGTTAAGCAACTGGCCCAATTCAGACAGCTGGTAAGCAGCTGAAGGCGAATTCCTGAGTAATCATCTCTGAAGTCTTTGACTCCAAGCCCAGCTTCTAGTCACTTACTACTCTGCCTCCTTCAGACCCCATTTATCAAACTGGATGTGCTAGCTAGAGTGATGCTACCTGATATGTATTAAGTACTGCACTCAGTCTTAAATCAGAATGTCCCTGTGGATTTTTGGACCTGTAAATAGCACTCCATTTAACCCGTTGGTACATGATTAGAAAGCTCTGCACACTGACAGCAATGACATTTCCATTACTCTGCTTTCTATTGATTCAAAATGTTACGTGGATTTATATAGTGGGAGTGACTGAATTTTATGTGTGTGCCGGAGAGAGTCCAAAGAATATAATAAAATATACACTTAGGAGAAAACCTACATCCCTGCAGAGCTCAGTATTAGAAGTTTTTAAAAATAATCTATGTGTACCTCACTTCAGACCTATTCTGCTAAAAAAAAAAAAAAAAAATCTCAAGTAGAACAAATCTACCATTTTTATTCAGCCAAAATTTATCCAGCCACCATTTCCACTCACCAAAAAGTCTAACATGGATATGGAAAGATTATAGTTAGCCTATTCCTGCTTGGGATTTTATATGCTAACTGAATAAACAATTACTCTTGTATGATATTATTTCCATTCTACTAAGGTTTTAAAGTGTTTCTGCTTTTGATTATCTCATTTTATTGAGCAAGTGCTTATTCCTTTCCCTGAGAAAAGAATTCTTTTTCCACTTCAATAGTCATCCACAATCCTTCATAGTTACTTATAGTCTAACATCTGGTATTTCTACATAAAGCACCAGAAAACTCCTGAATCATAGTAGGAAGGACTAACTAAAATATCAAGTGGTACATAAATGATGTACTCCACAGAAAGGAAAAAAAGAAAAAACTTTTCCTGCTTGGTATAACTACTCTTCAGAGATCACAAACAATGCCCACATTATTGCATCTGTGTGGAACGGATCCTGGTATTAAAGGCCTAACTGTTCTTCCATTGATGTTCTAGTGTAATTCCTTTCAGAGAAACTAAAAATGAGCTCCTAACAGACTTACTCAGTCACATACTCCATTGTGTGGACACACTGCAAACTGGGGCAGAGCGCTAAGACTTGACCCACTTACCACTGTCAGATGGTTCTGATCAATGTCCCAGGCCTGTGAAAACCTTGCTATTAGGGGATTAAGGGAAATAACAGATCCCTCCTGTAACAGATTCCTCTCCAGAGCCTTTGCCTTTTCGTGGGACAAAATGGGCAAGTTCTTTTAGTTCTTTCTCCAAACTTATGCCAATAAAATTACATACTCTGGTCCTATAAAATGTAGTTGAACTTGATACAGAAACCAGTCCGTAAAGATCCACAGAATTCCTATATTTTTACCTAACGATTACATTTTAAATAATGCAAAAGAACTCTTCTTTGTTCATGCAATACATTTTCTTGCCTAATAAAATAACCAGCGTCCCCCAGAGCCCGTGTGTTTCAGCAGGCTACACATATAAAGACCACAAAGCCAGCGTTAAGCGCTCAAGCTCCCCGAGTCCTGGTATCCACCCTGCTTGCCCCCGTCCTTCCTCCAGGTCATTCACCTGGTCCTCAGAGTGCTTCCCAGCTGCCCTTTCCATTCTCCTTCTTGGCCACCACAGCCTGTCTCCCTTCCGGTTTCTAATGAGTAGATAATTTGTTACTCACCCCTTCGTGTGACACAGCCTCACTGTGTGAGCCCACGGCTTCCTTTGTAGGTGGTATTCCTGGTGTCGGACCTGTGGTCTCTCCGGCTGCAGGAAAGTGGTATTGATGCCCCTGGAAACTCAAACCACAGCCCAGGCTCCAGCCCCAACATGCAGGGTCCACCCTCAGTTTGGCCTCTGGCCCACTTAACAGAAATGATCACCCAGTGACTGAGCAAAGTCATTCTTAGTCTTGGAGTATTTGTATGGGGCTTTAATACTTTCCACCTTTGTACTGGCACATGAAACAAATTGCTCTTATTTTAAGGTAACATAAAATCATTTTTATTAAAATTATTCTAGGGCTTGATCATTGGAACAAAATCACAAAAAAATGATAAAAATGTATAATTATTAAGAACTGTGGTTGGTTTCTACTCTGATACTGAGCGTCAGCACTTGATAAAACTGTCTTTACATTTCCACCATGGCTGACCTTTCGACAGATGGGGGGTTTATTTCTGTTTCTATTCAAGCTCTGACAACCACTAAACCGCTCTTCCTTTATACCTTCTTTTATTTTCCCTTTCTCTCTACTGTTTATAGCCAAGGGCTTGGAACCGTAGGTACAGCAAAGATGTCTTGTCCCCAGCCCTTCCCTAGATGCTTTATTCCCTCGGGGACACTTGGCTCTCTTCTTCGATTCACCGAAATTCCATTGTGTCTCAGCTGCTCTGTGGCCTCTGCCCAGCTTAGTCTTATAGGCTATTCATTTTTCCAGACTAAGGAAAATTGCCCCATTGCCTATAGTGTTTTGACTGGAACCTGGGTGGTCTAGAGAAATTCTTTGCATGTTGCTAAATTAATTCCTAAAGAGCGTTTGCTAGCAAAGAAGTTTGAATGGCTACAAGAGGGTGCTTAGGTATAGAGTAAAAGGTAACCACAGTAAGGCACTATGTGAAAAGCTGGCATTTGTACCTGAGGCTGCTGAAATTTCGCAAAGCTGGACCGCCAACCATAATTTTTATTCAATGTAACATGAGTTCTGGTTCTATAAATATATTATTTTTGTTTGAAATTTCTCTTTAAAATGTAGGACCCCAGAAAGGGAATTGTAAGTTAAATATTCTGCCATTACAAATTTTGCATTTGATTTTGATCCAAAACCATAAACAGGAAGGTGGTTTGTTTGTTAATGTTTGTGCTTCCTGTACACTGAAGTATATTTTCTAAAATAACTTATAAGTTCTGTTCGTGAGATATTATTAAATACTGGAATCAGTAACAAATCGATATTTTCTATTTCTGGTACCTAAGAAAAATAGAACTCTGCTAATAATTGCCACATTTGTGGCTATGTAGAATTTCAATTCAAGAATTATGGCAATAATTACAAGTTTTTCAATGTATTCATTGATGGAATTTTTCCATATATGCTCTGATTTTTCTGATGAATTAATCTGTTTCAATGTGCTTTAAAATTGGAGGAAGTATAGTTACAATAATATTAATACATATGGAAGCAACATAGCGATCTTGATAATTCAAATTTAGGTATACCTCCTGGGTAGAAATTGAAAGATCTTGTAACATTTACATTCTTTTGTATATAATTAACCCTTGCCTTTGTATATAATTTTATATCTTTACTAACTTTTCACACGATTAACTTTTTTGATCCTCCTAACAAAATTATGAGGTAAATGGGGTACATATTTTAATACCATTTTACAGATGAGAAAATTGACACCAGACGGGCTATACAGCTTTTGATTATCAATCATGCATACAAGCACTATTCATTAATTCAACAAATAGTCATCTCACTATGTTCCCATCACTATTCTAAACAAGGGGAGTATGGCAATGAGTAAGATAGAAAATATCTCTAAACCTATGTCTCGTAATTCTTATCCCAACGCTTTATTAACTAAAGCACATGGACTCTTTACTCTGGCAAAGTAATTTTTTAAAAAGACTTTATCATTTTCAAACTTAATCCAAGCTTTATCACTTTATAGAGAATTGGTAGGAAAAAAAAGAAAGAAAAAGAAAGAAAAAAGAAAAGCATAGTGATGATGGGTATTCTACTCTACTCTAAAATAGCTACATGTAATCTAACATCACATCAGAAGATAAGATTTCAAGACATTAAAAAAATATTTTGGATTACTTAAAAACCACTATAGTCATGTCTATTGGCAGGAAGATGACAAGTTACTTCCAATCCCACTGAACTACTTTACCAAGGGTGTGGTAGCCCTTTCAGATCCTAAGTGTTTCTGCTTTATGTTGCTGAAGTGTCGACAGTGTAAATGGTGTGATGACCCGTGAATGCTGAGACAGCTCAGACAGCTGGGAACACTGTTCAGAGGTTTGTATTCATGTCTTTAAACTTTTTAGGATAAAACTTTTTAAACTTTTTAGGATAAAATTTTTTTCAATCATTGTGTCCAAAATTGCTTATTGTTATATATTTCAACTGGTAATTGGCACCAAAACTAAACAATTATTTGAGCCTTGGATACCTTATTAGCTCAGTGACTATATAATTTATTGTCCAAACTGGCATACTTGATTAGGAGGTGGGGAGCTATCAATAATTATGTTGGTTCAAGGGTCATAAACTGGGGACTCTTGCAGTCCAATCAGGACTAATGGTCACCCTACTTATAGAGGCAGTCCCTTGGTAAGCAAATCACTAGAGTACATTATCCTACTTATTTTTAAATGTACCAGTCTAACAATTATCTCAAAATCTTACCTTTATTATTTTAGGGACTTTTGAATACACTACTTTACTCTT
>CM052441.1:67205047-67219554 GCA_028533085.1 Varecia variegata
TTTCTTTTTTTTTTTTGAGACAGAGTCTCACTTTGTTGCCCGGGCTAGAGTGAGTGCCATGGTGTCAACCTAGCTCACAGCAACCTCAAACTCCTGGGCTTAAGCAATCCTTCTGCCTCAGCCTCCCGAGTAGCTGGGACTACAGGCATGCACCACCATGCCAGCTAATTTTTTCTATATATATTTTTAGTTGGCCAGATCATTTCTTTCTATTTTTAGTAGAGACAGAGTCTCACTCTTGCTCAGGCTGGTCTCGAACTCCTGACCTCAAGCTATCCACCCGCCTCGGCCTCCCAGAGTGCTAGGATTACAGGCGTGAGCCACCACACCCAGCCTGATATTAATAGTATGTGCTATTTTTATAGCAGGAGATTTTTCTTCTTAATTGTTTTGTCCCTCAGGCTCAAATGAGCAACAGTCTGGAAGTACTGCCCACATGACAGCTAGCACGGGAAGTAGAGTCTGGCCTGGGACTGTCAGAGAGAAAGCACAACAGGAAAGTAAAATTTGCCTCAGTTAATTCACAAAATAAAAATTGTCAATTTTGAAGATCAAGTGCCATCTATTCATTCTGCAACTTCAGCCTTTCCTTCAAATAGCAGGATGCAAATTCTCATACTTGTAGATTCATATATTCCATAGCACATGATAGACAACTTACCAGACAACAGTTTCATGGCATAATACCCTTTGCCAGCTACTCATTGAAAATTAACTCATGGCAAATTTATATCAGATGTCTGGAAGGAAACTGCTTAAGTTTTCTTTAATGCATCTTGAGATCAAGCTTCTGGCATGAAAATGGAAAATAAGCTAAAGAATATTAATAAATGTTAATAAAATACTTGAAAATGTATTAGTGTATAGAAAAATTGCATGGCAAAAACTTTTGCTCCAGAAAACAGCTTGAAATGCTTGTCCCTTAAAACTCCATAGATGATTTCCATATTCATGTCTATATTTGTCATGCCAGAAAAGGATAAAAGGGAGGAAGGAAAGGAATGTTAGTGTCTGGGGAAGAACAGGAAAGCCTGATGTGCTTCAGGGATTTGGGTTTTACATCATACATATCTAAGATGTTAACTCACACCAAAGATAGATCATCAAACCTTCCCCTTAATTACATATATACACTATTGTGGAAAAACTTGCAGAATTAAATGTAGTGTTTTTATTCAGTATTCCTTTAGGACATTTGACAAATCCACAACTGAAGTAAAATTTCAGTTGGAAATGCTTCTAAAAGGAATGCCACGTTTTCCATCCATTCGCTGGTTTCTAGCTACTTACATTTGTGCCTTAATTTCTTAATAATACCTCAAACTATGAAGTCAGTGATACTTTTCTGTGGAAATAATGATTTGAGAATCAAAAAATACTAAAGAGCAGAACTGATTTTCATGTTTATTTAAGGACTTTCTACGGCATAGTGATTTTCAAATTAAGTCCTTATCTCTATTACAAGGCTTTCATGGGAGAATTGCAGTTTGGAAAATGGTCTCCCTCTTGTGATTAAACTCGG
Source organism: Varecia variegata (assembly GCA_028533085.1). NCBI lineage: Eukaryota > Metazoa > Chordata > Mammalia > Primates > Lemuridae > Varecia > Varecia variegata. The sequence goes on from CM052441.1 coordinate 67,206,570, forward strand.
TCCTTCATAGCAGCATGCTGCAATCATTAGGGCTTGTAAAATTTCTTTTTGGCAGATTTGTAAGTAAATTACATCTCCATTGGGGTCTGTGTGTCTAAAGGCAGAAGATGTGCTAACCGAACTCACACAATCGTAGAATTCAATGGAATTAGGTTATTGAATTTCTATGGTGAACAATCAGATAGTGTGAGACTTCATCCTTTTTTAATATTACCTTAAAATCAAGGCTTTTGTACCCCCATAATATGCTGAAATAAAAAAAAAAGTCGAGTTAGCTTTAGGCAGCACATATACTAAAATAAGAAGAATACAGAGAAGATTAGCATAGCCCCTGCGCAAGGATAACACGCAAATCTGTGCAGCATGATTTTTTTAAAAACTGAAAATAAAAATAAATTTGAAATGACAAAAAAAAAATCAAGGCTACAAAGACAATTCCAGATAATCTGTGTAAATAAAAACATTCTCTTTAAAAAGTAAATAGAAAATGATTTCTTATTATGATCCATATTCCAGATATAAGCTACTTTGACAAAGTTTATATCTGTAGAATGAATTATTTTTATGTTTCTAAATGTTGTTATATTTGACTTTATATAGTCTATGAATTACTGATGAAATAAATTTTGATTATTAATTTTTAGCATAATATCCTGAAATTAAAAAAAAGTCTCAGAATCTATGATACCAGTTTCTGTATGGAATTTACCTGAGAGCAGCAGTCCCCAAACTTTTTGGCACCACGGACTGTTTTCGTGGAAGACAATTTTTCCACAGACTGGTGGGGGGGTGGAAGGGGCGGGAATAGTTTTAGGATGATTCAAGCGTATTACATTTATTGTGTACTTTATTTCTATTATTATTACATTGTAACACATAATGAAATAATTATACAACTCCCCATAGGTGGGGGACCCCTGCCTTAGAGGCTTTCTTTAGTTTAAATGAGATTTAGCATCAGAAATCACTCTAAGTCCTGTCACATAGAAAACTGAGGTCATAAACATCTTAAAGTCAAAAATGAAAGAAAAAGTATTTAGGAGGTCATGTATATCAATTTAATATTAAATTCCCAAATATAACCATAAGTTTTACCTTCAGGAAAGCTCATGGCCTCTCTCCCCAATTGTTCATCTTCCTAGAAGGAAGAAGAAATGAAAGAATCAAGGAGAGGAAGTTAGAAATGGAGGCAACAATGTAGTCAGCTGTTCTAAGTCAGGCACAAAGCACTCACAGGTGGAAATGATTATTGCCTTTGTGAAGGTGATTTGACAAGGAGGTCCTGATCCTCTGCCTCCCCATTACCCCAGTTGGCCTGTCTGTGGATTGATATTAGCATTTCCATTCCTATTAGCTGAAGTCTCTGCTCCACCATGAGAATAGTAAACAATACACCTGGAAGAATTATGATCCTAATTTGACTGATTAACCTTATTTATGGAAAATGAAAGAATATATAGGAAAAACCTGGAAGTGTTGGGTATAAAATAAAGTGTCTAGTGAGACCTGAAATACTAAAAAAAAGAAAAAGAAAAAAAAATTCTTAGCACATTGGAGAAGAGATTTTGAAAGATAAAAACAAATCAACTGTTGCAATTAAAATATTGTGTAAATTATTTAACTTCTAGAGCTTATTGAAGTTATTCATTTCCCATTTTTTGCTGAAAGAAAGCTGATAAGAAAACAGAAAAACAGATATATAGAATTTATCATAGCTAAATTTAGAAAGAAAATTTGGAAGGAGATGGAGAGAAAAAGTTATAGTAAAAATGGTAATCAGTACTGCCAACAAAACATGATCAGGCATAAAACCTCGCTCTTATCTTTGAGGAGTAAGTACAGCAGAAACCAACACTTGCTTCCTTTTCCTCCTGGACACAGAGTTAGACTGATTCCCCAGTTCCCTTGCAGTTATAGTAGCCACATGACCAATAAAGTGTGAGCTAGAGATGTGCACCACTTAAACTCCTGACATATACAAGCCTCCCATGTATGATCTCTCTTTCCCCATCTGCCAGTTGAAGGGATCTTACTCTAGGACTTAAAGAGGATGGACTTGAAAGCTGGAAGGAGTCTGAGTGTTCAAATGACCACCAAGAAGGTGACCCATAGCCAGAAACACCCATATTGGCTGTTGTGTGAGTGATGAATAACTCTTCTTGTGTTAAGCCCCTAGATTTTTGAGTTTGTTGATCACAACAGTTAGCATTCCTTACCATAACCAATAGAGTAAGGCATGGAGAAATTGAAAAATTCAGAATATTCCTTCAATACACACAGAGACACACTCACACATGTATATGCATTACTGAAGAAATCTGAAAAAGCTCTGTGGATTGTACCAATGACAGTTTCCTAGTATCCCTACCGTATTCTAGTTCCTACTCTAAAATTTTAACTTTTGGGAAGGCTAGGGTAAGAGTGCATGGGTCCATCCTGCACATCTATTTGCAACTTCTTGTATATCTCTAATTATTTCAAAATAAAAAGTTTAAAATTTTTCTTGGTTAGAGAGGGAAGATTATATTAAATGTTCAAGGAAAACCAAATTTGGTTATTCTTAATATTCTTAATTTTATAAGTAAAAATGAGGTACTTATATCATGAAAATGTATGAACAACATAAAAATGCCAAAATAAAGATCATGCATCTAATATATATAGTTAAGTTTTTATAAAAGCTAGAAGACAATAACAGTTGAAGCATTATTTGGTCACTATTATTTACTGATGATCTAATGTGATATTGTCCAAAAGTATAAACTTCTATTTGGTGAGCCTCATGGAAAACTAGAATTTAAACAAATAACAGAGGGGATAAAGGCCAGCAATTTTCCAACATTTTCCATTACAATTCACACCAGGTAATACTCCCACATATTACACACTCCCATATATACCAGCTGCAACGTCATCCTTTACCAAGAAAGAGAAGGGGATGCAAGTGCATAAGAACAACATAATCATTAGGTCTACTATAATTTCACTCTGATTTATTTATTTTTTTTATTTCAGCATATTATGGGGGTACAAATGTTTAGGTTACGTATATCGCCTTTGCCCTTCCTGAGTCAGAGCTTCAAGCCTGTCCATCCCCCAGACGGTGCGCAGCGCACTCATTAGGTGCAAATATACCTCCTCCTTCCCCCTGGCCCCGAGCTGCCAGACACCTGATGAATGTTACCACTATATGTGCACTTAATTTACTTTTTAACCTAAATAGTTTGTCAACTTCCGGCTTTTCCTACTGTTGAAAAATAAATAGTAACATACTGTAAAACAACTCTGCTTTTTGCTGTAGTTAGAAAGAATCTAATAGAGTGTCCTAGTCTGTTAGAGAAAGCCAAGACCAGCATCCTGAGGCTTTTTGACAAATGAGTGAATTTTTGTCCCTCCTGCCTCTAAACCTAGCTGTCTCCACCATCTCATCACCAGAGTGGATTCCACCTGGCACTTGCTGAGTGTCTGGAGCTGTGATGCCTCCGACGGCTGCAGCAGGAGCTCCTCCCTCTTCACGCACTGCGAGGAGGCTGGGAAGACGCGTTGGCCTTGTGCCTCCGCAAAGCACGAGCTCACAGGGTGAGAAAGTTCTTAATATGCGGACAGGGTTCAAGGAATGGGGCAGCCAAGAAGAGTGACACAGAGCATGTATAGATTTAACATCAAAAATATAAAACTGTGAATATAAAACTAAATTCTAAAACAACAAAAAAATTATTTAAAAAGTAATACTTTTGCCCTAGCTAGCTAGTGTTCTTGTGGACTCTTGTGTGAAAATAGTCTCTAATTTTTTCTTCCTTACCTTTATACAAAACAGTAATGCTAGTTTTGTTGTTTGAAATAGCAGTTTTACTCCCTTTTAAGATTTTATATTAAATACCATTGTCATTTGTGTGGCTCCTTTTCATTCTAACCCACATTGATACAAAGTATTTAAGGCTTATAACATTCTGTGTCAACAGCCTTTTACAAATATTCACAACCAACTACAATTAACAACTTTCTTAGATTATCAGATCTGAAAAACATTTCTTCGTTAGGGTTATAGTAAGATCTAGCTATCGAGCATTTGAAGTTACATATTTTGGCTGGGGCTGGACTATTCAAAGACAGGATTTAATGGGCATTTAGCATGTAATTATAAAGATTAAGGAGTTTAATCAGTTATTCCTATTGAATAAAAGGCATCTCTTCTCCATATAGAGGCGAGTTGGGGAGGATTTGCCTCAAGGATTTAATAAACCACTATAAAATTTGTTCTGAACATTTTCAATAAATATTATTATTTATAAAGCTGGTGTGTGATCAAAACGTTAGGTCCAAACCCTTTAATTAAAGTCCAGTTCATACTCAGGAACATTCTTGCATGTTTGAACTCTTAGCTACTTAGAGGTAACATTATTTCAAAGTATTATTTTAATCTGATTGGCTGGTGACTCCATGATAATTTCAAAAGAAAAAGAACTATAAACCTTTTGGGCAGGATATGGATTTCCTGGAAAGGTTTTTAACAACCTGTGTTCACAGGCATGCAGTAAACACTCTGTCTGCCAAGAATATTATAGTACCTCTCTGCCAAAATTCAAATGCTAATTCTGATGTTTATAATAAATGAAAAGTAGTTATTACCTCTAGTGATACAAGACTGTACTTTAAAAGACTTTCATGAAAATCACTTTAACATGAAAAATATTATTAAAAGCAGCAAAATTATAAGTTTTATGGGAATATAGACTTTTATGATATTATAGGAAAGGAATTCTTATATCCTAATGATGAAAATAATATTTAAGGAATGTACTTTTAAAAATTATATTCACATGAGTAATTTGATTTATCCAGAGTAGGTCTCTGACAATAGATCTCTAGAAAGCTACTAAACAGCTTGACTGAAAGTACCATAAATTGGCATAAGGATTCTTAAAGACCATGCTGCTACCTTATAAATGGACTCAACCATAAAGGATGGACAACTCTAGACCAGAACTTGATAACATTTACTACAAAAATTTTTAAACCTTAGGCACAAAACCTTAAGAATTCTGGAGGAAAATGTTGGACTCTTTTAGACATCAGCCTAGGTAAAGAATTTATGAAGAAGACCCCCAAAGCAATCACAGCAGCAACAAAAATAAACAAATGGTACCTGATCAAATTAAAAAGCTTCTGCACAGCCAAGGAAACTATCATTGGAGCAAAAAGACAACCTACAGAATGAAAGAAAATATTTGCTTTCTATACATCCAATAAAGGGCTGATAACAAGAATTGATATAGAACTTAAGAAAATCAATAAGAAAAAAATCAAACAACCCCATCAATAAATGGGCAAAGGACATGAACAGAAACTTTTCAAAAGATAGACTAATGGCCAGCAAACATATAAAAAAGTGCTCAACATCTCTAGTCATTAGGGAAATGCAAATAAAAACTACAATGAGATATCACCTAACTCCAGTGAGAATGGCCTCTATCAAAAAGTCCCAAAATAACAAATGCTGGTGTGAATGTGGAGAGATTGGAACACTCTTACACTGCCGGTGAGACTGCAAATTAGTACAACCCCTGTGGAAAGTAATTTGGAGCTACCTCAAAGAGCTAAAAATAGAAATACCATTTGATCCAGCAATCCCACTACTAGGCATCTATCCAAAGGAAAAAAAGACATTCTATAATAAAGACATCTGCACTCAAATGTTTATAGCAGCACAATTCACAATTGCAAATGACCCAAATGCCCATCAATACATGAGTGGATTAATAAAATGTCATATATGTACACCATGGACTACTACTCAACTACAAAAAATGATAGTGATCTAGCACCTCTTATATTATGCTGGATAGAGATTGAGGCCATCCTTTGAAGTGAGGTATCAAAAGGATGGGAAAACATGCACCACATGTACTTGCCATCAAATTGGTACTAACTGATCAACACTAAGGTGCTCACATGATAGTAATACTCACTGGGTGCTGGTCAGGTAGTGGGGATGGGTGGTGGTGGGTGGAGGGGCTAGGGAGTTAAACCCACAGCTAATGGAAATGGGGCATACTGTATGGGGGAAGGACATGCTTGTAGCCCTGGCTTGGGCGAGGCAAACGCATTTCATGTAATCAAAATGTTTGTACCCCCATAATATCCTGAATTAAAAAAAATTTCTAATGTCAGGACAGCTAATTAATACACATCAAGCTTCTTTATATAGCTAAATATGCCAATTGTTTTGTGCATTCTCATAGAATTTATTTTTCAAATTGTTGATCACAGTTGGGTGATCACTTTATTATATCTGTTATTTTTCTCTCCTTTGGGAACATTTTGCCCTGCCAATTAAGTAGGGTTTCTTCTCTGTACTACTAATATTTCTTGACATACTCATAGGTGAACTACGTGTCACACATAATTAACCCAGAGGACTATTTAATAATGTGCAGAACTGAAAAGTAATGTGATTTTAATCATTTCCGACTGTCCGGTGGTGTGCCTACACATGTACGTACATACATCACTCTTGTTCTGACCGGTGTGGCTGCAAAATAAGCAAAGCCAAAATGGGTACTGCCTATCTGCCTACAGTAGGATAAAATCTTCCTTTTAATGGGTTTGGTTCTAATTATCTTTGAGTCTCCACAATCATCCAATGCAATATCTTACACTATTAAAACATGAATATGTATTCATTGATCAATAAGAGATTGAGAAATTATTGTAACTGCAAAATCCATATTATCTCTTTTATAGTGCATGTCTGAAAAAAAAGCTGTTTGCACTTTTTAAGCCAGGATTGGTTCTGCACACAGGCAAATGATGGACAACTATGCAGCACAATTTAGGGTGGAAATGTTACTCGATAGAAAATAGATGTTCAAGAATCTAGCCCTTTCCTATTAATCCAGCAGCAAACATTGTATATTTGTATCTATACTTTTTACACTTTTAACCGCTTTAGGAAAAAAAAAAGCTACTTACATCCTGAGTGAATGTGACAGGTATTCAATTACTTTTTGACGAAGAAATAATGATAATGTATAAGAAATGGCCTGAGAGCGATTGGCTTGAAGGACAATATCATCCCGGGTTTTTAGCAAGAGCTGTTAAGTAGGAAGGTTTCAAATACATGAAAATGGGAGACTTTAAAGAGGTAATAAAGTATCTCAGAAGAAAAACTGAATTCATAATTCTAAAGCTGATCATAGGGGTGATTTTATGGCAATATAGACATGATTTTTAGTATGTCTTATACTTTCATGTAAATTTTATAAGTTGACTTAGAGAAGATGTCAATCTCTCTCTCTCAGCTTCTACTCTGCATTTAGAGTCCCTTCCTCTCAACAAACACCTGTAAAACATACTGATCGGTTTACCTATCAAAATTGTTATAGTGGTGATTTTAGTGGTTCAGGTGTCAATGGCTCTGGGCTAACTGCTGTCACTCCACATGTCTTTCCATTCCAGGGCTCAGGCTACAGGGAAAGTTCCTATGTAGAAAATAGAAAAGAATAAGAGAATTAATAGAAATACGCAATATTTCTTAAAACTTCTGTTCAGACATTGTGTACATCATATCTGTTGATTTTTAAGACAAAAAATGGGAAAGTAAGTGGCCTGGGTTTTACTCCTCTCCTTACTCCCTTTCAACTTCCAACTTCAGTTTCAACCACAGAAGCTCTAATTATACATGACGATTAATTTTAGGTGTCAACTTGATTAAGGGATACCCAGATAACTGGTAAACATTATTTCTGTGTTTGCCTGAAATAGGGACGTTCTGGAGGTGACTGACATTTGAATCAGTGGACTGAGTAAGGAAGAGCCCTCCTCAATGTGAGCCTGCACCACCCAATTGGCTTAGAGCCCAGGAAAAACAGAAAGGCAAAGGAAAGGTGAATTCTCTCTCTCCTGGAGCTGAAACACCCTTCTTCTTCTGCTCTTGGACATCAGAACTTCACACTCTCTGGGCTTTGGACTCTGGGACTTGTACCAGTGCCCCCCTAGTTTCTCAGGCCTTCAGCCACTGACTGAAAGTTACACTGTTAGCTTCCCTGGTTCTGAGGCCTTTGGACTAGGGACTGAGCCATGATACTGTTTTCCCTGGTTCTCTAGTTTGAAGATAGTCTAGCTTGGAACTTCTCAGCCTTCATAATCACATGAGCCAATTCCCCTAATAAATTGCCTCTCATCTCTCTATTTATTTATCTATTCATCCTATTGGTTCTGTTTCTATGGAGAACCCTAATACATTGTATCTCTCCATAGGAGTATTTTGCATAAAGTTGAGTTATTTTTAAAGGATTCTATTGCTTTAAACAGTTTGAAAAACCATAGTGTTTCACAGTGTATGATGTTACTATGGTTTGACTATGTCCCCCAAAGAGCATATGTTGGAAACTTAATCCTCAGTGTAACAGTGTAGGGAGGTGGGGCCTAACAGAAAGTGTTTAGATCATAAGGCTTCCACCTTCATGAATGGATTAACATTGACTATGAAAGGGCTGAAGGCTGCAAGTTTAATCACTTCTTCTCTTGTCCTCCTTCCCTCTTTGATGGGTTGACCCAGCAGAAAGGCCCTCACAAGATGCTGAGCAGATGCTAGTGCCATGGCCTTAGACTTCCCAGTCTCTAGAATTGTAAGCCAAATAAAATTCTGTTCATGATAAATTATCCAGCCTCAGATATTCTGTTATAGTAGCACAAAACAGACTGACAGATGCTTACATTGTTTCATAAGTGAGGAAAATTACTGATTCTTCATGTTCAGCTTATCTAAAAATGCAGTGTCTAGGTTCTGCTCAAATCACATCTTGATTTGCTCATATAGACTGTATGGATCAAAATATAATAAGGGTTTCTGATTCTGGGATGACATCATGGGGAGGTTTGTGGACACCCACTTCCCAGTGAAACAATCATAACTGGTAAAGACTATAAAAACCATTTAAAGTTTTTAGAATTATCCTAAAGACTTGCAGGAAGTAAATAAATATTTATTCAAGAAAATCTATTAAATCTCAGAAAGAATGGTGAAAGTCTGTGACACTTGAACTATAATTTGAATCTCATTTTAACCAACAATCTCCGCTTGATGAAAGCTCCAATCTTGGAAGGTATGGCCAAGAAAACAGGACTCCCTTTCCTCTTAGCTCCCAATCAAGGGATATGGTATCTCACCATGAGGAGCACACCGTCAGAATTTTGTATTCCTTCCAACTGAGTTGGGGAGGCTAAATCCCTACAGAGTGTAGCCAAGTACTTCCTTCCTCCACTCAGCCAGTACTCATAAGGCAAAGGATCTATCGTAGGCATGGTAGGTTGAGAATACTAGAGCTCTGATCACTCTTTCTTTTTTTGCTTATGTCAGGAGAGGCAAACCAAGAAAACCAGTGGCTACCACCCTGCTCAGTGACTAAAGTACTATCTCAGAGATTTTGCAGTTCATAAAACAGAGAACCGTAAAACTCTCCCTAATTTTTAAAATAGAGTGTGGGGAAGTTTAGGCCTAAGAGTGCTTGCAAAAACATTGGAGACTTTGATAGTAAGCAAATAAGAGGAGACTGGTTGCTTCTTTTAATTAAGAGCATAGCTGAACCATAGACTAGCTAATTTACCAGAGAGAACCAGGGAAAGAGAATGCCAAGAAGAACCCTCCTAGATCAAAACAGACCTCAAAGACTGGCCTCAAAAACTACTCCTGCATAAAATTAATTGTATCAGATTGTGAAGCAATTTATGCTCAAGGGCAGTGTTGAGAACAAGAGACAAATCATGCCAATCAATGGAGCCTAAGAGCAGGGCGTGACACTAAATAATACAGACAGCTTAACAGAGAGACTGGAGAAAGAAACCATAGAAGAGAGCCTTGTCATTCTAGCGTGACTGTGTGCATGCCCAAGGCTGCATCCTATGAGGGGCAATATCTAAGACTGTGGAAAAAATAGACTTTAATAAAATGGTACAGCCAACTTACTAAACAAATAAACAAGCAAATAACAACAAAATAACTCCAGAGAAGGGAGAGTGAAATCAGTATTCAAAGTTGTTACAATATATTAGTTAAAATGTACAGTTTTCTACAATAAATTATAAGAAATTAAACAGAAAATATGGCCCAGAACTCAGAGAAATATGGGACATTAATAATCATACCCACATACATGTAATAGGAGTACCAGAAGGAAAGGAGAGAAAGGAAATTTGATAAATTCCCAAATTTTCCAATTCCAAAATTTGATAAAAACATTAATCTACACATCCAAAAATTTCAAGTTGGAAGTTGAATAAACACAAAAATATCCATACCCAGATACATCATAGTAAAATTGCTAACAGATGAAAACAAAGAATCTTGAAAGCAAGAAGAGAAAAGTAACAAATTATTTATAAGAAAATACCAATATTTATAAGAAAATACCAATAAGATGAATAGCTGACTTCTCATTAGAAATAATGGAAGTCAGGAGGGTGATATGTTTTAAGTGCTGAAAATAAAAGGCTATCAAATAAGAATCTCATATTGGGTAAAATATATTTTACAATGAAGGCAAATAAAGTTTTTATAAGATAAACAGAAATGAGAGAATTTCTTATTTAAAGAAATACTAAAGGAAGTTATTAAAGGTACAAGCAAGTGAGCAACTACCTCTAGATTATAATTCAAATCCAAAAACAAAAACAAAGAGCATTGGTAATAGTAACCCATAGGACTAAATGAGAAGATAAAATGATAAATAAGATTAATATAAAAATCATTAAAAATACATATTTGCTGTCCTTTTTTCTCATCTTAGTTAAAAGACATAAAATTATATAACATAAAGAATAACAAAGTATTGTTGGTATTATAACATATAACAGAGTAATACATAAAACAATAATAGCACAGAGAAGAGAAAATAGAGTATATGAAGAAGAGAAAATAGAGTATATGCTTTCTACAGGACACATATGTTAGATACAAAGATATAAATAGATTGAAAGTAAAAAGATGAAAAAAAGATTTATTATGCAAACAGCAACCATAAGAGAGCTGTGGAGGCTATGCTAATGATAGACAAAATAGGCCTTAATAAATCACTAAGAGTAAAGAAGGATATTTAGTGATAATGAAAGTGTCAGTCAACCAAGAAAATATAACAGCTATAAACATATATGCACCTGAAAACAGAGACCCAAAATGCACAAAGCAAAACTGAAAGAATTGAGGAGGGATATAGATAATTCAAAAAAATAGTTGGAGGTTTTAGTATCTCATATTCAATAATAGATAGACAATCTAGGCAAAAAATAAGCAAATAGAAGAACTACACTATAGAACTGCTGGATACCTGTGGAACACCTCACCCAAAAGCAATAGAATACACATTTTTTTATCATGTACACATAGAACATTCTTCTGTATGTATTACATTCTACGCTACTAAACATGTTTCAATACATTTTAAAAGGTGGACATCATAGTATACACCTAAGGTAATGTAGTGATATTTTAAATTAATAACAAAAAATTGGGAAATTCAAAAATATGTGGAAATTAAACACCATACTTTTAAATAATCAACAGGACAAAAAAGAAATCACAAAGAAAATTAGAAAAAACTGCAAGATTAATAAAAATAAAGACATAATACATTCAAGTTCATGAGATGCAGCTAAAACAATACTTAGAATAAAATTTATAGCTGAAAACACCTTGAATAAAAAGAGAAGATGTCAAATCAACAACCTAATCTTCCTCCTTAAGGCACTGCAAAAGGAAAACCATAGCCAAACCCATTAAAAACAAAAGGAAGGAAAACTAAATACAAAGAAAGGTGAATGAAGGAAATAACAAGAGTGGAGATTAATGACATACAAGATAGAAAAACAATTGAGAAATCAACAAAACCAAAAGTTAGTTCTTGGACATCAAGGCTTAGCTAGCCTGATACCAAAAAAAAAAAGTCAAGATTTAATTGACTAAAATCAAGAATGAAAGAAAGAACATTAATAATAAGCTTACAGAAATAATAGGAATTATAAGAAAATGCTATGAATAAGTTTTTATTATTACCAACATATTAGGTAATTAGGCGAAATGAAAAAAATCTTAGAATGACACAAACTATCAAAACTAATTTGAGAAGAAATAGAAAATCTACATTGGCCTATAACAATAAAGCCATTGAATTTGTAATTTAAATTCTACCCACAAAGTAAAGCTCAGGCTTATAGGGATTTAGTGGTGAATTTATCAAGCATTTTAGAAAAAGTAATATCAATTTTTTACAAACTCTTTCAAAATACAGAAGAGGATAGACTATTTCCCAATTTGTTATATTAGGTGACTTTTACCTTGATATTAAAAAATGATATAGACATCAGAGGAAAACAAAACTATGGACAATATCTTTTATGAATATAGATGCAAAAATTCTCAACAAAATACTAATAAACCAAATCTAGCAATGTTTAAAAAATGTTATATAACATGATCAAACTCGGCTTATCCCATAAATACAAGGTTGGTGTAACATTCAATAATTACTTTTATGTAATACATGAGATTAATAGACTAAAAGACAAAAACTACATGACCATATCAATAGACCAGGAAAAAAAATTGATATAATTCAACACCCTTTCATGATAAAAAAAAAAAAAACCTTAAAAAAAAGGGAATTTCCTCAACCTGATGAAGGGCACCTGTGAAAAACCTACAAGTAACATTATATTTAATGGTAAAAGGCTGAAAATTTCCATTTGCAATTAAGAATAAAACAAACATGTCTACTCTTACCTCTTCTATTGAGCATTATACTTTTACCAGTGAGTTTTACTCTTTCAAATGCTTTAGTCTTACTCATTAGCATCCATTTCTTTCAGCTTGAAGAACTTCCTTTAACATTTCTTGTAAGACAGGTCTGGTGGTAATAAAACAAAAACATACAAAAATAAAATCACCAGTAAAAATAAGTACACAGTCAAAATTCAGAATACTCTAATACTG
>CM052441.1:67219654-67238960 GCA_028533085.1 Varecia variegata
CTGAGGCAGTAGGATCGCTTGAGCCCAGGAGTTTGAGGTTGCTGTGAGCTAGGCTGATGCCACGGCACTCTAGCCCAGGCAACAGAGTGACACTCTGTCTCAAAAAAAAATAAATAAATAAAAAATAAAAAGTAAAGGTATATTTGCAGATGCCATGCTCTTGTATATAGGAAATCCTATGGAATTGACTAAAACTATTGAAAATAATAAATAAATTCATCAAGGTTTTAGAATGTAAGATCAATATACAAAAATCAATTGTATTTCTATATAGTACTAATGAACAAACCAAAAGTGGAATTAAGAAAACAATTTCATTTACAATAACAGCAAAAAGAATATTATAAAATAAATTTAACAAACGAAGTGTAAAACTAATACTTTAAAAATTATAAACATTGATTTAAAAAGTTAAAGAATACCTAAATAAATAGAACTACAGTCTATGGTCATGGATTTAAAAACTATTGTTCAGATAGTGAAACTACCTTAATTGAGCTATAGACTTAAAGCAATTCTTGTCTGAATCCCAGATGGTTTCTTTGCAGAAATTGACAAGCTGATCTTAAATTTCATATAGAAATTAAAGAAACCAAAACAGTCAAAACATTCTTGGAAAAAAAAACAAAGTTGAAAAACTCACACTTCCTGATTTCAAAATATACTACAGAACTACAGTAATCAAGACAGTGCTGTACTTGCATAAGGATATACATTTATATCAATTAATAAAATTGAGAGACCAGAAATGAATCCATACATTTATGGTCAATTGACTTTCAGCAAGTGTGCCAAGACAATTCAATGAGGAAATAATAAACTTTTGAAGAAGTGGTACTGGAACAGGTAGATACTCACACGCCAAAAAAAAAAAAAAAAAAAAAAAAGGGACAACTGGATTCCCACATAAAAAAATGACCCTTAACTCTCACTATATATAAAAATTAATTCAAAATAGACCATTTACCTAAATATAGGAGCTAAAATTATAAAATTCTTAGAAAACATAGTCATAAATCTTTAGGACCTTAGATTAGGCAATAAGTTTTTAGACATGACACTAAAAACACAAGCAAAAAAAGAAAAAAATTGCTGAATGAGATATTATTAAACTTTAAAACTTTGTGTGCTTCAAAAGACAACAAGAAAGTTAAAAGATAACCCATAGAATGGGAGAAAACTTCTGCAAATCATACATCTTATATGACACTAATATCTAGAATATATAAATAACTCGTACAATGCCATAATAATAATAACCCTATTTAAAAATGGGTATAGGTCTTGAATAGACATTCTCTTAAGAAGAAAAATAAATGGCCACTAAATACATGAAAAGATGATCAACATCATTATCCATCAGAGAAATGACAATCAAATGCATAATGAGATAGCACTTCACACCCACTAGATGTCTATCAACAAAAAGACGTATAACAAGTGTTATGGGGATGTAGAGAAATTTGAATCCTCATGTAAAACAATGCAACTACTTTGGAAAATAGTCTGGCTATTTCTCAAAATGTTAAGTATACAGTTACCCCACATCCTAGTAAGTTTAATTCTAGGTATACATACCCAAGAGAAATGAAAACATGTACATATGAAAACTTGCACATAAATATTGGTAGTGGTATTATTCATAATAGCCAAAAATAGAAACAACCAAATGTCCTTCAATTGATAAATGGATAAAAAGAATGTAAGATACCCATACAATGGAATATTATTATGCATTAAAAAGACATTAAAGAGAAATGAACTACTCATACATACTAAAAAAAATGGGTGAACCTTGAAAACCTAACATTAAGTGAAAGAAGCCAGTCACAAAGAACCACATATTGTGTTAATATAAAATGTTCAGAATAAGCAAATACATAGAGGCAAAAAATAGATTGGTGTTTTCCTAGGACTGAAGGTGGGGAAAGTGGAGTAAGGGGAATAAGAGTCACTTCTAATGGGTATAGGGTTTCACTTTGGGTGATGGAAATTGTTCTAAATGTCCTAAAATTGATTCTGGTGATGGTTGCACAACTCTGTGAACATTTGAAAATCATTGAATTGCACAACATGAATTGTACAATAAGAGGTCAATTGTATGTTATGTATACTATATTTCAGTAATGCTGTCATTAAAATATATAATAGAGACTTTTTTAAATTTTGAATTGTGGGTACAAAAAAGTTGTATATATGTGAAGGGTACATGTGATACAGGCATCCAATATGGATTAATCAAATCAGGGTAGCTGGAATATCCATCACCTCAGGCATTTATCATTTCTTTGTGTTAGGAATATTCCAATTCCACTCTTTTAGTTGTCTCAAAGCATACCCTAACTTATTGTTGATTATTGTCACTTTGCTGCACTTCCAAATATTGTTCATTCTATCTAGCTATTTAACTATATTTTTGCACCATTAGAATTTTTAAACCACATATGCAAACAAATTGAAAGGGCAGTTGCAGAAGCTGGTCAAACAACAGCTTTATCAGTAAAATATCAAGTTGGCAGTGGACTATTATTAAACCATGCTTCTGGTAAATCAGTCAAGAGAATTAAAGGTTGAAAGAAAGTGACTTCAAAGAAAGAGAATTAAAGTCTTATTTGCATAATTGAATAGTTGTCTGAAGATAACTGGTTTAAGACTCAATAGGTGGATAAAGAACATCCTACCAACATCAGAGTGGATCTAGAAAACATAATTTATCAGATGAATCTTTAATTCCATAAATACAAAATGTCCTCACAAGTTTAAGAAGACAATATCACTTTCCAAATATTCAGCACAAAAATTGACTAAAGAATCTGAGAATCTCATCTAGATAAAAAATTATAAAGAAAATGGGAATATTTTACTTAGTTGAAACACAAATGGTATCTTGGGGATATTCTATTGATTAAAGGAGCTCCATTCCAATATCAACATATTCCAACCTTATCAGATATCATAATCTCGATATATCCATTGATTAAGAAAACATGGGCAGGCAGAAAGGTGTGAACTTGTATTAAAAACTTTGACAATAGATCTTGAAAGGCAGCCAATGTGTAACATCCTACTTCTATTCAAAGGGAAGCTGCCTTCTACTTCACCAAGACTGGAGGTACCCACTCTGCATAATTTACTGTAATTATAAATGCTCAGTGTTGGGGTACATGTGTGTGTGTGTGCATATGTGTGTGTCCTTGCATATCTGCCTGTGAAGAAAACCTCATGATTAACAAGTCTATTGAAGACAATTATTTATATTATTTTATTTTTAGATATTATTTACTAAGCTTTCCTCTCCTGAGTGCTCCTATTTGTAGACATAATATTCCTCTGTGTATTTGAAAAGAGGCCTTAGATATTTTTAAATATTACATTGAAAGTATTATTTTAAAATCTTGACAATTAATATATATAAAGGAGACCAAGCTATTTCATATACCTTGTCATGGGAAGTTGCAGCAGAACTTCATCATCGATAGAAAGTTATCTAGTCAGAGGATATAATTCTCTGAAATACATACTTATTATTCTCTGAAATATGGACCTTATTAATGCCTGTTTAAAACAGACCTCAGAATAAAAATAGTGATTGAGACTTGGTATGTCCTAGAAAGTGTCAAAAGACAGAAATCACTGAAAATGGGCTTTTCTACTAAGAATAAGCTAAATTCAGAATTTATTCTCAAAATTGTGTCCAAATTTCACCATCATTCCCAAAAGACAATTGAATATTTAAAGAAGTACACCCATGAATAATTGACCATAAAAGCAATTGAGTTATAGTCCTTTTATAGAATCAGTTTATGTAGTCTTTGGCAGCTGATAGTTATGATGAAACACTGCAATTTCAGAAGTCAGTATTGCATGTTTTTATTATGGAGTGATAAACATATCCTGATGACATTTCATCTTGGATTTATAACATATTATGGATGATTGCAAGCCTGTGCTTGTGGTTTGAGAGTCCTCTAGCACTATGAACCTAATCTGGGATCATTCTCCAAGCTTAGTTTAAATGACCCATCTGAATGGTTTACCTTATTAGGTAAAATGGCCAAAAAACCTACTCAACCTCAGCATTCCAAGTGAATGAAGTTAGCCCATTAGTTTTCATGTAGAAGTGTCTTTTTCTGAAAGAAGAACAAAAGAACACAGATCTCCCTAAATATAGCTTGAATATTTAGTAGGTTAATATCACCTAATGTAAATACCTAATTGATTCTGTGAGCAAATTTTGAAGGAGAAAAGCACACAAGTTTAGAAATGTTTAAGATAAGACTCTCCGTTAAAGAAGCAGGAGTCAACAATTTATAGTCTGCGGTTTACCCAAGGCAACGTACCAAGTAGCTGGAAATCTGGATGACAATAGTGTAATTCTTCAATTTTTGAGTGAGAATTTACAAATAAATTTTTAGAATGGAATAGGACCTATTCCTGTACACCTAATTAAACATTTTCAAATTATCTAGATCAACACTCAAATTAAACCCAAACAGTGTCAAAAATCGTCAAAACTATTTCATAACACCATACTGGAATTTTTATAACTAAATTAAGAGGTCTATCAGAACAGTGCCCATGTCTGTTTTAGTGAATAATGAAGTATATATTTTGAATAAATAGATGATAAGAGGTTGAGCTGTGTAAGATAAAGTAGGTAAACCTACCTGAGAACCTAAAATATTATGTCTTAATAAATGTGATTTAAGAAAAGACGAATCGGAAATACGTACAGATATAGCCTGTAATTTTCCAATACCCAATAAAATACAATTTTAGAAATTAAAGGAATATTAAAGACTATTTTAATCTCCTTATATTATCACTTGTAAGGTAAAGAATGCTCGAAAGTGATAAAGAATCTTAACTAAAGTCACACAGGGATAAACGCTTCCCTGGTAATATTTGTTTCTCTTTCCTAATGCAATTTAGTTTGCCCAACGTTTATTGAATACTTAATATGAATCATGCCTGTCTAAGTCCAATTATAAATAACCAGCCACTGAGACTGCAGAATGTTGCAATTACTCAGCAACCTTATCCCAAAGGAAGTACGCGAGACAAGATGGATTTCTGTTTGGAAATAAATCACTCAGAAAATATGACTATAAAGGGTATCCTAGAAAATGGGCCCAACAATGCAAAGTATTTACTAATTAAAAACAAGTTTCTTATCAGAGACAATGAATTCCCACAGCAGAATTCCCCCAGTAGTTTTCTGGGATGGCAGTAAGTGGCTTCTTGGTGCCTTCAGAGGTTTGTGGATCACACCAAAAATATGCTTTGAAACCTGGGAATGAAGTAGGAAGCTGTTTTATATCTTTTCCCCCTCCCTTTGTTAAGAAATTTTGGTAAGACATTATGAAAGATTACAAAATTGATGGCTTGGGTCTTTAAAAGCTAAAATTATAGTTTTGCTAACACTGACCCTCCGAGGATATGAGTCCACAAGTACCATTGTGGCTGAGCCTCCTGTTTACATAGCTGGTGTTTACATGGACTCTAAACTCAAGGAAGTTTGAGAACATGTGATGGTGTTTAGTTTCTGGTGTACATAAATTAACCCAGATCCAGCTGGATGTATTGTATGGCTACAAGGAAAACCCCAATGCATGCCTATTATCCCTAGGTTTCTCTGGGGAAAAAACAAACTTTAAATTCTTTGGGATTCAAAATATAAAACATATACTTAAAACACTCTCACTTTCTCCCACATTCAACAGATTTTATGCTACTTCTAGATATTTGATGTCCAAAATTTCCATTAATTTAGATTTTTGTTGAAGGATATACATACGTAAACATGTCTATATATAAAAACACATTTTTTTGAATGATAAGCAGAAATTTTATAGTTTGTTATCCATTGTATGTAAAGATGCCCCCTTTTCTCCAAACAATAGTATTATATCCAATCTGATTGCAAAGATGTGTAGTACATTTCTTTTTTGTATACAAATACATTTATTTTGCTGTTTTAGAGCCTGCTACTTTTTGAAGTTCATTTGTCTTTGGTAAGCTGACAGTCATACTACAAAGATCTTAATTCTAGCCACATTTGAGGTACACAGGGACTGCTCCATGAAAGACCTAGATGGCAGACCTATATAGAGTATGAGACAGGTCAATAGTGGGCTGTAGCAACTGATGGAAGCCACTAAAACAAGTTTGTCACTTCTATTTCAGTGTTGCTCTTACTTTTTGTGGCAAGAATTGGTTCTGCGCATGGGCAAATGAATGGCCATCTGTGTAGTGCTAGAAAAAATTATTATGTTTGGAAAAGTCATAACTAAAAAGTAAATGTAAAAAATCTATTATCTATATATACTAACAATAAAAATTGGAAATTGATATTTTAAAAGAACAGTATCATTTTTAAATTAATTTTTAATTAACAAAGATTGTATACAGATTGTCCCTGACTTATAATGGTTCAATATACAATTTTTTGACATTACAGTGGGGTGAAAGCAATATGCATTCAGTAGAAACCATACTGTGAGTACCCATCAACCACTCTGTTTTTCACTTTCAATATGGCATTCAACAAATTATGTAAGATATTCAACACTTTATTGTAAAATAAGCTTGGTGTTAGATGATTTTGCCCAACTATAGGCCAATGTAAGTGTTCTAAGCACTTTTAAGGTAAGCTAGGCTAAGCTATGACGCTCAGTAGGTTAGGTATATTAAATGTATCTTCAACATAACAAGAGTTTCGAAGTATGATAGATTTATCAGGATATAACCCCATCATAAGTCAAAGAGCATCTGTATATTTATCATGTACAACATGATGCTTTTAAATATGTATACATTGTGGAATGGCTAATCATGCTATTTAACACATATTAATACATTATATCACATATGTTTTTGTATGGTGAGATCATTTAAAATTTGTTCTCTTAGCAATTGTCAAGTATACAATATGTTGTTATTAACTATAGTCAACATTTTGTACAATAGATCTCTCAAACTTCTTCCTCCTATCTCATTGAAATTTTGTATGCTTTGGCCAACATCTTCCTAATCCCCACGTCCAGCCCCTCTTAACCACCATTCTATTCTCTACTTCTATGAGTTCAACTTTTTTATATTCCACATATAAGTGAGATCCTGCAGTATCTGTCTCTCTGTGCCTGGCTTATTTCACTCAAGATAATGTCCTGCAGGTGCATCCTGTTGTTGCAAATAACAGGATTTCCTTCCTCTTAAAAGAAGAATAATATTTTATATATACAAAATACTATATACCACATTTTCTTTATCCATCCATCAGTTCATGGACAATTAGGTTGATGGCATATATTGGCAATTTTGAATAATGCTGCAGTGAACATGGGAGTGCAGATATATTTTTAACATACCAATTTCAATTTCTTTGTATATATATCCAGTAGTAGGATTACTGGATCAGAAGTTAGTTCTATTTGTAATTTTTTCAGGAACTTCCATATTGTTTTCTATAATGGCTGTACCAATTTACATTCCCAAAAACAGTGTGCAAGGATTCCCTCCTCTCAACATCCTCATCAATACTTCTTATCACCCATCTTTTTGATAATAGCCATTCTAGCAAGTGTGAGGTGATATCTCACTGTAGTTTTAATTTGAATTACTCTAATGATTAGTGATGTTGAGCATTTTTCATATGCTTGTTAGTCATTTGTATTTCTTCTTTTGGGAAATATAAGTTATTTGCTTATTTTTAAATTGGGTTATTTGTTTTCTTGCTAAAGCTGTTTGAGTTACTTACACATTTTAGATATTAATCCTTTATCAGATATATGGTTTGCAAATATTTTCTCTTATTTTGTAGTATGTCTCTTCACTCTATGATTATTTCCTTTGCTGTGCAGAAGCTTTTTAGTTTGATGTAATTCCACTTACCTATTTTGTTTTGTTGTGTGTGCTTTTAGGGTCATATTCAAAATCATTGCTCAGACTAATGTCGTAAATCTTTCCCCCATATTTTCATCTAATAATTTTATAATTTCAGGTCTTTGGGTTAAGCCTTTAATGCATTTTGAGTTTATTCATGTATATGGTATGAGTAAGGGTCTTCTTTCATTCTTCTGCATGTTGATATCCAGTTTTCCCAACACCCACCATTGAAGAAACTGTTTTTCTCTGTTGTGTGTTTTTGGCACCTTTGTTCAAAATCAATTGATTGCAAATGCATGAATTTATTTCTGGGTTCTCTATTCTGTTCCATTGGTCCATGTGTCCGTTTTTATACCAAGACCATACAGTTTTGGTTATTATAGCTTTGTAGAATATTCTGAATTCAGGTAGTGTGATGCCTCTACTATATTCTTTTAACTCAAGATTGTTTGGGCCATTTAGGGTCTTTGTGGTTCTGTACAAATTTTAGGATTGTTTTTCTATTTCTTTGAAATATATCTTTGGAGTTTTGAAAGGGAGTTTTTAATCACAAAATGATGATGGATTTTGTAAAAGTCTTTTCTACATCTGTTGAGATTATCATATGGTTTTTGTCCTTCATTCTATTGATATGGTGTATAAAATTTATTGACTTATGTATGTTGAACCATCTTTACATCCCTGGGATAAATCCTAGTTGATCATGGTGAATGATTCTTTTAATGTGCTATTGAATTCAGTTTGCTAATATTTTGTTGAGGGCTTTTACATCCATATTCATCAAGAAAATTGGCCTAGTTTTCTTTTCTTATAGTGTCCTTGTCTAGCTTTAGTAATGGGTTAATTCTGGCCTCATCAAATAAATTTGGAAGTATTTAGTTCTCTTCAATTTGGGGGAAAAGTTTGAGAAGGCTTGATGTTAGTTGTTTAAATGTTTGGAGGAATTCAGTAGTGAAGCCATCAGGTCATGGGATTTTAATTAATGGGAGAATTTTATTACTGATTCAATCTCTTTACTTGCTCTTGATCTTTTCCAATTTTCTACTTCTTCATGATTCAGTCTTGGTAGGTTGTATATGTCTAAAAATGTATCCATTTATTCTTTTCATTTTGTTGGTGTATAATTATTACTAGCAGTCTCTTATGATCCTTTGTGCTTCTGCAGTATCATTTTTAATGTCTCCTCTTTAATATCTGATATCATTTGAGTTTTCTTTTTTCTTAGTTTAGCTAAAGTTTTGACAGTTGATATCACTGACATTTCACTTTGACACTTCTTGTTTTATTTTTATTGTGAAGACACATCTTCAGTATTTCAAATGCATGGTTTGGCTTCTAATTATCTTTGAAATTTTTTTAGAACAATTTTTATGAAGCCATGAATAAGTCACAAATTCATGTTATTTTTGAATATGAATTCCATCGTGGAACCAATGCAGTATAGACAGCTTGAAATATCAATGAACTGTTTGGGAAGGATGTGGCTAATGCATGCACAGTACCTTGATGGTTTGAGAACTTCCATTCCGGTGACTTTAATCTTGAAAATGAGCCACCTGGGGTGATCTGAGACCAAGGTGGATAATGATGAGCTGAAAGCTATAGTGGAAGTGAATCCATTTCAACCTATGGATGAATTAGCAGCAAGGCTTGATGTTACTATTCCAACAATATTGGACCATTTGAAACAAATTGTCAAGGTAAAGAAGCTGGATAGATGGGTTCAGCATGAATTAAATGAGTGTCAGAAGAGAAATCATCTCAAAGCTTGCCTTTCTTTGCTATCATGACATAAAGGCAAACCATTTCTACACCATATTAAGTGTGATGAAGTGTGGATTATTTCTGACATTCGTAAGTGTTTGATAAAGATGAAGTGCTAAAACACAGTCCAAAACTGAATATTCATTCATCAAAGAAAGCTAATGGTGTTTGTTTTGTGGTCCAGCATTGGTATTATCCACTACAGTTTCATGAAGCCTGGTCAATTGATTACAGAGGATGTCTACTGAAACCAATTGGATGAAATGATGAGGATGCTTGCGATTAAGCAGCCGAGATTTATCTATAGATATAGGCCAATCCTCTTAGAAGACAATGCTCTACCATATGTTGCACAAACATTTCCCAAACTACAGAGGCTGGATGTGGAAACTCTCTGTCACCCACCATATTGACTGGATCTTACACCAACTGACTACCACTTCTTCCAGGCTTTGAACCACTTCTTGCAAGAAAAAATATTCAATTCTCAACAAGCTGTGGAAAATGCCTTTGGCAATTTCATCATTCCTCGCTATCCAGGCTTCTTTGCTGCTGGCATAAACAAGCTACCATTAAGATGCCAGAACTGTGTCAATAGTTTAGGTGCATACTTTGATTATTTGTACTGTTTCTTGTTTGAGATATAATATACTACACTTTTGATTAGAAAACAGACATTTCATATTTAATGACCTATAATATATCTAAAAAGCATTGCTTATGCTGAAAATAACAAAGAAAGGAAACATACCACTAAATGAGGAAAATAGATAATAGACAAGTTAGGGAAAACAAAAGCTGGTCAATGAACACAAATAATTTTAAGTTCCTAGTATTTAGTCCTAACATTTAAAAATATCACTGAGAAGATTGCAGGAAAGATTTGTAAAGAAAGATTTATTTTCATATATTTTGTTGATTCTAAATAATTGGAAAAATAACATTTGTCAGCAGCAATTAGAAGAAAAATTAAAAGTAAAATATTGTTAGCTTACTGAATGTTTGCAAACCACACATGATGAAATAGGCTGTATTCAGAGGGATTGGAGTCAAGGGGAACAAAGTTCCTGGAAAGAGGCTGGATGTTTTCTGCATGATTCAGAAGCAATGACCTGTATCTTTACTACCACCAAAATGCCTAAGACTAAGAGCTAATAAATATGTCAGGACCAAAGAAAGGAAGGATACAATGAGATTTATCCAAGAATCTCCCTGCAATGTGGGGATTAGGTGGGCTGCTAACATCATTTAATTTATGAAAGAATGAACTGTAACTAGCAGTTTTCCTTTAAAAGCTTATTTTGTTGGTTAAAAGGGAGAAACTGCTGTTCACCCTGCTAGAACTATAAACCCATGACATATCTAGCCAATTTATCAGTGCAGTTAGAATTATATGCTGTTTGTGACTGATAGTTTCTTTTTTCTTCTTTTGCCTCAATGCTTTCCAATACTGTTGTATTCTGATTTGAGCATATATTTATAAAGTTTGATTGGGTTCAACATGATCTTAGAGAAACTAATTCTCTCCATCTCCACTTCTACACAATGGTTAAAATTACTTTAGTTATTAGCTATTGTCAAATAACAATAGGGAGAGTCCACATATTAAAAAGAAGAGAATTGCTTTACTTGGACTATTGGAAACAAATATCTTTAATTTTTTAACTTTTAAACCATGAAACATGTCCAATTAGAGAAAACAGTTTTTTAAATAGCAAATATTTATCACTATACAACTGTTTAAATTTTTCGTTATTATTCATTTATTCTCCTTCTTCCCTATTCTGAGTGACCTCATGGCCTTTTCTTAAGGCTTACCATCTATATCTACTTATATTTAGTTGCTATTTAGCAGGTGGGTGTTAATTATTTATTGAGAAGTGAGTGTCCACGAGCTTCCCCATTTCTCATCCACTGCTATGGGTTGAATTGTGTCCCTCGCCCACTCAAAATTTGAATGTTAAAATTCTAGCCCCAAGTACCTCAGAAGACAACCTAATTTTGAAACAGAATAGTTGCACATGTAATTAGTTAAGATGAAACCACAGGGGAGTAAGGGGGGCCCTAACCTAATCCAATGTGTCTGGTATCTTTGTAAGGGGGGAATTCAGCACAGACACACACACAGGGAAACACCACGTGAAGATGAAGGCAGAGACTGGGGTGATGCTTCCACAAGCAAGGAATGTCCGCGATTGCCAGCAAACCACCAGAAGGTAGATGAGAGCCAGATCCCTCACAGCCCTCTGAAGGAACCAACTGGGATGACACCTGATCTCAAATTTGCAGCCTCCAGAACTGTGAGTTTCTGTTGTTTAAGCCACGCAGTTTGTGGTCCCTCATTATGGCAACCCTGGCAAACTAAATCTAAAATACCCACCAGAGAAGTATGACTTCATCATCTCAGTTTATATCTTTTCCAATCTAAGGATAATTTCAGCTAAGTATGGAGTTTTAAGATACATAACAGGGGTCCTGGAGAATTGGGAACAGAAATCACCGAGAACAAACAATTGAGGTAGAAAGAAAAGTGAGAAGGATTAAACATAACAATCCATATAGAATGGATGAAAGGAAAACTCCCTGGTAGAGAGGTAAGAGTATGTGACAGTGATGTTGAGAAGGGGCTGCTATAAAGGACAGTCAGGCAGTGACAGATAAAGGGGATTTTTAAGCTGTTTGGCTGCATATTCATTCAAAAAGTATTCCTGCTAACTCCCAACACACACACACAAACACCCTTCAAACTTTGGAGATTTGTTAAAAATGAAATTAATATATTCATTCTACACGTGTATATATTTAAATATATTCAAATTTTTTGCAAACTGCTGTTTCTTTGAATCATTATATGAAGATAATTCCAATTATATTTAGACTGTGTACAAAAAGTATATATTATTATTATTTAATTTTAAAGTATACATTATTTAAATACATATAAAAGAACAGATATTCATATACCTACCTCACAAGTTTTACATTTTTGCCTTATTTAATGAAATAAAACATTAACTAGTTTTGTGCATCCATCACAATAAATTACAACAAATTTAGTGGCTTAAATAACATGAATATTTATTATTCTGGAGATCAGAAATCTGAAATGGGCCTTACTGGGCCAAAATCAAGGGGCCAGCAGGACTGCATTTTTTTCTGGAGGCTCTTATGAGAGAATCCATCTCCTTTCCCTTTCCTAATTTCTAGAGACTGCCCACATCCTTAGTTCATGGAATCCTTCCTCCGTCTTCAAAGACAGCAATGGCAGGGAGAGCCTTTTTTACATCACAGCTCTGGACTTCCTCTTCTGCCTCTCTCTTCTACTTTAAAGACTCCTGTGATTACATTAACCCCACCTGGATAACCCAGGATACTCTCCCTGTCATAAAGTTAGTTGATTAGCAACTTTAATTCTGTCTGTTATTCTCCTCTGCCATGTAACCTAACATATTCATAGGTTCCAGTAATTAGTATGTGGACAAATTTGGAGTGGCAGTTATTCTTTCGATCATATGTTAAACAAAAATTATGGGAGGCTATTGCTTTGGATTGAGTTGTTGCACTAGTCCCCAGTAGGCCAGAACAAACCAATGCCATGTAATCAAACTGAACTTTGAAATGAGCCAGTTTTCCACAAAACAAAACAAAAACAAACAAACTTACAGGAGATTCACAGCAACCAATCAGAAGGGGCCTAGTTATTCTGAGCCAGCATGATAAGGAAGGCCACTCTATTTTAACTCTAAAAAGAAAGTAATTTTGAAATGACCGATCTGATTTTCATTCCTTGTTTCTGCTTTCTTCAGTCCTTTTCTGCCTACAAGACAAATCTCCTCTGCTCAGCTCATAGGAGCTATTATTCTATCTTATAAACAGGATGCTGCTTCAATTCATAAATTGTAAGAGCCAATTAAATCTTTAAATTAAATTTGTTGTAATTTTATTTTTTAACGCATATGGTAAATTCTAGTTCTGTCATCCTTCTCACCTTCCTCATTCCCAAAATATTTTTTATGCTTTTTAAATATATTCATGAAACATGTGTTTCTATAGTATTTTTTTTCTGTGTTGTCAATTTCCCAATATGGTATAATAGTTATGAGAATGTATATCCCAGTTTTCCCAGGATAGTCTGGTTACACTCATTGTTCCAAAATGAGTATTAATAGTACTTCTCAAGTCATACTGCTCATATCCTTTTGCAGCTAGCATTTTTCTCTATACATTTTTTAAATGTCCATGTTCTTACCTATAAATTAATATTTGAACAAAATAGCCACATTCTCTGTATTTTTTATAGTTCAGTAATTCAAAAATAATTTTAATATTATAACTACACTTATAGAGTATAAATTACATTCTACACCAGAGTATAAATATACATTCTAGTATAATATTATAACTACATTAAACTTTAAATGTGACATACTCTACGTTTATATGCCACATCAATCCTTCTTATACTATTGTAGTTAGTCATGAGAATGCTTGCACGTCAGCTTGTTGCACTATTTTCTTTAAAAATGCTTTTTCTTACTGATGTCTCTTGATGTTACAATCTTTGGATGTTTAGATGTCTTAGATTTTTCATTACATCTTGATTATTCTACTCTCAAGTATAAGTTTGTTGGTCATTTACCAACTTCATGAATGCTTTTATTTTCATGATCACTGCTTAGACATCAGTAAGCCACTCCTTGTAATTCCCAGGCTCTCTGTAATTAAACACTTTTGACTGAATAGGCTGGATTAACAATCTAAACTCCCTCATTATCTAGGTCAGTGACAGTTCTTTAAAAAAAATGGTCTTATATGTAATACCATTAAACCAACAATTATATTCTGAAACTGATTCACTTTTAAACGTAAGATATTTCATTTTTATTTATAAATGACACATAATCATACATATTTATGAGGGACAATGTGATGTTTCAATACATGTATATGTAGTATAATGATCAAATAGGGGGAATTACCATATCCATCACTTTAAATATTTATTATTTCTCTGTGGTGACAGAATTCAAAATCTTCTCTTCTAGCTATCTTGAAATATATGATACATTGTTATTTGCTATAGTCACCCTCCCGTGTAATAGGATATCAAAACTGATTCTTCCTAACTGTAACTTTGTACCCTTTGTACAACCTCTCCTCCTCCCCCTGACTCTCTCCATGCTCTAATAATCACTATTCTACCCTCCTCTTCTATGAAATCAACTTTTTTAGATTTCACATATGAGTGAGATCATGTGGTTTGTGTTTCTTTGCCTGGCTTATTTTGCTTAACATAATGTCCTCCAAGTTCATCCATCTTGTCACAGATGACAGAATTAATGTTTTTATGACTGAAAAATATTCTCTCTCTATATATATATAGAATATATAGACTACACACACACACACACACACACCATATTTTCTTTGTCCATTCATCTATAGATGGGCATTCAGTTTGGTTTTATATCTTGGCTATTGCTAATATTGCTGTAATAAACATAGATGTGAAAATGTCTCTTCAACATATTGATTTCCTTCCCTTTGAATATATACCCAGTAATTGGATTGCTGTATCATATGGTAGTTCTATTTTTAATTTTATAAGGAACCTCCATACTGTTTGTCAAATGGCTGTACTAATTTACATTCCCACCAACAGTGTGTAAGAGTAACATTTTCTCTGCATCTTCACCAACATTTGTTATTTTTGTCTTTTTGATAATAGCCATTCTAACTGAAATGAGGTGATATCTCATTGTAGTTTTGATTTGCATTTTCCTGATGATTGGTGATGTTGAGCATTTCTTCACATACCTGTTGCCTATTTGTGTGTCTTTTGAGAAATATCTATTCAGAACCTTTGCCCAGTTTATAATGGGATTATTTGTGTTTGTGCTGTTGAGTTGTTTTAATTCCTTGTATTTTTTGGATATTAACCCCTTGTCAGATGCAGCACACAAAACTTTTTCCCATTATTGTCTCTTCCTTTTGTTGATTGTTCCCTTTGTTGTGCAGAAGCATTTTAGTTTGATATAATCCCATCTGTCTATTTTTGTTTTTGTTGTCCATGCTTTTGAGGACTTATTTCAAACATTCCTTTCTGAGTTCAATTTCATGACACATTTCTTCTATTTTCTTCTAATAGTTTCATAGTTTTCAAGTGTTACATTTAAGTCTTTGAGCCAGTTAGAGTTGATTTTTCATATGGTGAAAGATATGGCTTCTTTCTGTTGTTCCCATGGTCCATGTGTCTGCTTTTATGCCAGGGCTATACTGTTTTGGTTAATATAGCTTATATTATAGTACATATTGAAGTCACATACTGTGATGCTGCCATCTTTGTTCTCTTTGCTCAAGGTTGCTTTGGCAATGCAGGCTCTTTTAAACTTCCATATGGATTTTAAGACTGTTTTTTTCTATTTCTGTGAAGAATGTGATCAGTAAGTTGATAGGGACTCCACTGAATCTGTAGATCACTTTGGGTAATATGGGCATTTTAACAATATTAATTTTTCCAATGCATGAACATGGGATATGTTTCCATTTACTTTTATCCTCTTCAATTTCTTTCATCAATGTTTAATAATTTTTTATTGTAGAGATCTTTCACCTCCTTGGTTAAGTTTATTCATAGTTATTTTATTTATTTATTCATTCTTAGCTATTCTAAATGAAATTGCTTTATTAATTTCTTGTTTAGATAGTTTATTACTGGCATATAGAAATGTTACTGATTTTTGTATGTTTATTTTGCATCCTAGAAATTTGCAAAATTCATTTATTAGTTCTCACAATTTTTTTGGTGGAGTCTTTAGGATTTTCTATATATGTGATCATATTGTCTGTTAATAGGAACAATTTGACATTCTCCTTTCCAATTTGTATGCCTTTTATTGCTTTCTCTAGCCTAATTGCTCCAGCTAGAATTTCCAGTACTATGTTGAATTAATTTGGCAAAAGTGGACATTCTTTTCTTGTTTTAGATCTTAGTAGAAAAACTTTTAACTTTTCCCCACTCAGTATGATGATAGCTGTGGATTTGTCATGTATGACCTTTATTGTGTTGAAGTATTTTCCTTCTATACCCAGTCTATTGAGGGTTTTTATCATAAAGGACTGCTGAATTTTATTGGATGCTTTTTCAATATCTATTGAAATGATCGTATGGTTTTTGTCCTTGATTCTGTTAATGTGATATATCACATTATTGATTTGCATATGTTGAAACATCCTTGCATTCCTGGGATAAATCCCCATTGATCGTGGTGAAGGATCTTTTCAATCTGTTGTTGAATTCAGTTTGTTATTATTTTGTTAAGGATTTTTGCATCTATGTTCATCAGGGATATTGGCCTGTAGTTTTCCTTTTATGTTTTGTCTTTGGTTTGGATGGTAATGCTGGCCTTGCAGACTGAGTTTGGAAGTATTATATTACTTCCTCTCTAATTATTTGAAATAGTTTGAGTAAAATTGACATTAATTCTTCTTTAAATGTTTGGTACAATTCAATAGTTAAGTCATCAGGTCCTGGATTTTCTTTGATGGGAGACTGTTTATTAGTGCTTCAATCTTGATACTCATTATTGGTCTGTTCAAGTTGTCTATTTCTTCATCATTCAATCTTGGCAAATTGTATGTGTCCCAGAAGTTCTCCATTTCTTCTAGGTATTCCAATTTCTTAGTGTATAGTTGTTCATAGTAGTCTCATATGATTCTTTGTATTTCTTTGATATCAGTTAGAATGTCTCCTTTTTCGTCTCTGACTTTAATTATTTTTCTTTTTTTCTTTGTCTAGCTAAAGATTTGGTAATTTTGTTTAACTTTTCAAAAAAACAGCTGTTGTCTTTTTTGATCTTTTAAAATTTTTTTTTGAGTCTGTATTTTGTTTATTTCTGCTCTGATCTTTATTATTTCTTTCTTTCTACTTATTTTGGGTTTAGATTGTCTTTGTTCTAGTTCCTGGAGATACAATTTTAAGTTGTTTATTTGAGATCTTTCTAGTTTTTTAATGTAGGCACTTATTGCTAGAAACTTCACTTTTAGAACTGGTTCTGCTATATCCTGCAGGTTTTGGTATGTTGGATTTCCATTTTCCTTTGTCTCAAGGAATTTTTTAATTTCCTTTTTAATTTTTCATTCACCCATTTATAGTTCATGAGCATGTTGTTTAATTTTCATGTGTTTGAAGAGTTTCCAAAGTTGTTCCCTATTATTGATTTCTAGTTTTATTGCATTGTGGTCAGAAAAGATACTTAAAGTGGTTTTTTTAACCACTTTTTAATTTTTTTAAAAAAATTGTTATTACTTGTTTTATGGCCCAACATATGGTCTATTGTGGATAATGTTCCATGTGCTGTTGAAAAGAATGTGTATTCTGAAGCTGTTGGGTGGAATGTTCTATAATGTCTGGTAGGTTCATTTGGTCTAAAGTGCAGTTTAACTTCAATATTTCCTTGTTGATTTTCTGCCTGAATGATCTGTCCATTGCTGAAAATAGTCTCTATTATTATGGTATTCCAGTTGATATCTCTCTATTGTTCTCGACTTTGGGGTGCATATATATTTATAATTGCTATATCCGCCTGCTGTATTGACCCATTTATCATTTGTCTGTTTTTTAAATTTTTTTGACATAAATTCTATTTCCAATCTCTACCTGTCGAGTAATCCCAGTTGTCTTGCTGTCCCAGCTGAGGATTAAGATGTTTTAGAGCAGAAACCAGTGATTTCCACTGTGCTATATCCAAATCCCTGGCCCACAGACTCTGTAAGCATAATAAAAGAGCTGTTTTAAGACACTAAGTTTATGGTAATTGGTTATGCAACTATAGTAACTGGAACACTAATGAACTGTCTTTTGATCTATTTTTGTTGTTCTAAAAATTTCTCAATCTCATTCCTTTTTATATAATCTGTGTCATCACTCTGGCTCTTTTTAGATTTTCTGGTTTGCCTTTAAGACAGAAAAACCTTAAAAGATAAAGCTAAGGCATAGCACAGGAGTAGATAATGAAATAGATGTAGATATTGTATTTTTCAATAAAAACACTACCTCTGGTTCTGGTATGGTAGAATTGCTTCTATGAAACAATATCTCCTTCAGAAAATGACTGGAAAACTATATAAACAGTTTTTAAAAATATGTTTGACAACATTGGTGATAGCTATTTTGCTATCAAGACAGCAAGAACTTGAGGTAGTAAAATCCTGGAGAGAAGGGAAGTACAGAGGCGAGCCCAACATTCGGTGCTCTTTTTCCCCTCGAGCCCTTTACAGATTCATGAACAAAAGCCTAGAGTTTGAAATGTTGAGGAGAACTTCAGGTAGTTTAATAGGAATTTAGGTACTAAAATTAAAGTTCATAACTTCTTAAAAAGGAGACCCTTCAGAATTTCACTTGGAAACTGTAAAGAACTACAACTTGGGAACAACGGCAATGTGAAAACAACCAATCCTTTTAAAAACTAGAGCCTATCTTAAAATCAGACCAATACTAGGCTAGATTAAGATTATCTATTTTATTGAACTGTTTGCTAGAAGTTGAATAAATGGCTCTAAAATCTATGCATTTTCCATAAGATGGTAGATGTACTTATTTATATTAATATTTTTTTGTGTGATAAACTTCTTTATATGTATTTTCAAAATCTGT
>CM052441.1:67239460-67273809 GCA_028533085.1 Varecia variegata
GCTTAAAATTGTTTTTGCTAAACGGGGTCTTCTCTGGTTCCATACAAAGCGTAAGATTATTTTTTCTATATCTGTGAAAAATGATGTTGGTAATTTAATAGGAATTGCATTGAATTTGTATATATTAATATTAATGAAAGCAGAATGCAGATTGCACTTTTAGGTTAATCATCAATAATATCAATAGTTACAAATCTACAACTAAGAAGCAAATAGAAAGCAGAAATATAATAACAAAATATTTAATAAATATCCAAAAACATAAGAAAAGACAGAAAAAATATAAAACAAATAAGATAGAGAACAAAACAAAAGACAATGTATTTAAATCCAAGTATACAGTAATTGCATTATATTAAAATTAAATTAAATCATAGGACAAAGGTGTTAGATTTAATTTTTTAAATTCAAAGATAAAATACTTTCAGATTAAATAAAAGCCACATGCTGCTTATAGTAAAAGACATCAACTAATTTCAAAAACTCATATAGCTGAAAGTAGATATCTGTCAAGTAGACTGGAAGGCAAAAAGCAGCAAAAAACAAAGTGGAATACTTAATAATAATAAAATTCCAATAATCAGGAGAACAAATTCTAAATGTATATGCAACTAATAACACAGGCTCTAAATTTATAAAGTTAAAATAAAAGATACAAAGAAATAGAAAAACACACAATTATAGACTTTA
This sequence comes from Varecia variegata, assembly GCA_028533085.1. Lineage (NCBI taxonomy): Eukaryota > Metazoa > Chordata > Mammalia > Primates > Lemuridae > Varecia > Varecia variegata. The sequence continues at coordinate 67,240,151 of CM052441.1, forward strand.
ATACACTTCTCTTAGTAACTGATAGAACAAGCAAACAAAAAAAGTCAAAATCAGTAAACTTACAGTGTATTTAAACACCATGATGAACAAACTTTACCAAATTAACATATATGGTACGTTGAACCTAAGAACCACAGAATACATTGTATTCAAGAGCATCCGAACATTTCTCAAAATTGACCACATACTGGGCAACAATTAAATCTCAACAATTTTCAAAAGATTGAAACCATAGAGAATTTGATTTCTAGTTACAAGGAAATCAAGATAGAAGACAATATTTAGATTATTACTAAACCCCAGAATGTTTGGAAATTAAACAATAATTTATCACTAACCTATAGATCAAATAACCTAAAACATTTTTACACCCTTAATATTTTTAAATTAAAAAAAAAACACCTGTCAATGCACCTAAAACAGTACTAGATGAGAAACGTAGTTTTATATTAGGAAAAAAAGAAAAGAATCAACGGAAATTGATGATGTAAACAATTGTCAAAAATTTAGAAGAAAAAGCAATAAATTAAGCAAAAGAAGAGTAAAAAATGATAAAAATAAGAGCCCAAATTAATAAAATGGAAAAGAAATGTACATCAAAGAGAATAAAAAAAGCTAAAATTTGGCTCATTAAAAAGCAATAAAACTAATAATCCTATTAAAACCAATCATGTACAAATACCAATTTCAACAATGAAAAGGTGAACAACTTTAAATTTTTCCTGATATTTAAAAAGAATTGAAATAGACAAGTTCTGAGAAAAACATAAGTGATAGAAATTGACAGAAGAAATTGAAAATCATAATAGTCACATATCAAAGAAATTCCTGTGAAGAAAACTCCAACCCTAGAAGGCTTCACTTCCTAGTAAATTCCTCCAGATTTTTAAGGGAATAAAGCAGCAATCTTATACAATTCTTGTGAATTACATAATATGAAAATAGAAAACCCTTCCTGACCCATTTATGAGACAAGCATATCTCTGATTTCAAACCACACCGAGCACACTATATCAAAGGCACTTCACAAAGGAGGATACCATAATGGTCAATAAACACAATTGGCCTCATTAATCATTAAGTAAATGCAAATTAAAACAATAATAAGATTCCACTAAACATTCAAAGAATGACTAAATTTAAAAAGACTAAGAACATCAAACATTGATGAAGATGTGGAGCAACTAACTGAACCACTCATACATTTCTGGTGGAGGCATAAATTGGTACAAATACTTTGGGAAAACATTTGGCAGAATCTCCTAAAGGTGAACAAATATATGACAAAGCAATTCTACTCCTAGATATATATACCAAACAGAACAGAAGATTCATCTAAAGACATCTAAATACAGCAGTAATTTTTGTAATGGGAAAAATTAAAATAGTTTGAAAAAATATGGTATATGTATTTAATAGTATGATACAGATCAACAAAATTAGTACTATACCAGAAGCATGGATTAGTTTCTCAAATATATTGAACAAAAGTCAAATGCAAGAGTACATGTGATATGGGTCAGGGGTGGTGGTGCATACCTGCATTCTCAGCACCTGTGAAAATGCATTGAACTGTCCACTTCTGATTTGTTTACTTTTCTGAGTAAGTGTTCTAACTCAACTAAAATGTTTATTTAAGAAAAAAATTTAATCTATTAGTTATTTTTTTCATATTAGAGAAATTTACCAGAACAAATATTATATGGGTGAAAAAAAAATTTATCAGATTTTCCCAGTTCCTTCAATGGGTTTCTTTTCTTCTATTGATACTAGATATAATTTAATTTTCTTAAATAAAAAATTTGGTACCATATATCTATTTATCAATCATATGACATGTATGATTTACATATGTATGTTTGTGTTAGTATATATAACATATAATTTGGAATAGGAAGATGAACACAAAATAACACTGTTTTTCAGTTGTTTGTTGTATCTTGTAATATACAGTTTTTTATATTAAGCACCCTAATATTTTAATAAGAATAATAAAAAGTTTATACTTTAGGGAAATAATTCATTCTCTTAAGCAGTCTTTAAACCATATCTTTTAGATACACTAAATATATCATTTGTCAAAAACCATATTTGATCATATTTGTACCCCATGACTTTGTTGACTTTTTCATTCTTTCTTGACTTTTGCTGTCCAAGACAACTCTAAACTAAAATCACTTCAAAATAAGGTTAAAACATTTTCATTTTCTTATTCAATTTTACTTTTTATATGATTTCTTACTATTCTTTAAAAGTATTTTGGGGAGTTTCCTTCAAATTTTCTTGAATGGTTTTTCAGTGTCATTTGAAAGAAGGATGGTTTTATGTATCATTGTGTTTCCTCAAGCAAGACATCAAAATTAAGACATACTTATATCTCTACAGTAACAGAAAGTAAACAATCAAATAAACATTTCTCTGTCTTATACTTTTGTATTGGGTTTTACTGCTTACTACCAATTTATCAGTTAAGATGAGAATAGCATAATTTTCAAGTTCATTTGGGGAAGTTTGTCATTATAGCACTCTATGTCTACCACAGCCCTCCATGATTCAGTGGATATTTTACTTAGTTGCATATTTTTCTGATTTCAGATTCTGTACAAACTTCCTGTTTTTAGTTACTGAGCCACGTTTTCAATTGAAACCATAAATTTATAAAGACTACATCTTAAAACTATCAGTGACCAACAATCCAAAATTACAGATAGAAAGTATGCAAAATTTTTATTTTTATCTCATCAGGAAACTCCCAGCATTAAGTGTGCTTATAAACATGTCTATGAAAAAACTGTGGCTGGAAATTGAACTACTTTGTAGGGGAAAATATATGTGCATGTAATCAAAAGTAAAAAAAAAAATCATTGATTTATTGAGTGACAAGTTTGTTTTTTAATAACATGACTATATACTTCACCCTGAACTCACTCACACAGCTATTGTCTGCTTGCATGGACAAGCCCTTTTCATGTAGCTTTAATACTTTAAGCGTGGTCTTTTCTTACTGTTATGGTAGATGGATTGGCAATGGTAGACAATGATAAATGACCACTTGGCTAAAGCCATAAGGCTCCCCACTAACAAAATAGTAAATCTAATCACACATAAAAAAATTTATTTGTTATCTGGACATTCATAAATAAATGTGAGATTGGTCAATATGAACCAATTTAATTCTACTTATGTTTTCTTCTGAATGAAGTTAATGTAACATTTCAAGTATACAAGAACTTAGAACTTCTTTTCCTAAACTTTTTTGTGTCCTCAATGTAATTCCACTTACTTGAGAAAGAAAAGTACCACAATTTTGGAATTATTTAAAAAAAAAAAAAGGAAAATCTTTTTCTGAAACTCAAGCATCACCCAGTTCATTTCAGTTGAAATTTGAGCCCAAAACTATTGATAATTGTAGCTTATGAAGAGTGCTGTGTGTACCTTTAGAAATGAAGACATAACAAGATTTATTCACCCAGAATCACTGAGCTTGTCCACCTCCAATATGAAACTCCAACAGTGGAGACTTCCTGCTTCTAGTTCCACCAGTAAGGAGCTTGGAAGTCACCATTATGACCTAACAACATGTAAAAAAAAGTCCAACAGACTGAACAAATAATAACTCTCTTTGAATCTGTAGTAGAGATGAGGAAATAGGACAAACCACTGCCTCCAAGACTAGAGAGACAGACAGATGAACACAGAAAGGCACAGCTTACCAGAGCAGATACTCAGGAGTGAAAACTGTTGCAGGATTCAATGCCAGGATTGGAAACCCTGAGTTACAGTTGACAACTTCCTGGAGGCTTAGTGTGGACATGCCTAAGAGTTAAAAACTCCACAGAGATGGAGTCATGAGAAGATCTCCGTATTTTTGTGAGATTAACCTCCAGGAGCTCAACTAGATGCTCACAATAAATATCAAAAAATCCCTTTGTGACTCTGTCAGTGGGAGCAAAATAGAAACCATTTTAAAATACACTAGAGCACTGTGTTCTTAACAGGGGCTGCCTTGAAGAGAAACTAACCAGAACCTAACCTGTTAGGGTGTTACCAGAGCCTAACTGGCTGGAGGTAAGGGAAATAAGGGAAATACCCAACTCCAGCCCACTCTAGCCATCCTGTCCCAACTAAGTGGGCAGAAAAAAACTGAGAAACACTTATAAAGTTCCAAGTCCAGAGGCATAGACTCACCAAAAGACCGAGACCTAACCATATGACTACAGAACTCTTCCCCTCCTCCTACATCTTACTACCACATTACTAAAGGCCTATTTACAGTAGTTCCTTTTACCTGGTACATTATGTCTGGCTACCAAGAAAATATTGCATAACATACCAGAAAACATAAAGCACAATTGGAAGAGACACAGCAAGCACCAGATATGGCAGAGATGTTAAAATTATCAGACTGGTGATTTAAAACAACTATGACTAATCTGCTAAATGCCCTAATGGCTAAAGTAGACAGCATGTAAGAACAGATGAGCAACGTATCTATCGAGCCATAAAAATAGAAAGAGGAACTTTAAATGCATATTAATAATTGAAAGGATCCAGTCTGAAGAGGCTATATACTGCATGATTCCAGCTATATGACATCTGGGAAAAGGGAAAACTGTGGAGACAGGGTTTGGCCAGCGGACTTGGGGAGAGAGAGGAAGGAAACGGGAGAGGGTAGGGAGATCAATATACAGAGCACAGAAGATTTTTCAGGCAGTGAAAATACTCTATATGATACTACAACAGTAGTTACATGTCATTATACATTTGTCCAAACCCATAGAACACACAACGCCAAGAGTGAACCGTAATGTAAACTATGAATTTTGGGTGATTATGATGTGTCAGTGTAGGGTTCATCAGTTATAACAAATGTACCCCTCTGGTGGGGGATGTTGATAATGGGGAGTCTACACATGTGTAGGGGCCCGGGGTACATGAGATATTTCTATACTGCCCTCTCAATTTTGCTGTGAACATAAAGCTACTTAAAACAATGAAGTCGTTTTAAAAATTGTATTTGATGACAAAGAGAGATGCCTACATTGTGTATTAGTGTTTTATTGGATCAAATGAATAAATGTAAGAGTAAATTAACATGTATGGTTTAGATACACATTGCCTCTTTGAATCTACCACTGCCTCTAACAGCAGTGACTTGCACACTGAAATTCAGTCTCACTGGCTTCTTTTCAGTTCCTTCCCATCCCGGGGAATTTTCACAAGTGGTTTGCTTTCACAAGTGGTTTGTAAGGGATCACACACACACACACACACACACACACACTTCACCTTGCTAGCCAATGTTCATCTTTCAGATCTCAGTTTTAAATATTAACTAGATTAGATTCCCTTGATTATATGTCTCTATAGGACTCAGAAATTCTCCACATTCGCCTCAAATTCAATAGGGCCCAGAACGGTCATCATCATGTTTTCTAACTTTTATGTGGTGTTTCATCATTGCAAAAACACTTTCTTGCTCATTTTTCTTCTACTCATGGAAACAGCACTTTATATCATATGGAAGCAACATCAAGTGCGTGGACTCTGGAATCGTACCACCTGGCTTGCCCTCCCAACTCTACCACTTAATAGTTGTAAGACATGACAAGATAGTTAAGTCCTCTGCACCTCCACCCCTCATTCCCTTTAGGGAATAATTATGGCACCTATGTCATAGGAACTGGAATAGTTATTTATAATAATTCAATAAATACTAGCATTTATTATTTCTTCTCTCACTTTTTAGATGAAGCTAAGTTGCTTGGTCAAGATCAAACAGATAGTGTTTATTTCTTTTACAAGTCATTTTTGGGCTTTCTTTTACAAACTGAATTATCGTTTATGCTATTATCATAAATAATTTGAAAATTAACACTTCATTCCAAAAGATTGTGTAGATAATTTTAATGAAGGTAAGTCCTTCTTAAAAATCCCTGATTTCAGTTTTCTAAATGACTGGCTGTTTTTAGATTTATGTGCAAGAAAAAACTTTTTTCAGAGTCCTATTTTTAGTCTAATGCATTAATATTTCCTACAGATGACATGCTGTAGCAATTGAAAACAGCACAAAAAAGAAAAAGAGAAGCAAAGGTTATGACATTTCACATTGAATGCCAAGCTCTCTCGACATTAGCAAACAGAGCCTCTTTTTGTTAAATTCTGTATCCAGAAATTTTGACCTTTGTCTCTTTATTCAGTGATGACTTTAGGCATATATTAATGGTTTATACAGTTTTTTCCTGAACACTTGTTATTTTTGATTTTTATTTTATTTCCCATTTATAAATTATTTTACTCTTATTTAGAAAGAAAAAATCTATGTCTTCTCTTTCTTTTTTGTTTATTGACATTGACTGATAATAATTGTCCAATAGAAATATAAAATGACTCAGAACTTCTCACCCTGACACTACTGTTTATAAGAATATTTTTCCTCACATACTAGAGTTGACCTGGTTCCCCCATCTTGTTTGTGGTTTCTTTGGACTCTCTTCCGTTTAAAATTATTGAAGAAACAGAAGTGGATGGAGATTTTACAGGAATATTCCCAGTTCTTAATACCTAACATTATTTTAATATTTGTTTCTCAAGTATGACCACACATGTCGAGTGGCTATCAAATTATACTCTTTTCTTAAGTAATTTCCTGGTGTTTGCCTTCATTTCTCAATGATATTCAGGATCCTAGAGTTTAAATACAGTTGATCGTTATTTATGGATTCCATATTTTCCGATTTGCTTACTTGCTAACATTTATTTTTAACCCCCAAATCAATATTCGCAGTTCTTTCACAGTTATTTGTAGACATATATAGAGTGGGAAAAATTTTGAGTCACCCAACCCACACTTTCCCAGCTGAGGTTGAGATAGGCAATGCTCTGACTTTTTGTTCTCAGTTCTCACACTGTAAACAAATGTGTCCTTTTTCTATTCTATGTAGTGACAAATTTTTTCCTTTTTTTTTTTTTTTTTACTTTTTGTCGGTAATTTTGCTGTTTAAAATGTTCCCCAAAGTGCTAAAGCGCTGTCTAGTGTTCTTTAATTAAGCTGTGGTCTTAATTAAAGAAGTGGAAAGGTAGTAAGGAATGAGAATCATACCTAAATCCCCTCATTGACTGGAGCAGCCCCCTCTACTCTGGATTGTTCCAGCCTTTTCTGCATTCCCTGCTCCTTCCAATGGAGCCATAGAAACCTCTGAGCTGTGCTGCACCCCTCCTGGACTGCGGGAAATCCTGGGAGTGGTACTTCACCCCCTTCTTTTTCTTCCCAGGAACAAATGTTTTTCACACCCTGTTCCTCTATTCCTATCAGGTCTTCTGCCCTCAGAAATATTCATTCTCTATGTGTACTTACGTTACTAACTCCAGAGACACAAATCAACTTCTCCCAAGATTTTCCTCGTCATGTACCCCTCAGCCCCAACAGCAGCACGGGAGTGTGAGTGGTTTGAGAGCGAGGGGCTTCGTGAGGGCATCCTCAAAATCTGTGAGAGAGTCTCTCGGATCACTCTCTCCTCTCCCATAAAGAAGGGGAACAAAGCTAGCATGCTTCTCATGCACTGATAACTCACACGTTTGACGCCTTTGTCCCAGGCTTCCGTTTCCTTGTCAGGACTCAGAAGAGAGGCCTGTGGCGATGGTTGTGATAGCAGGGCTACCTTGGTAGCCCATTGATCACCAAAGGAGTGTGGGAGGGAGCAAAGTATCTTCCCAACCCCTTCACTGGGCTCCAGGGCTTTCTGGGTTTGATCCTCACTGATTTTTTTGCCTTTATCCTCTTCAGCCTTTGCTTTGCTATTTTCCTCTGTGAGGTCCCTGGCAGGCTCTGGCACTTCTCTCTCTGACCAACACCTAAGCTGCATCCCCTATCCCCTCTCCTTTGTTTGAAACTCTTTCTTTCTTCTGGGATGGTCCTCAAGTGATGTCTCTAGTCAGCCATCTTGCCATCCCCCCCCCCCACCGTGGGCAGAGTTTTATTTTTTTCTTTCCAATCAGTATGCCTTTTGTTTCACTTTCTTGTGTTTATGAACTGACTAGGATTTTTATTATTACTACTATGTTGAATTGCAGGTAAGAGTGAACATCTCTGATTTTTTCTCCTAGATTTTACAGGGAAAGCATCAGGTTTTCACCGCTAAGTATGATATTGGCTATGTTTTCTTAGAAAAGGAAAGTAACAAGTGTTTGGTGAGGGTATGGAGAAATTGGAATCTTTGGGTATTGCTAACGAGAATGTAAAATGATGCAGCTGCTATGGAAAACAATATGGCAGTTCCTCAAAAAATTAAACATAAGGGTACCATATGATCCAGCAATTCCACTCCTAGGTATATAGCCCAAGGAATTGAAAATAAGGACTTAAATGTTTGCACACCAGTGTTTATCAACATTTTTTTAAGTATAAAGCTCAAATGGATTTTAATTAAAAAAACTATCAATTTTTCAAAATCATGACACAGTGCATTTGGACCACATACTTTTCTACATTTGTTTGTTTCTCTCCTGATATTTCCAATTGTTTTTCTTTTTTTCTTTTTATTTATTCATTTATTTATTTATTTATGATAGCTTATTATGGGGGTACAACCGTTCTGGTTAAATATATTGCCCATGCCCCTCCCAACCCCCCCGAGTCTGAGCTTCAAGAGTGTCCATTCCCCAGACAGTGCACATCGCACTCATCATGTAGATATACACCCATCCTCTCCCCCCACCTCTGTCCGATACCCAATTGGTGTCATTCCTAAATGTGCACCCAGGTGTTGATCAGGGAAACCAATTTTCTGGTGAGTACATGTGGTGCTTATTTTTCCATTCTTGGGATACTTCACTTAATAGTGTTTATCAACATTATTCACCATAACCAAAAGGTAGGAAAAACCCAAGTGTTCATCAGTAGATTAATAGATAAGCAAAATATGGTATATACATACAATGGAATAGTATACCACCATAAAAGGAAATGAAATATTGATGTACGCTATAATATGGATGGACCTTGAAAACATTTTGCTTAGTGAAATAAGCCAAACACAGGACAGATATTATATTATTCCACTTAAATGAGGAACCTAGAATAATAAATTCATGGAGACATAAAGTAGAATAAAAGTTCCAGGGCCTGGAGAGTGGGGGAAGGAGTTATTGTTTAATGGGTATGGAGGTTTTAGCAGGGATGATGGAAAAGTCCTAGGTATAGATAGTGGAGATAGTTATAAGGCATTCTAAATGTATTTAATGCCACTTAATTATATACTTTCAAGGAGTTAAAATGAAAAATTTTATGTTATGTATATTTTACAAGAATAAAAATATTATAAAATAACTGTACACAGCAGACTCATACATTCACTTTTCAAAGTAATTTTTCTTCATTATATTCATAGTGCATATAAAGAGTATATACAAAATTTGATGGCAACAGATTTCCTTTAATAAACTACTTCTAATTCAGTAACATTTGCTTTGGAGATTTTTGTGAAGTGAGGCTTAAATTTAAATACATGAAAGAAAAAATATTGAAAAATATGGCTTCTTTGAATGTTGCCTAACTTTTTAAAAAAATATACTCGTTAATAGTCATTTACTGTGATCCCACAGTCACTTCAGTTATGTGAACAATGTTGTTTGTGTGTCATTTCTATTAATTTCTACATGCCTTTTGCAAGCAATGTTGACAGAGATAATTACTTGAAAGAATGGAAATTGCATTTTGCCAAAAGGAGTGGGATAAAACAGTAGAAAGTTTGCATTTTCTTCAAAATGCCAAACTTATGAATTCCGTGTGGACTCTAATTTTGGTTGCTCGAGCTTGCCAGTCCTTCTGGATGAGATGTATGATTGGAATTTACTTGAGTCTTTTTTTTTTAATTGAAGACGTGGAGACCAAAAATTTTCAATTCAAAATTCTAAGGTTTTCTTTATGATAATGGCAACTAGTATTAATTTTATAGCTATCAATGGTCCTATGCATATGGGGCCTGGCTTGAGCAGCAAATGTGAAATATCTCAAGTACAAATAATTCAGCATGCCAAATACCACTGAGATGGCACACTATCTGCGGACCTTAACATTTCTTCAATTCCTTGTGAACCTCAGTAGCTCACAGAGTTTAAGCACCTGGATTCCAGAATCAGTCTGCATGTATTCAACTTTCAGCTTTACCATTTATTAGCTATGGAACTCTGAACAAGGTGTTTACCCTGTTTTTACTTCATTTTCCTTCCCTTTAAAGTGGGGATAATGATAGGATCTAGATCATAGAACTGGGGTGAGGCTTAAACAGAAAGCATTTAAAACACTGTCACAGAGCAAACATATAAGTGATAGGCAACTTTTCCCTAAGGTGCACTTTTGTCCACTCAACACTAGCTAATGTTTTAGATTAACACTTCAATCTTCAATCCTTTCTTGTACTTAATTAAGCTTTATCCTTTTTACTACCAGGTTGCTTGTATTTTTCTAAAAGCATGCCTTTATTCTTTTGCTCCAATTTGTTTATTTTGGGGATAAACTTTTCTCCTCAGGGACGACATGCTTTCCATGAGTGACTATACTGTCTTTCTAACCAAATCATGGCTCTTATTTTTTGAATCCAGGCAACCATCTTTGTTTATAGTGGTTCTATTAACAGATGGTGATGACAGGTAAAAATTTTACCACAAATGACAGGAATATTTTGTTTGGTTCTAGTTTATCTAAAAAGTTAAGTTTTAAAAAGCTCAGTAGTTATTACCGTGTCCCGAATCTTCAATGTCTTGCGTTAACTTTAAAATGTCAGAAATCATAGTTCATGACGTATTTTAGCTTCCTTTAATAAAACATCCCAAGGAAAATCTCTAAAAGAATAATTATTTTATTTTTTTGTATTATATAACTTCCAAAAGTAAAGCAATGTCTTGTCCTTGGATTTTTATTTACCAACAACAGTAGGAAATCATACAGCATAGACTAAGAAATCATTGGATTTTAACAAACTATGGCAAATAATAATAGCATTATTTATATTTTTTAAAATATTAGATAATTCTCTGGAATATTACTAACCATGTCTTTGTTATTATTTCTGGAAAAATCTCTTGAAAATATTCACCACTAAAATATAATTTGAATTCATCATGAGTAAGTCAATATTCTAAAATATTTCTGACTCTGAATGCTAGGTGTCTTTAGTGTTTTTAATTTGACATAATTACTTCTATGAGAAATCTTTTAAACTATGACAAATAATTAAGAATATCAAATTTATTTGAAAATAGAATTATCTATAAGGAGCATAAGTAATTTCACAAGTGGCAAAGTTAAGTTATATTAGGAGAGATGCCATTGAGAAAGTAAGATTCCTGGACATTAATTATTGCCTCAGATGAAATGGATATTATACTTATACATTCATTAATTAATTCATCAAACATATACTGAAGGCTCCCTACAGCTTCATCACATAAGGCATCACCATTGAAAAATGTATTCCTTTATAGACAATGTTGACCAAGAAATGTTATCCCAAAAAATCTCAGTTAAAAGATAAATAGAATTTCAGAGCGATGTGCTTATTTAGTAATTGTTGAGATACCTTCTACTTGTGTCAAAATGGCCTCTTTTTTCTCTGAAATTCTATAAAAGGAACTTTTTATGAAAATATTTTTCTCCCCAATATCATCTGGTCTAAGTTATCTCAAAATTAGAAGTTCTTATTTAAAGACATGGGGAGTTTTGTTAGAAGCACAAATTTATTAGAAGACATAAACTTTTTTAGATTTATAAAAGAAGTTTGTTTAATAAGAAATATTGTTAATAGTTTTAAATTTAAAACCAGTTTTCCCCTCAGCTTTACTTCTGAGCCAATGAGTTGTCTAATCCAGTGCTTCTGTAATTCCTATCATGTTTAATTACAGGGCATATTCAGAAAATTTTCCCATTATTTAATGAGCACAATTATCTATAAATAACTTGTCTTTCCCAGCTCTGGTTCAGAGAAACAATTAAAAGTAATTTGATAAATGTTTAGAAAGAGCTTTTAGCAATACAAATGTCAATGCTTTTGGCTTGTCTAAGGAGACTAAACAAAATAAAGAACACATTAGTAAATAGTCATAAGACTTTCAAGGTTTGGAAATATTTACTTAGACCATTTTGAAAGATTGAAACATAGCAAACAAGTTCTTAGCTGAATTCAGATTTCTTTTATTCTGTCTAAACTAAGCCTGGGTTAATAGTACACAGGAAGTCAAACAATGGTTCTCACCTTGTTTTGCTATCCCCCAAACAGACGATTATAACAAAATTCCTGTAGTAATAGAGGTTCATGAAAATCATATTCTGTGGGAGAATGGGAGAAAAGTAATCCTTCATTTTATTGGAAACAATATTCTGTACTTTGAAACTGTCTTTTAGGTGAATCTGAATCATTTTCCTGTCTCCATACTTATCCTTCTCTACCAGCTCTTAAAAAGAGGCTGTACAGGAAATAGTCCTCTGCATTTGAGCAGGTGCCAACAGTTCTTTTTGAAATGAGATGTCCACCTATGAGCTAAGTCCAAAAATCAATTTGATGGTATGGTAGGTAGAGTAGTGACCTCCAAAGATATCCATGCCCTAATCCCCAGAAATGTGAATATGTTATCATACATGGCAAAAGGGACTTTGCAGATATGATTAAAGTAATGACATTGTAATGGAGAGATTATTCTGGATTATCCAGTAGGCGCAATCACACAAGTCTTTAAAATTAAAGAATCATTCCCAGCTATGACCAGTAAGTGATGTGACAACATAAAAAGGGTCAGGGAGAGGCAAAGCTGCTGTCTTTGAAGATAGAGGAATAGGTCCACGAGCCAAAGAATGAGGGTAGCCTCTAGAAGCTGGAACAGGTTAGGAATAGATTCTCCCCTAGAGCCTGCAGAAAGGAACACAGTCCTGCTGATACCTAGATGTTATCCCAGTAAGACCCATGTCATACCTCTGATTTACAGAACCATAAGATAACAAATTCATGTTGTTTTCAGCCACTAAGTTTATGGTAATTTGTACAGCAACACTAGAAAACTAATGCAGATGGCAATGAGATTTTGACTTTGACTACTCTTTCTTAAGAAGTGTCAGACAGCAGCTAATTTCTCAACTGGCATTATAGACTTTTGAGTATATTACACACTTATACTCAAACTTATTTGCAAGCAAGTAACACTCATTCTTTCACAATCATGTAGTTTGAATGTTTTCATGGAACTCAGTTAACAATTTCAAGTTTACTCAAAATTTCCCTAATAAAACAGAAATAATCACTTAGCCACCTGCAAAAAATGAACATAGTCTCAATTATTCAGTTTCCAAAGCAAGATAAGCATGATTTGGTATTTTCTTCCAAAGCATGCCAAGATTACATGTAATATAATATAATAAAACACTGGATAAAATAAAATTTTTAATGAGCTCTGTTTACTAGTTTTTCACAATCTGGGCTCTAGAATCTTAAATGTAATAATCAAGTAGTGTATCCTCAGTTTATGTTTTAAAAAATACTTATAGGTGTTATTTAATTTATTATTCTTGATACACATATATATTAAAAAGTGTATTAATAATTGAGAATACATATGTATATTTGGGAGATGTACTCCATATATTTGAGCCAGAGAAAGCTCACTCCAAAGCAAATGTGCAGTTTCTCTGCTCGGCAGTCTCTATGGGTAGATCTTCTCACCACCCTACAAAGCAGTTGATGGGATTGGAGACCATGATGTAGGGATGATTCACTGCTCTCTTCCCTTTGTGCTGTTGACAATTGAATGCACACACACAGACACCAAAGTTCAAGTAGCACTTTACACAACATATGTGGTGGTAAAATTGAAAGAGGGTAAAGGAAGCACATATGAACATTTTAAAAATACTTTATGATTAATCTAGAGCATATTGTACTCATATCTAATATTCTTCTCTGGAAAACTAGTAACTTTTCAACTGCAGAAGAGTGATACAGAATAAAAATCATACCTACTGTACACATTTTTATAGGTAGTGAACCATCATAAGAACTTGTGTTTTCATATCCTTGATACAGGTTTTTAATTTTTTTGGAAATATAGAAATAAATAAGAATTCCCTAGTGATGATAATTTCAATAGCATTTTGTGATGTAGAAATTGTCCACCAATATTGCAGTTTATGTATAATTCATTCATTGTGTGAGTCAGGATATAGTCAGAAGATGGAAATCATATCAATTATTGAACAGAGAGAATTTAAATAAAGATTTGTTAACTTAGTGTTATATAAAGTTGTTAACTGGGTAACTGAGAGGATAAAAGAAAAGAAGAACACAAAAAGACCATGCACGGAGGTGGTAACTCTAGGAAGTAGGTAGTACCCCTCCATGGAGGCTGGAGGAATAAAGGGAAGAGGTTGGAGTGGCCCCAGGACCTGAGAGCTGGAGTGAAAAGGAAGATCTGCTTTGCTGATGTAGACTGAGCTCAGAGGAAAGCTCTACGTGACTCAGAACCCTGAGGATTAAACATTGGCCAGCTGGTGTCTCTAAAGGGGTAGGAGAGGGCCAGTTCTGCAGGTGTTGAACAAACTGCAAACAGGATTGTGCTATTGCCTCAGAAGGAACTGCCACATGCAGAGGGACAACACAATACTGGGATGTTGCTCACAGGAATGGCCAGTAGCCAGAAAGCATATAGGGAGGAGCAAGTAAGTCCCTTCCTCCTGCTCCAGGCTTGGAGTTTCCATTTCACACCCCCTTCTGGAAGAACTTAACAGGGAGAGAGCCAGCTCCAGCATTAGAAAGCAAAGTATGGAAGGTGGGTTTGAAATTGAGACAATAATTTAATCAGTGGTAGTTAATTCAGTCACAACCACCTGTAATTGACAACATTTGGAATTTTTAGACTTTATTAATTAGTAGACTATAACCAAATGGAGGACTTGCTGCTTTTTTCTTTTTTGAGACAGTCTCACTCTGTTGCCCTGGCTAGAGTGCCGTGGTGTCAGCCTAGCTCACAGCAACCTCAAATTCCTGGGCTCAAGCATTCCTCCTGCTTCAGTCACCCGAGTGGCTGGGACTACAGGCATGTGCCACCATGCTCGACTAATTTTTCTATTTTTAGTAGAGACAGGGTCTTGCTCTTGCTCAGACTGGTCTCGACCTCCTGAGCTCAAGTGATCCTTCCGCCTTGGCCTGCCAGAGTGCTAAGATTACAGGTGTGAGCCACCACACCTGGCTGAGAACTTGATACTTTTGCTCATGCTATATCCTCGGCTTGAAATTCTGTTCCTCTTCATATTTACATGTCTTCATGTTTCCCATAATTTGAATCCAGCACCATGACACCAACCTCATAATCACCCAACTAAAAGTCCTAAGCTTCCTTCTAGGAACTCCCATAGCATTTTGTTTCTACTTCTTCTGTGCTATCACTTCCCACTGTATGTTATGGTTGTGTAGAAACTTCTATAGGGCACCTTAGAGGAAGGAGCTGTGGCTAATTCTTCTACTTAGCATAGTGTCTGGAGAGCGGTAGGTGTTGACAGAAGAACTGATTCTCCCATAACCAGAAGAGAAGGATCCATATTCTTGTAGATTTGCAGGGATTTGGAGTGACTCGGACCATTTTTTATTAACACTCAGCATCAAAACCCTGCCTGGAGATGAAGGAAACTGTACCCCTTCACCATCCTATCTTTCCCAGTGAGAAGCCATGTTAAAACTTGTGCACTGTTATCCTTTTAGAGGAAAATGAACTTGTGCCTAATTCACCCTGTGGAACCACTTTGTGTTTGGTTTAGAGAGAGTGGAACTTGTAGAAGACCCATTCTAATTTACCTTCTTCCTGGAGTCAGGTATAAGAACCATCAACAAGCAGCACACTGTCCTTGCTGATGAGATTGCTTTATTATACAAAGTCCAGGGGGAGGAGGTGAGTAGAAAATATTTACAAAGCACGTGGAAAACATAAAGTGCTACCACATACTAAACAACATCAGCATTTGAAATATGAAGAGAGG
Source organism: Varecia variegata (assembly GCA_028533085.1). NCBI lineage: Eukaryota > Metazoa > Chordata > Mammalia > Primates > Lemuridae > Varecia > Varecia variegata. Next base: position 67,256,166 of record CM052441.1, read on the forward strand.
AAAAATATAGCAAGAGTGGTGTCATAATGTCACCAAATGAGTCACTGGGAAGACCGAGATTTGTAAGTTATAAATTATTGCCCCATTTGTACTCATTTCTGCTGTCTCAAACATTCCTTTTATGCTTATAGTCAAAATATTAATATGTGTGTGAGTCATCATAAAAGAGGACTGGTTATTTTTAGTTCATTAATTCAATGAATATTTATTTAACACCTACTGGTTGTCAGAACAGCATTAGCCATTGGCAAGAGAGTTGTTAACACAGAGCCTGTACCTTCACAAAACTTTGATTCTGAGGTATTATTCAGTTTAATATCATATGCAGAATAATATAATATTTACTATAAAATGTGAAAATTAAAGCTTAAAAAAAATCCCTTGTCAAGTAAAAGCGTGCTTCCCTGAGGGTGTATATCCCAAATCTTTGGCAGAAGGTTGAGCATCACATTTTATGTGTCTTACTTATCAACAAGGAAAGAGGGTTTTAAAAGGGCTGTGAAAAACATTTTCATGTTTCTCACTTGGTAGACTGAGATAGAAATGGAGGACATTTTTAAACACACATTCAGGATTTTCAGAATTAGTAAAGGTCTTGAGGCATTTTTATGTCAGTGACTTGCGTTACCAGACTTAGAAGATGCAACAACTGCATTAAATCAAGTCTAATAGTCACCTCACAATGGAGAGGACATGCAGGGCTCATCAGAGCACCCAACTTGGCTTGGAGTTCCTTTTTTTTAAAACTCTTACAGAAATATTTTTTGATTAGCAACCAAAACATTTTCTACAATGTTAACTTGGCATTTACATAACTAGTTTCTTTTGTTAGAAAAGTAAAAGTGATAGTCTGGGTTATTCGGCTAAGTTTAAACATATTTGGTGGTTGCAGACTCAATGTACCTAAAAATAAAAATTAGTCTCCCAAAGGTTTTGGCTACTCAGTGCAAATCAGCTATTAAAAGCCTTTAAACAAAAACATATTGTATTTCCCACAATTTATTTTATTTTTATTTATTTATTTATTTTTATTATTATTCCAGCATATTGTGGGGATACAAAAGTTTAGGTTACGTATATTGCCCTTGTCCCCCCCGCCCCGCCCCTGAGTCAGAGCTTCAAACGTGTCCATCCCCTAGATGGTGCGCATCGCACTCATTATGTATGTATATACCCCATCCCCTCCTCCCTACACATCTGCCCGACACCCAATTAATGTTATTCCTGAATGTGCTCTTAGGTGATGATCAGTGAAACCAATTTGATGGTGAGTACATGTGGTGCTTATTTTTCCATTCTTGGGATACTTCACTTAGTAGAATGGGTTCCAACTCTATCCAGGAGAACATAAGAGATTCTATATCCCCATTATTTCTTATAGCTGAGTAATACTCCATGGTATACATATACCACATTTTATTAATTCACTCATGTATTTATGGGCACTTGGGTTGTTTCCACATCTTTGCAATTGTGAATTGTGCTGCTATAAACATTCGGGAGCAGATGTCTTTTTTAAAAATGCACATTTTTCATACTTTGGCATATCTGATATTGGAATTTGCCTTTAAAATGTTTGGCATACTAAATCTATTTTTATTTCATTGCTACATCTTACAGCTGATTGTTTCTCAGAATATAAAAAACTACGGTGCATGACTTGAATAAGAACAAACAATTCTTTCTAAATGGTGATTATTATTGAAAACATAGAGCTGTTCATTTTTTAATTATGACATAAGAATAAATGATATATGGCCAGAGAAAGAATAAAGCAAGTGTTTTAAAATTCTAAATCTTTTACATCTTTAATGATTAAGAATCAAAATAAGATTCAAAAAGATGCATATCTGCATAATGAACAATGAGTTTTGCCAAAAGATTAAATACATCATCTTTTTTGTTTTATTAAGTTACATTGCAATGGAAAATAAAAGAAATTTGTGTAAAACTAAGCAATTTCTTACATCAGCCAAAGAGTCCATTACTGAATGGACTGCTCTGGCATTTAAATATTAGACTAAAGAATTGGTGTCATTGTACAATGGTATAATCCATAGTAAAATCTAAGATGTGTTCTAAATGCCCTTAATAGATCATGAATGGAGTACAGAAAACCAGAAATGCACTAACCTTAATAGGTATAAAATGGGAATCAACATAACTGATTTGATTTTGCATAAAGTTTCACCATCAAAATTTAAAATACTACTTTGATGAAAACTCTGAATTTTTATCTTTTATCTGGGGTCAATTCTAGGAAAAATAGCAGTTGGTCAATTCAGCCTTTTATGTCACCTCCCATCTTCTCCATGAATACCATCCCTGCTTGTTTATTTTTCTAGGGAGAATGTGTATTATATTATTTAGCCCTAATTAAGAAGGAAATCCTGCCATTTTTATCAATATGGATGAACTTGGTGGACATTGTGCTAAATGAAATAAAGCAGACATAGAACAACAAATATGTGTACTATATGATCTCACTTATATGTGGAATCTAAAATAATCAAATTCATAGAAGCAGAGAGTAGAATGTTGGTTGCCAGGGCCCAGGGGAAGGGGAAAAATGGGGAGATGTTGGTCAAAGGGTACATAGATTCAGCTGTGCAGGATGAATAAGATCTGGAGATCTAATGTACAACACTGTGACTATAGTTAACAATACTGTATTGTATACTTGAGCTTTGCTAAGGAAGCAGATCTTATGTGTTCTCATCACAGAAAAAATAATAGAAAGAAAAAAATTAAAAGAAAGGAAAAGAAAAATGGTAACTGTGAGGCGATTGATATGTTAATTAGCTTCATTGTTGTGATTATTTTATAATGCTTAAGTATATCAAAACATCAAGTTGTACACCTTAAATATATATAAATTTTATGGTGAATTATACCTCAATAAAGCTGGGGGGAAAGAAGAAGAAGAAAAAAAAGAAAGTGACTTCAATACAGTCCAGGGAAGAGGAAAAATAATGTGAGATACACATCAGGGGATCATTCAAACTGAACAGTAAAAAAGCAAAGTTGCTATTATATCAGAAGTAAAACAAAACTCACAATGACCCACTGGTCATTCACAAGCATGTTGTTAAATTTCCATGTGTTTGTATAGCTTCCAAAGTTCCTCTCATTATTGATTTCTGGTTTTCTTCCATTGTGGTCAGAGAAAATATTTGACAGGATTTCAATATTTGATAGGATTTCAATATTTGAATTTTTTAAGATGTGTTTTGTGGCCTAACATATGATCTGTGTGCTGAGAAGAATGTGATACTTTGTTGCTGCTGAATGAAATGTTCTGTAAATATATATTAGGTCCATTTGGTCTACAGTGAAGATTAAGTCTGGTGTATCTTTGTTGATTTTCTGTCTGGATTATCTGTCCAAAGCTAAAAATGGGAGGTTAAGGTCCTAGCTAATGTGATACTGGGGACTATCTCTCTCTTTAGCTCTAATAATATTTGCTTTATGTATCTGGGTACTCCAGTTTTGGGGTGCGTAAGTATTTAGAATCATTATATCCTCATGCTGAGTTGACCACTTTATCATTATATAATGACCTTCTTTGTCTCTTTCTACAGTTTTTGTCTTGAAATCTATTTTATCTGATATAAGTATTTATAAGTATATATAACTCCTGCACTATTTTTTTGGTTTCCATTTGCATGTAATATCTTTTTCCATCCCTTTATTTTTAGTCTATTTGTGTCTTTATATTAATAGGTGAAGAGTTTATTTTAGGCAGCATATAGTTGGGTCTTGTTTTTTTAAATACATCTTTTTATTGGAGAGTTTAGTCCGTTTGTATTCAATGTTATTACTGATAGGTAAGGTATTACTACTGCCATGTTATTATTTAATTTCTGTTCATTTTGTCATCCTTTCTTCTCTCCTTCCTTTCTTTCTTTGTGTAAAAGTCATTTTCTCTTGTAGTCTGTTTTAATTTCTTGCTTTTTATTTTTTGTATATCTGTTGGAGGTTTTTTTGCTTCGAGTTTACCATAAGGCTTGCAAAAAATATCTTATAAGCAAGTATTTTAATCTGATAATAACTTAACTCTGATTAACAATCAAGCAAAAAGAAACCTAAAAAAACCTTTACACTTTAACTCCATTCTCCCCCTGACCACTTTTTTACTTTTTGTTGTTTCTATTTATATCTTTGCATACTAACTCTTAAAAATATTTGTAGCTATTATTTTTATAGGTTTGTCTTTTAGTCTTCCTACTCAATATATGAATGATTTACATACCACAAATACGGTAATAGAGTATTCTCTATTTGTTTGTGTACTTACTGTTATCAATGAGCTTTTTACCTTCAGATGATTTCATGTTGCTCCTTAACATCCTTTTCTTTCAGATTGAAGAACTCCCTTTAGCACTTCTTGTAGAACAGGTCTGGTGTTGATGAAATCCCTCAGCTTTTGTTTGTCTGGGAAAGGTTTTATTTCTCCTTCATGTTTGAAGGATATTTTTGCAGGATATAATATTCTAGGATTAAAGTTTTTTTTCCTTCAGCACTTTAAATATGTCATGCCACTCTCTCCTGACCTACACAATTTCCACTAAGAAGTCTGCTTCCAGCCATACTGGATCTCCTTTATCTTCACAGCCTGGGCTTTTTTCTACCTATCCTTCTTGAGAAGACTTTCCATGTATTCAAAGGGCATTGAGTATTGTGATCTAAATATTTGTTCACTGTTTCCATGTCAGCACTAGGGGCTGTCCCAAGCCAGTAACACTGTGACTCTTGAAGAATCCTGGTGGTACCGCCTTGATGGGCTTGGGTATAATAGAGGAAAATTCCCTGGATTGCCAGTCAAAGTCTCTTATTTTCTTCCCTCACTTTTCCCCAAAGGGAAGGAGTTCACTCTCTGTGCTAGGCTGCTTGGAGTTGGGGGGTGACGACATGAGCATTCTACCATAGCCACCACAGTTGACACTGCACCTGAAGCCAACACAATCACAGGTCACAACTGAAGCTAGCACAGTCTCACCCAAGACCCGTGGTGACTACTGCTTGGCTACCGCAGATATTTTTTCAAGGCCCAAGTGCTCTTTAGTCACCAGATGGTGAATCCTACCAGGACTGTATCCTTTCCCTCAGAGCAGTGGGTTCCCTCTGGCCCAGGTTGGGTCTAGAAATACCATCCAGAAGCTAAGGCCTGAAGTCAGGTGCTTCAGGAATCTGCTTGGTTCCTTATTTTACTATGGCTGGGCTGGTATCCAAGTTGCAAGACAAAGTCCTCTCTTCTCTTCCCTTTCCTTTCCCCAAGTGGAAAGAGTCTCTCCCCAAGCTGTGCCATCTAGAGTTGGGGAATGGGTGACACATGTACTCCTTGGCCAACAGCTATTGTTCCACTGGGTCACGTGAACCCCAAGTCCACTGGGTTCAAGCCTAGTGCAGCGGCAGTCAGGACTTGCCCAAGAACCGTGGTCCTTGTGGCCTGACTGCCTTTCAAATTTATTCTGGGCTCCAGGCCACTTTAGTCAGCTGGTGTTGGAGCTAATGGGAACACAGTTTCCTACTGCTGGGGTGGAGGATTTCCCTCTGGCCAGGGCTGGTCTATATGCTGCCTCCATGAGCGCGGTAGAATTCTGCCCTTTTTTGTATTCCCCTGCAACAGGACAACCCTGAGTTTCAATGCAAAGTTCAACAATCACTTCATTTTCCCTCCCACAAGCACATAGATTCTCTCTCCACCCAGCACTGGTGAGGTGCTGGTGGGGCATGGGAGAGGGGTAGCATAGGCAATGCAAGACTATCTTTCCTACCCTCTGCAATGCCTCTTTCCATGATATGATGTTAAAAACTGGTATTTTCATTGCCCTCCTGAATTTTGGTTCTTATGAAGATGATTTCTTGTGTGGATATTCAATTTGGTGTTCCTGCAGAGGGACAATCGCTGGAGGGTTCTATTCGGCTATCTTGTTTTGCCTATGTAAGCATGATTTTAAGCAACATAAAGTAAGCTACAGCTTCCTAATTGCAAGGTATTATCCAACATAGGCTTCTATATTTCTCGAAATAACAATGGTATTGATTATTTACTAATTTTTTTAATTGGTCATCTTAACAAGACAATATATCCCAGTAAAATGCCATCTATTTTCCTGTATTTCCTAAAAATGTATCTTTAAAAACGCTAGAAAAGTTGGCAAGATGCCTGGAAGTTTCCCAGTCCCTTGGTGACACAGTATATTGAAAAGATGGCTAACCTAAAAAGTTTTAAAAATGGGTGAGGGGTTGTTTTCACTCTGACGCCAAATAACAGTCTTTGGTAAGCCATCTAAATAGTCTAAGCATCGCTTTCCCCATTGGTAAAATGGGCAAAACACCTGTATTGCTTTCTCCATCTAGAGTGCTAGTCCTCACCCTCTGCCCAACTCCTCCTTTTTCTACTTTGAAAATTATACCAATAAAGTCCAACTCAAATGCCCCTTCTTTATTATGTAGCATTCATTCAACCTCACTTCTATCCTTTGAACCTGGGTTAACTACTGCATTACAATGTCACTTTATGCATGCTACTTTCTTAACACATTAATATAATATATGGGATTCTTGAGGAAAAACAAAAAAACAGAAAACAATGTCATATAATTTACTATTCCTTCAGAGTCTCTAACTGTAAGTATAAAAGGTATACTAATAGCATAGTAGTGGTGGTAGTATATCGTGGTAATATTTAGATGCAAAAAAAGAATAATTATAAAATTATATCTGATAATCATTATTTTTCCTTTTTCTAGGAAGAATTTGATTCCTTCCTAAATGTTAATGGTTCTCGGTAGGCTATACCATACAGACTCATAGGAATGTTTATTTTTTAAACCAATGACATCTCCCAGAACAGATCTAAATCTTTTTTTTTTTTTTAATGGAAATGGGTGGGAAAGCCATCTTCAGTGTGTTTGCAAAGCTTCCCATGTCTTGAGAATGCACAGCCAGGACTGAAAACGTGATATATTGAAGGCCTTAATCACTGGCCTGGGTTTTAGGAAGGGTTAGAGCAGTGAGGATGGAGTGACAGATAATACTTACATGTGGTTTAATTTTGAACTAGTTAATTGGACATAAAGTTTTGAAAACAAAAAGAAAAATTCAAATTTTAAATTATTTCACCATAATTTGTATAATTTTATCTATGCTTTTAAGAGGCTGGGATGTGTCAGTCTGTACTCTCACTTGTGACTGGCGTGAGCTCATCCAGTTCACATTTGGTTGAGCTCTTTTCCACTAATAAACACTTAACTGAAGCATTTTCTCCTCCCACCAATAATTCCAATAAATATTTTCTTATAATTGGCAACATTTTACAATTAAAAGTAAATATAGCCAAAAGTTACTGTAAAATTGACCCTTTTTTAATTATATGACTTGTATTAATAGTTTCATATGGCAAACACTAGTCTTCCCTCTGTCCTCAGTGCCTTTTGAAATTTGGGTACAATTTGTCTTCAATAAAAAAAAGAAAACATATTCTTCCTAATTGTGTCATCCAGTCCCCGAACCACAGTATTGCATTAATTAAATCAGTAGAAAACAAACATTCCTGGTTTCATTTTTTAAGTCTGAGGAACAACATTTCTTTTAAGGAATGGAACTATTACATAAAACTCAGACACATTTCTTGGCTTCCATGAGACCTACGACCTGCTAGTTCAGAATTGACCATGGTCTTTTCCAATCTAGCAATATCCTTGATAGGCTTTTATTATCATACTGATAAAACTTTATTGTTTTACACTTGTTTATAGTGTTGTAGGTGTTTCTCCCTCTACTGCATTAACTTTCTGGGGAAAAGCACAAATACCCATCACCTGGCAAACATCCTAGCACATATGATTCAATGCCTATTGCACTCAGGATTGCACAAATAAATCAAGTAAGAAAATTCAGAATTTTTGCTTCTTTCTTCTCCCCAGACATCACTTTTCTTGGTCTGAATTAATACATTTTCAGGCTTATAATAAAAGTCATCTGGCTATGTAACATTCTACTTAATTATACATTTTCCTACTTTTTCACTTGTCTTTATTTTCTTTAGTATAAAAATTCCACAAACTTGGATGAGAATAATTTCATTTTTTTATCACTGTGTTAGGGTTTATAAGCTATTTTGTCTCATTCTTAATGCAATGATTTTTTAAATTATTATTTTAAGGTAAATAAGACATATAGGCATCTAGGCCAGAAAAATGTAAAATGTTATTTATTTTTTAAAAATCTAAGGCTGCTTCATATCTATCCTTTATTACACAAAAAATTGAAATCGATATATCGATGACTATAGAGTTTTGACTAGAAATGTTTGTGAACCAAGAATTTTTTTCTTTTACCCAAAAATCTTGTTTTTATTTATGAAGAAAAGGAGAAGCATTTTCAGGTATGTAAGGACTAAAGAAATATTTTACCTGTGGGCCCATGCTAAAAATATTTCTCAAAGATGTACTGACAATTTAAAATCCTTTCTACATGTGTCAAAACATCCCATTGTACACCATAAATATATATAATTATTATTGTCAATTGAAAATAAAATAAAACTTCTTAAAAAAATACCCCGACTATTAAAATCATGACCATTAAAATCACTTAATTGTGGAATTAAAAGAAAATAGCTTCTGTGAATATTATGATAAAATTATTTAAATGTTAAAAAATATTGTAAAGGAAGGCGTAAGTTGTAAAGCCTAACAATTTAATTAAAAACGTCATTTTAAATGCAAGACTGCACTAATAAGAATGGGAAACACAGATGATAAATACAAGGATGATGATATCCTTAAATAATAAGTGAAATAAGAATCAGATAACAAGTAAAAGATTAGTTCAATATATTTTTCAAAAACTTATGAGTAACGAAATATAGAAACAAAACATTAATTTCTTCTTCATTACTAGTGGAAAACTTTAGAAAAGAAAGAAAAAACTTAGCTCATCAAACAATGGGTACAAAATACAGGGAAGAAAATGGGAGTATAAAAATCAGGAATGAGTTGATATAAGTAAAAATTGATAAACCTGTTACCATAATACATACAATATGCTGAATGTGATATTATCACACACTGAAGTGCATCTTCAACTACATCTACGTCTGGGAGTTTTCTATCCAGTATTTTGCCAGTAGAGGGTTGAGATAGCAATAATAAATCGAGTTTTAACCTAATGTGGCAAAAATATAGGACTGTATCATATCTAGAAGAGACTTGGAATGACCAGAAAAAAATCTTATCATTCAGAAACATACTTTAAAATACAATGTAGAACAAGTTTCAATATTGGTTCCAAAGTTCCACAATGAATTTACTAGTCATTTAAATGTATTGTGTTCTTTTTAAAATATCTGATTTTGAGTTTTTGTTTCTAAATTTTAACTTTATAAATAGAGAAAATATTAAACATCCAAATGCAAACATCCAGGGATTGTCATCCATCTCATGTTTTTCATCAACAAGGCATTTTCAGGTTCCCCATGTTTTCCATCAACAAGGCAGTTTCAGGTTTCCAGGAGTTCCATCAGTAATATATTATATGTGAGGGAGGTAGACAGATGCCAAACCTCTGTCTACAGAGACAACTTTTTCAGGAGAAAGAAACAGAAACAAAGCTTGCTAGGTTTCCAGGCCCGGAAGTCCAAGGAGTTGGGTTGAAATGTGACCTTTGTAGAACTGAAACCGCTGGATAATACCTAAAAGCAAAATGTGGGCTTTAAATTACATTCCACATGCTGACTATAGAAAAACAGAAACAATTTCTGGGTGTTCAGGCAGAACATCTGAAGTCTTTAACAAGTGGTAAATCATAAATAAAGTCAAACATGAGACTAAGAGTGAAAATACAATAACATTGTATTTTAATGGGGAAAAGTAAGTTTTTTTTTTTAAGTCTTTAACCTCTTAGAAGTCTGTTTATTTTTGTGAGTTTTAGAAATATACACACCATAGACAAAGCATATTTTTCAGGCTTTTGTCCTTCAAAGTGATGTCTTTTATGTTCCAAGGACATAATCTGAGATTTAAAAAAAAAAACTCTTAAAACTCATATTTCACATAAGTATATTTTGTTAAATATAAAAGTGAAGTACTCTTAGCTTCACTAAGAGTGTAGTAAAAATGAAGTTCATCTTTTATGTACAGCCTTTCTTTAACTTCCCTCCCTCATGACCCTGCCCCACTTGTAAAGACAAAATTTCACTGCTGTAGTAAATTTATTATGCTAACAAAAGCACACCTGTACCTTTTTCAGAAACTAGAGCTGGAGGCATCCTTAAAATCATCCCTGTAATGTTTCATCATGAATTGTCTCTAGATGCTACCAGAAGAGATAAATTGAGCCAGAAGAAAATCAAACAAGTTGATCAAAAAATTGCCCAAAAATAAGTTTGGTTTTCCTGTTGCTTTGCTCACTGATGCCACACATTTAGAGAGTTGACCCTTTTTTTGTTGTCTCTTTCTGGCTCAGAGTAGGGAAGGTAAATGCAGAGTCTCAGACTTCAGTGTGCCTCCATGTCCTTACCTGGCCTGTTGATTCATTGGTCACTACCCTCAAGCAACCAGTTCCAATATTACTGGGGCTAACCTTGTTAAAGAATCTACCTGTCACAGCCATCACTTCTGCAGTTTGTGTGAAAGACACAGCCCTCTCCCCTGGCCTCTTGGCTTCCCAGGAAACTTCTTTAGTGGCCTGGCTTTTATTTTTCTTACTTACAGCCTCCTGGCCCTGGGACTATTACACTCATCTAAAGGAAGTAATTATGGAATGTTATGAACTGAATGTTTTTGTCTCCCCTAGACTTATATGTTGAAGCCCTAACCCTCCAAAGGGTGGGATTTTGAAAGGTTATTAGGTTTAGGTAAGCTCTTGAGGATGGGACCTCCATAATGGGATTAATATCCTTATAAGAAGAGACAGACCAGAATGCTGTCTCACCCTCTCTCTCCCTGCCTTCCTCTCCCTCTCTCTCCTTCTTCCTTCTTCCTTCCCTTTCTTCTCCCTCGTCTGTCTCTCTCTTCTTTCTCTCTCTCCTCTGTCTCCTTCCGTCATGCAAAAACACAGCAAGAAGGCAGCCAAGTCAAGAAGACAGCCCTTACCAGGAACAAAATCTACCAGTCTACTGTCTTGGACTTCTAGCCTCCAGAACTGAAAAAAAAAAGTCTGTGGTTTAAGCTACCCAGTCTATGATATTTTGTTATAGCAGCCTGAGCTGACTAAGACATGGAACAACTTGAGTTTTCCTCAGTGCCAGCCAAGAGCATTTTCCCTCACTGGGAGTGCTTCAGCACTCTCAACGTCTATTTTACTCAGTGCCTTGAGAGCTAAGGAGTGACTCTTGTTTTCCCAATGACTATGAGGTGGAGCTTAGTGGTTAGTCTCCAAGTGACCAGGCCATTAATCTTCCTCACCAAACCCCTCTAAACAGGGATGCCTGTTAGACATGTGTGCACATCTGATATACAGACCAAATCTTAAGTTGTTGCTTACATTCATGTGGAATATAACAGAAGCATGAAGTTATAAAGCTGAGCTATAACCTGGAAATTAACTTTGTAGCAACACCTTTATTAGATAGTTGAAGAAACCAAATCTCAAAAAGATTAATAGCTCATCCAAATTCATAGTCAGGGTAGAAATGGGCACAGAAATAGTATTCTCTCAATGTTTACTGTTAAGTTCATTTGATGCTTTAAGCAAGCATTTTTATTGAACAAAATGTCAACAAAAAGGCTAAGATAAATTTTTAAAATTATGCACACATACATGTGCCCATTCGGTCTTCCAAAGTTTTGGAAACATGGCTATCACACTGCGTGCTTAATATTTTGCCACATGCTGTGATTACAGCATGACAAATCAAAGCCATAATAGTAACCATAGCTTCTTGTCCTTCCAATCTAAATTGTCATCTCCTAAACCAAAAGTCTTCCACATCAATTGAAGTAAAACTTAGACAGACATGCATGTTATGCATTTGAGGATGGAGAGATAAACAAGACAATTCATGTCTTAAGCAAAATGCAGCCAATCTGGAGAAACTGACAGCCGCACAAATCTGTCAGCGAGAAACATGCTGGGATCATTTCTAAGCTGCTATAATCGGAAGCCAAACTCTTGCAATTCATCAAAGGAGGTCATATAATTTCTTTTGAAAGAATTGAGGAAGAGGAGGAAGAGTTCATGCAAGAGATCTCAAATGGTGAGTAGGATTTAGACAGAAACAGAAAGATATGGGAAGTAAAGCAGATGCCATGAGCAAGGAAAGAAGCAGAGAGGTAAGCAAAGGCAGGGCTTTTCAGTGACAAGTCACTAGGTCGGTTGTGGAAGATGACGGAGAATGGATTGGGTGGTAGTTAGGCAGAGCTCTGAGAAACCAGGTCAGAGTCAGCCAGATCATGAAGGGCCTGTTATTGCATGCTAAGAAGTTCGTTTTGGCTTAGCAGAAAAAGGAGAGCCAAGAAAAGTGATTTTTAGCAGAGATCAGATTAATAGAGATAGGGTCTCTATTAATTACAAAATTATAACATTCAAAATAGATAATAATAGCAATAAAAGATTTTGAGATCCTGTATTCTCCTTCTTACTCTTCATTGAGACATTCAGAACATCAGTAGTTTATCACCAGTTATCGGTGAAATCTTATCATCAGAGTTACCCTTTTATTGTAGTTTGTTTAATCTTTTCAAAATCTGCTGATGTTTTCACTTGTGGGCTTCTAAGGCTCTGGCTCCGGCTCCAGTCATCACTTAACAGCTCCTTGGCTGCCCTTCTCCATTCATCCATCACATGCTTAAAGTCCATCCAAAATTCTGCAGCACATCTCACTTTTTCCATTTCTTGTAATCCTCATGTTACATTGGCCTCTTGTACACCTGAAAATTAGATTCAAGTAATTTCTTGGTCTGATGCTCCAAGCACTGCATGCCATTGTGCTTACAGAGTGTCCTTCAAGGCCCAGGTTGCACTCATCTTGTTCAAACTGGATTTAGGTAGCCTTCTTGGTCAAGGTTCAGCCTGACCCTGACCTAGAATGAGAAGAAAGAGGATGGTTCTGGACTTGTCTGTGAAGTTGAGTTGAAGGATAACAGAACATTGATAAGCTGACATATTATTTATAAAGTTGACCTTTCTCTATTTTCTACCTCCTGCTCCCCTAAATGTTTTGCATGAATTTTAAGCCACCTCATCCAATTATTTCAAAGTCTGATGATAGCTGCTAAAAATGGAAAAATGTTTTAATTTTATAGAAAGATAACATTTCAGTAAAATGTATAAATCCTTGACTTGATAGAGAAATCCTTATTTCCATAGACAAATCTCTCTTGAAAGTCACCTGTTACCTCTCTTCTCCTCTCTTTCCCTCCCTCTCCCCCTCTTCCCCTCCTCTGTCCTACTTCCATAGTTTTCATCACCAAGCCGTTATCCCAAATGGCTCCCTGAGCAATTCTACATTCAGAAGTTTAAAGATCAGAAGCACATTTCTTAGAGAAATATGCTCATTTTAGAGATGAAGACACTGAGATACAAGGAAGATACGAGTATTTTAGGTTTATATGCAAAAGTATTTACACACCTAGCATAGGAACTCAAAGTTCCCAATCTTTAGTCCACTGAAAAGGTTATAACCTTGATTTAAAATTAATTTGAAAGAGAGCATGATTCTTTGTTCTGTCTTGGAAATAATCTTGGCTTCTGGCTAAGAAATCAATTGCATCATATCAATTAACTCAAGGACAGAAAAGCCTATCCAGGACCTGGTTAAACCATCACTTAGAAGGAATCAGCTTTGGCTTTAGGAAACCCATGTAAATGAGAAAGCATCAGTAGCCCCTGCAGAATCCTACCCTTTGCTTATATCATCTTGCTTAAATTCTTGATTTAGCAAATGCTAATTAGGCATGAGATATGTTAGTTTTCCTCATTAAGAGAAATATTTTCATTCAGTTTAAGAAATAATTTCAGTTTGCTTATAAATGCTATTGCATGTAAGTTGATAATGTTTTCCTCTGCAATTTAATATCATTTTTACAATTTTTTCAATATCATTATAATGTTGCCTTAATTTCTGAATATTATAGAAATAACTTTCAAAAATATTGTCATATCTGCATCATCTCAGTCATTCATTTTTAATGGAACTTGCTTGAATTTTTGTCATTACCTGTACTGATAAGTAATTGTGTAAATAATCATGCACAAGGATAATAAAAGAGTTTATTATTTATAAAATACATAGGAGGTAATTGGTTTTACAAAAAAAATTCTGGCTTTGGAAGTAGGCAGACTAAAGCTTGAATCTTTTTTTGGCCATTTGCTAATTCTAGGGTTTAGGCAAGTTACTTGACATCTCCTTACATAAAATATAGGCTACTAAGTATAATTATATACGGAAAAATAATATTATGGATGTATTAGACACACCAATAATAATTTTAATATTAGAAACCCTAATACATCCATACTAGCTTAGGGATGGCTCACAGTATGTGCTCAAAAATATTAGTTCTCTTTTCCCTTTCCCAGAATGTAAGAATGTTACACCATTGTAGTGATGCTTTTCATTTGGACCTTATGATTTCACTAAAATTGACCATTGTTAGTTTTAATACTTACATAAAGTTTAAGCAAATCAATGATGCAAGAATAGTCCATTTACTTTTTTCTAATTGCAAAAACATTTTGCCAACCAAGATCTAAAAAGAGAAATGTTTTAACACATGCTATATTTTCCTCAGCCAACTAGTATATCATTTATAGGGATGATATCTTGCAAATTTTACTTTACTTAAAACCAAGCACCAGATTGTTTTTCTCATTAAACCAAAATAAGCTGTTGCCTGATTATATGTCTAGCATGTTCTTGAATGAACATTAATGAGCTCATCTCTTTATTGGAATGTTTTATGTAATGTTTCAAATATGTCTCACAGAGTCACCAAAAAGGAAAATTTATTAAATCTAAAGTTAAACATCAAGATAAAAATTGATCAAGAAAGATAAGTTATAAGGGAAGTGAAAAATACAGGAGGAAAAAGAGTAGAATGAGGAAGTTAATAGAAAAGTGAAATGAATCAGAAGAAATTCACAGAATTAGAAATAGAATTTGAACCAAACTCCAAATATACGAATGTGACTGTACCAATGATCTCAGTTCAGTCTGCTTCAGTTTTCTCATTTGAATAACCCAACATAAACCTGTGAAAGAAAACAATGTGGACAAGAAAGATCTGGTACTTTTTAAATTATTCAATGAAATTAATATGTAGTGAGCTCAACTATGTGCAAGTCAGTGTCCCATTTGCAAAGCAGAGTATTATGAGTACTTATAATGGAGTAAATATCAAATAAGGACCAACACAAGTTACAAGAGGGACCATAAAAAGAAAAAAAAGCTTTAATTTATTTCTTATAAAAGGTTAGTATTTTGCCATGACTTTAGCTATATCACAAAG
Organism: Varecia variegata; assembly: GCA_028533085.1. Classification (NCBI taxonomy): domain Eukaryota; kingdom Metazoa; phylum Chordata; class Mammalia; order Primates; family Lemuridae; genus Varecia; species Varecia variegata. Next base: position 67,271,624 of record CM052441.1, read on the forward strand.
TAAAAAATGATTTATCTTTCTGTTTACGGTGTTTGGTCTCGAACTTAAAACATATTTCTACTTAAAAATTTATTTTCAAAGTTATTACTTGGTTGTTTAGAAAATCTTGAATATGTTGGATGTACTAAAGGAACAGTGAAATCAGATGCATATTGGACTAAGCAATTTAAAACATTTTCCAAACATTTTTGATTCAATAAAATCCAAATTTATTTTTTGAGAAAACATCAAATGCTTGTTTACATTGAAAAAACATGAAGCCATGTTTCCAATCTCTTTCATTTAATGCATAGTGCTTTCAAAGAACTACTTATTGTGTTAAAAAAAACCTAGTTTCTTTACTGAAACTAGTAAATTTCCTTTAACATAGCAAGATGAAATGTGAAAACCAGTAAATAGAGGTTGCTCTTCATGTTAATCTTAAAGTTAGCTGGAAATCTATGACATTATTTTTGGAAAGAGAGTAAAAATCTGTATAATTTTTCCAAACACGTACCCTTTCCCCTAAGCAATAGGTAATTCTAAATAAAAGTGTCATTCAAATGGATTCATCTGAGAATTATAATGGATAAAAATGTACCATTATTTAGCTATAAAAACACCATCTTCTCATCTAATAGGTCCACTTTATCTCTGATGAAAAGAGAATAGATTTAGAGACAGTGTCTTATATATACATAAACACCTTACACTCAGAAAATTTAAGTACAGACAGTAATTATCAAACTGGCTTATGGTAGTTATAAAGAAGAAAATAAAACAAATGATGAAGTACACAGTGATGGTGGGAGGAATTACATTTAGTTAAGGCAGTCAGAAAAGCTTTTCTGTAATGAGGAGATGATAACTGAGCTGACATTTGAAGGAGTCTGCCATGGAAAGATTTGAGGGCAGAATTGCTGGAGGCAGGAACAAGTGGGTAAAGTATTTAGCAGGAATAATCCTGAAGAAGGTGGCAAATTCTTAGACACTTTCCCATGATAAGGTGATATCTGTTTGCCCTCCCGCCCCTTGAATCTGGTCTGGCTTGCAATTGCTTTGACCAAAAGATTGTGTTAGAAGTGAGGCTGTGCCAGTTCTGGGCTGATCTCTCAGAGGACTGGCAACTTCTGCCTGGTTTTTTAGAGCCCTTAATGGACACGGAACCTCCATTAACTCTCCTGGAGATACCACATGGAGAAGGCCTGAGAGTATAAGAAAAGGCAAACAGAGAAAGGTCCCACTGCTCACAACCTTCCTGGCAACCCATTCGGGACTCTAGATACATGAGAGAAGCATGTTGGACCCCTCAGTTCAGCAACTACTTAAATATGCCATGCACAGCAGGATAGTCACCCAGCCAAGCTCTACTAGAATTCCTGACTCACAAACTTGAGAGAAATTGTTGTTTTAAGACACTAAACTTTGAAGAAGTTTGTTATGCAGCAAAGAGTAACTGGAACATTCCCTAGCAGTATGGTAGGAGGAGGATGAAGAAAGGAGACCACCATCTGGAATGGGACCAAGTATTTTATTCTGGGTCCACATAAATAACAAAATGGGGGAGGGAGTGTGATTTTGACCTGATACATACCTCAAAAGTATATTTGTGCTGTTTTTCAGAAAAAAAAAAAAGATTTTATGTAGATAAGAGTACAAGCAGGAAGAACAGTTTTCTAAAATATATTGTAGTGGTATGATTATCAGATTTAATTCTCACAACATTTGAGTAAGGAGCTAGTATTGTCGGTATTTGACAAATGAACATACTGAGAAACATGAAGGTTAAATGATTTGCCCAGGGTTGTGGGTAGTAAAAGGTGAAAGTGGAGAGGTTGTTCAATTGCATCCACTGTTGTTGAACAACCAAGTAGAAGAGCATGACTAGTGGACTTGAAGGGATACATAGAAGCCAGTGGTCTCTTGAAAATGGGAAATTTTGTGGTGTTTTTTATTCTTTTGGTGAAGAATACTTTTTAGATTTAGATTTAGATTTAGATTTAGATACTTTGATAATACTTTTTAGATTTTTTAAATAATTTTTTTTCAACAGCAATGAGCTCAAGGAAAAGTATACATTGAGTGAAAAGTTAAGTACAAGTTTCTATTTCTCAAGAAAGTTTATGATAAATGTGTAATATACATAAAATGTTTGTTGACAGCTACTATCCACCATAAAGATTATAGCAATATCATTTCTGCAAACC
>CM052441.1:67274309-67336453 GCA_028533085.1 Varecia variegata
CAGCTACTATCCACCATAAAGATTATAGCAATATCATTTCTGCAAACCAAAAGATGCAAATATACTGAAGAAGCACCAATATTTTAAAAGTATTAATGAAGATAACCATTTGAAAAGATCACAATTTAACCTGTGTATTTGTAGAAGTTATGTTTACATATTACCCTAGAAGCATGACTTTTTTCATTCAGATCAAATGGACTATTCTTCTAAATCAATTTTGTGTACTTTGGGCATTTTACATTCCAGGTTTTTTTGTACATATAGAAAAATGAAGCAATTACTCTGTGTTTCAGCTCCATTAGCAGAGGAAAAACCTTCATAGACAGATAAATCATGAAATATTTTCTTAAAAATCAGGGTCATTAGGTATTAATTCCAATAACAATTAGTCATTCTTATCTAATTCATGGAATACAATGTATTTGGACATTAATCCTGTTGAAGATAAAATATGTCATTGTTATAAATGCTTTAGTAAATTCAGTTTCAACGTTTAATACAGAAGGTAAAATTATTTGGTTTTTGCAATCATAATACAAATATTAATTTTGTTTAAACAGGGCATCATGGTACAAGTGTTATTCTTTTGCTAAGAAATAAAAACAGCAGAAATATACCTGGAATTGATATATATATGTAATTCACAATTGTGCTCAAACAAGTTGAAATATATTAATACTACTAAATAGAACTCGTAGTTATAAAAATTTACATTTTATGTATTTTTAAATAGTAACTATAGCTCAAAATTTTGTGAAAAACCAGACATAGAATACAAAAAAACTTTTCTTCTGCATGACAAAAAGCACTTTTACTCACAAATAATTCAGATTTTAAAAGTTTGGAACTTTGAAGAATTATTTTGAAAATCAATGTAACTACCCTATAATGTAGATGAAACATTTTGTAAATGAATCCTTTATATTTATATTGCACTGTTTTTAAAATCACTTGGAAATGTGTAACAAAATTATTCAACAAATGGAGTACCAAAAAATAGCATTTAAATTTTAGTGAATAGTATTTATTGAAAATCAAGCTTGCAATAGGGAAGATATAAAAAGTTATCCTTACAAAAGCACAAGAAAAATTGTATCAATTATTATAAATGACAACAATTTATAAGTGCACTAAATTTAATTTTAAAATTTTATAATTTCTCTTTGAAATATTTTGGCTTGAGAGAGAAATATTTTTTATACAGTTTCTATATTCAACTGGACAAATGTATATTCTTATAATTTTTCAGCATCTAAGTTTGGCAGAAGTCAAAAGAAGTATAAACAGAACAAGCTCATTTAATTTTTTGGGTAAAAATATGTGTTGAGGTATTTATATAAAAGTTTAAATAAAAAGCAGTACCTACTTTTGGGCTGAAATATTTTAAATTTTTAATTTAAATTTGAAATTAGAAATAAGAATATCATTTATTTAGCAAGAATTTGCTCTGAAATTTTCAGGTAACTTAGTATCTGTAGAGAAAATATTTTCTCAATTAAAAAGATTATACAGAGAAGCCACAGAAGGTAACTTTGAATGTGATTTTGCATAATTTCATGAAAAACAGCAAGAATAAGGCTATATCACAATAAAAATTATACTCTGGAAAAATACCAGTCACATGGTATTAGGGATATATATGATAAAATAACTGATTAAAATTCTTCAATATGGACCTAGAATAAATATTTTACTTTATATTATTTGTAAAATTAAGATAAACAATATGAAGAATTCTTTATATTATCTTCATGTATAAAATTTTATTTTAAAAATGTTGATGGGTGTATATCTACATGATGAGTGCGATGTGCACTGTCCGGGGAATGGACACACTTGAAGCTCAGACTCGGGGGGTTGGGAGGGGCATGGGCAATATATTTAACCAGAACTGTTGTACTCCCATAATAAGCTATAATAAATAAAATTTTAAAAAATGTTGGTTTTGAACATAGTTTTGAAAAGAATTATTTTATTGGTCTACCAATATCTTAAAAACAATTTATCAGCCAATTAATATATATTTCAAAAGCTTATATATTTTAATTGTTATAGGATCACCTTTCACTCTCAGAAATGTCCTAGTTTAATGATAAAGTACATGTTTGTCATAGTCATAGTTGTTTCTTTTTGTTCACAGTAAAATCTGAACAGTGTCCTAGAATTCAAATATAGGAATGCCTAACCTAGGTGTTTTGTGCTGGAGTCTCAGAAAATTTTAGAGCTGATATTATGCAAACCTCACATCTTATTGTTAAGAATGTTCAACCCAAGTTGAACCCTAAGAGCTAAGTCTTAAACCCAAGTGCATACGGCTGATTAGCAGCAGAGCTGGGCCTCCTAACAGTCCCAATCTCTTAACAGTCAATCCAATGTTCTCTCCAGCACACTGTGCTTCAAGTACAAGCCTTCTACTCAGCTAGTCCTACAAAGTGATGATTATTTCCAACTACCGTGAATTATGTTTTGCTATTTTACTATTTGTTGATTTTAATTTACAAATTTATAACTCAAAATTACATGTTTCTACCAATTTATTTCTTCCTAAGAATTTTCCCATGTGTTATCCTGATAAAAAAAGATTGAATATATAGCTTTCTGGTTTATTTTTATTTTATTTTTTTGGTTTGGATCGTTCTGAATTTTTTTTCATAACTTTAAAGTTAAATGAAAATAACAATTTGAGGTCCTGATATTCAATTTGTGGTTTAAATGCTGACATTTAGGAATGAACAGTTCTTATTTATCTGAAGACTACTATTATGATGAAATTTTCTTTTTACAAAACATAAAAGGTTACCAACTCAAGCTTTTATTGATTTATAGAGGATGAAATCGTATTTGTATTTCAAGAGGAAAAATAACCACTAAGTTGCAAAGCAAGTTGTCTTCTGTTGCATTACATTCCAATACATCTGGGTGGGGACTCAAAAATTAATATGCTCCCATTTTCTGTTGGAAAATCTACTTGAGATATTTCTGAATTTCTCTCCCAGGTTATGAGGAAGAAAAAAGGAAATTCTAGCATTCTTTGTGCATTTGCTGATGGGAACTGACACTTTCTGGATATCTTGCATGGATCGTTTGACACTTTTCACAGATTAGAAAGAGTAAAATGTCAGTTTCCAAGTAAGGATGAAAGGCATTCTTCAGAATATATGTTTACAACATCATTGTCATTATTAATCTTGAAAAATATGCACAGAAACAGTCCAGTTTTACCTACCCACACTAATGAAAAAAATTGGATACAGTAGCAAAAAAATCATATGTGCATATGTGTGTGTATGTATGTACAGTCAATCCTCATTATTCACAGTCTGTATTTGCAAATTCACTTATTAAATTTGTTTTAACTGCAAAATGAATCCTAGGGGCACTTTTGCAGTCATTCACAGAAATGGACAGTGGCAAAAATTGTGTCTCCCCACATACATACTCTCAGCTGAGGTTGAACAAAACGATGTTCCATCTTCTTGTTTCAGCTTTCAAAATGTAACCAAATGTCCTTTTCATAGTATATTTATATTTCTTGCCATGGTTTTTTGCATTTTGGGGCTTTTTGTTGATGATTTTGCTGTTTAAAATAAACCCCAAGAGTAGTTCTGAAGTGCAATCTAGTGTTCCTAAGTACAGGAAGCTGCGATGTGCCTTACAGAGAAAACACATGTGTCAGATAAGCTTCATTCAGGCATGAATTTTAATGTCATTGGCCATGAGTTTAGTGTTAATGAATCAATACTATATACATATATATATTTTTGTGTGTGTGTATATTGTATATATAAAATAAGGTATCTAAATAGAAAAACACACAAAACAAGGTTATGTACTGAACAGTTGATAAACTTGTCACTAGAGGCTTGTGAGAACCTAACCTTGTATTTCTCTAGGAGCAGTAGTTTACTTTCTAAAATTTCATTCAGCAATTTTATAGAATATAACTATCATGAGTAACAAGAACTGACTACAGGTATACATATATACACATACATATGTAGACAAACACAAATACATGTTTAAAATAAAACCTCTAATTTAGAAGATGAGGCCTAGGAAACATTATTTATGGCATATTTCTTGTCTGACAGTACTCTCAACCTTTTAGTATTCCGTTCAGAGCTCATTGCTGGGAATAAAGTTGAGAAGTTAAAATGTAGTTATTTTCTTCTTTTCATCCTCTCACCTCTATGTTCTGGGGAATCCAAGCAGGGAACTCTAGAAATCAACACCCCAGGATCTGCGCTCCATCTGGTTTCCTTTTTCAATCTGGAAGAGGTCAAAGGATGGCCCACATGAATACCCTTCCACTCAAAAAGGCTACCGGACAGATCCTTCAAGAGCCAGGCACCTCACACACCTTCATCATAGACACGGAAATGTAAAATCATACTTCCAAAAAGAGAATACACCCTCAGCACAATTTGTTTTTGAATGAAAACTCTTTATTCCCAAAATTCAAATTGGAAGATGATAATTCCCACCCAATTCAAGAGAAAAAAAAAATGTTTTGCTAAGGGTAGAGGGTTTTTTAATAGTTAAGGAGAAGATGTTGCCAAATCATTTGTGGAAACCGTATGAGAGTCCCTCTAGCTAAAGTGAAATCAAATGGAAATACTAAAATGATATTTTCCCGACACTTAAAATAATCCTACACATTTCAGGTGCCAGCTTTGAAAAGATATTTTAATTCACATTCAGGTTCAGGTCATAGTTTTACAACACCCATTTTTATGGTTTCAGTTGTGTGAGTAAGATTGGCCAATGCATCATTTTAATGAAAACATGTTTATCTTGACCTGTCTCTGTCTTTATGGTACACTCTGCTTGGCAATGGTGAATGATGCCCCCACATCTCACTGGCTCAACAAAATAAGCAGTGAGCTCAACAAAATAAGCTCATACTGACTGTGAGGACACTGAACCTATTACATTTCCTGCAAAACTGTAATACACTAGACTATCTATATTTCTACCTGATTTGGGGATATTTTAATATAAAAATTCTAGAATATAGAAGCTGTTTAACTTTTTTTAAAAATCGAAATGTAAATGCATGCATGCTGAAAAACAGCAGTATTACTACAAAAAGAGTGATTAATTAGAATTACCACATCTTACTCTTCTGCATAAATTCCCACTGCACTGGTAGTAAATCCATATAATATTTAATGGCTGACAAGGCTCTGTCTGACCTGTTTTCAACTACCCCTCCAGCCACGTCTCATGACTCTCTCCTCCTCCTACCACACTTCAGCCACGTTGTCCTTTTTTATGTTCCTTGAACAGTCAACTTTGTCTCTGTCTTGGAGTCTTCACACTTTCTCTTCCCTCTCCCTGAAATGCTAATCCCAGGTCCTCATATTGCTAATACGTTCTTGTGTTTCAGCTCTCAAATCAAAACTCACTTCCTTATTGACTACCCCTTCCAAATTAAACTCATCATCTTAAGTGCCTCTATTATAATACTCCATCTTATATTCTTCATAGCCTTAACTCTATCTAAAAATAACCTTTGACTTATTTATTCACATGTATTTTGCCTGTATAGTATCTTGGAATGTAAATTCAGATCTTATCTATTCATTCTCCACTGTTTCTCTAACACCATTTCCCTATAAAACTGCCTAGAACATAGTAGAGCACATCAAATATTTGCTGGAAAGAATTAAAAATTCATAACATTTATTTACAAATATAGACTCTTAGAGATTACATGTAATCACATATGGACAGTGGCATAAATTGCTGTTGAAAAATCTTAAAAATCTTTTCCTCTATCTGATAACATTGCCTATACAATCTACAAAACATATTTGTTTATTTATTTTATGTTTTCTTTTCATATTTTATTCCCATCAAATTTCCAGTACAGGATAAACCTGCCACAAAGATTTGCAGAAACTTCTGAGAGCAGAAAGAACAGCACAGCCTTTCTGAAAGGGGTAGAAACGTGCCTCCTCTAATCATCTGTAGGCACATGCCTGTTAGGTGAAGAAGGCCTCCGTTATGGGATACATGGTTACTTGTTGAAATACTAAATGGGTTGAACTAAAAGTAATGGCAAAATCCCACCCCTGTTGTTTTCAAAGGAGCAGAGAATTGGACGTATAGTAGGACAGTGTTATCTTTCATCTATACTTAAATATGTGTCTCCAGTTGTAATCTCTGACCTGAATTCCAACTCATGTTTGAAGATATCTAAAGAACATCCTGTCTAAGATAACATAAGGCCACTTAGGCCTCAACATGCCTACAGTTGGATTTATCTTTCTCCTCCACAAAATGATCCTTTTCACAAATCAGAAAATGTTCAATCATCCTTTATGGTTTCCTCTCCCTGTGCCATATATTCTCATATACCAAATCCCACCCACCCTGCCTCCTTGAAATGTGTTTTGGCTCTAGACCTTATCTGAGACGAAATTCTCAGAGCCCCCACCTGGCCTAGATCCACATCCTCTTACATCAAGACTGTGTACTCGACCTCTCCTGAGATGGGCTGATCTCCCCAAAGCCCAACTCTAAACCCTGATTGGGGTTCAGAATCTGTCCTTGCCTACTGAGCACTATCATCACTTTTATCGTCAGAACTGTTTCTCTGTAAAAATAGCTTAGGATGGAAAGAGGAATGGAAAGAGGGTCTAGCGGACTTGTTTTCATGCCACATTTGTATAACACTTTAAATGAAATCAGTGGAGAAAATCCATCATCCAAATCAAAGAGTAGTGAAAGGGCTGATGGACATTATTGGGGTAATAGGGAGCTAAAGCTCACCCAACCCACCCCTTGTTGCAACTGATGCTTAGGACCCAATCTGCCCTATTTCTACTTATAATATACTGGCCATGGTTTCTTATTTGTGCAGCACGCAGGATCGTATGTTCAGAGCATGAGGGTCTTTACATTACAGGATTAGGATAAGAATTTGGTCTCCTAACTCTAAATTCCAAGTTCTCGTCATGATTGTAACTGTCTCATTCAAGTATAAACATGAGGAGACATGATGACATGCATCTCTATATTGTTTCTAGAATAAAACTAATGTGGTTACAAATCAACCTACAGTGTGACTGAATTATAATTTTAAGAAGTAACTGTTTTTAATTAATAAACACTGTCCAACAAAGTGAAATTTTTAGTAAATTTCATAATAGATGGAAAAGAATATTTGCAAACTTAATCAATAAAATAGATCTTATTTCATCTGTTGAGGAATCTTGATATTTAAAAAAACATTACATCTAAATTCAAACTCATTGTTAATTCCTCAGTGACAAAAATTTGAACTTCAATGAATGCATACATTTTAAAAGAATGTACAAGAGTTGTTAATAATGGTGATTAAGACATTCTTAACAGTGGTTCCTGAGCTAGCTCAGCTGGCAAGAACAGAGCCATCCAGGCTGACATTCAAGCTCGCCACATGTGGGATAGTTAGTTCCAGGCTGCTTCATGGCCACAAATTATATACCTAGCTCTTGTCTACCAATTAAAGTGTATGACTTTGGTTGTGAGGATGGCCAAATCAAAGAATGCGGCTGTCTTGTGACAACATCACTACTGGGAAAAACCACCTTAAGCTCTATGCCTTATTGATGATGAATCAAAAGTGTCATTGATGCATAAATGAAGACAGCACTTAAATGTGATAAATGAATCTACCATTGATGCACAGTAATTTTATAAAGAGAAAAGATGAACATGTCTTTGAGAGCTCATGAAAATATATAAACTAAAACTCAGTTTACCACTTTTCTGATACTTTTCACTCTTCATTTCCAGTGATATTTAGTTGCAGATTAGTTTCTGTCAATGAGTCTAAACAAAGCAATAGGAAAATGTAAAATACTGCCTCTTGGCAGTCCTCCTGTAGAACTGGGAATATGTTGTATCAGGAAAGCAGAAGGGATCTGCTCTCAAGATTTCATATAATAACAATCATACTGAAGATAACTAAGAAAAATGGCAAGATGTACTTTATATCTGTATAAATACGTAACATTCTTTATATTTTAATCTTCTCTGGCACACTGAAAGAACAAAAAAAGATGACAAAGATGGAGTTTGGTGGCCCCACGTACATATTCTACTATACCATCTAATCTTTTCTTAATGATTCTTAGTTTAATTCTTCCTTACTTTGACTACCAGTCATAAATCCCTGTGTTTCACTAACATTGCCATGAGGATTTCATAAGTTAGGTGCTGGTGATTATGAGGCTTGCACATCGGGTGGCACTTAAGATACTGTTTCCAGGAGTGTTAAGCTTACCCCACCTTCATGATTTGCATTTGTCCCTATATCTTAACTTTTTTCAACACCATCATTTGCGTTCCTGTAGATTTTTAAAAGCATGGTAAGTGACCATAAGCTTGTTGTAAGTCTTTGTTGGTGTCCAAATAAACTTCCATATAAATTGATATATAAATACTTTATTTAATATAAATATTATTTATAAATAATATAAAGTATTAGAAGGAATATTGTATACAAGAAGGACCACTGGGCCAGTATTCTAAAAGATCTTTACTCAGCTAGAACCTGGATAAGATGATTCAGGGTTAACAGACATATGCCTGTAATTCTGAGGACTAGAGTTCATGATAGCATCATGGACTTCCACTGCTCTCTACTGGATAGAAAATATATTAGGTATTCTTAAATGCATAAGAGAATGAGCACATTGTTTTTTATCTTATTTCTCTCCCCATATTAGGGGAGCTAAAGATTCCATTTCCTTATTCTCCTTTGTGATATGTAAGATGGCTATAAGTTATTATCCACATTCTGAATTTCTGAATATTTCAAGGCGATAGGAATACAATGATATATTTATTTCTAGCTGTTTTTATAAATGTGCTTTCTCCCAAATTTATTGCCCAGTCACTTCCAGCAAATGACATTTATATCATAATTTATTTCAACATATGTAACACTCAGTGCTCAAGTAACAATGCTCTTGTGTTGTCTTTGTTAAAGGAAGTCCCCTATTCCTCCATCTGACTCACACTTAACACACACACACACACACACACACACACACATCCCCATGCACATTCATGAGATACTAGCCATGCTCTGATGATTTGGGGGGGGGGTGATTAAAACTAACAAAACAATAAGACTTTAATTTTGAAACTAAGAAACCAGAAATTAGAGTTTTGAAAATGTAACGTGATGCCTCTGGGACACTTACCCTCATAAGAACAGGAAAGGTCACTCTGCTTTCCTGATGATGGGGACTGTTCATTCCAGGCACTGATGTCATAGCTGCACTCCTGTCAGGAGATGTTGATTAGGAAATAGTATTTTTCTTTCATCCATCAGCCTTCTGCGTGCCATTGTATGAGTAAAGGGTAATGGCAACTCTGATAGAAATAAAAGTTGGTTATACAAAGGAATGACAAACTGGCAAAAAGAAAAATAAAAGCTCATAACAAAAACATAATATAAACCGAAAATTAATACTTGAGCTTTCCTGAAAATAATACATAAAGTTAGCCTTTTCCAGACATTTTCAAGATACACTTCTACCTTCTGATCAGCACAAAAAGGTCTATATATAGTATTATTGGATTATAAAGAAGGGTCTTCCAACTGAGATGTATGTAGTCCCGTGGTACCTGAAGGCATTCTGAGGAATTCCCATGTGAGGATGATGTTAAGGGAGTCCCTTTCTGGTGCCTCAACTTTCTTATAATCCTCTTTCTTACATATTTGTCTGTTTGAGACTCAACGAGCCTTCTTTCACAATGGATTTTTCCCCTACTGTTTTCAGCAGCCAGATTTGGAAACCTCATAATTCACCAGGCAACAGTAGAATAATTAGAAGACTTTTGCCTCACATAGTTGGAAATTAGCATTAGAATAAATAAATAAATGCCCTCCTACGTCACACCTACCCCAGAGTAATTGAGCCACTATGCAATCAGTGGTACTTTGTTACACTGTGTGTGTGTGTGTGTGTGTGTTTGTGTGTGTGTTATCTCACATGTTTTAAAAGTATATATTAAGGATCAATTATTAGAAATATAGATGATGTGCCATTTTATATTTTTACAAAAACACAACAAATATATGAAAAATGCTTCCCCCACCCTCAAGAACATGGTATACATACCTTTTTATAAACTGATAGGTGAAAAATGCAATTCCATTGTGTAATTTTCATTTGTCAACTTATAAAATGAAATCTCTTTTCATGTATTTAAGAGCCAGTTTTTTAATTAAATTTTGAATTGTTTTTCTTAATTTTTTCTACTGGGCTCTATTTTATTTCAAAGATATGTCTGTCCCCTCATATACTGTGTTAACTCATATAGCTTTATACTGTATTTTATCTTTTGCAGAATTTCCTTCAATGTTTTTACATATTCTTTTAATATATTAATTTTATAATTTGCCTCATGGCTTGAAAAGATTCTGTTGGTGTTTGATTCTGTTAGAAAAACTTTGGACTTAAAGTAACAAAAGCATTCAGGTGCTAAATAACAAGTTGCTTACTTTTCTCTAAGTCTGGAAGTACTTAGCAGCTGGCATTGGTTCAGAGCCTCAGAAACATTAGGCCAATGTCTCTGCAAGCCTTCTGGCCCTTTCCTCATTCCTATAACATGATGCTACAGCACAGGCATCTTATCCAACTTCTCTTAAATATCATTACCAGAAAAGTGTCACATGGTCACTTCCAGAGAGAGTAGAAAAGAAATATTTAGTTTTCTCAGCCTCTATAATGTAGACAATCAAAATAGAAGGCATTTGAAAATGGAGTTGGGTTAATAACCAATGTCTGTTTCAGTGTGACAAAGAGAGTATTATTAAATATATAAGTTTTTAGAAAGAAATAGCATATTTATGACATTGAGTTTTTTCTGTCCTACTACTGGGTATGACTTCTATTTATTCAGTTCCATTTCTTATATCCTTGAGAAAATTTTAAAGTTTTCTTCAAATAGGTTTTGTATATTTTTTTTTTTTTTTTCACTTCAGTGGATCCTTTGTTCTATATTATTTTTAGGTTTTGTATATTTTTTTAAGTTTGCTACAGATGTATTTTTTTGTTATTATTATAAATGGAAGCTCTTATACTTTGCAACTGGTTGATATTTGTAAACAGAAAGGAAATTGATTTTTTATATTATTTTTTACCTAGGCACTTTAGTAAATTGTCTTATTTGGACAAATTATCCAATTATTTTTCTTAGATTTTATAGTCACATAATTGGCAAATAAGATAGTTTTACCTTCTTTATAATTGTTAAACTTTTTTTCTTGTCTGATTATATTGTATAGTAACTCCTGAAAAATGTTAAATAATAGACATTGTATTAATTAAGTTGTAGGCTAAGTGACTGTAAAAGTTGCAAAAATGCAGTGGTTTAAATAAGATAGAGGTTTAATTCTCTATTATGTAGAAGTCAAAAGTGAAGTGACCTAGGACTGGGAAATTCTCAATGTGTGTCTTCTATCTCTCTTTCCAAAGAGGGCTTTTCTATTTGTCAACATTTCCCAACTAACAGCAAGGAGAGAAAAGGATACCTAAAGCAAGCGAATTTATCTTCAAGGAGCTTATCTGGAAATTGCACACGTGACTCCACTTGCAAGTCTTTGAAAAAACTCAGTCACCTGGCCACAGCCACACCTGGCAATGCAGCTAGAAAATATAGACTCTAGCTCAGCTATGATTTATTACTAAATGGAAGGAGAAATGGGTAGATACAATACAATTAGTGTAAAGAACATCAATGCCTTCTTCCTCAGGCTAATGAGAATGCTTCTAGAGTTTCCCATCAGGTTTTATGGTGGCTATTGTGTTGAGATATATTTCACCATGTTCATAAAGTGTTAATTTATTTCTACTTTATTAGAAATTCTTTTTATTCAAAATTAATGAAGTTCACCAAATTTTTCCACATATATGGAGATTGTCATATATTTTTTCTTTTTCATCTAACAATATAGTGAATTATATTAATATATATTTATACTATTGAAACTATTTGCATTTTTTATATGACTCTCTCTGTGAACATTCTTCCTTAAAAGGTTAAAACCTTCAAAATAATTTGAATAATATTCTTTAGAATAGTCCTGATTATTTAGGGAACAGGTTTGCAGGACTATTTGGGACTTAAATTAAGAAGGGAGCACAACCTCAAGTGTCTTCAGAGACAAGACGGATAATGTAAATAGATAAAAAGTGAGTGAAGTGGTCTGGGTGGGGCCACAGTAACTAGACAAACACAACCCCTGGGCAAAGGGGCACCTGCTGCTCAGTTTCAGCCTTGAGGGGACATTCAATCCTGTGATACTAGATAGTCCAACTTTTTTCAAGAAAATCCAAAATTCAGGTTTTTATATTATATAAAATCTCTCAATTTATAAATATTGACAACAAATTTAACACACACACACACACACACACACACACACACACACCTCCCAGTACTCAGGCCAAAGAAAATCCAGCAGAATAAACCAGGTTACCTCTGGTTTAAAAGATATTTACTCTGGCCCAGGGGGAATTTGACTGGGAAGGGGAGGAGAGAAAATGGCTCTGAGTTCATGAGGTGGCAGGTACCAGAACCAGCCCTGACAGAGATCTCTGGGGATGGCCAGTCCACACAGCTGTCAATGTGTAGGCACTGACGGGACTGGTGCCTGTCCTCAAAGATCTGTTCAGGGTTAGGTCATCAAGGTCCCATGAGTTAGGGTGGTGTTGAGGATTGCCTTTCCCCAAAGAACCGCTTTAATGGTTCCACCGTAGAGTAACAGTCCAAGCAGAGGATCCACTGTACAGCCCTCCCGCCCTACCCCCACTCCAAAGAGTAAGAGATCAACTCCATGGACAGCAAGTTGCACTTTGTCACACTGCAGTTAATCTCCCCTTCACACTGGGTACCGTTCATGGAGTACACCCCAGGGAGAAGGGAAACTACGGCAGAGGACCCTGCCCTGGACTGTAGGAAAACTTCAAGCCCTAGTAAGTTTTATTACTACCTAAAACATAAATCTGCAAGATTAAAGCCCTACAAGGCTTCCCCATCACTATTGTGTTATCATCCTGAGCTGCCATAGCCCTTTCCACTACTTGAGCCTCCAGTCAAGCCCTCCCTACTTTACATTTTATATTTCAGCTACACAGCATCCCCAGTGCATGGTTCTGTTACTCCTACCTGTTCTTCCTTACTCTACTTCTTTGCTTTCTGTCAATACCTCAAGATCCAATTCAGGCACCAGCTCTCCTAAGGGGTCTTTCTTGGGCACCAGCTCCTCCCATCCCAAAGCTAGAGCCAAACTTCAATTCTGTGATTCCCATAACAAGCCTTGCCGACCTTCATCACAACTCTATTTTGCTTTAAATTTGTCTATTAATGTGGCTGTCTCACATTAAGGGCATGGATGGGGCTTGTTTCATCTTTATATACCCAATTTCTAGAATTGCATCTGTCATAGAACAGACCCTCAACTGAACTAGCCTGAACTGTACTAAACCTCCTCCCTGGCCTCACCAGTAAATTGAAGATGTTGATCTAAGCCCTAGAAGGTTGCTATCTGTCTCTTCCAATTCTGAAATTCTATGCTCTTAAATATTTACTCCTCACATTTAGAAACTATTTATGCTATGGACTTCAGCCGATATGAGACTATCCGAGACCTTTTCAACTCGATCCGGCCATACCTCATACCATTTAGAGCACATTTTTGATCAGCAATTTTGTGGTTACTCCTATGACTCAACATGGCCAAGGCAGGGCTCCTGGCCTCCTACACAACCCTGCCTGGACTTTTAGGTGCTGCAATCAGCATTCAGTGTCTGCATCTTGCTCACCTCCATTGCATACAGTGTGGGGGAAATTATACCATCTCATGTTGCTCCCTATTTTTAATTATACTGCTAGTGACCATACAAAATCTCTCAGATTTTCTTCTTGATAGTTCTCCCTCAGGCCAATACAGTCTAGCTCACAGTCAAAACTTCTAAAAGAATACATTTCTGTACAGATATCCTGCCTTCAGCTCTACGTCTGTTCAATTTTCCTCATATGTCACAAAATAAGTTATTATATAAGATTATTTCTTTTTATAAAATACTCCAGATCCACTGGTCCTACTATATTCTGCAATATCTAGGCAGGCAATGGAATTCAGCAAGCTTTTATCAAGAGCATATTATTTAAAGTAGTTGTGGTATACTAACTGGAGATCTAACAGGCCAAAAGCTTGAATCTGTAGATGAGATGTGTACAAATTATCCTAAAATAATGTAATATGTGATAAGTTTCATAAGAGAGCCAAAAAATGCTATAGGAAACTGGAAAGAAAGTCCATTTCAATAGAGATGACCAATAGAGATGCTTAGTAAGTGACTTAGTAATTGGGCTGTCCCTATAGGGTCATTAAGTTTGTGGTAGGTGGAAGAAGAGGGCACAGGTAAAAGGATACATGAAAAAGACTAGGAGACAAGGACTACATTAAATTACTGAGCAGCTTGGTTTATTTAGAGGGCAGGGAAGCATTTGAGTATTAAGTGAGCAAATTCAATTGGAAAAAGATCAAAGAGAGATTTGATGTCTCATGCAAGGAATTTTGCATCTGTTTTTGAGGAAATGGAATGTAGAAGATTGATGAGGTGTGTAGATTGCAAAGGGGACTGAAGCAAAGAAGCTCTGGACTCTGAGTGTATGAAGGGTGGGAAAGAAGATAGACTCTGCCCTACGCCCCCTAGCTACATTGACTAGGTTATCCTTCCCTTCAGATGTGAAATGCATAGGTACAACTTACATTTTCCCAGAATAAAATAGGAAATAATTATTACTACCTTTCTCATCTAATGATTATCAAAGTTAAAAGATATTAGACATATAAAGCATTTAGCATAATAACTGCACATAAGAAATTAGTGCTTGGTAAATGTTAACTATTATTGATATTGTTAATTTTAAAGTACTTTGAAGGTATAATTAGCTGGGGGTTTTGTTGTATATGCAGTGAATTTTAAGCACTACTCAAATTTTTCAGCTACCCAGAATAATTATTTATCTCTTACCATGACCCAGCATATGAATAATCAAGTACTGTACTGTATATGTTGATATATGCGTAGGTGAAAATTCCAGGAGGCTTGTATACGAATCTGCTAAAAGAGATTTTCTCTAGGGGATGGGATTATAGGGGGCTCTCAGATTCTATGACAAATATTTGTAAGATGTTAACATTTTTTGGCAATCACTAATTTCATAAAAAGAAAATAACAATAAAAATATAACAAAGGCAACACGTGTTATGCTTTAATTATTCCCTCTCTTAGTAGCAACAAATTTGACTTCTATATACTGTATAAATCAGGACTATGTTCCTTCTCAGAACCATGGTCTCTGGGGCATGCAGTTATTTGCCTAGCCTTCTGCTACATCACTCTTCATGCCATCAGATTTAGAAATTACAGCAGAAAATGGAACTATCACAGACAGAAAGTTTGGAAAACACTAATGTATTGGCAAATATCCTGTGGACTTTTAATACCATATGAATTCTCAAACAACTATTCAATTGTTTATCTGAAAATAAATACTATCAATTACGCAGATCTTTCCTCAGTTCCAGTAGATGAGTTAGTTTTTTCCATCTTTTCCAAGGATAATTTCCATGCTTTCATCCAATTAGCATGTTAAAAACTGATTTTGACATTATATCTTTATGCTTCTAACAAATTTTAAGAATTAACTGTCATAGTTTTAGTAGATTGTAGGATGCAAAACAGTCACTGAAATAAAAGTCATATTGCTTTGTAAAGGTCAAATGAGGAAGGAAGTAAAATGCTCCTTTCTTCTGCTTTGTTCATTCTTTGAGATCAAGACCTGTCCAGAGTCTGACACCAGAAAACAAATGGATTGTTTCTATGTGACCTTGACCAAATTGAAGCTAACACTTTGTTGGTTAAGATTATTTCCTTCTTTTTTTTCCTTCCTCTCCCATGTGCTGAAAGGATTATTATTAACCGTGAAGCAGAACCATTACTTCTAGGTTACTGATAATACAACCACTTGTGAAGACAAGCTGAAGAATAAAATAGCCTGTTTTAGTCATTTAGGTTTTGTTTTATGTTTAATCATTATGCCATATGACCTTTAATTTAATTTTTTTTGCAACTGACTTATACTCAAAATCTACTATAACACTCATTTTTAATATCTTAATGTATCTTATGGTGTATGATTTTCTTTTACCAAAAAATGAAAGCTCTTATAATGGCTGGAGAAAAAACTTTCAAGTAAACTAAGTTTTCAAAATCTATAGCAAAATTAAAGTAATGTTTAATTATTTTGAATATTCCTTATGTACAGAGTTCCAGAAAATGTGATGGAAAAAAAATACATATGATTTATTCACTGAAAAATTTTTATTGAGAAAAAAATCATTTACAACATCCAATTTGATTTAGAATTTTTCATAAATTCTCTAATTCACAATTAATATTAAATAAATACTGTAGAATAAATGGTGATATTCTTTGCTAATATAATTAAGCTAAATATTTTAAACAGCACCAAGAAAAGTATTCCTAAATATATGCCTAATACTCTGCATAAGACATTAATATGGGATATATTATTTATTATTATAATATGTTAATATGCAATCTTTCGAATGCCATGGGATTAACTTAGGTGCTAAATATTGAATACTTCCTTATAAAATTGTACTACTTTATAAAACAAGTTTCCACTTAAGTTAATTATTTAAAAAGCTTTTCAAAAGAGATATCAAGAAAATTTGTTTCTTCCTACATTTAGTTATGACAATATCTACTTTGGGACATTGTTCACATGTATTAATTAGATTTATTCTTTAGATCCTCAGGTATGGACCCTGTCAATAAGTCTTAGCAAACATAAAAATCAGCCTTCCCTGGGAGGCATTTTCAAGGAAAAGGAACAGATGATTTTTTGAGGAATGCCTCTTGGCAAAGGATTTTCAACAGTTTTATGAACCACATTCAGAAGTTGCTCTTTCTCACCATTCAGAACAACATTTTACATGCTGTTAATGTGAATTATGTTTGTGTCAAATCACAATAAAACTAGTAATGTCCTTTTTGCAATGAGTCTTCCAGAAGTTCATTGAACTTCCTTTATCTGGATGTCTAAATCTCTAGCAAGACCAGGGAATCCCTCAAATAGATTGTCCATGCTTTTTGCTTTTTCTTCTTCTCCCTCAGGGATACCTATGATTCTTATGTTTGAGCATTTTCCATAATCTTGTATTTCTCAAAGACTTTGATCATTTCTTTTGATTCTTTTTCCTTTATTTTTGATTGACAGGATTAATTCAAAAGCCTTCTTTTCAAGCTCTGAAATTTTTTCTTCTGCTTGGTCTAGTCTGTTTTAAAACTTTCTGCTATATTTTGAAATTTCCTAAATGACTCTTTTATTTCCAGGAGTTCTGTTATGTTTTTTCTTAAACTATCTATCTGTTTAGTGAATTCCATATCTGGTGTTTCAAAAATTTGCTTTTGATTGGAGTCCATTGCTGGAGGGTGAGTGTGATCCCTTGAGGGTGTTGAAACACTCTGTTTTTCTCATACTGCCAGAGTTCTTAAGCTGGTTCTTTCCTATCTGGATCCTCTTCCCTCAGCTCAAAGCAGGTAGCTTTGTGCTCCACCTATTCTTCTCTGCTGGGAACTCCACTGCTCACTGTAGAGGGAGAGGTACACTGCCTTTCAGTTCATGCGGGTAGATACCCTCTGTGGTGTTGCCAGTAATTTGGGTTGGCTGAACCCCAGACCCCTGGAAGAGTGCTGAGGTGGTGGACTAGGCTAGGTAATCCCCAGTCCCCGGGGCCCTGGATGGCGTGCTTGAGTCCTAGGGGAGCCTGATCAAGACCGGGTGGGTGAGCTTGTCCTCAAGCCTCCTTGAGTTCAGGTGCTGGCTGTGATAGGGAGTCATGGGGCGATCTAATCTAGAAAAATGCTCAGGCAGGCAAAGGGCAGATGCACTGAGAGCCTGCAGCAGAGGGACAGGGCCCCCTTGATGAGATTAGCAGAGACTAGCGGCTGTGGGAGGGCACGAGCTGATCAGACTTCCCTCTGCCACAAGTGACAGTGGTCTCTGTCCTTCAGGGGCACAGAGGCATCTGTATTCCCAGTTCCCACCTGGCCCAGCTGCAGCAGAAGTGGTGGAGGCAGCTCAACCCACTGTGTGCAAGGCTGCCAGACTGGCTGTGGGCTGTGACTGAAATGCTCAGGAAGGGAGGGAAGTTGTCCCACAGATTTGCCTTCAGGTGTGACAGGCTTATCCTGGTACAGGCAGCCAGCTGGGAGTGAAGACTGCTCATCCAAGCCCTCCTCGGTGAATGTGGTAGATTTGTCCTTGGAGTACATGAAAGCACTTGGATTCCCAGCTCTCCTCCTGGTCCAGCCACAGCAGGGCTGGCAGAGAAAGCTCAAATCATTTCATGCTGGGCTTCCAGAAAGGCTGGGGTTGCCACTGAAATGCTCTGGTGGGGCAGGGGTCGTTGTGCCAGGGCCTTGCCTCCAGGGAGGGTAGGCTCCTCCCAGCAGAGACAGGCAGTTTGAGGAGAGAACTGCTAATCTGACCCTCCCTCGGTGGTGGAGGCAATAGTTTTTGTCCTTGGGGCACACAAAAGCACTTGCTTTGGCTTTTTAAAGGGAAAGGAGTGAGTCCCATGCTCCATGGAAGCCTGGGTGGGATAGGTGCTTTGTCAGAGGTGGGGTAGCTCTTCCCAAGTGCCCTTGCTTAATTGTCCCCTGAACCCTCACTGGCCCTAAGCAGAAGCAGCCACACTGCCTTGGTAGCAGTGGGTGGGGGAGGGAAGGAGGAGGAGAAGGCCCCGGTTGGTGGGGAGCTAATGCCATGGTTCCCGGTGTCCTAAGCAGCCCTCTGGCATGCTGTACTCTCCTCTCAGCTGGAAGTGACCTACCCTGAATGCCCAAGCTCTGGGAGACCCACAGTTCCCCAGGGACCTACCAGGCCCTGAAGGCTGCTGCAGTCTGAGTGGGTGCTGGGGAGCATTGGCTGTAGATCCAGTGCTGCAAAGACTCAGGGGCTGAAATTCCCAGTTAGACAGCTGCAAAAACACTGCCTATCTGTGAAGGGAGAGAGATGAACTGCACCCTCTGGGCAAAACCCAGGCATACTGAGCAGAGTCACGCTGAGGTTGTAACCTCACTACAAGCCTAGAACCGGCCATCCCACAACACACTCATGCCAAAAGCTTATGCTTGGGAGGGAAGGCAGCTATGTCGATAGCATTGGAATGTTGGAGGAGAGGTCCCAATCTCCACATACCTCCCCAGGGTCCAGTGGTGCTTCTACTCTGTGGTAGGGATACTCTCCTACCCTACTCCAACGTGCACCCACTTCTCCACTGAGAGGAGTGCAGACAACTTCAGATCACGAGCCATGGGCTATCAGGTGCAGGAGATTGCATGTTCCACTTTCCTTTGTCCTAAAAAGCATCTGCAGCACTTCCTAGTCCCCTTGGGGCATCCTGCTTTATGGGTCAGAGCTCCCGTAATACTGTTCCTCTCTTGTGTCTCCCTGTTCCTTTGTTGTTGTCACAGTCCAAGCAGCTGCTGGAGAATATTCCTGTGGGATCCAGTGAGAAGGAGACTGAGGGGCTGTGACTTTCTAGGCAGAATAGTGGCACCCAGGCAATGTGGCTCCCACTGCTGCCTCTCGGTCTGCGGTGGGGAGGTGCTACTCTGCATGCACCTGCAGCCCAGTGCTCTGCTCTCAGGAAGCTCTTGGTTTGCCAGTGGCAGCAGCACCTGGATTTGTGAGGGTAGAAGGGCTCTCCCGGAGCTCGGGAGCTGGCAGACTGTCTCAGATGTGAGAGAAAGAAAAGTAAACACTCCTTCCTGCCATTTGCATCAGACTCTGAATCCCTCAGGGGTCCATCCCTACCAAAGTCTTGCTCCTTCCTGTTCTGCTTTGCAACTTCTTCTTCCTGTGGCATCTCCAGTAAGGGTAAGTTCTGGCACCTTTCCCTCAGTATTCCACCTGGGCTATGCTTTTTCACCTGAAACTCTTTCTTCTTTTTGGGATAATCTGGTAACCAATATCTCTAGTCAGTCATCTTGGTCCCTCTTCCTTCAAGCTCAAGTTTGGAGATGTATTTCTCCAGATAGAGCATGATAATCTGATAAATACTTGTTTAAATAGAAAAAGCCTAAAAAGACAAATATTCTATGTGTTATTACTTAGATCAAAATTTCTTCACCATTTTACCTTTCAAAATAACATCTGTTTGCAATCAAGATGGCAGAAGAGGTAAATTTAGAAAATTTAAGGGGTGAGTTAAATGATGGTTGATAGTTTTCACTCTGCTAATGTCCATTTGAACCTTAAGTTCAAAAATAAGGTTATGGTTTCCAGGTAACAGGAGAGCAAGCATGGACACTCCAGGTATAATACCTAACTTGTGGAGTCTTCAGGGCATTGAGAAGACTACAGAGCAAGAAATAAGCTAAAGAGATAGACAAGGTCAGTTCACTAAGAACATGTATGCCATGGAGAAAGAGTACAGATTTTATTTTTAAGTTGGCAGGTATCCATTAAAGGAGTTTAAACAAAGGAATGAAATGATTATTTTCTAGTCCTGGTCCTGCCCGTCACTAACTAGTATTTAGGTCAAATTATTTAATGCAATTCCTGTCCAACTGTTTTAACAAAAAGAAAAGAAAAAAAGAAAAAAAAATTTGTTCAAACAACATGTGTCCAGAACCAACACATGTCTCAGATAAAACAGAACACTCTGCTTGAAGACTTGCCTATTTTTCCCTTTCACTCTTTGCAGCAATCTGTAAGACCCCTCCATAAAATCCCCAGAGCATGGATTATAGAATAAAAAGCTACTGATCTTACATACCTGTTTTTTTATCTATGCCAAATTCCATAATCTTCAGAAGGCTTAAAGTATATTTTTTCTATATAGCCTTACACAGTTGATTTTCCCCTGAAGACATTTTTTTATTTGTATAAATTTGTGAGGCACAAGTATAATTTTGTTACATGTGTAGATTGTATAGTGCTGAAGTCAGGGCTTTTAATGTATACATCAGCTGAATAACATACATTGTACCTATGAAGTAATTTTTCATTACCCCCCTTTCACTGCCTCACCCTTCCTAGTCTCCATTGTCTATTATTCCACACTCTACCTCCACGTGCATACATTATTTAGGTCCCACTTATGAGTGATCATCTTCATCTGACTTGTTTCACTTAAAATAAGGGCCTCCAGTTCCATCCCCTGCTCTGGTTGACTTCTCCCTTAGAAAGAAAAAGAGCCAAGAGAAAAGAAAGACTTTTCTCTTTCACCAATTTCCCAAATCCCCAACTGTTGTTTTAAATCTTTTCTGGACTGTAACCCGGGAAAGGAGAAGTGAAGGGCAGAAATGCTGTGCATGACTAATTTGGTTGTCATCTAGGGCTGTGCCCTCTGCGGGTGACATATTCTACATGCTAATTCTTTCTGTTAAAGGGTGCTTATATGCTGAGACCTTCCCCCAATACAGATGTTGACAATGCTTTCTTTAAAAGACCACAAAATATTGACCCACCAATATTTTTAGTTTAAGTTTTCAGATTAGGTTGTTCGCTTTCTTTCCCTAATCAACCCTAACAACATATTATGCAAATAAGCAGGCTCTCCCAAAGCTTGTATAAATGAGATTTAGAGTTGTTAAGAATACATTTAATCACCACTTACCTATCTAATGGTTTCTAGGAAAATCTAGAATATGGAGAAAGAATGATTACTATGTACCAGGAACTTTACAAATGGTGTTTTATTTAATCCTCACAAATCACTTCAAGAAAATTATTTGTATAACCATATTACAGATAAGAGTATTGACATACACTGAGGAGTAACTTGTCCTAGGTTATATAGGTAGTAAACAAAAAATCAGGATTCCAACCCCATGGATGATTGCTTGTGAAAATCAAGTAAGTTAATACATATTATATAAAGCGCTTAACTCATACATAGCAGACATTATAGAACAGGGGTTCCCAACCTATGGTGAGCTGTATAATTATTTCATTATATATTACAATGCAATACTAATAGAAATAAAGTGCACAATAAATGTAATGTGTTTGAATCATCCCAAAACAATCCTCCTCCCCCACCTCCATGGAAAAATTGTCTTCCATGAAAATGGTTCCTGGTACCATAAAGGTTACAACACTTTGTTAGGTAAATAAAAATATATTGGCTCCCAAAAGCCATTCTCTTATCTCTCATCTGTCATTCAAAAAACTCTTGAGTGTAGTTCATTCATTCTACAAAATTGTCCAGCAGAGACTACTCGCTTAGTATGACTCTCAGCCTTCTTGGAGCCTAACAACACATTTGGAAGTGAGGCATATATGCCTGAAACAATTAAGTAACACTGCAAGACAGTATTCCAAGGAATGCTAATCATTATTAGGTTTTTAAAAAGAAAGAGATCAATGAGAATGCAGCATTCAGAAATGAAGAATTAACATAGAACTCTGGAGATCTGGTCTCCAAAGACAAAAAGTTAAGAAGAAATGCATGTATAAAAGTCAAACTGGACAAAACACCTACAAATCAAATTTATACCCACCAATAAAGATAGAACCCCAAAGTAAATTACACAAACAGCAATGTTTTACCAAGTGTTCTAAAAAATATAGTGCATGGCTACTTTAGGGGCAGCAGGATTGGGGGGCAGGGAATATGTGTTTAGAAAAGAAAACTTTCATTATAAAAAGGAATATTAAATAACATGGAATGAAAAATACAGAATTGTCAAAATAAATAAGGTAAACAGACTAATAATTCTAGCCAATGTGGAAATAATAAGATTTTAGTTGAGCTCTAAAAATAAAAATAGAAATTTAAAGGGACAATCCTTAACACATTCTTTGGTTTCATAGTTGTGTAGCTCAGATTTAATCATTAGTTGAGTAAATGTGTTTGGCATTTATGTATATACATTTTTATATTCAAATTTATAACCTAATAAAAGACTGATATTAAATTAAAAGTATATATGAATTTCTGGTTTGTGTTTAGTTCATTACTTGAGCTTCATCTTAAGACTGTTTCTTAGTCCTTCTCTTAAAAGAGATTTCAGTAAATGATTGGCTAAATATTGGATGCACAAACAATTTTTCAATGAAGTCCACACAAGTGAATTCATTTTATGTCTCCAAATGCCTTTTAAAGTTTAACTTTTGACCAAGAATGTATCTTGTCTCAAATTATTATTTAATAAACATATGTATCATTAATTAAATTATAACTCATTGTCTTTCTGCTTCATGTTTTTCAACCCTATTTCTTAAAAATCAATAGTATTCTCTGATCAGTAAATGTGGAAACATACATAATTAAAGAAACATAATGTATCTATGAAATAAGATTAAAATAGTATATAAGATCATATAACAATAAACTAATACAGAAACAAATTTATCTTATTAAGTTCAGAACCAATTAATCTAAAAAATTTAAATCAATTCAGTCATTCTGAAATCAAGAAAACTAGTTTTTAATAGTAAGCACTTAATATGAATTTATAGAATGAATGAATGAGGCACCCAGATTATAACATGCAATTTTATTGCTTCCTCAATCATTTTAGGATAATATACATAAAAATATAATAAAGATATAAAATTTTCCTTTCATTATAATAAAAAGAACCCTCATGTGATCACAGATATAAGGCTAGAATAGATATTATTCATATTTGGTTTTTATTAATTTGACATTTATACTTTAAACTTGCCCACAGTTTTTAAGTGCTTAAAAATATTAACTTACTTATTTCCTCTTTATAACAACCTTGAGATAGGTATTATTATTATTATCTCCATTTTACAGGCAAGAAACTGAAGCACAGAGAATAAGTAATTTGCCCAAGATAGAGCTTGGGTTCAAAGCCAAACAGTCTGGATCCAGAGTCCATGATCTTAAGTCCTCTATCTGTATATGGTCCCTAACTACACAGACTGTACATTGCTAATCTACCAAACCTTATTTATATTTATTGTGTAAATTGAGGCCTCAAAATAAAGCTATTTCTCATAGTCCACAACAAAGTATTTATGGGTTTTTTTTTTCCTTAATGCCATCCTCCTCTCACGTCCTACCAAAGTAGGAACCTCCTCATTCATTCCACATTGAACAGAAATCAGATACTTATAGAATCAAAGAGCTCTTTTCCTCCTCTCAGAATTTTTAATCTGAGAGGATTTGACTGATTCAATTCTGAGTACTAAGAACTCACACATAGCTCTTTTGAAAGTTCAAGATGAAGTCATGACTTTCAGCCTATTTGAAGATATTAGTTCCTTAAAGGAGAACAACCATAGTTAAAGATATTAAGCAATTAACAACATTGGTTTCTAAGTTCAACATGTGAGGAGCTCCTAGATTAATGATGCTCCAATTTTAACATACCTCAGAAGAACCTGGAAGACTTGCTAAAACACAGATTTCTGGCTCCTAACCCGACAGTTCCTGATTAAGGGGGTCTAGGATAGTATATAAGAATTTACATTTCTAACAATTACCCACATGATGCTCATGCTGCTGGTCATAATACCAGACTTTGAGAAACATTTACCTGCACCAAGATGTGCCAAGTAGAGTTCCATAGGAACTTGTTTCTTAAGATAACATGTTTTCTTTGAAAATGGATTTGTGATCAAAAAGCTTGGGAAATTATACAAACTTGAGAAATCACAAAATGCATTAGTATATTGTGAGAAGTCTTAGAAACATCTCCCACTTAATTTTGTTAAACCTAGATTTTTCCAAAATGTATATGACCACAGTTTTTGGCAGAACACCTATTAAATCACATGGAACTGGTGTTCTGAGGGGCACTGAGGAATGTTTGGCTCCCATTCAAAATTAGTAGATTCTGCTCACAGATTCATTTAGACAGATGTTTTTGTTTTCCTCTTTGATTGATATAACTACCCCATGAATGGCCCCAGAGAATACCTTTATCCCTAGCTACGATTTATTTTTCATGAGTGAGATATAGTAGAAACATTTCCAATCCTAGTATCGGGTCTCCTAAAATTATGATGTCAGCTGATGGTTCATGGAATATATATAAAGTTCAAAAGACTGTCAAATTGAAACCAGATATCTAAAAAATTTGCATGCACCTTGGCAAAAAAAAAAAAAAGAAAAAGAAATATATATATATAATTACCATGATACACTGTGTTCCTCTCAGTTTGCTAAATCAGCACCAGTACCAAGTAATTAAAAATCATAGTTCTAACTTTAAATTAGATTAAATTATTTCACCCATTCTTATCTATGCCAACATTAGTTTGCTGTATGGCAAGAGAAAAAAAAGGTTCTAAAGCTTTGAATATATGGAATTTTGTTTTCTAACATAAATGTCTCCTCTAGCAATATTCTAGAAGATTGTTCTTCATTTAGGATAACCAGATGTTTTCCTGAGCTAGGATTAATAAAAGTGCCTTTCATAGGAGGTAATCAGGAATTGGAATTTTTTCTCCCGATCATGTTTTTTTATTATGAATATACTTTTTAAAGAACAGCTTTAGAAGTAAAGAAAATTCAAGAAGACAGTACAGAAAGTACAGTTTCCCCTATTCTTAACATCTTATATTAATATAGTACTTTTATTACAACTAATAAACCAGTATTGACACATAATTATTAACTAAAGTCCATAATTTATTTTATTTCTTTAATTTTTACCTACTGTCCTTCTTCTGTTTGAGGACCCCATCCAGGTTACCACATCATGGTTAGTTGTCCTGTCTTCTTAAGCTCCTCTTGGCTGCGACAGTTTCTCAGACTCCGCTTGTTTTCGAGGACCTTGACAGATTTGAGGAATACTGATAAGATGCGTGGTAGGACGCCCCTCTATGGAAATCATGTCTTCCTCATTATTAGCCTGGGGTTACAGGTTTTGAGGAGGAAAATCACAGAGGTAGAGTGGTATTTTGATCAAATGTTGTCAAGGCTGCATACTGTCAGCACAATTTGTAACTATTGATGTTGGCCTCGATCTCCTGCCTGAAGTCCTGTTTGTCCAGTTTCTCCACCACAAAGTTACTTTTTTCCTCTTTCCTACATTGCGCTCTTTGTAATAAAGTTATTATGAGGACCCCACACTTAAGGAGTGACGATTTATGCTCCCACTCCCCTAAGATGAAATATCTACATAATTTATTAATATATGAACTTTTTCTGAAAAGGAGACTTCTCTCTTCTTCCCTATGTATTCATTCAATAATTTATTTACATCAGTATGAACTCATTGTTATTCATTTTATACTTTGGGTGTAATCCAACATGACTTTATTTATTTTGTTGCTCAAATTGTTCCAGCTTTGGTCATTGGAGCTCTTTCACTTGGCTCCTGTGTTCTTTTGACATACCTCCATTATTATGGGTTTCTTTCTTTTTTTTCTTTCTTTTTTGCTTTCTTTTTCTTCTTTTTTTCCTTCCTTCCTTCTTTTCTTCCTTCCTTCCTCCGTTTCTGGGGAGCACTTCCTTATTTTCTGGCACTACAAGTTGCTCTACGCTCATCTTCGATATTTCTTGCCCCAGTCCCAGAATCAGCCATTTCTCCAGGGAGCCTTGGTTCCTTTAATTGGAGAATGGTATATTAGGAACCAAGATCTGAGTATAAGATGTATTTCTTGTTACTGCAGTTTCATTTCTTTTAGGCCCTCTCAGCTATCAGAACAAAGAAATACCCATGTGTTATACATGTGTGTGTGTGTGTGTATATATATTAAAAATGTCTATGGGAAGCTATCTGTACCTTTATTAAATTAACAATGAGTTCTTTTACAGCAATTGTAATTTTAATCTTCTGAATATGAATATTTTTGTGATGAGAAATTCAACAAGTTTCTTAGAGTAGGTCACTTATGTATAATAAAAGTGGTACTAAATAGCCAGTTATGAGCAATTTACATTCCATAAGTGAGGAAAGTGAAATCAAATGTGGGTAAAAATCAATGTGAGCACCAAGTCTCAGAGAGGCAATACGAAAAGGAAGATAAACCCATGAATTCCTTAAGAGAACCAACCAACAGCTGGGCATGTGGTACACATTACTAGTGCTGCTCAACCCTTTTTCTGCCCTGTCCCCTTAGGTGGGGCAGAACCCTGAGTTCTGCCCATTGGGTTAGGAGAGGAAGCTATGTGTGTCATAGCAAACCTGATGGACAGCAGTGTTAGCTTACGAACCCAGTATTAGTCCACCAGGGCTGCCAAAACAAAATACCACAGACTGGGTGGCTTAAACAACAGATGTCTATTTTCTTATAGTCCTGAAGGCTGTAAATCCAAGATTAAGGTGTCTGCCAGTTTATTTTCTCCTGAGACTTCTCTCTTGGCTTGCAGGTGGCCACCTTCTCCCTGTATTCTCACATGGCCTTTGCTCTGTGCATGTGCATCCTCGCTGTCCCTTTCTAGGCCACCAGTCATATTGGATTAGGGCCCAAACTTATGATCTCATTTAAACCTAATACCTCCTTAAAATCCCTGTGTCCAAATTCGGTGACATTGGGGGTTAGGTCTTCAACATTTGGATTTGGGGGAAACACAATTAAGTATAACACCGGGTATTATTTAGAATAGAAAACATGAGACACAAAAACATAGCATTGTCATGATAATTTATATTTATTGTTACCAGGACTAGGACTAGGAGGCTAAGAGAACTATATACAGCTGATTGGTGGTAGTGGGAACCGGAGAAGACAAATGACAACCACGGTTGTTTAAGGCATGGCAATTCATAGGGTATTCCTCCCAGATGCTTGCCACAGAGCTACATACTATGTCTGCTTTTTCTGGAACAACAACAATAAAAGATAAATACAAGTTTTATATACAAGCAGAAAATTAGTTTAAAGAACATACAAAAATTTAAATGCAGTTATGTGTCACTTAATGATGAGGATACATGACAAGAAATGTGCCATTTGGTATTTCGTCATTGTGTGAACATCATAGAGTGCACTTACACAAACCTAGATGGTACAGCCTACTACACACCTAGGCTGTATGGTACATCCTGTTGCTCCTAGGCTACAAACCTGTAGCGCATGTTACTGTACTGAATGCTGCAGGCAATTGTAACACAATGGCAAGTATTTGTGTATCTAAACATATCTAAACCTAGAAAAGTTACACTAAAAATATGGTATAAAAGATAAAAAATGGTATACTTGTATAGGACACTTACCATGTATGAAGCTTGCAGGACTCAAATTTGGCCTGGGTGAGTCAGCAAGGGAGTGGTGAGTGAATGTGAAGACCTAGGACATTACTGGACACTATTATAAACTTTATAAATGTAGGACACTTAGGCTACACTAACTTTATTAAAAAAATTTTGCTTTTTTCAATAATAAATTAACCTTAGCTTACTGTAAATTTTTTACTTTGCCAACTTTTTAATTTTTTCAACTTTTGACTCTTTTATAGTAATGCTTAGCTTAAAACACATTGTACAGCTGTCCAAAAATATGTTTTCTTTATATTCTCATTCTATAAGCTTTCTACTTTTAAAATTTTTGTGCCTTTTTACTTTTTAAATTTTTATACTTAAAAACTAAAACACAATCACACGTTAGCCTAGGCATACATAGTCAGGATCATCAACATCACTACCTTACACCTCCACATCTTGTCCCACTGGAAGGTCTTCAGGGGCAGTAACACACATGGAGCTGTCGTCTCCTATGATAACAATGCCTTCTTCTGGAATACCTCTTGAAGGACCTGCATAAGGCTGTTTTACAGTTAGCTTGTTTTTTAATATATAAGCCGAAGGAATACACTCTAAAATAACAATAAAACATATAGCCAATACATAAACCAATAATAGTCATTTATTATCACTATCAAGTATTATGTACTGTATATATTATAATTGTATGTGCTGTACTTTGATATGACTGGCAGCACAGTAGGTTTGTTTGTACTATCATTACCACAAACACTTGAGCAACACATTACTGTATGATGTTCTAACAGCTATGATGTCACTAGGCAATAGGAATTTTTCAGCTCCATTGTAAATCTTATAGGATCAGTGTTGCACATGCAGTATGTCATTGACCAAAACATTGTTATGTGGTACATGGCTACACACAGCTAACTAAAATGTCATACAAAAATATATAAAGCTTTTGAGATAATTGTTATAATAATTCATTGTTATAATGAAGAAAATTAACTATAAGGACATCCTGAAAAAACAGTACAGATTAAAATGACAACCTGGAGAAGTACCAAGGCCCAGAAAGAGATGAAAGCAGGATCCTGTGAGTTCACACCACCTCTGTGATTCTTCTTTGGCAGAATACCTATTAAACCACGTGGACCTGTGCTCCAGGAGTCTCTCCTCTCCAAATTGCTATAGAACATTTCCCCCTTGGATATCCTATTGCTATCCTAATCTTAATATATGTGTATATACATATTTTTTTCAAAACTTATTTTTTCTTTCTCTCCAAACTGACTTCAATATTTTCTTCAGCTGTGATATATTGTACCATTTTCTAGCCACTTTCTGGGAAAAAAAATATTTGTTATTTTGAACTCTTCCTATTTTTCTCATGTCCTCAAACCCATCAGCCTACAAGTCCTACCCATCCACACCTTCATAAAACAGCTTACTGATACCCTATCACATGTCAGCAGGGTTCTAGGCACTGGGTTACAGTGATGAACAATATGAAAATTCAGGATCTAATATTCTATATTGGAAGATAGAACATGAAATGAATAAATAGGAAATAGACTCTGAGGTGCTCTGATGGAGAACAAGGAGAGAGGGGGGTCAAATAATAGGAGACCATTGGTTTATAGTCATTAATCTGTTCCCCTGTTACTCTTCTAGTATATTCTTATCATACTTAGAATAAAATTCAATTCAAATTTCTTAACATCATAACCCACAAGGGGCCATCATTGGTCCCTAAAAACTCTTCAAAGTCATCTCTTCCATCTAATACAAACTTTAGATCTGAAAACAATTTTCAAATTTTAGAAAATCTTTTACAAGTCTCTTCTCATTTCATTTTCTTGCTATGACTTGTAACTGCATTTAATTAAAGTATATGGTAAAAGCTGATTCATGATTTATAATTATTTTACCAATTGTAAGTGTGAATTCTACATGTCAGAAAAAGGGGAGTTAACCTATTAAATTTAGAGCCTTCGTAAAATATTACTACAGTCTCCTAAAATCCTTTGTGGGATGAAGCAAGGTATGCCTTAATGTGGTAAGCAGAAGAATGACCCTCCAAAGATATTACCGTACATGGAAAAAGGACTTTGCGGATCTGAATGGGATCAATGCAATCACAAGGGTCCTTATATGGGAAAGGAGGCAGAAGAGTCAGAGAAGCATATGTGACTACTGAAGCTGAGGTTGGAGTGAGGCAATTGCTGGCTTTTAAGACGTAAGAGGGCCACAAGCCAAGAAATGAGGACAGCCTCTAGAAGCCGGAAAAGACACAGAAACAGATTCTAACCTAGAACAAAAGGTTAGAATCCGAATTCACAAGGAACACAGCTCTGCTGACCCCTTGACTGATTTTTAGCCCACTGAGAAGTCTGACCTCCAGAACCGTAAGATAATAAATTTGTATAGTTTGTGGTAATTTTGTACAGCAATAAGAAAGTAATACACTTATTTAATCACTACAAAAATGAGTAGAACTATTACTGCCACCTCAGTTTACTTGGGGAAAACAATTGCTGATTTTTCTCTATAGGTAATACCCCTGTGATCCAACCAAGGCCTATAATGCACCTAAATTTTGTTTGGAAATATTAGATAATCTCTAACATTTTATATATTTACAAGTCTTTATTTTTATGTTAAAGCATCAAGTGTTCTCTTTGTTACTTAGGAGAAGTCTTTATTACTGTTGAAAAAGGAAATAATTTGAACCCTGATACATTTGTTGAAATATTCCACAACTTTATTCAGACTAATCAACTACGAACCGAATCTATTGCCACATGACCAAGAAAGGAATTGAGTTACTTATTTCCATGCTCATACTTTACCATAAAATGAAATTGATAGTTGGCAATTTGGGGTTTTATTGCTGGGGTTTTTTTTGTTTTAATTCAACAAACACATTAAGCAGGTGATATATAAGAGCTCACAGTCCATTCGCAGAGACATTCCGCCCATATACACTTGTCCAAAATGGAAAAAAATTTCTTTCTGTATTTCTAAATTCACTAACCCAAGAGAATGAATAAATCACAAATATTTTGCAATTTTCTTTCTTTTAGGTATTGCCAGCAAAATCAAATGTGTTTATCATCTGGATGCAGCATAACACCTGTTTTGGCCCATATTTTCATCCAAAAAACACCCCAAAAACATACCAACCAAGCAAACACAAACCTTTAGTATCTCAAATAAAAAAATCAATCAGCAATTATTTGACAGATGCCTAAATAGTGCCTATTACTTTTCCAAGTAACAAGCATTATTTTTTAAAAACACATATTCAAAGATTTCTTTTTTAAATGGGCATGTCCCTGTGTAAATTGGCAATAAAGAAGAATGCAGTTGTGGCGTGGTAATTAGCCAGAATTTTTATTGAAAACAGTGGGCTACTTGTTTTTTGTTTGAAATTTTCATGCAGCAATATTTTCTTAGGTAGTTCACGCACTCTAGATTTTTAAACATGTACAAAATACAGATTTTCATCCACTCTCGGAATTCTCTGATTCAATATATTAACAAATGGAGAAAACACCTGAATGCCAAAAACAAAACTAAACAAAAAAGCAAATTAAAAGAACCCTATGAGTTCTACTAATATAAAGAGAGAGGAGATTTTTTTTAAATGATTAACTCATTTATAGCTACTAGTTAATTTATTTTAAAGATTTAGTCTAAAATATATTTGAATATCTCTATACAGAATAGCTACATTCTGTATTTTTCCCAATTTAAGGTAATTTTTAAGTATATTAGTAGGATATGAAATTGTCAAAGTCACCTAAATTACCCTCTACCTTGTCATAAAATCATTAAGTGTTAAAATTAGAATAGAAATTGAGACCTTCTCCTCTGGCCTTTTCATTTCTCAGATAAGATAAATGAAGCCAAGAAAAAAATTCTTTGATATACCAAAACCCAAACTTCTACTCCAGAGGTTTCTAAACTTTCTCAGTTCACAGGGTCTTTAGGTTCTCACTAAGTTTTTCATGGTGCTCCTAGTACGAAAGAAATACCTGCCAATTCCCTTTATTAAGTAGTTACATGAAAATAATATTAAGTTTTTATTAAATTTATTAAAAATTGTTTATGCCTTACAACTTAGTAGCCACTTAAATAAAGTGATATTTGTAAATTGAAAGAAAAAATAGTATCATCACTTTATTCTTAACCACAATTACTTATTAACAGGATACACGCTCTTGCGAGGCACCAATGATTTGCTAAACCTTGGAATCATTGTATGCTACCACACTCATTTCCTGTTCCACATTGATTTTAACATGCTACTTGCTTTTTATCACAGCAACTGTTGAAAACTCAGCTTCATTTAAAAAATGACATAATTGAAGTAGATATAGTGTGAGCTTATGTCAAAACTGTGAACTACCTTGAGTTGTAGTTTGTGCAATATCCAATTTATGTCAAGTGTCACCCTCAAAAAACTGTTAAAATGCCTCACTCACAGTACCCTTGTGAGTTCACTGCCATGTCCCAGGGTGCTTTAGTGCACGGTTGAGAGCAACAGGTCAAGCCAAAGACAGAGATGAGTATGAAGTTCAGAATTCCTGATTCTAAGTTCAACGTTCTTTTCACTATATTCAAAATTTAGGAGTAATAGATTTTATTTCAAAAACATTTGTTTTTCTACTTCAGCAAATTAATTTTCTTATATAACAAGTAGAATACCTACTAACACAAAGCGTTAAGATAATTTGTTCATTACATACCTGCAGAATTTACCGTTTTGTCTTATAAAGAGCTTTCTTATTCCCAGCCTGAATCATAATGTTAGGAGTTATACATGAAAATTCTTCTCTCAGAATAGTGCAGTGATTAAAATCAGAGACCCTGTAGTCTATGACTTAAGTTCATAGATCAGTTCTGCCATTTATTTGACTATGGGTAAATAACGTAAACTCAACTTCAAGTTCTTCATTTGTAATAGAGAATTAACAATAATATCTACTTTAGAGTACTGGTGAGAATCAAATTAGCTGTTTCTAGTAAATTACGTGAAATCTTATTATGAATTAGGTCAGAATATGATTCGTCTATTATTTTTCAATCTTCATCACTGCACACATATCAAGCGGTATTTCAAGGTTACATGTAACAATATTGTCTATTATTATCACTCTTAAGTTCTGTAAGTTTTTGCCTATGTTAGCTTTAAAATGCAAATGACATATTAAATCTCATTTAAAAACACATATTCAGAGATTTTTTTAAGTGGATGTCTCTATGTAGGTTGTCAATAAAAAACCATGACATTGAAATGTGATATCTGGTATATATGTTATAAGCTTTTCACATAATAAAATGAAGAGGTACATCCTATGAATAGAGGGGAAGTGATTCTAAATATGTAACACAGCTTATAAAAACTATACTTTGCATTTTATACTGCATTGTTTTTACAGTAATTCCAAAATATTAGCTCTTTGTGTATTATCTATGCTCCAATTTTCTTTCATTAAAGGACTAGAGGTGTGGAGAGTATTGTGTCTATAGTGCTCAGAAAAAAAATTATTATAGAATATTTTTAAATGTCATTCTATTGGGAATATCTTTTGCTTCTCCCTCAAAGGTCACATCTTTTATCCTTGAGAAAACATACTTTTCTTAGTCATATCTGCAGTGTACTTGACTATTGAACTAATGGAATGCCTAAGAATAAAGTCCCAATCCGGTAAGATGTAATTAAGTAGGCAGTTCTGGGATTTGACTCTTCTGAACATCATGACTCATAAATAAAAATATTTTATTTATGTTTTTAAATGATTAATTCATTATGGCCTGTGAGTACATACAAATAATTCAAACCTTATTCATTAAAAAATGCTTACTAAATGGTCAAAGAAAAACAAATCATCAACTGTTCTAACAACATTACCCACCCACACAATGACTATGACTTCCGTGACTATCAAAAGCACAGAATTTAGAACTTCAGCAACACTCAATGATGACTAATTCTTCAATATCCAATAGGGATCCATTAGACATCTTGATTTCCTAAGGTCTTCCATAACATCTATGCAATTTGAACAATTTAATTCAGTTTTGTTGATGAGCTAAAATTCATCTTAGAACTACCTATGAATAATAC
Organism: Varecia variegata; assembly: GCA_028533085.1. Lineage (NCBI taxonomy): Eukaryota > Metazoa > Chordata > Mammalia > Primates > Lemuridae > Varecia > Varecia variegata. The sequence continues at coordinate 67,308,699 of CM052441.1, forward strand.
TGATTTTAACATTGTTTGTGCATTGAAAACCCCTGGTTTTTTGCATCTCTAAAAAGCTAGCACAGTGTCTGGCAAACAGATCATATAAATATTTGTTTCATCATGCTGAAGCTCCTCTGCTATTTTGTACTTCTTCAATAGCACTCGCTATAAATCTGTCTTTTATTACCATTGTGTGTGGGTATGTATTTGGGTATGTGTGACACTGTAGTATCTGCTTCTTGTCTGGAAGCTCCTTGAAAGAGTAGACTGAGTTTTATTCTAATTGGAACCCATCTCTCCCCCACAGAATGTAGTAGGTTCTTTTTTCTAGTTCATTGATTTGGAGTTGGCCTAATTGTATCCAAGACTAACTACTGCGACAGTGGGTTGCAAGAAGAGGTTTCTGAAGATGACAAGAGTATTGACTCAATTCAGTAGAGAATGAATTGTCAGTATGGGTTCTTGAAGAGAAAAGAAATGAGACATAAAGGGAAAGAGAGCTTGCTCTACTCCTTGTTAGCTATGTGTTTTTGGTGAATTCTCATAACTTTTCTACATATCAATTTTATCATTTGTGAAATGAGAGAACTGGACAATGTCAGTGGATCTCAAATCTTTTCAATAATAAGAATCAACTGGGAAAATACATAAAAATACAAATTCCTTGTTTCTGCCCAACTAAATTTGAATCTCTAAGAGTGGGCCATGAAAGTCCATATATTTAACACATTCCTAGCTGATTCTTATAATTAGCAAAGTATAGTTCATCAACCATGTTATGTACTGAAATTTTATGTCCTCCCCAAATTCATATATTGAAATTCTATTCCCAATTTGATGGTATTTGGAGGTGGGGCCTTTGGGAGGTAGTTAGGCCATGAGGTGGCGCTCTCATGGATGGGATTAGTGTCCTTCTAAGACGAGGCCAGAGAGCCAGCTAGCTTTTTTGCTGCCATGTCAGGACACAGTCAGACAATGGCTGTAAATCAGGAAGAGGGCCCTCAGCATGAACCTGACCCTGCTGGCACCCTGATCTCAGTCCTCAACCTCTAGAACTGTGAGAAATAAATTTCTGTTGTTTATAAGCCACCCAGTCTATAGTATTTTGTTATATTAATAGTTGCCTGAACTAAGACAGACCAATAGCATCAGTATCACCTGGGAACTTGTTAAAAATGCAAGTTTTCAATCTCCAGCCCATACCTACTGAATCAGAAACTCTAGGGTGGGACACAGCAATCTATGTTCTAACAATCTTTTCAGGTAATCCTGAGGCACACCAAATTTTGAAAACTACGGGGATAGATGATGGATAAAAACCTGTCAAATTTGCAATTAGGTAATTATATGATCAAAGGTAAGCAGGAAGACTATTCAATAGGAGGGTCTAAAGGAAGGATACCCAGATCTAAACAAAACACATGTGTAAATGCTTCTTCTATCATGAAAAGATTAACTTGAGTTCAGCCTTTAGCCATAAAACAAATAGTTGTAATTAACCTTCAAATATCAGAGTATGTCACCTCTTCTTAGAAGTGTGTTCTTACCTCCACACCTAGACTGCACTAAACCCTTATTCTGTCTTCCCTCTTCTCTCATGACACCCTCTGCAAATACTTATTATAGCACTCATATTACAATATTATTATAATTTATTTTCAACTCTTTAGAAACAAGGACTATTTCTTATTATCTCTGTAAACTACCTCTGAACATAGGTAGTGTCTGGCCCCTCATGGACATTCCAGAATGTTTAATGAATGAGTAAAGTGAGGTACCATAAGCAATGGGTGTTATAAAAATATGATTCTAATGAACCATTTCTGTTGACTCTAGTCAAATTAAGATTATTGAGTGGTTTAAAGAATTTTTATTTCAAATAAGAATGCTAATTTTTCAAATTATGATATAACACTATACAATTAGTTCTGAGTAAATAAAGCTATAACAGGAACATGTTCAAAAGATAAACAGGTAAATACCTAGCAGTCAGCTTTGACTAAATGATTTGTAACCACTAAATTACCTCAGACTTTGGCTGGACACAATTAATATTATTATAACCTGGCTGCATGAACTGTCTTAAGAGACACCTGACATGTTATAATAATATTTTTAAAAAGCCAAATTAGTTTTTTGTTAAATGGTGTCAAGAAAACATTTTTCTTAAGTTGTAGATTATAAATATTTGCACATGTTTTAAAGATTGAAGTTCAGAGTCCGTTGTTTTAATAGGTAACAGCTGTTTGGTAGGAAAAAAGATAACTTTGTTAAACGAGCAAAATTTTACCAAGTGTATTAAGAATAGTTTTAATTTTTTCAAAAATATGAATAATAGTGTGGGTAGCCTTATTTGATGGGGTTAAAAACATCAAGCTTATTGTTCCCTCTATTCCCTTAAATAATTTAGTGATATTAAAATAAAAGTATAATTTATAATACTATGGGTTTTATCCTATTCCACTATCTAACTTTTCTTGTGATATGGTATCTCTGATTTCTGTAGCCCAGTAGGTAATGGGAAATGGATATATGTATTCTCAACTAATTTAGGAAACACATATTCCATATATACTTGAACAAGTTACTTTTCAGCTATACTTTCTTTTGATTACATTTCTTTCTTTTGTACAGATATGATCTACTGGTATCATTATTTAGTTTTTCTAAACATCTTGTTTTTAAGCACTTCACAGCATTCTGACAATTGTATTGCTTTTTGGTAGTTGTTATATCCAATTATAATTCACATAAATAATTACATCAGCTAAGGCAAATAATTAATTTATTAATATGAAGCTACTCATTGGCTGTCCTGCATAGGATATTATAAGCCTGTGCAGAAAGACACCTTCTTAAATTTTACTCTCTCTTAAATTTTCATCTCTCCTTTGAGGGCTATTTCTTCAGAGAAATAAACGGGGCAGGATTGACTTTGTTCATCAGGCTCTCTGATGAACATTTTCAAAATATGCTATTACTCTGATCCAACTTTTGCTCATAATTTTCTAGGGAAAAGTTTCTTGCCCTAATCTCAAAGAACTATCATCTTCTAGAAAGATGATAGAAACTACTGCTTCAAGGTAATAGCTAGCAGCTATACTCTGGGTACAGAAGCCTCAAGCTCTCCTTGACAGCTGGATTTTTCGGGAGGTGTTCAATGAACTCCAGAACTTCTGCTGTTTTCCTATGGTTAAGCCTAGCTATAAGAGAGGATGCAAGATCATATCATTAGCAAACAGGGTTAGTTTGGCCTCCTCTTTCTCAATTTGGATGCCCTTTATTTCTTTCTCTTGCTCTGGCTAGGACTTTCAGTACTAAGTAGAATAGAAGTGGTGACAGTGGGCACATTTGTCTTGTTCCAGTTCTTAGGGGGAATGCTTTCCACTTTTCCCCATTCAGTATGATGTTAGCTGTGACTTTATTATATAGGGCTTTTATAATTTTAAGGTATGTTCCTTCTATGCCTAGTTTGTTGATGTTTTTCTTTTTTTCATGAAAGGATGCTGAATTTTATCAAATGTTTTTTCTGCATCTATTGAAATAATTATATGGTCTTTGTTCTTGCTTCTGTTTATGTGGTCAGTCACATTTATTGATTTGCATATGTTGAACCATCCTTGTATCCCCGGGATGAACCCACTGGATCATGATGAATTATCTTTTTAATGTGTGGTTGAATTCAGTTTCTGATATTTTGATAAGGATTTTACATCTATGTTCATAAGTGATATTGATTTGTAGTTTTCTTTTTTTGCTGTGTCCTTTCCTGGCTTTGGTATCAAGGTGATACTGGTTTCATAGAATGAGCTAGGGGGAGATTTGCTCCTTCTTGATGTTATGGAATAATTTCTGTAGGATAGAAACCAGTTCTTCTTTATAGGTCTGGTAGAATTTGGCTGTGAATCCATTTGTTCTGGGGCTTCTTTTTTAGTCTGGAGATTTTTTATTACTGCTTCAATCTTGCTGCTCATTATTGGTCTGTTCAGTGTTTCTATTTCTTTCTTATTCAGGCTTGGGAGGTTGTGTTTCTAGGAATTTATCTATTTCCCCTAGGTTTTCTAGTTGTGTGCATAGAGGTTTTTATAGTATTCATGGATGATATTTTGTATTTCTATGGTATCAGTTGTAATGTCTCCTTTTTCTTTTTTGATTAAACTTATTTGAATCCTTTCTCTCTTATTTCTGGTTAATCTGGCTAGTGGTCTATTGATTTTGCTTATCTTTTCAAAGAACCACCTTTTGGTTTGCTGAGTCTTTGTATTTCTTTTTTGGCTTCCATTTTCCTCAGTTCTTCTCTGAGTGTTGTTATTTCTTCTACTGGCTTTGTGTTTTGTTTGTTCTTCTTTTTCTAGTTCCTTGAGATGTGTCATTTGGTTGTTAATTTGTGATCTTTCTGTCGTTTTGATGTAGGTATTTAAGGCTATGAACTTTCCTCCTAGCACTGATTTTGTTGTATCCCATAGATTTTTGAAAGCTTGTATCCCCTTTGTTGTTCAGTTCAAGGAATCTTTTGATTTCCAAAAATGTGGTGTGTATGTGTGTGTGTATGTGTGTGTATAGATCTCCCCTGCAGGACTACTCAACCATAAAAAGGAATGATATAATGTCTCTTGCAGCAACTTGAAGACCGTTATCCTAAGTGAAGTATCTCAGGAATGGAAAAACAAACACCACATAGTCTCACTAATAAGTGGGATCTAAATCATGAGTACACACAGGCACAAAGAGATATAAAGGACATTGGAAACTAAGAAGAAGGAAGATTTGGAGGTGGATGAGGAATAAAAATTTACCTAACAGGTATGATGTACACTATTCTGGTGATGAGCACACTAAAATCCCAGACTTCAGGATTATACAATATATCCAAGTAACAAAAACATTTGTACCCCTTTGGTATTTTGAAATTTAAAAAAAGAGAGGATACAGCTAAAACCTCTGATTAAATTTAAATGTCTGCATCTTCTCTTAAGGTAGTTTCCTCATATTATTTAATTATTTAAGGTATATTCTTTTAAGATAATGATGATACTACTTTTTCCTTAAGAAAATTGTTTTGTTAGTAACTTTAAAGAATGTGGAGTGACTCATGCATACTTATTTTGTTTCCCTTTGTGACCAAAAACAAGTATTTTGAGAGAGTTGGCTGCATTAGAAGGTCAATCTGTGGTCACTGCAAAAGTTAATGATAACTAGACCAAAGTGCTGGACTCAACAGCACTCTGCCCCTCCTCTTAGCTCCGCCTTTAACTTGTCCCAAGAGAAAAGTGAGAAGCCTTGGGTCAATTCTTTCAAGATTCTTAATATTCATGGTTAAAAGAAAAAAATCCTGATGTCTTGAATCATTCTACTAAGTCTCAGATTCATGATTTTAAACAAAATATTGCAGTCTGTGGAATGATTCTGAATAAAGGATATTTATGCATAACTCTGAGTGTTCCCACTTCATTCAATCAATGCTAATTTGCTCCATCATTGTCTTCCTTTTAAGAAGATAAATATCAGAGAATTCTGTCTTCTTAGCTCTGGGCTTATTATAATGATTGGACTGAGATTCAAAATTCCACTTTGGATGTGGAATAGCATGTTTTAGAAAAATTTAGGTATAGTTTCTTGTTTAAAAGTTCATATTTAAAAGAAATAAATAAAATATCACTCTCAAAGTAGCAAAAAAGCAGAGATAATAATAACAAGAACATTTGTTTTACTTTGAAAAGCAAAATAATTTAATTAAATTACCCTGAGATTATTTTTACTCTAGGATTTAAAAAATATTAATATTGACACTATTAAAAAATTTTATGAAAAAAATTATGTCTAAAATGTTAACATTACCTCTGTGAGATTTTGATTGGCTTCTTTTTTTCCTTTCCTATATTTTCTAAATATATGGAATGAATGTATTTTACTTTGAAAACCAGAGCATATAAATTAAATTATATATTCTCAGATATTTTAATGACATTTGCTATTTTTAAAAATAGTCCATATTTTTCAGTCTTTTGGATGACAAAGTGACTCATCCTTTGTTCCCTCTCTTACTCATATTCTCAAGGAGCAGGAATCAAGATACTCACACTTCAGTTTCTCAGGCATGACTTTACAAGGTCTTTGACATGATATGTTTTTATTTTCAGAAAAAAAATTCTAGGAAAAAAGTCAAAATAGATGTAGAGGTGGCAAAGAATAATACTTAAAAAGGTAAAGAAGAAGATACCTTGCTCACATGAAATTAAGAGCTTACATTTTTAATTTATTGCTCAAAAATTATTCATCTATGAAAGCTCTCCTTCAGTCAAAAAGGCATGCAAAAATAATTAAGTTTTCACTAAGCTCCCTCTCAAAACAGACTCAGAGGTGAAGTTGAAGCAAGAATACTGATCAAAGATTACACTTGGGACAAACGAAAAAAAAAAAAGGTGAAAAAGAGAGAACTTTTTGTTGCCTCTGTTCCACATGTTACTAACATAAACTTACCATTTCCCACAGAATCCTTTCAGAGAATTTATTATACCCAAGAATCAGATAACTCTGGAAAATGTCCTAGTTAAAACATTTTATTCCTAGCGAAGTCTCAGAAATTTCTATTCTATCCCTTCTCCCTTAGTCTTACTTGCAAAGGTTCATTGCAGTGGTTCCACTAAGTTAGGGGGAGCGGGCACCTCCCCCAGAGTGCCATGGGGAAGACCCCATCCTGTGTGTAGTTACGGCACTAAAACATTATACCACAAAGCCGAGTAGGTTATACTTTCAGAGAGTGTGGATAAGACATAATATCTCACTAGCCTCAAATTTCAAGAGTTTGAGTGTTAAGGATCAGTTTTGAGAGCCCATAATCCAGGAGGAGGAAATGAAAAAAGCAATAATAAAAACTGCCTAACATATCCTCAGGAAGTAAGTTAATATTCTTCAGAGAAAACATTTCTCACCAAAGAATTATTTTTCTTAAAAAAAAAATGAGAAATCTTACTATCTTTGATTTTATAATCTTCTGAGGAAATATGTATACAAAATAAGAAACTAAAAGCTACTAATCTTAATGTTTTTGTTAGTAACCTATTTAGATCTGATGATTAATGATTAGGAATAACCATCCTTTCTTAGTTTAGTGATTGATGTTACCACTTGAGAAGCATTTTAGATGTGATTATGAATTTTAATATGTTAATTTCTATATAGTTGAAATTTTTGGTTATCTGGTTTAACAAAATTAGTTTACAGCTGTATTTTACCTAAGAATTTATACAAGAATGTGTGGACATATCACTATTATAAAATTATTGATTATAAAGTGAGAAAGTCAACAAATTTTCAGGATATTTCCCAAATATTAGCTTGATTAGAGTGAAATTTTCCATCATTATCCAGGAGCCTGGCATTATGAATAAATTGTCTATATCTGCATTATAGATATAGACAATTGACATTGGACATTGACAAGTCATTCAAGTCAAGAAAAAAAATTCCCAAACTACTGTTTGGCAGAATAAGAGGCTGTGTCTACAACTCCTCAATAGATAAAACAACAACCATCATCAATCAACAAGTTAATTTAGCCCAAAAATACCCAATAACAAGATAAATGTGTTTGGGTTTTATTTTTTTCTCTGAATTTACTAGTTGGTTTGGCATCTTATATATACAGTCTAAAAGACAGAGGAGTTGACTGGGAAAATCTGGGAATACAGACAAAAATATTAAGTCATTTTGGAAATGATTTAGACATGAAAAATTATACAGTAGCTATCAGGCCATATTAGCATAAACATATAAAAATGCATGCATCAATGATGTTATTGATACACTAATAAGTATATATTACAGAATTTGATACATTCTTTCTTGTTTTTCCCTCCAAGGCATACCAAATTGAATTTGATGAACAGCAAAGCTTTTCGGGAAATAGTGGCCTTCCACATTTTTCTTCCCGTATCACTAAACAGCCAGTTCTATTTGCACACATTTTCTTATTTATCCTAGATATATCATATAGAAAAGTGATACATGCCAAGTTACTTTTCATCAAACAAGAGATATTATGCGCCATTATGATGACTTCACAATTTGACCATTACCAGAGACAAAAGCTCTATGAGGTCTGGAGGCCCTAGAGAGATGTCAGAACTTTAATCTGATGTTCCTTCACTTCTGCTGAAAGACAAAAAAACTGTCCTACCCAATACTACTCCCAGGAGGCTCTTCACTCCCATTAGAATTAGCACTGGATACAGCAGCCTGAACAGTGATTCTTTTTAATCATTGTAGGTAATAAAAGCAAGTATGAGTGTTCCTATCTCTCTGCATCAATGCCAACATTTATTGTTTGGGGACTTTTGGATAAAAGCCATTCTCACTGGAAGTGATATCTCATTGTGGTTTTGATTTGCATTCCCCAATGATTAGAGATGTTGAGCATTTTTTCATATGTATATTGGCCATTAGTTTGTCTTCTTTTGAAAAGTTTCTGTTCATGTCCTTTGCCCACTTTTTAATGGGGTTATTTGATTGCTTTCTTGCTGAGTTTCCTGAGTTCTATATAGATTCAAGTTATTAGCCCTTTAATCCGATGTGTAGTATGCAGATATTTTCTCCCATTCTGTAGGTTGTCTGTTTGCTCTCATGATAGTTTCCTTGGCTGTGCGGAAGCTTTTTAATTTGATCTGGTCCCATTTATTTATTTTTATTGTTGCTGTGATTGCCTTTGGGGTCTTCTTCATAAATTATTTGCCTAGGTCAATGTCTATAAGAGTTTTTTCAACATTTTCTGCTAGAATTCTTATAGTTTCGTGGTTTTATGTCACCGTGATCACACATATTTACCCCAGACAGATGATACACAAATGAGTAGCTCTTTCTTGACATCCCTATATAAATTTTATTCCATTCTCTATTTCCTTCTGGCCTGACAGTCCATGGATCTCTCTGCACAAGACTCTTATGTGGCTTTAATGTTGCACTTAAGTGTCTCAGGAGAAGACAATAAAATGGCACTAAGCACAGACAAGAACAGGAAAAGGGTAGTTGAAGGGATAGTATGTGCCATTAAACCATAAGGACAGCAAGTCCCTTTGGTGCCCTCACAATGTATGAGGTAATTTGGCAGCTCTTATTCTAAAAGACTCCAACTTTCCTAAGTGATCATTTTAAAGGACAGTAGCATAATTTGGCCAGATAAGTTTCCATGAATTTAAAGAAAGTTTACATTTGTTATTCACACTTAATAATAAATACTACAACATACTAAAATTTTCTCAAAAAAGAGTATAATCCAATGACTGTTATAGTCCAGAAATGCAATCTAACATGAGGAAATTATGGCCAAGGCAAACACTTGCAATTTGTAAAAGAATAGTTGAACTAAATGAAATAACCTTATTATAACCTGTTAACATAATGTTGGCACAGGGCAGTCCCATAATAAATGCTTGTTCCTTTACTGCTGCATTTACAAAATAAATTCTGTTCTATGTTGAAAGTGTGGATCACATTAAATTAGCACTAACATGGCAATAAAGTTGCAGAATAGTGTATGGGTGCATCTCATAAATTAGTATTTTTCAACTAATAAAAAGAAGTAGCACTGAGGTACAAAATTACAGCACAAGAACTGATCTTATGCATGCAGGAAATACTCATTCTAAACATGAGTATTCTCTCTGAATATACTGAAACTTAATCACTGATGTGAGAGTATTAGGATGTGAGACCTTTGGGGGGTGATTAGGTCATGAGGGTGGAGCCCTCATGGGAGGGATTAGTGCCCTGATAAAAAAGGCCCAAAGGAGCTGCCTCATCTCTTGCACCATGTAAGAGCACAACTAGAAGTCACTATCCATGAACCAGGAAGAGGACCCTCACCAGACACCAAATCTATTGGCACATTTATCTTGGACTTCCCAGGCTCCATATCTGTAAGAGGTAAATTTCTGTTGTTTGTAAACCACTCACCTTATTATATTTTGTTATGGTAGCCCAAATGGACTAAGTCATCTGCATTGTGCCTCAATTTCCTCATATTTAATGGGAAAAACAAAATGGCCTCCCTTTATTGTGAAGATTTAATTAGCTATCACTTTATTAGTAAAGTGCTTAGAAGAGAAGCTGACAATAAGTAGTCAATAACTCAGTAACTTTGAAACAATCTTCCTAGGTGCAATGACCCACCAACATTATTTGCATTCTTGCTCATTTTTGGTTATTGTTTTGTTTCTTGGTATGGCCAGAGTGATTTCTTTTCTTCTCTCCTTTAACAAATTCTGATTATGTCAATACTTCTCTTCAATGACTTCCCACTATTCTCATGATTAACCAAATTCCTTAAGTCCTTGCATGGTCTGGCCTTTTTCTATTTCTCTGGGTTTTTTTCTTCCTCAATATATTAGCTGTTATTGAATTAATGATGCCCAACAAACAACTCCCCAATATCTCAATGGCTTATCACCCCAAAAAGTGATTTGTTACTCACATTATATGACAAGTCTGGGCTAGCTAAACCTCTGAGGCTCATCTTTAGGCTGGGAGAGAAATGTGATTCTTACCATTTAGAGATGAAGATAGAAGTATTAGCCCCTATCCAGTGCACACTGTTCTATCAAGGCAAAGGATAAGAAAAAGAAGGCCCAGTTAAGCTATGCAATTGCATTTGAAGTGTTTACTCATACATGAAAAATATCATGTCCATCTGTATCCATTGTCCAAAGAACATAATATGGCCAAGACTGTCTTGGTAGGGAGGCATCCAAGGGCAGAGAGGAAACAAATAATTGTAAATGTATATATAATTCACCACACTTGTTGAGCTCTAACAATACCAGTCTGTTTCTTTCCTCATGTGTTAGCTTCTTGCTTTAGGTCCTTTCCATATGCAATCTTCCTGGAATATTCTCTTTCCTGCTCCTCATCTTCCTTCTCCTATCTAGAACCTATTAATCTTTCAATTTCAGCATAAATGTGATGTCCTCAGGGAATCCCCAAACATATGTAAGTTTCCTCCTGTTAGACTTTCTTACAGTGTTCCACAATTTTCCTTCATAGCACTTTTTAGAAAAGTAAGTACATAAATAATTCGCTAATGACTAATTAGCTAAATGACTAATTATCTCTTTAATGTCTTCCCACCACCACCAAATATAAATTTCAATAAAAGTGAGTGCTATTTGAGGACAGAGGAGATGTTACATCTTCTGAAAGATTGCCATTTGAGTTATATTTGAATTATCTACATATACACTAAGGCCGTGGATATTGACAACTGGATTAGTCAAAGCCCATCAGAGACTTGAAGCAAGTATGTGAATTAATCCAGTTTCCACTGTCTACTTTTGATTTCATTGTGCAGACAAAGCCCAAAGGACTTTGAAATTAAGACAACAATAAAAATGGAGATTACCTTACAAGCAATAATAAAAACAAGAAGTTATAGGTACCACAATAACAGGAAATCTGTTTTGGAACATCAAAATTTTTGAGAATAGCATTACTCCCATTCTGTTTTCTCTCAGGATTCTGGAACTTGTTTTTGCAGCACAGGGAAAATTAGTTAGAATGAAGCTTCAAACCTAATTGTTATTTATGATATACTTTCTTTTCATATTGAAAGCATCAGAGACCTCATCATGCTAGTTTTATTTGCTTTTCCCTTAAAGTGTATATGTTAAAAAAAAAAAAAAAACTTACTTTCCGCTTGCATACAACACATAGGTTTTGCATTCCTGAGGCCTTTAGGAACAGTGCTGGAATTGACTGCAGTTGGGGTTTCCTTTGACACTTAACCATGTCATTTGAAAGACTATTTTTAATTATATAGCAAACAGAAACTACTCTTTCTAGTTTTAATTTATTTATAATCATGAAGCCTTGAAGAATGTTAAAAAATGAAAAACTCTTCGTGGACAAGAAGGGCTGTAGTTCCTCACCTCTCCCCCTTTGCAATATAATGACGACAGAATACCAAGAAACAGAATGAACACAGTGTACAGCTTGACCTTGACACAATCATGTCAAAGAGCAGAGGTAATGTAAGAAACTCATTCAGCTTTCCATGTGCTCCTCTTGGAGATTGCACAGTATAGTGAAGGGTAATTCTCTGAGAAGGAAGCAGAAAGCAGAGACTCCTATATATGCATGTTATATACATCTCTGTGTGTATTAATGTGTGTAAATTAGTATATGTTTTTTACATTTTACATTAGTTGTGTAAATTAGTAAATGTTTTACATTTTTAATTTACACCACTAAGAAATCTTTTATTGGCTTTCAAACTCACTCTGAGTGAATGTGCATAACCAATTCACACCTACACTATGCAAAATTCACCTCTTTTCCCTCTTATCCAGTTTGTGGATTGTTGCCAGAACACTTTCATCATGTCATTCTAGGATGCAAAAATCTTCAATAGTTCTCCGTGGCCTGTAGGACCAAGTCCAAACTCCACAGTTTGTCATAATATTGCATTATTATCCCACTGTGAATTTATCCCCGCATTTGCCTCCACTGGAGTCCTCTCCCCAGTGACCCTCAAGCGCTCCTGCTCTTGCTCAGACTTCCTTCCTTCTGGTTCCTACACCCTTCATGAATTCACATGGAACTCACTGCTCAAGGGCCACTCAAGCCTTCACGGATTTCCCACTTCTCTGAACTACTGTACCTTTCATCTTTCTGTGACCAGCTTTGGTACTTCTTCACATACTACTTCACATTGTTTCTTAATTGATTCATATGCATATATCAGCCTCTTCTGTTAGACTATATTCTCAGAGGAGGTAAAAATTCTGATTTTTTTATCTTTGTTATACCCATTATACCTACTGATGCTGTATACACTAAAGCAAAGTTAAATATTTGTAAGTATATTATAAAGGAGGTTTTTAAAGCTGCAATTTCCCTTTTTCTTCTTTCTTAATAAAGGTTTATTTTCCCATATTTCTCAAAGAAGCTTATAGATTACTATGAGTGAGATAAACAGATGTGAGAACCAGGATGTACCTTTGAATGCATGCTTAAGACCCATGCTATCTCTCCACTAATAAAGAAAGGAAATAATACAGTATTGGTTTCATAGCTCTTCTCAGACAAACTCTCTGGGACTAGAGTGACTAGCATGATAAAGTCACACTCTCTGCAGCCGTTCCCCATTGCAGGGGATGGGGACATGGCGGGCAAGGGCAAAGTGAAAACATTATTATGATAACATCATGCTAGATAACTTTCTCCCAGGTCTGTTTCCTGCTAGGTAAGACCAAAATGAAATTTAGTCTTGATATTCACATGCCAAACATCCTCAGGTAGTTTATTTAATGTAACCCTGTGAACTGAAGTTTGGGGAGCTACTTCAGGAGTAGCTCTTCCCAGGAGACTCTCTGTACAGAGTCCGGTACCACGCGGGCAGCTTTCTATCACATTGGCTCTGAAATTCCAAATGAAGTTGGTGTGGAATTTTCCCAACGATAGCAAGCTACAGTGGTCCATTTCATAATGCTTGGGACCCAAACTCGGAGAGTAAGATGTTGGGAGAAGAGTTGAAACGTCTTAATGGGCATGTCTATGTGCAAAGTTTTCCACCACCCTTGCTTGTGGCAACTGTGAAGGTGGGTCACACCTATAAGAGTTGCCCATCAGGTAAAGTTGCCAGACAAAATACAGAGCACCCGGTTGAATTTAAATTTTAGATAAACCACAAATAGTTTTTTAACATAAGTATCTTCCCCAAATTGCATGGAACATACACTAAGAAATTGTGATTATCTGAAATTCAAACTAAGCATCAAGTTTGTTAAATCTGGCAACCATGTGGACAGATGATTAAGATATTTTTGTCATGGCAGAAGCAAATAATGTTTGCCATGGAATTGTTAGGTACCTTATCAAAAATACATCTCCTATGGGCCTATCAAATATTATAATAAATATAATAGTATAAATAAATATTATACTTTCCTTCTAGTAATCAAATATCAATAATATAACATTTGTCTAAAATATGAACTATACTAGAAGAAAATAAAACAATACCACTACAGAAAAACTTCAATTTCTCTATCTTTTCCATTTCATCTCACAGGTGAAAATACTGATTACTTTGGTCCAGAGGAAATTCAGAAACAAGAAAAAAATAATGTCAAATTCAGCATCTGCAGGAAATCATGAAAAGAAGTATACATCTCATTTTTAAGGAAGTATGTAACAAATATTGTCGAAGCAATTTCTGAAAAACCTTCTCGGTTCCAGCTAAGTCAGTAGTCTTACACTGGGCTTCTTCCCACCTCTCTGACAGTCTTAAGTAACTTGTCTGAATCACCAACCTCAGGATGCAGACTGCATATCACATATGAGCATCAAGGGGGCCAGGAAACCTGCAGTTCAAATGTCTTAGATGGTTCTCTCTCACTGGCTCTAGTTCTCTCTAAATGACAAAGATCTGTTCCAGAGTTCTCAGCATGGTTGTTTGTCATCAGTGAATAAAACTCCAAAGAAAACAAAACACATCACCCAATTTGGATCCTGCTCAGTAAAAATTGATGTCGTTAGTGACTGTGAAACTGGTTACTTTTCCATTACTGATTGTGTTGGGGTGACATCTGATAAGGCATGTTATGCCATAATCCACACAAAAAGGCCACCGAGAAGATCAACAAGGATAGTGACAGCTTAGCCAGAGATCTGGAAAGAGCCATGTGCATAGACACGAAGTATGTAGCCAGCAGAGCTGACCTCGTATTGTTTAACTTGGAAGATTCACACTACCAATCCCATGGTTTTGGTCAAAATGTTAAAGTGTTTACCTAAAAATTTTTGACTGGCAAGTTGATGATTGATTTATAAATTAAATCAGGTCATCATGTAGACACTCAAGTGCTAAATATGTGCTGGTTGCTGTGCTTTCTTAAAGGTTAGGGAGGCACTCAAAATGAGAGCTGGTTGGAAAGATCAACTAAAAATTACAACTTAGCGGAACTTAAGTCCTGGGGAGTTCAGGTTAAACTGGGATTGGCTTTATTTACCTAGACTAAGTTTTTCCCAAATTAAACATATTATTTAATCATGTATTTTACTTTGGAAGCATCTTAGAATAGTTGAAAAGTATTATTTTCTATTGATTCAATTCCATTGACTGGAAATGTTTTCCAGAACCAATCCTGTTTCTGAAACCAGAGCGGCTTTCCTCAGCCTTCGCAATCTCTTTCCAAAGTTCAAAAGGGGGTGCCACCTGGTGGAAATGTACGAGAATTTATTTTGATTACAGCTGGGCCATGTAAAAGCTGGACTTTTTTTCTCTTTAAAAAATATATATCTTTACTTTCGATCAGTAAACAGAAGTTATTTCTAGCACTTCAAAAAAATAGAGTTTATTTTTGTAAATTATGTAGTTAACCATCAATGAGAGCTGTCTTTTGCCAGAAAGATTAGGAAGGTGGAAAGACCAAACTGAGAGAGCAGCCTGTTGCAGCAAAGGGCTCCCTGAGGCAGCAGCAATGTTAGGTCACCTGGCGAGAGGCGTTCCCAAAGTTCCACCTGATTAACTGAGGTGATTTTCCATCCATGCCAAGTCTGGGTCCTGCTAGGATTTATTCAACAGTCCAAAACTATGCTCTATTTCCTTCCTAAGAAATAGGAAGTTACAAGGAAGAAAAACACATTTTTAATTAATTATTGCTTATGCTTCCATTTTTTTAATTAAAAAAACATAATTATTGTCTAATTAAAGACAGGAGCAATTTAATTTGAGTACTTTTCCATAGTCATCTGTAATGTTTAAGTTAGTCTCCAAGAAATTAGTCAAATAATCAGTACTGTGGTGCTAAGCAAAGGATTGCAGGAAAAAAATTATTTATTTCTTGTTAATTCGAAGAATAAAAGAGAAAAAGAGCAAGACACAGAAAGCATGTGAGAAAACATGAGGGAAAAAGTGAGAAAGAAAGGAAGGGAGGAGGGAAGGAGAGAGGAAGAGAGGGAAGGAGAAGTTGATAATAATTAGGCCATCCCTGTGGATTTTTACGTCCTTTATAAGCAATACTCACATCTCTGAGAAATAAAAGTGAAGTAGCTTCTTTCTGAGGATTGTCACTTCCATACTTGTTAAGCTTTAAGAAGCTGAGTGACAAATCTTCAGCACATTAGCAGTTTTAAATTCTATAAGGAGAGTAGCTGAATTCTTAGAGAAAGGGTGTAGGGCTATAACTAATGTGTAAGTTTAGGTACTTCTAAAATAAATAGATTTAGAGGAAGTTTTCAGAGACCTTGAAGGCTCTATACACACCCTGACTTACTCCTGAACACTGGCTTGAAAGATTGCTTATTTTAAATGAGCAAAAGGTAATCAGCCATTTCTGAATTTGTTATGTGGAAGCTAAAGCCAAGAATTTAACCTTATTCCACCAGCCTAATAGCTTTTTCAAATAATTATTATGTTGGTAATATCAGTAACATCTTCTTTATTGCCTCCCTGTCACCTTTACAGACTAGATCTGTGTTCATAGGTTTTAGCATACAGCAAGCAGCTCAGAAGCTTCTCGGAGGTAATGCTGACCTGACAGGCTCTCAAGAAAGAAGCCTGCACCACCAGAAACTACTGAGGGTCATGGCAAAGGGGTCCATTCCAGCCTTGTGTTACTTTCTACTAAAGTACCCTCACAGATACACACAAAGTCTCCATCTAGTGCAAAGTGCATCAACTGTGTCCACCACCAACAGATTGCAAGTGTGGTCATTTTCCTCTCAGTCAGAGCCTTGTGTATGAATCTGCCCAGGCATGTGTTATGTGGTCATGCCTAGATTTTATAATGTTTAACAATAGTGAAAGACCAATATATGGTAGCCTATTACCAATGTTTACTAATAGCCTGTTCTTCTCTAATTCTAAGTACACAAAGAATTGTGGTTCTCCATCTCCTTGAAATTGACAATGGCCGATGTGCCTTGATTTGGCCAAAAAAAAAAAAAAAAAAATGTGAGGGAAAATACCATGTGTCATTTGGAGAGGAAGCATTTAATTTCCAGGGCTTAGCTCTTGCCCCTTTTCCCCCTGAAGCTGACAAAACTGAAGCCACACACTGAAATGGAGCCCACCCAGGATGGGGAGGAACGAACCCTCCCACCCGCCTCCACCATAGACCCACAGTGGACATGTAACAGGAGTGGCTAAATAAACTGTGGGTTATGCAATTGAGATGTTTGGCACTTTTTTGTTATTGCAGCATAAACTAAACTATCCTGACTAATAAACTGTCTTTTCCAATAAAGTGAGAAAGAAATGAAAGGCTTAAAATGCAAGTAAAAAGAGACACGTGATTGTGATGAAAATAAAAATAGGTACATTTTTAAATAAAAGTGACAAGGAAATGAAAAATACTGTACAGAGATATAGGATGAGCATTTTGACTGAAAGAATATTTCCAAAGGATAAAGAGTAAGTCATAACGCATGTGAAAAATTCTGTGTACAGCGATTTATAAAAATTAGCAAGAGATGGCAATTTACAAAATTAAAAAAACCACTGTCAATTTAGGAGACATTTAGAAGTTTAGTAAACTAAAGGCTAACCAGGTGAAATACCATTGATAAAATTTACACCACAAGCATAATTTCTGTCTGGTCTAATGGGTTCAAGTGGTATATAGAGACACTGTTAGTCACAAACACTGAACACTTTTGCTTGGAGATGCCGGGGATCGAACCTGGGGCCTCATATATGCAAAGCATGTGCTCTACCACTGAGCTACATTCCCTGACATAACACTGAACACTTTTGTAAAAAAAAAAAAAAAGAAAGAAAGACATATTTGAGAGGAGAATATGCCAAGTTGTAAACCCTTGAAGAAATCAGTTACTAGCCTATTCCATAAAAATGTATTCTAGACTTGAACCTGATGTAGTCACTTTAAACTTGAGAACAAATAGACTTTAAAAACAGCTTTTAAAAGCTAAAATATTTATAAACAAAAAAGCCTCTATACCCCCCTTTTAATCACATATTCATTTAAAGAGAGGAGAGGCATATCCCTTCTCTTTCTTTCATTTTTCTGCTTTTGGTCTTCTCTTTCTCATCTTCTTTTCGTTCTTTGAAGTACAGTTCATTATCTCTTCTCTTCCATGCTCAGACTCCATTTGCTAATCTAACACAGGTCTTTGCAAAACAAACTGAAGGCTAGATCCAGTAAAGGCGAGCAGAGTAGGGTACTTTGTGGCAGGACACTTCAGAGACAGCTACTCTTGCTGGCAAGGCTACAAACAAACACTTTCTCATAAGACATTACTTTTTTGTCATAGAATCGGAAATTCCAGGATGGGGGGGGAGCGGGGGGGGGGGGAAGCTTTAGTAATAGTTTAACTTTGCTCTGAAGTAAAGATAACCACTGCAAGATTTCCAATGAGTCTTTATTTCATTTCTAATTGAACAACCTCAACCAAGGAGATGTCAAAAATTTCTGAGCCCCTCCATTCTACTTTACAGAGATATCCTCATTAGAAAATTCTTCCTTCCATTCAGCCTGCATCTGCCTTGTGGTGACTTTCATTGGTCGGCATTTCTGGTGCTGGCCAGAGGCACTTTGTATGCCAGACGCACCCAGGAGGCAGCAAGTTACCGTGGCTAAGTGTCAGTGCTCTGAGGTCAAAAGATATCCAGGTTCAAATCCCTGGCCCCACTATTTAGTTTCTGTGTGTCCACAGGAAAATTATCAAACTTCTTTATGTCTCAATTTCTTCATCTGAAAAGCGGGGATGATGTGAGAATATAATTAACACTTTCCACATCAAAATGTTGACTTGTACATAAAGAGGGAAATTTGTGTGGGAGCACAGTCTTTGCCACATAATAATCAAGTAATTAAGGTTAGCTGTATTATAAATTCCTCTTTCAGATTACGATCATTCAAATATGTGTCTGTTCTGCAAGCTAAGTATCTCCATTTCCTTTATCACTTAATATCTATTCCTTAAATCTTTAATTTTATATAAAAGCAACAGTTTTTATTATGGAGCAAGAAAGAGGTCCAGAAGGATTTCAGAGTATTTGAGTAAATCACCAAGAAATTCCCTCTCCAGACATAGAAGCCTCGAAATAATCATATTTCAGAAATCACAAAGTATTCCAATTTAATCACTCCCATGCAAAATCATGCAGAAATATTGCTCTTTGGCTCATGTTTATCTAGTGCAAACAGATAAATGCTGTACCTGGTATTCAGATTATGATCATTTGTAATTACTTAAACTTTACTTTCATAGAGTTTTGCCAGCATATAAAAATACAATGTTGGCCAGGTACAGTGGCTCACGCCTGTAATCCCAGAACTTTGGGAGGCTGAGGTGGGAGGATCACTTGAGGCCAGGAGTTCAACGCCAACCTCGTCAACATAGCAAGACCCAGTCTCTGCAAAAACATTTTTTTTTAATTAGCCAAGCATAGTGGTATGTGCCTGTAGACTCAGCTAATCAGGAGGCTGAGGCAGGAGTATTGCTTAAGACCAGGAAATTGAGGTTACCGTGAACTATGATCACGCTACTGCCCTCCACCTGGGCAACAGTGCAAGACTGTGTCAAAAAAAAAAAAATGCAATGTTTTCTGCCTAAATAGTTTTTCTTCAAAATCTTTTCCTCTTCCAAAAGGAGTAAGAAGTATGCAGTATATCAAGCAACATTTCAGAGATTTTAAATAAAACTTTAATTTTTATTTCATTGAAGTAAACAGTTAAGTTTTCACCATCCCTAACCCAAAACAGCACCAATTTGAACCATTTGCACACCATCCCACTAGTTACTTCACCCCATTTGTCTTCTGCATTTTTGAGTTAATTTGATATAAACAAAATTCATCAAATATCAGATGGGGAGAAATTTACCTTAATATAAACAATGTTCATAAACAAATATCAGGTAAAGAGAAAATTGTCCTAATAAAGGACCATTGATTCATACAAACTAAAAATTCATACAAGCTAAATTATGAATTTATTTAAAATACAAAGAACAGTAAGAGAAAAATGAAGACAATGTGATGTTATAGAAGCCAAGAGAGGAGTGTGTGAAGAAGATGGACTGTTAATCAAAGTGGATATCTAGTAAGAGAGCAAATATATTTTCCATCCAACCTCAGTGAGTCGGTGGTGAGAGGATGAAAAGAGTTATGGTATGTCCCTCTATAGAACTTGCTGATTGGAGTCATGGGTGTTGGATTTCATCTGTCATAAGGGAAATTCCGTTTGGGACACATCTGAAATGTTTTATGGATAACAGCCTGTGGGGCCAGCTACTCTCTAACTCAATGACAGTCCGCTATTCTGCTGATGTTCCCCCCTGGAATCAGGCTCTCTTCCTCCTGCTCATCCAATGGGATGCAGGTGGTCACCGAGCTCCTGGGGACATGGCAGGTTATGTGGGTGTGGCAATGCTGTGAGATGAGAGAACTGGTTACACACATAAGTTTTAAGTGCACCCTAGGACACACTTCATATTTCTTCTCTCATCTTGGGGGAGCCATAATTTCTTGTCTCCTGCTACCCTCTAGTCCTTTCTCTGTGTTTTCCTCCACCTGCTTACTGAAAAGGACTATTGAAAGTGAGACGCTAACCTTTCTTTCCAACCAGTGATGGATTTACTCACTTAGAATTGATTTATTAGGAAAGTAATGAGCTGGTGCCAAGGAAAGTACTTGCTACGTTCTATTTATAAAGTAGCTTGGAAACTTTGTAGTTTAGGCTTATTATGATCTAAAATTAATACCTTTCTAGAATTGAGGATCTTCTCCATGATCTCTAAGTGGTAATTATAAATGTATAAAGTCAAAGAGTATTTCCCCATAAAACAATATACTGATTAATTACTTCTATCCTAACAAGATATATCTATAGAAAACTTTAAATGATTGAAAGAGAAAATTATTTTTTTAAAAAAGGCTTCTTAAGATTTAGAAAGTGTCATAAATGCATTTTATTTGCAAAAAGAAAAACTAATTTATGTTAGAAAAAATTCAACATGAATGCCTGCTTCATTTTATGACTACTTAAAAAGGTGGGACAATATTAAGAAAAGGAGACAAAAAGAATAGAAAGGAAGAGGGGAAGATCGGAAGGGAAAGCGAGACACCAAAATAAAAGGAAGGAGATTGTGAAGAAGAGAGACAGTGGAAACAAAAAGTGGGAAAGATGGGACCAGAGTTAAAATTAGGAGAAGTCAGTATTTATTTAAAACAGTTAATTTGGGAAAGATGTTTTTGGTTTACTGTAATTATATCAAGAAGCTCAATTAGTCATCAGAATAAGTTCACACTCAGGCTTCAGTCTTTCTCAAAATTGTTTTCTATTCAAAAACCATGAGACTTATTTCTGAATAGAATTAATGTATTCGGTGAACTCTTTAAAGTACTTACTATATGCCAGAGATATAGGCCTGGCTAGAGCAACTTACAGCTTGTGGAAAAAGTTATTATGTGCTGAAATAGCTGAGATTATAACATTTTCCATTGTAGAAGCTTTCTAAGAAAACCCTCATATTGGCTTTGATAAGTATAACCGAAGTTCAAGCACAAACCTGATGTCCAAGAAAGCCCAAATAAGAATAAATAGTAAAGATCCACAGTTTGGCTCACTCTTAACAGTAGCAAATCTTAAAGGCAATAAAAGAATAAATACATGCAGGAAAAAGGCAAAACATAATCCTTTTAATTTTGAGAGCCCTTGTTTTGCTTTGGTTGTTTTGTTACTTCCAACATGATTCCCTGCAGCAAACTGCTGTACTCTCAGCTCTTCCCAGTGAAATCCCAGACATAGAGAATTATTGACTTTCAAAATTAAAAGTCATTACCCCCTTTCTTGGATCTTTGCCTACAGGCTCAGTTACTATTCACAGCTCTTTGGAAGCTCTTAAATCTGAAAAGAAACGTTTCAAGATTATGGGTCACCTTGTTTTATAGGTGCATTTTATAAATGAAAAGATGCAGTCCCACAAAGACTCAGCTTTTGTCCAGGAAGAATCAGACTAAAGAAACCAAACCTATAAAGTTCTGAAAGGGCATTTGTAGTATCCATGAAGACAACAGCAGCCTGGGGTAAACTATGGAATCTCTGTTCTTTGAAAAATAAGCTCTGTCATAAAGAGAACTGTTAGATATAATTATACAATATAAGATTCTTCCAGGGTTACCTGGGTGTTTCTAAATGGCCATCTCTCTCTTTAAATACCAGGTAAGATTTTCTTCATGAAGTAGGTCCTGGTGCCGATTTCCTCATTGTCACCATCATCATCACCAAAATTAATTATTTATGCTATTTGTTATCAATCATCAATTAAATTAATATGCAAAATAAACCATTGTAGAAGCTCTGTCTGCTAACTGAGTTAATGTGGTACTTGTCAGACAACTACATGTTCTAATAAACCCCGCTAAATTCAAATTAGTAATTTTAGCCAGAGACATTGTATATTGTTATTTCTTTACAGACTACTAAAAGAACTGAAGGTAAAATGCCATTTACCTTATTATATGCAGCACACAGACACAAATATATTTATAAAATATACACATATACATATTTCTGGCTTATAAACTAAATTAGGATAATGAAAATGTATCTAAATTTCTAAACTTTAAAGACCTTTTCCTTACTCTTCCTCCTCTGCTTACTCATCCTCCAGATCCTGAGTTTCCCACCCACTTCCCAAATCTAAGCTCTTTGCATCAAACTGAACCTTAAAAATCCTAAATAAAGTCTGGAATAGAGTGGAGTGGTGAGGAGGGAACATTGTCAATGAACTTAATTCAGGACAGGAGCAGGAGGCTGGCCCTAAATCAACAGACAAATTCTCAATAGCTCCTTGCTGTTTTGTCTGCCAACTCCCATCAAGCCAAAAGAGATTAAGAAGCTTCCAAAAACAATTTGGGGGCAGACTAAAAATGTAGCCAACCAGTAATTTACATGAGTGAGTTATTATAGCTACTCCATGAACACAAATTCTACTTGGAAGACCAAATGGGCAACTTGAAATATGGAGGATTTATAAATCTATAGGAATTTTGCTACTCATCATTTTCTTACCAACTGTTAAAATTCAAATTTTTTACATGTTATTTAGCTTTAAAAATGAATATTAAACAGTATTGACTGTTTCATTCAAAATAGCCTTATCAAAAACACATTGAATCTCATCCAAGCTTAGGCAGTAAACAAATGAGCCTTTTCTATTTTGAAACAATATATGTAACTGATTGCAGGATAGCATTTTTATTACTCTTCTGGGTATATCTTAATTTTGTTTATCAAAAAGGTATAGTCATGCATATGTTAGTTAGCCCAATTGAACCATTCCACAAAGTATACATATTTCAAAACATCATGTTGTACATAATAAATATGTACAATTTTTGTCAATTAAAAATAAA
Organism: Varecia variegata; assembly: GCA_028533085.1. NCBI lineage: Eukaryota > Metazoa > Chordata > Mammalia > Primates > Lemuridae > Varecia > Varecia variegata. The sequence continues at coordinate 67,332,058 of CM052441.1, forward strand.
ATAAAAATTTGCTTTTCTTTTTAAGGTATGACATTGGAAGAGTTCCTATTTAGACATTATAGTTTAAATTTATTTTAAGCAAAAATGCACTATGGTAGAGACCTGGGTGTTGCCCAGCATACAGTCAACCTCTGTCTCTAAGATCTGCCCCACGTATTAGTGGTGATCACTCAGCAGCCACATTTCCCTTCACAACCCCGTGTCCTAGCCAAGCAGGATCGGCCATATTTAAACCAATATGGTAAAAAAGCAGAAATAAAGAACTGAGAGTACTACTTACTCCTGGAATAAGTTCTCTTGTGGCCCAGCTGATCCTGGATTCTGTGAAATGCCCAGTACTTGTCCACAAAAGTCCCTTTGCGCTGTTTTGTTGTGTATTTCTATTCATTTCGACTAAAAGGACATTGACTAAGACATAATAATTTTTCCTCGCAGAATAATCTTCAATTTCACTATGGTTACCAATTAGTTGAAAGGACAGACTTAATAGTTTTTAAAAAATCAGTGCTTGTTATAAAATACCCATTTGGTTAAGCAAAGGATTCTCAATTGCCTTCATACTTTTTTATCTCATGCTCCTTTTGCTTAGGTAAAATATGGAGCAATATTTCTTCCATAAAGAACCATAAAAAGAAGAAGTTGACCAAGAATTTAAAGTTGTCAAGACATATTCTTAGGTTAAATAAAAACACAAAAGAGACTAGGAGATTCTATTTAAAGTGATAGCTGGCATATCCTGAGCACTTAGTGCACATCAGACTCTACTAAAAGCATGTTTTACACATGATCTCATTTAGTCATCACAACCACCCAACCCCACAAGTTCAGTTCTTTTACTAACACCATTTCACAAATGAGGAAACTAAGGCATTGAAAAGTTGCTCAAGATTATGTAGCTGAAAACTGCTAAAGCCAGAATTCAAATCCCAGCAGAGTTGCCTCTGAAACCTGCTCTTAGCCACCAAGTCGTACATTTTAGACAAACAAGCCACAACTAATCATAAACACACTTAAAAAGTATAAATACTGACTTTGTCCTGGAAGAGAAAAAAAATTCTCAGCAGCAGTTTTGTTTTTAAATTCCTCAGTCTATCAGTATTTTTAACTTCTGTTTGATAAAGATTTTCAATATCTTAATAATAATTGACCTCACTGTTTAATATTGTAAAAGAGGTTGTAAACCCCTAAATTCATTTATCTTCAGAACAACGCTGTCAGGAAGTTCCAAGAAATACCATTATCTTTTTGTGACAAATGAGGAGAGTATGGCTCAGGAAAATTAAATGGCTAGTCTAAGAGAAGGGAAAAATATTTATCAAAAACCTAGTATGTTCACAGACCCTGCAAGGTACTTTTTGAATAAGTTACCTCAGTTAGTTAAAGTAGCAACGGCATAAGGTTTGCATCTCTCCTGTTTTATAAAGGAGGAAATAAAAGTTCCCTGTGGCTCAGTTATTGGGGCCAGAGGTGGAATTCAAGTATGCCTGATTTCAATTTTTAGCAATTATTAATATTTATCAAGTGCCTTTTCCTGTGTGCCAAGTACCGTGCTAGCTGCTCCATCTGTCAGGAAGGGAAGTATAAAAATGAATAAAACAGACCTGAGCATCAAAATAGTATCTCATTCTAGTGTCCAATAAAACGATGCAGTATTCCCAAGGCATGTGGATGTAAAGACTCAGAATGAAAAACAGAATTCAAACTGTCATTTACTGAAAGGATCTCAGGCTTCAGAATCCAAGGGAGGACAGGAAGAAAAAGTAGAGGGAGTTGAAAATTCAATACAAGCACTGAACCCAAAAGAGAAAAGGGTTAGTGCTGAGAGAATGGGAGGAAGAAGGAAATGGGATGATGGGATAAACATCGCAAAAAGAATTTTTTTTTTGGAGGCGAAGAGGTCCAAACTTTGTCTAAAGAGTTGTTCTACTACTTTCTTTGCTCCTCTCTTCCTCTTCATTGGTCATAACCATCCCCACTATAAAGGGATAAGAGAAGGAAGGACTTATAATTAAGCTAAAGGAACTGGCTGTAGCACTTTGATCATTTCCATATTGGTAGATGGTTATGTAATAGCATTCTTCACTGAAAACTTCATTGCTTGTTTTTTGCTGAAGTAGATAGTAAATATGTAGCCAAGAAATGGTGGTCTGAAACAAATACCACAAAGAATTTTATTCTTCCTTTTGGATGTGTCATGGTACACTAGATCTACAAAAAACAATTAATACTTTCTTCATACTTATTTAACACTCTCAATAGCATTACCTAGAGAAACCATCCCAGCCTAAAACTGAAAAAACATAGGGAAGAAATCTGGTGCTGTATCACTTGAAATATTTTTTTATGTGTGTATTTATTCATCTATTCCTTTAGAGTTATCTCTGGAAAATATTACATTCTAACGATTCCAAAAATTAATGTTATCCTGACAAAACTATGAAAGCCTTTTAAATAGTCCAATAATGATTTATAGCTAGTTTGTTTTCCATGTGGAAAAGTAACAAGTGAACTATTTACACAGTAGCTGCTTTCCTCATTCATCTGGTTTGGATCAAATTAATACCATTTTTGGATGAAAGTTATCATGAACTTTATGTTTCTGATGCACAGTTGCATTTACTAGACATTACACAATTATATTCATCTATGCTTTTGGCTACTTCTGCTCCCTTGACATCAAAATAATATAAAATACTTCTGCCCATTAGGTAGAAAATTGCAATTATTCTATTCCAGATAGCAAATGAGCAAAGAGATAACCAACTTCTAAATGGCAGCAGTTTTTCCATGAGAAAGGCTGATCTGAGAGGGTGACTACCAAATCAATGTTCCTGTCTGTAATCTACCCTTTGAGGGCAAGTTCAGTGCTACCGGGAGCACCCAGTGTGCCTAGAGCAGCTTTGAGCTCCTACCTACTTACACCCACGCTCTCTCCCCCATAAGTGATGCTTTCTGGGACTGGATATGAACAATCAGAAGACTTAACTGCCTACAGACCTCTGTGCTATTGTCATTCTTTTTCAAATCTAGCCATGAAATCAAAATAAATGTTTCTGAGAATAAAATTGCAAGCTGGCATAGAAAGTGATTATCTTTCATTTGTGTTACAATATACTAATATACAGAGACATACGTTATGCATATGTGTGCTGTGTCTTGCTGTCTTCAATCTGAGATTTATAGATGGACATATAAATTATAGTGTATCAAATATGAATCAATAATGGCAAGTAACCAAAGTCAATGTTTTAGAAAGATATGATAATGAAATAATTCTTTCCTAAACTATTTGAGTTTGTTATTTATTAATCCTGTGTAAGGCAAGAAGCCAGGAAAAAGGATTTGTCACCACCACACTTGGGACCTCTGATAAATTTGATCCGTGCTGAGATGCAGTCCAGGCTGAACATGAGCTCAGTGTTTTTTGTTTTTCTTTTTGTTATTTCCTCCATGTCCTGCTTTTTACATTGTTCTTACTCCTCTATCCACAAGATTATGTCCAAAACGAGATGAAATGAGAACAGGGCCAGAATGATTTGCAAGTTTCTTCTTTGGTTGATTCAATTTCTTTTAAATTATACCATTTAGTTCCATTAATGCCATTGTTTTAAAGTTACAGGTAAATTACCTGATCACGATAAGAATTACTTCCCTGCAATTGCTCAGGAGTTCTAAAATTGACTTTTATTGAAATAAGCAAGGAAACAAAAAAGAACTAGATTATGTGCTACTCCTTTGAGCACAAATAGGCAATCTAAAATTGATTAATCAGAAACAATGACAGATATCATGTAACACACAAATTTTTCTATTTTCAGTCTTATTTATGTTGAGATCAACATATCAATTTATTATATTGCTGGAATTCCTTACTTTCAGCTCAGTTTTATCCTTTGCACAAATATTTCTAAAAGTTATTTTGGAAAAAAATCAGCATTTTTTTTCTTTGTAGAAAAACATAGAGAACTTTACCAATTAATAAAGAAAAACAGAGACAAGGGTGTGATCACAAAGTGCATTCTGACCTCCAACTGTCAGCCTGGGTAAAAATAGTCGTTTTTCTCTGATCCCTGGCACACATACATGCCCAGTCCTGATGCCTTGTGTTCCAGAGTGCTGGTGCTGTCCTACTCAGTGTTCCTTGAACACTCCCCCTGACAGCCACCTATTCTGTACCCCTGGATTTGTCTTTGCTTCTCTTGATCTGGTCCCACACCCTTTTCAAATAACTTTGATTACTACCTACTCTGTCAAATAGGCATAGACGGGGCCTATCTAAAAATGATTCAAGCCATATATGACAAACCCACAGCCAACATCATTCTGAATGGGGAAAAATTGAAAGCATTCCCACTTCGAACTGGAACCAGACAAGGTTGCCCACTGTCTCCATTAC
>CM052441.1:67336953-67352413 GCA_028533085.1 Varecia variegata
GAGTGCGATGTGCACTGTTGGGGGAATGGACACCCTTGAGGCTCAGTCTCGGGGGGGTTGGGAGGGGCATGGGCAATATACTTAACCAGAACGGTTGTACCCCCATAATAAGCTATAATAAATAAAAATAAAAAAAAAAAAGAGTTAGGTGACCTATGGTAATAACTATCTCATGTCATGGGCTCTAAATCACCAATTTTGGAACCCATGCGCATGTACTAAGTTTTCGTCGAAACTTGGTGGTGTTCTGATCTTATACCTAGACTTGAAACCCACAAGAATGCTCATGAGACCTTGGGTTACTCCTCTGAAACACAGATAAACTTGCAGTTTATCTTCCAAGGACTCACCCAGTCTTCAGAGTTCATGGATGTTATCGCGGGACTATCTGTGAAAGCAGGAGCCTCATCTTAGTTCCAGGCTGTGGGATGTGTAAGTTTGGCCCAACAATTCTATTTTCTAGTCAACAGCATGTAGCTCATTGCAGAGTCTTATCATGTAGTTCTCCTATGAATAAAAGGCTTGAAGCTAAAATTCTGGATAACATGATTATTAATGAATGAGCCCATGGAAAGAAACCAATGCAGAAGATTAGAAGAAATGGTCAAGAATAAACAAAAAACATCAAGACATAATGTTGCCTTAGAAACCAGAGATAAAAGTGTTCTAAAACAGGTAAGAGGAAAACGTGCCTAAAATGGCTAATACTAGGTTCTTTTTAATGAACTTGAGTGTTTTTAAAAAACAAAGATGACTCTTCTTCCTATTCCCTTTCTTGCTTAGGCAATTCAGACCCCAAGCCATTAGGTGATCCCAAGCAAAGCAGGGGAGCTTGGTGGCCCCAAGATGGTGTCAAAACCTGAGCAGAGTGAGGAAGGTGTCTGTGTTAGAGGCTGCCCCATGTGAGGTACTGGGGCCCAAGTAGTGTGAGGAAAGTGCCTACGTAGAGGAGCGTGGCCAAGCCTGTGGTCTTAGAACCCAGAGCAGGGCTAGGAAGGCATCTATGCAGTGAAGGGCATCTGTCACAGGAGCAACAGGAGACTGGTTACATGCAGAGGAGTGATCAAACACATAAATATGTTAAGGATAGTGGTAGTCATTGAGGGAGAAGGGAGTTAAAAATGTAGAAACAGAGATAACTAGGATGAGCCCTGCGATGTCAGATTGGAATTGGGTGTATTAATGTGAACTCATGCATTTCAACATACATATAGGTAGACATAAAAATAAATATAGCTTTGTCCATCACCTGGAAACAGCAACATCCAATAGCAATAGGCAGATCTAATCCTCAGATTTTTACTTCAATTACCATTCTTCAACAAAAGGAGCCTTGGAGAAATGGCTGACTTCGTGGCTGAGGCAGGGAACCTACAGGATGAATGAAACATGTTGCTGTGCCAGAAAATTCAAGAACAAACATGTTATAGCAGAAAATAAGAAAATGTTCAAAGAATGGAGAGGATTTTTTTTAAAGGAACCAGAAGCAAGCTTAAGGTTCATAGAGCCATTGACTAAGTTAAAGACAATTTGAGTATCAAAACAAATAAGTACAGTAATGGATCATAACTCATTGAGCAAAATAGGAAACTATGAATTCACAATGATATAATTAAAAAATTAAATGTTTTATGAGGAACAGGATTTTACATAGTTTTAAGCCACATTCCTATAAAATATTTATTAATTACAAGGGAAAAGGAAGAACTTTATAGCGGAGTAGCCTAGCAGATACCATATTAGTCAGAGTGATAAAAGTAAATACTATTCATAGGAAAAATAAAAATGTGTGCCACCTCATAGGATCCAGATAAAAGAATATAACTTCTGTCATATTCCTGCCAAATATGCATAACCTGAATCTAAGCAGGAAGAAACATAAACTAAATTCAAATTGAGAGACATTCTACAAAGTAACAAAAAAAAATCCACATGGAACAAAGTCATAAAAGACAAGCAAGGACTGAGAAATTGTTTCAAATTGGAGGAAATTAAGAGATACAACTAATTATATAATGTACTCTGAACTGTATCCTTTTGCTACAAAGAACGTTGGAACAATTGGGAATCAAGTGGAGTCCGAGGATTAGATGCATTAGATGTATATTAGTAAAGTACCCATGTTAATTTCCTGACCTCCATGAATGTATTGTGGTTGTATTGATGAATATTTTTGTTTGTAGGAAAAATAATCCAAACTATTTGGGGTCTGGGATCAGGGGGGTGATGGAATGTCATATCAGCAACACACTCTTAAATGATATAGAGCAAAAAGGAAAAGGCTTTATACTTGCAAATTTCTGTAAATTTGAGATTATTTTAAATTTTTAAAAAGTTGGCTTTTAAATAGATTCTCTTAAATTTTCTGTCGTTAGCTAATCTAAATGATTTTACTGGTCGACTAAAAGATTAGCAAATATGGTAATCAAAATGTAAAAGGTGAAATGAATTTTAATAATTTAGAATTCCAGATCCTGGACATAACTCCATTTTGATTGTTCTTAGTGTTGCAATGTCACCAGTAAATAAATAATAAAAGTAAAATTGTAAGATAAAATGTATCTGTGTCATTCAACATGTTAGGACTTTCATCTCTAAGAAATTGAACATTATGCTAGAGAAACTATAGATTAAGCTAGTGTGTCATTCCTATATTATTATGCCTGTAACAACATGGTGTGTTTTTATTTGAGTATTATCTATTTTTCCTTTATTTTATAGATTGAAACAATATACTATATACTTTAATACTATAAACAGTATTAAATATAGATAATACAAAGCACACTCATTGAAAAATGAGCAAATATATTTCCTAATCATGGAATTAAGATATTTCATCCTCTGGTATATGAAGAGTGAACTAAATGAGTATATTATGAAAAGACAAAGATTGACACATTACAGCAGTCCTATGTTTTTAGAACAATTAAGAAGTTCTCATGTCAGAGATGGGAAGTGAATTATTTGATAATGTCTCTATTGTTTCTTAGGAATTTTTGACCTGAAGCTAATGTAAAGTCTGTTAATTGAACACTTCAGCTGGCTAAATATTGTTTAACCAAGGAATTCAGAAATATAAGAGCTCTCTGATGACTAGGTTGTCTGGAAATGTAAAAGTTAAACAATGGAATAAAAAATTATGAATTTTTTAAAGGGAAAGGACACAAGCCAACATGAAGTGAGGAGTGGCTCTAGTATAATATTGATGACATCACCACCTTTAGTAGGACAGTGTACAGCTGAAGTACACAGTTACTGAGAGAATACTAAAAATATAGAGTCCCTTACTTGTATGGAGTTTGTAATTCCTGGGCTTTCTTTTTAAAATCCATATCACTTGGAGGTTTTTCTCAAAAGTTTTAGCCTTGTCCTACCTACAGACAGGATTAAGTATAGACAACTTCCTTAGAATTCTTAGAATTTGGGCACATCGATGATTTGTTGGAAAGATTAGAAAGGATGGTTGGGAGAAGGGCAACCCTAGTTTTTTTTTACTTGGGGCCAGTTGAGTACAGTCTTGAGATAGGTTAATTTTACTCTGTTCTGGGGCAAAACCTGAACAACCAATGTAATGTTGGCCTGTAGTCCAGCAAGTGCAGGATGATGGCCACAAAGGAGACTGGGCCCGAAAGTGTTGATGGATCAGTGTAAATCCATCACCACTACTCAGAAAACAACTCCAAGGACATGTCCTGCACCACCCATGGATAAACAGTGTCATCTACAGTAGAGGAAACTAGGATGAAAACAAAACAAATCCACTGCTTCACAGTTTTGCTCAGGATCAGTTCTAAATAAGCCTGGGGAAAACTGAAAAACAGAAACTGAAAATCATAGATGTATATTTTTAATTATTATTTTCTTTTGGAAATAGAAAAAATAGTGATTACAAAACTACAGGAAGAAAGTGGGATTTAAAATATTTTTTATTTTTCTTTGAAATATATTATAGATCAAGGCATGTGTCTGATCTATTATCTCAATAGTAATTCAATAATCATAATACACAAAAAGCAAAAACTGTATTAGTAAATGAAGAGAATAATGATATACTTATATTAGATCATTTATTCCTGAGGTACTCTTTTAGTGAAAATATCTAGAAGAGAAAGAGAAGACCTTAGTATTAAATTAGTTCCATTTTTTAAGTTACATGTAATTGCCTCAATGCATGGATTCACTTTTACTAATCTATACCTACCAATATAGAAATGAATATATTACTTCTCACTCCATCCATTCTTTGATGTTTTTCAGAAGTATGAAAAATTACCTTACTTCTTAATGAGATAATACCAAATAGTTTTTAACATTCTATTGCCTAGAATGTGTTTTACTGTTTCTGAAATGATAATATGTAGTTTTATTATGAAGAATCATATGTCTTTCAACTTTATATACTTTAGCACAATTGTTTCTTCATAAGTTTGAGTTATATATAGCATAGGGAGTTTGTTTTTCTACATAATATGTCTTGGTCAAATTAATAAAGTGAAATACAATGTTACATTTTTACTGTCAAAAAGGAAAAATGATAACTACAATAATAAATCAAACAGTAGACATTGTACTTTGCAAGTTTTTTATAACAATAACCTTATGATGTTGCTTATTACTGTTGCCATTTTATAGGTGAGACATTTGGAACCCAAAGAAATTAAAAATTATATTAAAGAGTTAGTAAATGGTAAGGCTGGATTTTATATTATTTCAACATAAGCACATTTTTCCACTAAAATATACCCCCCCTAAATCATGAGATATCATCTTTGCAAGATTCAAAGATGATCTTTTATCTTATACAATTGTGTGTTGTTAAGAAACATGAAACTCATAGGCAATGCTCTGGACAGCAAGGAATATTTCAGTGAAGATAAATTTAGAGATATGTGTTTTAGTTTTAAATAATTATCAAATAGTATTTATAAGCTAATACCAATTTTCAGGACATGAGTTTTTTTCTCCACTTAGAAACTAATAAGTTTACTAGGAAAACGAATTCTGTGAATTTATATATCTCGTGCATTTGCAATGGAAACAGAGCCTTCAAAGATTTCTTGCCATTATTTTAAGATGAACAGCTCAGGACACATACTAAAGTGTTACTGGGAAAAAGGCTTCAGGGAGCTGGGCATATTTTTCTTAAAATATAATTACTTTCTTCAATTTAAAAATTTTCCCATTATTGGAATATATAATTTTTCATGGTTTCTGGTCTCATTGGAAACTGTAATTGATATTGCTACAATATGTCCATTAAAATACTATTTTACTACTTAAATAATTTACTTAGTTGTAGTTCTAACTTTAGCTATTTAAACACTTTCACTAGCTATCTGGAGAAAGAATATTGGTCACTAGTTGCCTAAATAAACAAAAAGGAAGCATTTTAATCACCCTTAAAACAAAGGGTCTAAATTTGTTCATGTTTTCCTTCTAAGTCTTTTTCTTAAATTTATTTAATAAATAAAATTAATAAATTTAATAAAATTAATAAATTAAATTTATTAAATAAATTATGAGGACTTAAAATGAAGCATCCCCTTAGAACACACATTAGACATGGTGGCCACATGTGTCACGGTAACTTGCTCTAGTAACAGTTGCTTTGCTGATGAATTTATTTCTCTTCTTTCACTGAATTTTAGGATATTATTTTGATTGAAAGTTGAATATTAAATTTTAAAATTAACATTGCACCCACATTATTAGTAAAGCGACTGTGGTACTTTAGGCCGTACAAGGGGCTATAGTACTATAAACGTACTATTTTTTTTCACTCTCTTACAAGATTAAGTATGTTTCAGCAAATGTATAGGAAATTAGGTCTGTGTTTTTATGTTTAACAATAATTGGTACCAATATTCACGAGATTCTTTTTGTGCAGATGGGTATATTAAGTAGGCCAAAAATGTTCTTGTTTTAATTTTGGGTGTGAATTTGTGGGAGAGTCATTTAATCTTTAGATTATTTTTTCTTCCTTCTCTTGTTTTGCAAGACAGCTTGGGAATGAAGGAGAGGTGAAAATTGATAGCACTTTGGTGAAAGCCTTCAGCAGAGGCAGCCAAAACTTGTGAGTGGGAATTCATATATGAATAACTAATTTCCTACGTTCTCAATTGTTATAGAGTTACCATATCTGACACTTGTAACAGAAATATTTCTTAAATGAAGAGATCTTTCAAGGGACTACTTTCTGCAGTTCAGAGTGTAAATATTAATATTTTTCAATCCTTGAACGTTATTTATTTTAGAGGTGAAAGATGTTTGAATCATAAAATTTTTCACATTTAAATGTCAAATAAAAATTAATAAAACTTACTCATAAATTTAAACCTGTCTTCTTAAGTTTTCTTAAAGACATTTATTAGCTCAAATGAGCTCTGTTCTTCTTGCTCCTCTTCTACCCATTTTTGAACATAAACCTGAGTAATGGTGTGAACTAAATATTTTTATTTCTGTGTGGAAGAAGGGAATATATTATTTTTAGGAAGGAAAGAAAGAATAGCACACATTTTAACATACAATATAGCTTCTTATTCCATGAAATACTTCCATGAAAGCTGTACTTTGAACAATAAAGAAAAAAGGAAATTCTCAGATTGAGTCTGGGAACAGATTTTCATTTGGGTCAGGCTTACATGGTTTCCTCACTTCTAGTCACTTGGCTAATCTCAGGAAAACATTTTTTGATTTTTCATATTTTAACAGTAACTAGCCTCATCCTTTTAGTACAATGTCACAAGCATTTTATTCAAAGTCTAATCATTTCCCCAAATCACCCACTTATTTGTATTTTCATTCATTTTTCTTTGTGTAGGTCTACAAAATATACATTGTAACTTTCACCAACTAGTAAATGTTCTGTTCATATCATACTTTAGCATATCTTTTTGTATTCCTAAAAAACAAAGCAAATTTTATTATAAAACTACATAATTAATAATTCATAAGCTTGTTACTGCCAATATTGACTGTACCTTTCTATTTATCATATATTTGGAGTGGCTGTTTCAGTAGCTACAATCTCCTCCCTCTTTGCTAGGAATTCTATATTTCAAAAATTAGTATATTGGTCTCCATTTGAACTTAAGGTTATCTGGCTTCTACATCATTTCAGTATCACAGAAGTCTCTTCTGAAGGTGAGGAGAAATTTTGTTTTTTAAAAAAAACATGTTCCATAATAATGACACAAATATCTAATAAAATAAAAATAGTTTAGTCATAAACTGTTTTGAAATTTAAAAAGACACTAAACATTTAAACAGAAAGCTTCATCAGTTTCTTTTTTCAGAAGTAAATGGAAACCACTTCATTTTCTTTAAAGCATTCACGCTCAATTTCATACCCAGAATCTCAAACTGTACCATTTTGAAGCTTTGAGTTGTTTAAACATTCAACTACTGTAGATATACGTCACTATTTTTGTAATTAGCCTTTCAGAAATTGTTTTTTTCCTCTTTGGTGAAAGCACAAAAATCCCACTGGGACGAAAGGAAGTTGGTAATGTTCATCACATAAAGAATAGGTCCACATGCCTGATAACTTGGTGGAGCCAGACAGGAAATACCAAAGAAAGATTTAACTGTAAGACAGATCTTGATTAACGTCAGTGTTGTTAGTACTTTGTCTTTTTTTCCCAATTGTCTGAATTATGGAATCTCCCTTTCAAAGGTTGAGGTGAAATTTTATAATTCATTTTTTTTATTTCCTACAAACTTTTAAAGCTAGAAAAATGGTAATTATTGAGAGAGCTAAAAAGTTAAGCTAACTTTTTTTCTGAGTGTGCATGATACTATAACCACCAGCTGAAAAGTAAATGGAAAATGTGGTCAATCAGCTATGTGTTTTACAAGCAGAAGAATACTCTTTTCAAAACACAAATCAACTTTGAAACTTTCTGTCATTTCTCATTACTCTTGGGATAAAGACCAAAATCCCAACCAAAAGACCAAAAACCTACAAGGTTCCTTTCTCCTCTAACATTACACTCTCTAAGCTCCTCCACACAGGGGCAATCCCTGAACAAGTTGATACATCTACCTGGACCAGACTCCACTACCTTTTTCATTGTCCAATTTAACTCAGTTGTTACTTTCTCAAGTTTTTCCTGTCCCCATTGATAAGATCCTTTGCTTAATGCCAGTCTCACTAGTTAAACTGTAAATTCCCTGAAGGCAGGAACAATATCTGGCTTTTTGTTCAACCTTGGGTCCATAACATCTGTTATGGGCTGAACTGTGTGCCCCCAAAATTCATGTGTTGATGTACCTCAGAATGTGAGTACATTTGGAGATAGCATCTTTAAAAAGGCAATTAAGTTAAAATCAAGTCGTTAAGGTAGTTTCAATTCAATGTAACTGGTGTCCTTATATGAAGGGGCGATTAGGGCACAGACATGCACACACAGAGGCAATACCATGTGAAGACACAGCAAGGTGGCCATCTGCAAGCCTCAGAAGAAACAAACCCTGCTGGCACCCTGATCTTAGACTTCTAGCCTCCAGAATTGTGAGAAAATATGTTTCTGTTTGTTTAAGGTACACATTCTGTGGTACTTTGCCATGGAAGCCCTAGAAAACTAAAACAACATCTAACATAAGGCCTAGCACATAGTAAATAAACATTTTTGGATGAATCAATTAGTGATATAAACCTGGATTCTAATTCTACCACATTTTAGTTGCATGATGTTACTCAACTTTCTAAAGAAATTCTCTAAGCCTCACGGTCCTCTTTTATAAAGCTGGGACCAAGAAACCCCACAATTTATTGCATTATTGAGAAGCTTAACATTATATTTGTAAAATCTTAGGCGATTTTGTTGGCATCAACAGCATGTATTTACGCTCCTTCCACTTCTCTTAAAAGAGAAGAATGAATAAAAAAAAGTTAACTTCTTGGCAAAGTTTATTAAATAAAAGGGTAGCCCTTAGTGATAGCATATGCAAATTTATATTTAGTTTTGCCTTTCAGATCCCAAATATTTAAAACCTAATCAAATGGTCAAACAGTGAAGATTGTTTTATTCTTCAAATCTTTGACAACTCCATTTCACGAATTTTCATTATAGATGGTAATAGTTAAATTATCATCAAAATTCAGAAGAAGGCCATCTGAATTTTATCCAGAAATAGATATGTACTTGTTCCTTGCCATTATTCCAGAATGGTCAGTTCCTCCAGGACTCCCGGCCCCACTGCTCTGCTCCGTGTCAGCACAAGGAATCCAAGAGAGGCTCAGGACTAGTGCAAGGCTGTGCTTCTTGTTTCTGTGCAAGTCCCCTACCCTTTTGGGAATTCCTGGGCTGTTGTGTTTTGTGTTTCATTTATCCTTATGTGATAGAAAATCACTATCTTTTACTGTATTGTTTGCTTGTCTTTATTAGAACCAACTGTTACTAGTTAGGAAAAAAAAAAGTATGGAACTCACTTAAAATCCTTTGGAAAAAGTAGGAAAAACTTTCAAAAATCAGCACTTTTCCTCAGTAAGTCCACTGGGGAATATGCTGGATTAGCCAAATGTGACAGCTAGCCAACATGCCAAAAAATACAGATATTAAGTAAAGTAAGAGTTTATACAAAGGAAGATTTTAAAAAAATAAAAACAGAAAGAAGACAGCAGCCATTAACCAATAACCCAGTCGCACTAGTCTGTATGGAAAGCTTTACTGTTTAGGTCTCCATCCAGGTCCACTAGGATCTGAGAGAATGATAATAAAGGCTTTCTTTTCCAATCATTGAGCGTACTTTGCAGCTGTCATCAAGCATGGGGCCAGGGTCCACATCTTTCTATAGCCATTCTGCTTTCAGGTCTTCATGAAAATACCAAGCCATTTCTATTTCTATGCTCATTCACTTAAACTTATCAGCTTTCCTAAAACTGACCACTTCTGGATTTGGACAGTGGTTAAAAAAAAAAAAAAAAAAAAAAACCAACTCCACTATGTTTCAAATCCTAAACACTCTTTCAGTGGGTAAACGTGAGCAGTCAGTCCTCTCATGCGCTCCACTTTGCCTCTCAACATTCTGGCCAATGGCAGGCCAACTCCAGCTCCTTAGAACTCAGGGCTCCCCGCCCTACTGCAAGCAGACTAGGCTGCATACTCCAATTCCAAGAAACACACCTTTGTTCATACTGCCCCAGGATATCAGGATTATGCTGGTTACAAACAATACAACAAACTAGAACAGGTAATATGGTTACCCCATATTAGCTTCTTTTTTTCCCTATATTACTTTGTGCTTTCCCTACCAGTGCTTTCTAGAATTATGATCCAAATAAACTGCCTCTTCTATAATTCTAGTCTCCAAGTATGCTTTTAGGGGAGCACAACCAAAGACGATGGTGAGGGGAAAGGAACATGTATTTATGCAATCTCCTTATCACATAGTCTGCTAGGGACGTTGAGGCCAAATTCTGATTGCATTTGTTGAAACAATCCCCCATTTTATTATAGTTTTGGGGTTACCATTCAGGATTTTATCAGGCAAAAAACAAAATCTATAAATATAAAGTAGGAAAGGGTTTAATTCAGGGAATTAGCAGGTCACATATCCATGGGAAGGGCTAGGAGAGCAAAAGTCAGAGAAACTGCTGAGAGAGTTCATGAAATTGATAAATGCCCAAATCACAGTGTAGCCCCCACTTCTCCATAAGAGCTACCAGAAGACAATGGTTTCTCCTTTTCCAACTTCCAAATTGGGTCCCACTGATTCCTATCCGCAGACTCTAACCTGAAACACTTTGGGTAAGGGAATCTGGGAATTGGTCTCCCAGCTTTCTCCCTAGTTAGGTCATGTGTACAAGGGAGTGAGGATAAGGCCAAGTTGATCTCACATGAGAACAGCATTAATTCATTGAAACCCTATGTGTAGCAAGTCATTTTCCTGACTACCTATTTTTTGAAAGTCCCAAGCATCTACAGAAAGACAAGCCTATTCCAGAGGCTGTTCAGAAACAAATCTATTAAGTCACCAGTAACAGTAATTTCTTTGGCTAATACATAAAATGTCACAATTCTAATTAATGTCCAGCCACTGAGGAAGGCAAAATATCTCATACAATATAGATATGGCCTTAACAATCATGCAAGAGAAAGTTAAATTTCTCTTCAAAAGATCATGTCAAAGACATGATAATTATTTTCAAGATTTCAAAATTTCATTGTAAAGAAATGTCCGTTACTGTATAGCTGACAACAAAGTGTTAATTACTGTGACCATAACCTTTAAGCAGGTTTACTGTTAGTGGAATTTTGGATGCATCTGTTGGTCAGAGGGAGAAATAAGGAGCAAAAAACAAGGATGGCATCATTTCAAGGCCTTTGCTCATCTTTATTAAAGATTCGTGTTGTCCAAACATCCAAATCCCCACTCAACCACACCCCATTCCTTTTAGTTTCCAAAAAGCAAATCAAATTTTTGGCAATAAAAAATTTTAATGATTATTTTACCAGAAATTAGTTTCAGGGAAAATGACTGGAAGAGAGTTTTCCTCCATATATCCTCAGAATTCTTGATATTCCTTTGCACATATATTAACACATATATTAATGACCATTCACTAGAAATTGTGCATAGTTTTCAATTTTTAAATATATAAAGGTATAAAATAATTTTCCTGTATCATTATATTATTATCATAAATATTACATATTTTTGTGAATTATTTCATGGCAAGTGTATGATCATAAATAAAAATTCTGGTTATAATACTAATTCTAGGAAAAAATGAATTATGTTAAGGAAATAGTTCTGGAAATTTGTTGCAGTAAACACTAGAAACTTCCTAAGAATAGAATTAGACATTTCTTGCTTTGAAAAGATGCTCATAGTGATTATTAAACTTCTAAAATCAATTAAATACTTTTTATAATTTTCTATACTAAGAAGTTATGACATTAAACTACAATGCATATTTCACATATTAAAATGTTTTTAATAATTATGATTAACTATTTTCTAACATTTATATTAAAACTTCTACTAGTAAAGGGAAGTTACATAAAAGGAGGTGAGTTATTCAATTTTAAAATTAAGTTGATATAAAATGATTAAGATTTTCTTCTTTAAAATACTTCAAGTCAAATTCTTCTGAGCAAAATCAGGATTAAATTTGAAATTGCAATTTCTATTGTAAAGGGTTTATATCAAAACTAAAAAAAAGTTAAATTTTATTTTTCTATTAAAAGTACATATGTAAGCATTTTAATCTAAAATTCTTATGCCCATTCAGTAAAAATAGAAAATTTTTGCACATCAGTATTTGTTACTTCAATGTATAACGTGAGTTTGTTAAATTCATCATACTATAGCCTCTTTTGTTCCCCACATTTATTGAGATATAATTGACAAATAAAAATTGCACATATTTGAAGTGTACAACTTGATGTTTTGACATATATGCTTTGTGAAATAATCATCACAATCAAGCTAGTTAACATATCCATCATCTCACAGAATGAGCAATTTCTTTTTTTGTGTGTGGTGAAAATACTCAAGACCTACTCTCTTAGGACATTTCAAAGATACAATACAGTAGTCTTAACTATAGTCACATAGCAGTGTGTTACATCTCCTGAACTCAATAGTCTTGCAAAATTAAAACTTTGTATCCTTTGGCCCACATTTTACTCTCCCTGGTCTCTGGCAACTATCACCCTACTTTCTCTTATACGAATTTGACTGTTTTAGATTCCACATATAAGTGAGATGATGCAGTATTTGTCTTTCTGTGTCTTGTTTATTTCACTTAATGTCCTCCAGGTTCACCCATCTTGGCACAAATGACAGAATTTCCTTTTTTAAGGCTAAATAATATCCCACTGTGTGTATGTGTTTGTGTGTCTACACAAAATCAATGTACACAAATCATTAGCTATACACCAACAACAGTCATGCTGAGAACCACTTCAAAGATTCAATACCCTTCACAATAGCAACAAAGTAAATAAAATACCTAGGAATATATTTAACTAAGGAGGTGAAAGACCTCTACAGGAAGAACTACAAAACACTGAGAGAGGAAATTACAGAGGATGTAAACAAATGGAAAAACATATCATGCTCATGGATTGGCTAAGTTAACATTATACAAATGTTATACTACCCAAAGTGATTTACAGATTCAATGCAATCCCTATTAAAATACCAATGTCATTTTTTGTAGATCTATAAAAAATAATTCTATGATTTGTATGGAACCAGAAAAGACCCTGTATAGCTAAAGCAACCTTAACAAAAAGAACAAATGAGGAGGCATCAATTTATCAGACTTCAAGTCACACTACAAGGCTATAGTAACCAAGACAGCATGGTACTGGCACAAAAACAGAGATCTAGATGCATGGATCAGAGGAAAGAAACCCAATATAAAACCCTCCTCATATAGTCACCTGATCTTTGACAAAGCAGACAAAACATACACTGGGGAAAAGAATCCGTCTTCAATAAATGGTGCTAGGAAAACCAGATAGAAGAAAAACATATAGAAGACTGAAACAGGACCCACACCTCTCACCACTCACAAGAATTAATTCATAGTGGATAACAGACTTAAACCTAAGGCATGAAACTATAAGAATTCTAGAAGAAAATATTGGAAAAACTCTTTTAGATATTGGTTTAGGCAAAGAATTTATGAAGAAGATCCCAAAAGCAACCACAGCAACAACAAAAATAAATAAATGGGATCTGATCAAATTAAAAAGTTTCTGCATAGCCAAGGAAACTATCATTAGAGCAAACAGACTACCTACAGAATGGGAGAAAATATTTGCATGCTGTATATCCAATAAAGGGCTAATAACCAGAATCTACAAAGAACTCAAACAAATCAGCAAGAAAAAAATCAAACAACCCCATTAAAAAGCGGCCAAAGGACATGAACAGAAACTTTTCAAAAGAAGATAGACTGTGTGCCAGCATTGGTGGTATAGTTGTGAGCATAGCTGCCTTCCAAAAGAAGATAGACTGGAAAACAAACATGGGGAAAAATGCTCAACATCTCTAATCATCAGGGAAATGCAAATAAAAACCACAATGAGATATCACCTAATTCCAGTGAGACTGGCTTTTATCAAAAAATCCCAAAACAATAAATGTTGGTGTGGATGGGGAGAAAGAAATACTTACACACTGTTGATGGGACTGCAAACTAATATAACCCCTATGGAAAGTATTATAGAAATACCTCAAAGAAGACTTACCAGTTTAATCCAGCAATCCCACTATTGGGTATTTACCCAAAGGAAAAAAAGTCATTTTATCAAAAAGACAGTTGCACACAAATGTTTATTGCAGCACAATTCACAATTGCAATGATGTGGAATCAACCCAAGTGCCCACCAATACATGAGTGAATTAATAAAATATGGTACATGTATCCCATGCAGTACTACTCAGCCATAAAAAAAATGATAAACTAATACCTTTTGTAACAACCTGGATGGAACTGGAGACCATTCTTCTAAGTGAAGTATCACAAGACTGGAAAAACAAAAACCACATGTATTCACTATTAAATTGGAAGTAACTGATCAACACTTATGTACACATATAGAAGTAAAACTCAACAGAAGTCAAGCAGGTGGGAGGGGGTGGAGGGGATGGGTAAATTTACACCTAGTGTGTAGAATGCACACTACCTGGGTAATGGACACACTTACAACTTTGACTCAAACTGTACAAAGGAATTTATGTAACCAAAATGTTTGTACTCCTGTAATATTCTGAAATTTAAAAAAAAAAGAATGTTGAAAGGGCAGAAATAGCAAATAGATTTAAGTTTATGAGCCAGCTCTGTAGGGTTGATAATGCATTGAATACTATATTGAGAAGGATTCGGAGGTCAAGTCCACAGTTTAAGAGGAAGGACTATTGTCATTGTCTAACGGTATCTGCCATGAGCCTAAGAGGGAAGGGAGTGACATAAGTACCAGGAATCTGTCATCACAGAGTTAAAGGAAATGTGTAGAGTTGTATATGAGATAAAAATTGTGGTTCATACACTGGAGGTTCTATAGGCCATGAACCAATAATTGATAAATTAGTAAAGAAATGAAATAAGGAAGAAGAAAAAAAGTGAGGGGAAAGATTAGTATCTAAACATATTATACAAACTTTGCTTTCTGTCTAATTTTTTATTTTCATAGTTTTCAGATTTATATAATCGGGAATCTTTAAACAATGTAATAAGTTGATTTTTTTTTTTTTTTTTTTTTTTAAAGTTCTTTTTTTTTTTTTTTATTTTTTATTTCAGCTTATTATGGGGGTACAAAAGTTCTGCATAGATATATTGCCCATGTCCCTCCCAATCCCCCGAGTCCGAGCCTCAAGCGTGTCCATTCCCCAGACAGTGCACATCGCACTCCTCCTGTAGGTATACACCCATCCCCGCTCCCACCCCCGTCCCCCCCAAGTCAGAACTTCAAGCATGCCCATTCCCCAGACAGTG
>CM052441.1:67352913-67391412 GCA_028533085.1 Varecia variegata
ACTTATGTGCTTCTGGGTAGATGCCCAATAATGGGATTGCTGGATCAAATGGAAGGTCTACTTGAATCTGTTTAAGGAATCTCCATATTGCTTTCCATAAGGGCTGTACTAGTTTACAGTCCCACCAGCAGTGTAAGAGAGTTCAAGTTGATTTTGATAAGATAGCTAAACATAATCAGATTGAAATAGCCTGGATTTTCAATTAATAAAAATTAAAATACTGTAATAGTCCTCTTCTAAAATCAGATTGAAAGTGCAAAGACATAGTATTAAGATTTATATAAGGCTAAATCTAGTAGCAACCAAGTTTGATTTATAAGATTAGAAATATACTTACAAAATTTGTAATGCATAACCTTCTCCTCCCCTGCCTCACACAGTGACCAAACACATTAAATATGTAACCTGTAATTTTCAGCTGAAGAAAGCTTAACCCAGCTCCTCCTGGCTAAGCCAGAAGGTCATTTCCCTGGAAAGAGCTGCCCCCAGTGGTGAACAAAGCTCTCCTCGGATCCTCAAATGTAGTAATACACAAGATGTTCTCAGAACAAGGCTAATCACCAGATGGGGAGCTTGACTAATTGGTTGAGGATGTTTTCAGCTCTGGTCATCCCTTGGCAAATAGAACAAAGAGAGGCCAAGAAGCCCAATGGCTAGAACAGAAGAGTGTGAGTGTGGAGTTCTGGGATCTGCCCTCCATTTGTTGTGGGTCTCTGGACAATTCCTTTAACCTCACTATATTTGATTTTTACCATAAATATAACTAATACTCTGCATACTTCCCTAAGATGCTTTCCAGAAAATATTACAGGCAAAATTATTAAGGTTAACCAGAGGGAAAAAATCCTCCATATTGAAGCATTCTTTTCTGCAGCAAATTAGGTTTATTTTTTCGTAATTTCTCTTTGGCCAGCGTGTAGAGTCACACAGTGACATTTTTATAGGGATGAAAAGTTTCTGTTTTTTGTTTCTTTGTTTGTTTTTTGTTTTGGGGTTGACAGAGTCTCACCAGTTGCCCAGGCTGGACTGCAATGGTACACTCATGGATCACTATAGCCTCAAACTCCTGGGCTCAGGCAATCCTCCTGCCTCAGCCTCCCGAGTAGCTGGGACTACAGTAATGCACCACCATGCCCAGCTAAGTTTTAAATTGGTTGTAGAGACAGAGTTCTCACTATGTTGTTCAGGCTCGTCTTGAACTCCTGACCTCAAGCAATCCTCCCACCTTGGCCTCCCAAAGTCCTGGGATTACAGGCGTGAGCCACTGGGCCCAGCCGAGATGAAAACTTTGAGGGGGCAAAGGATCACTGACAGTCAAAGCTCAGGAGATGGGGCCTTTCCATAGCAAAGGGCAGCCTAAGGTCAAATCCATCCACCCCATGCCTTATTTTTCCCTATTGACTCAAAAGTTGGGGATGCAGTGAGCACCCCAGAGCAGAGATGCCACCAGGTTAGAAACTAGCCTTAACCTAAACAAGTGGATGTTAGAATATTTAGGAACAGCCAACACCAAAACTAAACAGAAGAAAAAAAATATTTTCAAAATTTAAAAAAATGTAGGATTATGGCATGAAGGATTAATGAGTTTTACATTGTAAACCTAGGTTCCCAATCCAGTGCTTCTTAAAGGGACCTGACCTATTTTTGCTATAATGCAGTTTAAATAATATGAAGTAAACAATAAAGTCTAAAACTTAAAGAAAAAGCAGAAAGCAAATGATCTGTCTCTGTTGGACGAAGCGTGGCTGGCCAGGACAGAGCAAGACTAGGCAGTAACCCAATGAGAGGTACCAACACTGAGAGAGTCCTTGATCAAAGTATAGCTTGGCAGGCTCCAAACTGTTTTTGGAAGATTCTGACACCACACCTCACAAGCACTGGCCTCTCCTGAACCCTTCCTTGCTCTGTCTAGAACTTTTCCTTGTTCTAAAACTGCAAATCAGTTTTAGAAGCAGCAATAATTCTGTAGCGAAGTTATGTTATATATTAGAAAAACAATTCTCAAAAAATGGAAGAGATAATGTTATATTTCAAAATGGTTTACTTTTAGCATATATACATATTTGGTTTTAGTTAAACTTTCATTCTTTAAGTTTCTGAATATTTAAGGATGGTTTCTCTAGTCAAAAAGTAAATCTACTTGTCCCACACTATATTCAATAAGAATGGTGTGTTTTCCTATGTTCCTGTCTAAATCTCTTGACCTTTTCCCTTCCAAATAAATTAGTGTTATTAACAATTCAATCGGCCGGGCATGGTGGCTCACACCTGTAATCCTAGCACTTTGGGAGGCCGAGGCGGGAGGATCACTCAAGGTCAGGAGTTCCAGACCAGCCTGAGCAAGAGCGAGACCCCGTCTCTACTAAAAAATAGAAAGAAATTATCTGGACAACTAAAAATATATAGAAAAAATTAGCCGGGCATGATGGCGCATGTCTGTAGTCCCAGCGACTCAGGAGGCTGAGGCAGAAGGATTGCTTAAGCCCAGGAGTTTGAGGTTGCTGTGAACTAGGCTGATGCCATGGCACTCACTCTAGCCCGGGCAACAAAGTGAGACTCTGTCTAAAAAAAAAAAAAAAAAAAAAAACCACAAACAACAATTCAGTCCCCCAAATCAGAGAAAATCATAAAATTAATACCCTTTTTAATGAATTTAGATAATATAACTAGGCCATGCTTTTGGCCTGCGACTGGTTCCATGACTAAGATCACTTGAGAACTGCTTGTTTCTCATCAGCAGTTGGTCTTAAGAGGGATGGTGGGTGTCTGCTATGGGAGACAGTAGGTCAATGGCCAAACGCCAATGGAGACAAACAGATGTTGTGGTTAAACAAGGTGGAGAAGGAATAAGTAAATTTTATCCCAAAAGCTTCTTGCCAGAAGTGCTATAAAGAGAAAATTCATGCTTGATCCTCTACCTCCTGTTTTATGGAAAATATTCAGATGCATTTGTCTGAATTCTTCAAAGAAACTTGGCAACTTGGCCTTTCCAATAAATATAGGCTGAAAAAGAGCATAAGTATTAACCCCTTTTACAACCCACCAACCTCAGTACACACATTCTTACAAAATGTGCGTGAAAAATTGAAGCACATTCTACATGTAAACAAAATAAATTTTACCTTCCACTCAACTAGGGGACGTTAACAAGCAGGAAAAAAGTACGTGTTGGTGCTAAGTGAGTTCATTTCAGAAAATGTCAGATATATGTGCTCTTCTCGGAAATCTTCCCAGAAGTCTTTTCCCAGAAAAGACCAAGGAACATATATTACTGTTTATTACAAGAAAAATGTGAAGGTACCAATTTAGTGAGTGTTTAAAACCGTGCCTGAGAATTTTAGAAAAGTTTAATTTCTATACAAATTTCCAAGCCAAAAATCTTCTTCTAAGTAGAAAGTGTGGTCACTTTATTTTAAAAACTATGGAACTAGAACCTGTACACTTGCCACAGACCTTGGAGTCATCTCCGGTGTGAGAATGAGGGAGAGAGGAGGAGATTAAACCTGGAATATTGGCACCACAAACAAAGGTAAGCACGAGGAAGTGGTGTCTACTTCCCCAAAAGCACTTTAAGGCCAGGAGTATGTGAATAAAATGAAGTGGGAGCAGACGGTAATCACCAGACAAGCCAGAGCTCCTGACCAGTGTTCAGAAAACATATTTCCTTGATATAAATAGCCCTGCAGACTGAAATTCCAGTCACTGCTGTGCATATAGGTATGTGGCAGGCAAACGATACCTGGCTCCTCGTGACCCATGCCCTTGTATAATCCCCTGAGTGTAAGCAGGACCTGTAAATATGATGCCCATGATTTTACTAACATTTTATGGCTAAAACTATATTATCCAGGTGGTCCTGACTTAGTCACATGTCCCTTTAGAAGCAGAGCGTTTTCTCTGGTGGGTTGCAGAGAGGAAGTCAGATTCGACAGCTAGCAGACAATGGGGACCTCGATCCTTCATTTGCCCTATACTTGCAAGGGACTGAATTCTGCCTACAACCGATGAACTTGGAAGAGAGTCTCAAGCCCCAGATAAGAACCGCAGCCCTGGACAACACCTTGATTTCAGCCCACTGAGGCTCTGAGCAGAGAATCCAGTCACACTGTACCTCGACTGCTGATCTATGCAGCTTAAGATAATAAATAGGTGATGTTTTAGGCCACTCAGTTTGTGATAATTTGTTACACAGCAATAGAAAATGGATACACCTGATAACTGTAGTTTTGAGTGAATTATGACTAATCTAAGAGTACCCTAACACAGTGACTGTAGATCTTCTAAGAATCTTTCAATTCTACAGTTCTATAATTTTAATAACAAGCTTCTTTGCTAACCTATCATGTTAGAGTAGTCACTAAAGCTTGTTTAAAAATAACCCAGTGAATTGAATTGACAACATATTTCTTTAGTATCTGTGAGATGTTCTCCCTGGAAACTGTTTAAAATAAGATCCACAAAAGATATTTCAGATTTTTTTTTAATAAACAAAGTGTATTGTTGCACTATAAGGGGTTTATGTTAAATTTTAGCAAATTTACAGCATTTTATGGGAAATATTTTGACTTTGGTCTTCAAAACCTGTGTGAAAATTGTAGGTTACTCAAATCACATGCTCATTTAATGTTACCTTAGAGTGTTTTCCAACATGAGGATTTGATCCAATGTCCATAATTTCAAAGGATATAAATCTGGTAACCATAAAATGGTAAGCGGGCAGGGCCAAGTATAGAAACCATGCGCAGTGAAGCAAGTATGTTTCCATTTGGTCTCTGTAGTCCTTAGTCTAGAGAAACCCTATTCCTCCCCCAAACATATCTTGTTTTACTTATGTCTGTTTTAAATAGCTAGTACATGCAATAAACTACCACATGTGGTAACGAAGGCCACATCATTTAAGAGCGCATTTAATAGTGATAATAGAGTATTTTCAGCTGAAACAAATGAGTAACAAACTCCAAGTTAAACAACACCTCTTCTGGGTGAAAAGTCTTTCAAATATTTAAAAGAAGCTCATTATGCAAACCTGTACTAAGGAGAGTAAAAAAAAGAAAAGAAAGGGAGTGTTCTATCTTTTCCCCATGCAGTGAGTCTATATGGTACTGGTTTCACAAATCTGAACAGTAACAGGTTTTAATCTTAGTTTGTATTACAAAGATCATCACAAATGGAAACTGTGAAGGCTAAAAAACAAGTCTGGCTTGTCAAAAATATAGTTAGAAAGCATCACACAACACTTCTATAAAGGGATATAAGTCTTTAGTAATGAATAAAGCAATCTTAATTATTAAATAGCTATGTTTAAATAGGATGTCTATGGCACAGAACAAATATAAAAATATTTAAACAAAGTCAGATATGTTAAAAATTTGAGAAAATCTTTGGCAATGTTAGGGCAAGGAAAGTGTATCAAAGTAAATGAGTTAATGTATTTTAAACACTTAGAACAATTCTGAACTGTTATACACGTATATTATTAATATTATCCTTATTTTAAATGTATTCTCATCGTGGACATCCTTTGTCTTAAGGCCATTTGTTATGTACAAAAGTGATTCCAGATGCACTTTCAAATACCAGAAGTTTGTAGTGGTACAATTGAAGGGATTAAAAGATTCTAAACAATCTCTAAACAAATCAAAAATAGCCACAGCACAATTATCACTTACGGTGTTTAGAAAAGTATTCACAGTGCTGTCTATTCATTTGTCGTCATCAGCATGTCTGCTCAGATCTGCTGGCTTCTCTGACTAGTGCGGTAACATTGTATACACTCCAGTGTGCATTCGGCCTCTCACTGGCAGTTATTTGACATTATACTAGTCCTCTTCCCTCTTGTTCAGCGCCAGCTTACCCCTCAGTGCCACTGTGCATGAGCCTCATGGTTCACCATTTCAACCCACAGGCTTCACAGGATAGGTGGGAATAGAGATATACTGCTCCCATTTGTCAACTGTCATTGATGAACTTCTGGGAAGGGATCCGGTATGCCACAGACATCAATTTAAAAACATTGTGCCCTACACACTTTTATGCAGCCGATTTATTGAACAGGTTGAAGAGTATGAGTAGGAACTTTTAAAAAAAATTTTTTTTCTTATATCCATCTTCAGACCTATTTTGTCATATTTTCCTTCCCCTGCCCTTTGGCCATATCTTAGACAGATCCCACAGCTTTCTGATTACTTTCAGGCATTAGAGCAGTCTCCTTTTCCATATCCTTTCCAATTTAATATAGATCTAAGCATTCAGTCCTCACTCAGTTTTAAACTTCTCCTTTCCAACCTCACTCAGACCTGATTCCCAATTTCACAGTAATTGGAAGCATGGATATGTCTTGCTCTTCCTTCTTCATTCCTCTGCTTCCTTGAGCTCCCCCAAGACTGGAATTGTGGAGAGGGTTGTATGTTAGTTAAATGGGGAAAAAATCTATTTTAAATTAGCAGGTGCCACTTGTATTTCTCTCTTGGTTGTTGGAAACCCTCTATCATGGAAGATGTCCAAATATTGACTGTCTCGCACATGGGATATTTTGGTGGGTTCACTGGGAACCTTCCCCCATAGGAAACTTCACTGTTACACCATTTACCAATGAGCAACATCTTTTCTGTACGCCCTCACGTGACTTATCCTCGGTCCCTTTTTCTAATGGCACACCATACAACCTTCATTTGCTGGGTCACCCTGCCCCTCTAGACATCCTCTCTAACGGGCTCTATTTTGCTTCCTTCCACAGTGCCTTCTCTGGATCAAGGAAATGCACCCTTGCCCTCCCACCACCAACGGAATTAGTTGCTGTCACTGCAGCCTTCTCACTTGGTCTTCAGCAGTCACCCCAGGTAGCTGCTCACATTTTAGACTATTCTAGGTAAAAATCAAACACATTCCTGGTGCCTATTGAAGCCGTGGTAAACAGATCGGCATCACCCAATCAGTAACTTGCTAATCCACTCCACTCTGATGGCAGCACAGAAAAAGCTTGCTCACTTCTGCAGCTCAACCGGCAACCAGCAGGAGCAATATGTCAGCTTCCCCTCATCATAAATTATTCCCACAAAGAAGGGACCCTGCTCCACTTAGCCTGAGTTAGGAGAAAACAGTTCCCTCCTGACTAGGGCAGCAATCCCTTCCAAAGCATCTTTCCCTTCCTTCAGATCTCTCTTCTTCAGATTTATCATCTCATATCCCATTGGCTAAGGATAATAAGATCATTTTTATTTTTTTTATCAAGTCCTATGGAAATGTCAGTACTGGCCTTCAGAACATGACAGCACTTAAAATACATAGTTACCAGCTTTGAAGCTTCTGCTGACACCCTGGGACAACAGGAGAGTCATATTTGACATATAATGCTCTAGACCGAAAGGAGAATAAACATTTAATTTGTATGGGCTCTCTTGCCCTAGTGATTAGTTTAGACTTTATTAAGAATATACCTATAGCAATTAGATATATATCCATAGCCTTAGAAGTCAAAAGAAGATATTTTCCAGGTAATAGCAGAAATAGAGAAGAAACCTTTCAGAATAAAGCTGGATCCTTAGTGGCTCAATTATATTGGGATTTCCTCAGCATCCTCTTCCTGTCCTTTCAGTCTGTGTGGTGCTTTTAAAACATGTCCACATCAGTACATGAGAGGATTAGTAAAATGTGGTATATGTATACCATGGAGTATTACTCAGTTATAAGAAATAACAATGATATAGAATCTCTTATGTTCTCCTGGAAAGAGTTGGAACCCATTCAACTAAGTGAAGTATCCCAAGAATAGAAAACTAAGCACCACATGTACTCACCAGCAAATTGGTTTCCCTGATCCTCACCTAAGTGCACATTTGGGAATAACACCAATTGGGTGTTGGGCAGATATTGGCAGGGGGAGGGGATGAGTGTATACCTACATAATGAGTGCAATGTGCACTGTCTGGGGAATGGACATGCTTGAAGCTCTGACTCGGGGCGGGGGGACATGGGCAATATACATAACCTGAAATTTTGTACCCCCATAATAAGCTGAAATAAAAAAAAACATGTCCACAATCTCTTTTATACTTCTCCCTTTAAGGAGTGGAGCTTAATTCTCCTCTCATGGAATGTGGGCTGCACTTAGTGATTAACTTCAGCCAATAAAATATGGCAAAATTGATGGAATAGGACTAGGCATAAAAGCCATTGAGGGTCCTCCTTGCTCTTTCTGCCGGCCCACTCACTTGGAGGGAAGCCAGCTGCCATGCTTGCAGGACACTCAAGAATCCCTATAAAAAGGCCCACGTAATGATGAACTGAGGCCTCCTATAAAGAACCAGGTGAGTGAGACATCTTAGAGGTGGGTCTTAAAGCCCCAGTCAAGTCTTCAGATGACTGTAGCCCCAGCTGACAGCTTGGCGGCAGACTGCTGAGAAACCCTGCACCAGAACCTCAGCTAACCAGTCTCAAATCCCTGACTCACAGAAACTGACTTCATAAATGTTTGTTGTTTTAAGTCACTAAGTTTTAGGGTAGTCTGTTATATAGCAATAGGTAACTAGTATAATATGGTATCATTACACTTTCAGGTAAATTTAAAATCTCATATCTTCTTTCCTGAGTTTTATGCCATGTATCCCCAAAAGATACTAATAATCAAAAGCACACCTTGACTCAAAGTCCAATGCTGTGATAACTTCCTTTTATAATAGTCTAATCATTCACCTGAGCATAATTACTAATGCACAGATGGATCATCTGATAACCTCCCCTACTCTTGGTGAAATGACTAGTTCTAACAGGAGTTATTCAGAAAGATACACACAGATTAACATAACGTAAATCTGTTTACTAGAAAATCATATTGTGGTCCATGGTTACACGGACTACTAGTAGATAATGAAGAGAAGATCCCATTGTGCAAAATCATTCCTCTGTCACTGATATTTGAAATTAAAGTATTATAACTTATGCCTATTTGTTTGAGATCAGCTCAGTGATAAAATTCAAATAACTTCAGTAAAGATAGCTTTATGTTGTTTTGGATAAACTACTCTTTTGAGTATGAATGAAGGGTGTGAGATTAGGGTGTGAGCCACCAAGGAGAAAACAGGGAAATGAATTCAAAAGCTGAGAGTGCTAAGGAAAAATTCAGTGGCTTTCCAAACATGCTGTCTATGGCCTTGTGTCCTTTAAAGCTCTGTGAATTAGATGGCATCAGCTCCCAGAAGGCAGAGACCAAGTTGTGTGTCTGTTATGAACAGCACCTAACACAATCCGGTCAGTGGAATACTAAACCACAACAAAATCATCAAGCAGCAGATAGTCAGATGTCTATTCTAGTAAGCAGCTGTTAGGCTTGGAACTGTCAACAACATCACACACAACTTCCTGGACATTTTCATTAGGATCACCTAGGAAACACATCAACAACAAATAGCTAGTCAAAAATTTACCCAAGGAACAAAACCAGACTCCTGGAGTGTCACCAGTCCTGAAAAAAGCTTGCTGCCACTCAGTTGAGCTGGGTTATCTATGAATGACAGAGAGGTGAAGGCTGAACGCTGCAGCAATTGAAGATGAAAAACCAAAGGGATATGATCACAACCAGGACAGTCAGAAGAAATAGGGCTCCTGCAACAAGCTGAGTCAAAGGATATCGATTCCCTAATGAAAACAAAAGCAAAAGCAAAGACAGACTGTGCTGGGGATCAGAAATCAGAGATGTCTCAGAGTACAGCTTTGGCTATAAGCAGAGAAGAAACTGTGAACTTGTGAATGCAATCTCCTTCAATGTAGAGAAGTCTAACCAAAAAGCATAGTAGGCATCTTGTTATATACATATACATGTATATAATCAACCCTACAGGCTTTGCCCCACTCCTACCAGCACTGCCCAGAATGTACACACACCAGCTACCACCACTTTTGAACCCCTTTTAGAGTAATGTTTTCATTTTCCATTGAGTTGTACCCTATGGAATAAAAAGGGCTCTTTTCTGCAGATCAAAAACTGAAACATTATATTAGATGATTCCTAATGCCCTCATGGCAGAGTCTTTGACATAAAGAACATTTGGGACCACATGAAAGCAAAATTTCATCATAAACCAAATTTTAAAAAAACTAACTTAGATTCCAGTGAGACTGTGTTCAATGTGAAAACACAAAATGGTTAGAAACATGGGGCATATATTACTTTGACACTCCAGACTTTTCTTAAAACCACAGATTGAAACTAGACATTATTTTAAAGTGAGAAGAGCCATTATAGTTGATTTTTGTCAACTTTATGTTCAGGCCACAGATGTTAGCATGGCACTTAATACTTCTGGTTTATGGAGAAAATTAGAACAGAATGCTCACAATTCAACTGATATATCACCTGTCCACAACATTGCTTTATTTCATTTAAAAAAAGTTCAAATGTGATTTTAATAACTGAAAGGATTCCACAATATTTTGCTTTAGTAACTTGACAGGAGGAGGTCAGTTTTTATGAAAATTATTAAAATATTTATTTATCACCTGTGAGCCTAAATCATATTTCCAACTTGCCATTATTTTTCTATGTGTATCCTATATATTTTAATAAAATTTAGAGATGAATAAGGGAGGATATGCTTTTTCATATGTATTATAGTTTATAAACATACAGTCAACTTTTAAATTGTGTATTTAGGGTAGGAGCATGGTATACAAGACAATTTTTTGGTTTCCTGAAATCACAGGATAAAATGCTTTTCTTACTCTAAATAATAGCATCCCCAAATAATTTTGCAGCTAAATTTCAAGTTTGTTTCACAAAGGCCAAACAGCATGTTAATCCACTTTATGATATAAAGTTTGTTTTTTGATATCATATATAAACAAGGTTTGTGACTTGCAGATGGTTCCAGGAACTAATTTTCTGATAAAGAAAACACACTTCTGGCCGGGCGCGGTGGCTCACGCCTGTAATCCTAGCACTCTGGGAGGCCGAGGCGGGTGGATCGCTCAAGGTCAGGAGTTCGAGACCAGCCTGAGCAAGAGCGAGACCCCGTCTCTACTAAAAATAGAAAGAAATTATCTGGCCAACTAAAAATATATATAGAAAAAATTAGCTGGGCATGGTGGCGCATGCCTGTAGTCCCAGCTACTCGGGAGGCTGAGGCCATAGGATCGCTTGAGCCCAGGAGTTTGAGGTTGCTGTGAGCTAGGCTGACACCACGGCACTCACTCTAGCCCGGGCAACAAAAGCGAGACTCTGTCTAAAAAAAAAAAAAAAAGAAAACACACTTCAACGTGACAACTATCCCTTTGGGCTTTGTAATAGTTTAGTCCTTTTATAATCCTCAGTAGCTCCTCCCACAATACTACTAGTGCCAGAAGTAAAATGTCCAATATACTCTTTAGCCACATTCATAAATCCATCCCCCTCAAGCCACCTCTCTTTAGCATTGGTACAAATCCAAGGTCACAGTAAATATATATATTTAAAATTCCTCTTAAGCCACAGGAAAAATAAGGATCAGAAAATAGCAAGCTGCGGTGAATGACTTATGAGCCAATATGAAAATATTGAGTAAGATATAAATTATAAAAAGGTCCAAATATAATGAACCACTTGGGTACCTTCAAATTCTTTATCTTCATCTATAATAAGCAGATTATAATGTATCCTTCCTAAGAGGAATCTTACTCTTCTGCCTTTCAAAAGTTGTCACAGCCAAATTTGCATAAATCGAATATCTCACAACAACCAAGAACTGGAGTTGGAGAACTCCAAGATTATCTATTTCAAATCCTATCTTTACAGATAAAGAAACACAGACTCAAATATTTGCCCAAGTAAACTGGCTGTTAGAGGTGTACCTGAGACTGGAGCTAGGTTCCTAAGACTCTTGTCCAATGTTATTTCTTTTAAAAGCATACACACACACATACACATACACACTTCACATATATATTTATATGTCACATGTATGTGTCACATATATGCATTTAAAACAATAATTTTAGAAAAATAAACGTTCACATACCCTCACCACCATGCTTTAAAAATAGAATTCACCAGCATAGGTTTGAAGTTCATTTCAAATAGCATCCCCCTCTCTCTTTATCCTAGGTATTAATTACTACTAAGCTAAATTTTTATCTTTGCCACACACAGATATAGACATCCTTGCTATCATTTAATGTTGCCAGTTTTGACGTTTCAATAAATGGAATCATTTCAAATATATTAATCTGGCACATTTTTTTGCTTAGTGTTGTATTATTTTGAGATCATACATATTGATGCATGTATAACTAATTAATTTTCACTTCTACAGAAGATTCCATTGTATGAATATATTACAATTTATTTTTTAACTTCTTGCCCTGATGAACATTGGAGTGTTTCTGTTTTCACTCTTACAAGCACATGCTACCCTGACCATATTTGTCTCCTGATACAAACATTCTAAGTCATCTCTAAGGAATAGCCTGGGAATGGAATTGCTGGGTCATAGGGTATGCACATCTTCAACTGGATAGGGTATTGCCAAACTGTTTTCCAAAATAGCTAGACCAATTTATCTAACTATTCTTCTTTCTTGACAGCATTACCAACATTTGATCTTGAGAAAATTTATTTTTTTTTCCAAGCCAAACTGTATCCAGCTTTATTAAAGATACTTTTCATAAACAATCATGGTATTTCAGGCAGGACATGGGCAGACAATCATTAACAGTATACAACAGCTTTCAAACTCTCTTCTTCAATGGTCCTCCAAAATCAGAAAGCCACTATAAAATCCAGTGAAGTCTTCATTTGATGCTCTGAACAGGGAAAGTTTAGAGTGAGGGTTGACATTTCACATTTAGCATGTTGTTTAACAACTTTTCACAAGCCGACCCTGACTTTCAGGAAATGAAATGAAAATGACAGAATTTATCTGAAGATCCACAATCTACAAATGGAACTGCTGCTCTTTTGAGGGGCGCCATCTCAGTGGTGCCACTGGAAAGTCCAGATTACCCGACATACTGGTAAGCAATGATTGGAGGTCAGGCCCCAAGAGGTGTCTGGGTTTAAGGGAGTTAAGACTATGCTGAAGGCAGAGAGGGAGAACAGGACATAAAAACAAATTAGTTTTTCCATATCACAAGGCATTTGTGCCAAGGTGGCTATGTGTCAATGTCAGGGAATCCCTCCTCCTGAGAGCCAAGAGGAAGTCTCTCAAAACTAGAAGGGAGAGGTGTTTTCCCCATATGGATCTAGCTTTGGAGACATTCTATTAGTGACATATGACCCTTCCCCCAAAAAACAACAATGAAGTGTTCTGTGTGCTAACGACATAGCTTAAAAAAAAAAAAAAAAGTAAAACAAAATTCTGCATTTTTATAAAACTTGATAAAAAATAGTATTTCAAACTGTCCAGTAACCAGAAGTACACAGTTATCAAAAATGCACACACTTCACTTGGCATCTCCAGCACCTTCAGCTTTCTGTGCCTGGTCTGTTTTGTCATCTCCGTTTTCTGCAGGGTTATTCCCCTCCTTGCCAGCGTCAGCTTTTCCCTTTTTCCCTTTGGGTACCTTCTCTCCCTTCTTTGCAGGGGCCTTTTTAGGCTTGGGCTCTGGCTTTGGAGGAGCAGGTTTAGCAGAGGACCTCACGGGTCTTCTCTGTGGTTCGACCTTTGCCTTGGCTTCATCTCCCTTAGCATCCCCTTCAGCCTTTCTCTTGGGCGTGGTGGCGACGCGGCGGGACACAGGCGCTGGACGCGGGGATGCAGCGGCGCGTGGGCTTTGGTCGGTCCGGGGGTAGTTCTCGCCTCCTCTTCTTCACACTGCTCCGATCTTGAGAAAATTTTAACTGTGGCCAATCAGTGGATATAAAATAAATACTTATTGTGTTTAATTTATATTTCCCTGGTCACCCGAGAAATTGGACATCCTTTCATGAACATATTTGTTGTCATATTTCCTCTCTCAGATGCCTGTTCCTGATGAATCATTAATCTTTATTTATTGAGTCACGGGAGTTATTTATGAATTCTGATTATTCATTTTGTTTTACTTCCCTTTGTTACTGATATCTTTTGATAAACAAGATTCTTAATTTTAATATTATTTAATTTTGCTTTTTCTGGTTTGATCTTGTTTTTTAGGTTTAGTGATTTCTGTATTTTGTTTAGAAAATATGACCCTATTCATATTACACAACAAATATTTTTCTAAATATTCTAAAGTTTTTAATATTTTGTACTTCAAAATTAAGCCATGAACCATTCTGGAATTAATCTCATTTATTATTTTATATATCTAGGCTTACATTACTGTATAGGTCTGTTTGTAGATGTTCTATTCAGTTCTATTGGCCTATTTACCCAATCTTGTATAAATATCTATTGATATAATCTTTTAATTACCCTCAAATAATAATAAATTTTGATAAGGAAGACTTAAATCATCTGTTTCTTTTTTAAGAGTGCCTTGGCTCTTCTTGGACCTTTGCTATTCCATTATGAATTTTAGAATCAATTTGTTAAATTTCATAAAAATTCTTCTTGGGATTTGGATTATTTATGACCACCTTGCTAAACTTTCTAATTAATTGCAATAATTAAACTGATAATTCTCTTGGATTTCCATGTGAACAAACATACATTTTAAAATTCTGTGAATAATTCAG
Source organism: Varecia variegata (assembly GCA_028533085.1). Classification (NCBI taxonomy): domain Eukaryota; kingdom Metazoa; phylum Chordata; class Mammalia; order Primates; family Lemuridae; genus Varecia; species Varecia variegata. The sequence goes on from CM052441.1 coordinate 67,367,540, forward strand.
AATTGTTTTAATCCTTAAAAATTTTCTTTCTAGGCCGGGCGCGGTGGCTCACGCCTGTAATCCTAGCACTCTGGGAGGCCGAGGCGGGTGGATCGCTCAAGGTCAGGAGTTCGAGACCAGCCTGAGCAATGAGCGAGACCCAGTCTCTACTAAAAATAGAAAGAAATTAGCTGGCCAACTAAAATATATATAGACAAAATTAGCCGGGCATGGTGGCACATGCCTGTAGTCCCAGCTACTCGGGAGGCTGAGGCAGTAGGATCGTTTAAGCCCAGGAGTTTGAGGTTGCTGTGAGCTAGGCTGACGCCACGGCACTCACTCTAGCCCGGGCAACAGAGTGAGACTCTGTCTCAAAAAAAAAAAAAAAAATTTTTTTCTTTCTAGGATCTCTAGTACAATACTAAACAGAAGTTTCTATAGTGGGAATCTCATGTTATTCTTTACTTAAAGGAAAATATGTTAAAAAAATAATACAACAAATTAGCACAAAATTACAAATTGAAATAAGTGTCAAAAGAATGTATCAATTAACCATGTGATGTATCCGAAGGAGTTAATTAGCTGAAATATGAAAGGAAAAGTGTTCCAGACAAAGGAGACTTGATATATAACTCTCTGTGAACAGAGAGAGTGTGGTTAATAGAACTTGGAGATCAAGAGGGAAAGAGTACAAGCTGAGGCTGGAAAGGCACACTAAGGTCAGACCCTTCATGACCCTATAGGCAAGTGCTATGGTTTGAATATCTGTACCCTTCAAAACTCATGTTGAAATTTATCATGGGAGTGAGACTGGTTTACAAGAAGATGAAGAGAGACCTGAGCCAGCATACTCAGTCCCCACCCTTCTGCCCTGATGTGATAGCCTATGCCATCTTGAGGCTCTGTAGAGAGGCGCCATCAGCAATAAGGCCCTCTCCAGATGTGCCACCTTAACCTTGGACTTCCCAGCCTCCAGAATTGTGAGAAATAAATTTCATTTCTCATGAATTGCCCAGTTTCAGGTATTCTGTTATCAGCAACATAAAATGGAGTAAGACAAGAAATTGGTACCAGGAATTGGGTGTTGCTGATAACAAATACCCAAAAATGTGGAAGCAGCTTTGGAACTGAGTAATAGGCAAAGAGTGGAAGAATTTGGAGTAGTAGGCTAGAAACAAGCCTAGATTCTGGTGAGGGCTTGGAAAAAAGAAGACTAGGGAAAGTTTGGAACTCCTCAAAGATTGGTTAAGTGGTCCTGACTGGAATGCTGATAGAAATACAGACAATAAAGGCCATTCTGATGAGGTCTCAGATGGAACTGAGGAACAAAGTATTGAAACCTGGACCAGAGACCATCCTTGTTATAAATTGGCAAAAATTTGGCTGAGGTATTTCTATACCCAAGGGATTTGTGGAAGGTCAAATGAACTAGAATATCTGACTGAAGAAATTTCTAAGCAGAATATAGAAAGAGCTGCATGATTACTTTTTACAGCTTACATTTGTATTGAGGAGCAAATGAATAATGTAAAGACAGAATTTATAATTAAAAGGGAAGCAGACCAGAAAGATTTGGAAAACTCACAACCTGGCCACATAGTGAGTGAAAAACTGTGTTGAGGAGAAGAAACCGAGTGTGCAACCCAGCAACCATTTGCTAAAGAAATGAACACTAATAGAAGGGAGCCAAGTGCTCTTCCTCAAGGCAATGGAAGAAAAATTTCAAGGGCATTTCAGAGATATTTGAGGCTTCCCCTCTCATCACTGGCTCAGAAGCCTAGGAGGGCAGAATGGCTTCAGGAGACAGGCCTGGGGTGTTCTCCATGGGCTTCCTTCCCAGAGCCACCTTGGGATTCCTCTCCTTGCATCCCAGCACAGCACATTGTACCACCCCAGCTGTGGTTTAAGCAGCCCCAGGTGTAACTTCTGCTGCAACTCTGGAAGGTAAAAGTTGTAAGCCATGGTGGTGTCTATGTGGTGCTAATTCTGCAGGCTTGCAGAAAGTAAGATCTGTGGAGTCTTGGAAACCTCCATCCAGATTTCAAAGAATGTTATTGAAAACCTGGTGGCCCAGGCATGGGCTTGTCACAGGTAGAGCCACTGCAGAGAGCCCCCACTGGAGCAATACTGAACAATATGTGACAAAGATGTAAGTTTTGGAGGCCCAGAAGCAGAATGCTTTGGTTTGAATATTTGTCCCCTCCAAGATTCATGTTGAAATTTGGAGCAGAAGTGGGACTCATGGCTTTATAAGAAGAGGAAGAGAGACCTGCGCTAACATGCTCAGCTTCCTCACCATGTTATGTCCTGTGCCATCTCAGAACTCTGCAGAGTCCCCACAAGCAATAAGACTCTCACCAGCTGTACCTCCTCAACCTTAGACTTCCAGTTTCTAGAACTGTAAGAAAGAAATTTCATTTCTATGAATTACCCAGTTTCAGGTATTTTGTTACAAGCAACAGAAATTAAACTAAGACAGCAAGTTTCTGAGTACTGGGAAGCCACTGAGTGTTTTAAGTGGCAGGCTTAATGTGATCAGATTTTAGTTTTAAAATATGAACTCTTTTAAAACCTGCAAGTTTTTCACAAATTGTATATATGTTTGTCTATATGGAAAATCCAGAGGAATTCTCAGACTAATTACGGCAACATATTGGCTATACTGTGAAAACCTAATGTGAGAGGGCAGAGGGTGGGAGAAACCCAGTTAATAGAAAATTACAATCATATGGACAGGAGATCATGGTAGCTCACATTTTGGTGATCCTGTTCGAGAGAGGAGGAGAAAACCAGTCACCCAACCAACAATAAATAATATCCACAAATTAGGGAACATCTTTTACCAAATTTAGGAGCTCAAACCATCCACTGAGCCTAATGGGAAGCAATAATCCACTCCATTTCCTACCCTCTTTCTCGACCCCTTAGTTTTCCATCCCAAGCCCATATGTAGAGTTGTTTCCCCATGGGAAAACAAAAGCTGCCATACATAATAACATAAACAGATGGTGTGGTAGGTAGAATAATGGCTCCCAAAAAATATTCAATCCCCAGAATCTGTGAATGTGTTAATTTATATGACAAAAGGGGCTTTGATGGTATGTAAATTAAGGATAACGAGATGGGAAGATGATTCTGGATTATCCAGGTGAGCCCACTGTAATCACAAGGGTCCTTAATAGAAAAAAGAAGGAGCTAAGAAAGTCAGTGTGAGAGAAGGGGATGTGATGATGCATCTCTTTGGCCACAAACCAAAAAATAAGGCAACTTCTAGAAGCTAGAAAAGGCACTAAACAATTCTCTCCTAGAGCCTCCAGAAGGAACAGAGCCCTGTTGACCCATTTTAGGTTTCTGACCATCATTCAGTACTAAATGATGATAAATTTGTGTTGGTTTAAGCCACTAAGTGTGTGGTTATTTTTTATAGCAGTGATAGGAAGCTAACACAGATGGGTAGAGGCTGTGGAGGCTGTGACGTTCTTATTTTCACTTTCAAAATTCCCAGCTCAACCAGCAAAAAATGTCTTGTTAAGAACAAAATGAATTTTCATTTACTTTTAGGGGGAAAAAAGCATTAAACTATGCCTGTTCAGTTAGTTAAAACAAGTATTTATTGAATGCTTAGAGTCCAGTAACCAGGCTCAGGGAAATGAGTTAAAGACTTTGTGATTATTCACTCCAGAGTGTATGTCTTATTAATTCAGCTTACTTCAGGTCAACAAATAGTTGTTGACTGTGTAGTATTTGTACAAGGAGCTGATGATACAAAGACTTAGAATTTACCATGGCTCCCAGCATAAAAAAAAATGGGGAACAAAAGTTTCCTGTGAAAAAGTTGAAGGAAATACTATGGAATTGGGCTCACCTTTAGCCAGTTACCAGTCACAATGGATAACAGATTGCTTATAAAGCATATCAGCATGGATTTAATAACATCATTCGTAACTATGAAAGTGGGAAATTTTATATAACCCACAATCAAAACATAGTTTTAAAAAAATTGTCCTGGCTCCAAAAATTAAAGACATTTCTAATAGGGAGACCAACATCTAAACAAAAAATAAAAATATCAATATAATGAAGGAAGCAGCATGAAAGAAGTGGTCACTGGGATTTCTAGGTGCACAGATTAGAAACACTGAGGCTGGGGATAAGAGGGAAGCCCCCGTGGAACAGGTGCTACCTGATCTAGGAGAGAAAGGACAGGGGTTTATCAGGTCATCCCTAGTGGCAATCTCACAAGCAATGCACAGACAGAAAACTCATGGTTTTGGGGGGAACCACAGGAAGTTCAGTATCCATGTAGGATGTTAGATTACAAAAAAGAAAAGCAATAAGGAGACTGAAAAGATAGACACAGACAGACTGGGGTACAGAGGTTCCTGCGTGCCATGTAAACACATTTTTTATATATTATACACATAATATAACATATAATTATATGTTATACATATATTTGTTATACATATACATATACATGTATAACACATAATATACATATAATATAACACATATATTATACGTGATAGAAAGCTTTGAATCATTTTAGGCAATAGATTGACAGGATCTTATTTGCAGTTTATGCACATTCCTCTGATATCAGAGTACAGACATATCTAAGAAAGTGTGACCAAGAGCAGAGAGACAGACTATTAGACAAATGTCACAAGTATTTAGATCAGAGCTAGGGCAGTGGCCAGTAGAGCTGGGAAGGAGGCAGATTTGAGAAAAGATTACAGAGATAGATCGGCAGGATTTGGAAAGGAATTGGATTGATAGTTGAGAAAAAAGAAGGGCCTAGGAGTATCCCTACCTCTCTGCTTTGGGCAACTGAATAGTCAGTTGTGTCATAATTGAAACAGGAAATATAGAAGGGGGAGCAGTTTAAACTTTGGTGGAGGGGACTAAATGAGTTTCTTGTGGGGCATACTAAGTACCAGGATTAATGTCAGCCCTGTTGTGTGAAGGCAAAGGAAACAAAGAGCAAGTTGCTAACTGAGCCATTGTGACCACAGTAAGTGATTTGTTCTTACCTTCACAATTTTTCCTAAGAGATTTTTTTTTCTTTCCTTTATTGCCTGCCATTTGTATTTGTTCCTGCTTTGAAAGAGTTAAGAAGAGGTTTTGAACAGCTTGCTTGTGCACTTCTCTGTATTACTACGTTAATATCCAGTGGCTAATGAACAAAAAGGAAATCTGGGTACAGCACATTTATCAAGAAAATATACGTATGTGGTCCCTAAATGAATGAGGTGGGAAGTGTTAAGTAAATGCTATAAACCTTGCTTTTAATGTAAGAATTTTTTCTAGAAGATTGAGCTTCTAGTTGGCAATACTTATGACTTTCAGCTGAATATGCTGTTATCGTTTAATTGCTTTTTTATATTTTTCATTTGCTTTAGAGTCTCAAACGTAGTAAATGACTCTAATTGTTTGACATATGTAGCAACAAATACTTGAAGATATAAAGTTTAATATAAAAGCAATCCAAACCAAAAAAAAAAGTTGTGGCAAGATGCAAAGGCAAATGCAAATGCAAAAATCTGCTTCAATCTCACAGATGATAAGCTGTTATATGTAGCATGCCAAGATAATTAAGAAATTCTTCAGAAAGCAAATTAAGAACCTTACAAATAAAATTCAAAAAAATTATAAATATTTTAAAATCTTAAGTTAGCAATAAAAATAACCTCTTTAAAAAATTAGGCAACACAGTGTAGTCAGCAATAGAAGCCATGTAGCATGGCTCTATTTCCTATGTAGGATATTAAACCTTTAGATGCAAGATCCTAATTTCCTCTCATGAGCATAAATCAAAATGGATAATTAACCATTTTTTCTTTAAAGCATAGTTTTCTATTCAAATGTAATGGGTAAATTGAGGACATTCCAAAGCCATGAAAACAGCAGGAGAAGACCTGAGAAACTGTTCCTGTCTTGATGTCTACTCTCCAAATAAAACTAGGCCAGATAAATCTGGAGTTTATTTTCAAATAATTTTAGAGATGAAGATTACCCTGTCTCCATCAATAACCCATTTCAGTGTTCCATCACAGGAATATTCTGGGTCTTATTTCTCCTATACTTTTTTCTAAATGATTTGAGTTCTAACATTCCAAATCTGTGGAAAATGATCATCCTGAAATAATTTTTATAATTTAATAGTTAGCAAGCGGTAGCTATATTTAAACATCCCTCTTGGAATAGCTAATAGTGATCTGAATGAAGGCTTCTTATGTTACACAGGGTGTAGAAAGATGTAATTTATTTTTACTGTTTTAAACCCTTAAATGTCTTTAGAAACAGAATTGACTCTGTTCCAATACTATAGTTGTATAAAAAAATTACCCCTAGACCAAGTGGTTTAAAATAACCTATTCTCAGCTAGAAGACTTGAAGGCTGGGATCTGGAATCAAGTGAACCCATTTCCTGACATGTCTAATAGCTGATGTTGACTGTCAGCTTAGAATTTAGCTGCAGCTGTAGCCTACCTAAAACATGGCCTCTTCATGTTACCTGCACTTCCTCACAACATGATAACTGCATCCCAAAGGCAAATATCCCAAAAGAGAGAGCAAAGGAAAAGCTATATCATCTTTTATGATCTAGTCTCAGAATTTACACAGCATCATTTCTGCCATATTCTATTGGTCCAGTCATTTATATAACTCCACCCAGATTCAAAGACAGAGACCATGGTTCCCAATTTAGGATGGAAAGTATTATTATTACATTGCAAGAAGAGCATGTGGGATGGGCTATATATTGGAGCAACTTTTTAGAAAATACAATCGGCCACAGGCTGGGTTCCAGCAAGAATGTGTCACACATCAAAGGACATCATTGCTAGGAAATAACAATATTTAACTAATATCAGTAGGCTTAGATAAAGTAATAATGTGATAAACATATGTAAAAAGAAACAGTTCTTATTTTAAATATTATTTACACAGTATCCACAGCAAAAAATACACAATTCTGCAAAGTTTTACATAGATAGTGAGTGAATATAAATTTTGAAACACAAATAATTCCAATTTGAAGAGAACATTCCAATAAACCATTGTATACACAAGCAAATAAACAGCTGCCACTACACAGCTTGAACAGTAAACAGTGAGATCACTAAAGGGATGTGGAAAGATAGAAGTTTCTGTTACCAATTACAAAAGTGAGGGATGCATCCTCAAATGCTGGTGAGGTTTTTTACAGATTCTTGTGGGAAGGCATTGTAGAATTTAACATACAAATTGAACTGCTATATTCAGCAAAAACACTTGGGCTGAAAAGATTCCAGTATTTTCTGCTTTCTGAAATTACCAAAACTTATTATATTATGTCATGGAAATTTAATCCTCTATTTTGCTCAGTTTTATTAAGTCTAGTTACTAAAAATAAGCCACAAAAATTAAGAATAAAAAAAAGGATGAGACAATTACTCTTTCCTTAACCACATAAAATATGTAGTTCATAGTGTGCAATTAGATACATAATATAGTTTGCTCCTGTGTAATATAAATTATAATGGAGAACTATTGTTTTACATACCCAGAATGCCCCCAGCTTCAATGCCTTCTTCTGAGAGCTTCCTTAGCCCTTTTGCCATCTATATATGGTTTTTCTGGGAACTGTTAAATTCTTAAAAGATTTCAAACCACTGGCCAAAAATTGATTAATACAGAAATGGAATCTAACCCAAGCCAAGACAAGGAACCCAATCTTCAGGATTTGTGGACCTGAAGTCAAAGGAGCCGTCTGGTGGCAGGAGCTTTTAGATATACAACTGGGAGTGGGAGTTGCCATGTTTTTCACCACAAAATCTACTCTGTTGTAAGTAAAGGATGAAGCCAAAGTAGGAAGAAAAGTGGACATGGAGAGAGTCCTGGTTTCATTTGTCTCCAGGTTGTACTTGAGAACTAATCACAACATTTTCCCCTGGTTGTCTCAGATGCCCCATGCATTAGCCAGAAATTACCCAATGGGCTACAAGGAATAGAAAACTCAGTCAACAGGGGCTTCAGGATTTCTTATTTGTTTGTTTTTCTCAGATTACAACAAGTCCAGGGCTGAAGTAAAGATGTCATCAAGGACCCAGGTTCCCTCCATCATCCCTGTTCCACCAGCCTTAGATTAGAGCATTTGTCATAATAAAGATACAGCTGTCCCTCTTAGGTTTGGTGAGACTCTGCTGGGTAATGTATCTGAATTTCAGATAAATAAATCTCAGGTAAAGGGCCAAGTGTAACACTCTTCTCTCTTTGAGATGTCATTTGAGAAAAGGAGCCTTCCTAGGGACTCCCACTGGAGTACATGACCACTCCTCGCTCCAAAGGAGGCTGGATTTCCAATTTTCTTGTTTCTACCTTGAGAAGTTGGGACTTATACATGACTAATACGTAGGGAAGATGTTCTAACCTTTTGATTGATCACAGATGAAAAAGTATCTACTATACCCCAGTATACTTTGACTAACTTACCTGTCCTTATGCTCAGCTTGAGTTTATGAAATTTAGAAGCAAATGTACAAATGGAGTTAATTTTTTGTATTTATTTCTAAAGTTTATGATGGCAGCAACACTGTATCTTATTCCTCTCAATTATGTTGAGATCTAAATTATCACACACACAAAAATAGTGGCTGAAATGAATATCTTAAACACAAGAGGAGGTAATATCTTGAAGGAAATTTTTTTTTTTTTTTTTTTTGAGACAGAGCCTCGCTTTGTTGCCCAGGCTAGAGTGAGTGCCGTGGCATCAGCCTAGCTCACAGCAACCTCAAACTCCTGGGCTTGAGCGATCCTACTGCCTCAACCTCCTGAGTAGCTGGGACTACAGGCATGTGCTACCATGCCCGGCTAATTTTTTCTATATATATTTTTAGTTGGCCAGATAATTTCTTTCTATTTTTAGTAGAGACGGGGTCTCGCTCTTGCTCAGTCTGGTCACAAACAATATTTTTTGAATGAGTGATGGAAGGGACTTAAATATAGAACCAAAATATAATAACAAGATTTCTTATAAGTCTAGCTTTCACAGGTCCTTCTCTTAAAGGATATTATCTTTTCCTCTAAAAAGACTTATTTATCATCCAATGTTTTTTCTACCACAAGAAAAAAATACAACATAGTGTCTGGCTCAAGGTAAGCCCCTAACAAATGTTAGTACTCATTTTAAACCCCTCCTTGTGTCTGAGCTCTTCTGGAAGCTCCAGGTCCCATTTCCAATTACATCTTGGATAGTTCTCCCCTTAAGCCCTGCCATCACTCAGCTGAAAAGTGTTCATTGCCTTTCCACAAAAGGTAGATTTCCTTACCAATTTATGTTTGAACCACAATGACCATAGTCACCTAGGCTTAATGCTCATCACTGGGACCCCTCCAGCCTTCTCTCTTTCTTCTCCTACAGATCACTTGTCCTGTGGCTTGATTTTGGGTTCTCCATTTCAGGATGTCTCAGTCCTGATATCTAGAATGCATGCCTTCTTTTAACTGGCTTTTAACTTGCAACTCTCTTTTGCCATTTTTTCATGCACACTTGGACCCTATTACATGCCTCTAGCTTTCAATATTTAAACAAAATAGTTCCAAACAGATTGCCTGCTCACAGTAGTACTCTAGTCGCAATTCTATTCTTCCTGAATTGACTGTATATGGGAACTCCAATTTATGACCCATCTTATGACCCTGTAGATTCTTTTACGCTGGTCACAGAGCCACATCTCTTCTTCCCTCCTCATATTCTTGTTCATGTCACCTTCATTAATTTCCATGTTGCCAGCAGGACCAGCTGCCTAATTTGCAGGGCCCATTGAAAAATCAAAATGTGAAGTTCCTCATTCAAAACCTATTAATATTAAGAATTTCAAGATGGCCACAGCAGAGCATTAAACCAAGCATGGGGCCCTTCTAGTGTGGGATCCTGTAGGTTCATGTCCATGAGGCTGGTCCTAACTACCACCTCATTTAAGGACTTGTTACTAAATACATTTTTCTTACAGAAAGTACTTTCTAGCTGAGTTTTCTGATACCAGCTATCTGGTTGTCCTGTAATTTTTTTTTATTTCAGTGATCCTATCATGTCATGCTCTTGCTGATTCAACACAAATAAACATATTCTAAAACCACTAAGCTGTTTTCCTGTTTTATATATATATATATATATATCACTACTTTTATATATTTGTCCCATTCTCCTAATGCAACTGGCTGTGTCCTGTCTCTACACGTTTGTTCAGGCCATTCCCTCAATCTAGAAGGCTTTTAACTTACTCTGCTAGTACAAATAAATGTCATGACAGGCCTAGGGAAACTCTGCTCCATGCATTAGTTGCTCCTCTTTCCCTGCGGGTGAAATTATTTATTCTTCTTCCAAAAGCCCATAGCTTTTATGGTCTATGCCATGCAGGTAGCTGTTATTACTGTGTTGCGTGTCATTTTTTCTGTGGGAAATGGTTTGCCTTCCTCATCTTAAGATTGAGTTCTATCTTTATCTCCGTAATACCCTCAGCATGTAGTGCCCTTAATGCATTTATTGATTGTCTAAAGGGTTTTCAGTCTAATTATTTTGAACATGTTATGCAAAGAAAGCCTTTAACACCAGACATTTACATGCCTGTTTTTTTCCAGGAAAGGTCTGAGAGGGCACTTTTGTTCATTCTTTGCTCCAGAATAAGATTGACCAAGATGTCCATATATAGCATGGGAAGAGGGAGGGAGAGAAAAATAGAAGAGAAAATTGGAGATATTCCTGGTTTCTCCTAAATCGGGAGATAGCCAAGCTTCTTAATTTATTAGTAGTGTCTCCTCCAGGCTTTAAATACATGAATCTGCCTGCAAACACAAAATGCATTCCAAAGTCAGTTGGGTTGGGGATTCAATTTGCATGTTAATGAATTTATGGTTTCTTTTCTCATCTATTAGTGAAGACAACTAAAAGTAAACTCTATAAAATGAACATGAGTGTAAGGAAATGAATGAACTAATAAAAATCTTATTTTTTTTCTTATTTTTTAGAGAATTGAATGGTTTCTGAAATGTACATTCAGCAACATGGGGGTTTTTATTAACATATTTACTCACCATGTAATAATTATTATTGTGGACTTCAAATTTAAATACTAATAATATGTGGTCTCTGAATTTTGCACAGCCATGGAAAGAAAATCTTATGTCTTCTAGAAGAGATGGGCCCTTATCTCTGAAATAGGAGGTAAGGCAAAGAGAGGTAGCAACAATCGAAGTAAATTTTATGGAGATTAAGCAGAAAATAACAAGAGCAGAAGTCATGAAAAGACCTTCCCAGGTGTTGGAATATGGCCTTTCTCTACCCCAGGAGAAACTTGTGTTGAAAAACCAGTGCCTGCAACAGCCAAAAGTTGCTAGGTGGGAATTGGCGTGCAGAGCCAGAACATCTGTTGGGTAGTATCATCTGTTTAGGAGACAACAGAAGCAGGGGAATAAGGACAAGTTGAGCCAGAAGGATGCTAAATTTACCACCGGTGGGGAATTTAGGTATTAGTAAACAAAACTGCCCCTGGGAGTTTTCTCAAATTAGGAAACAATGTAATACTCTCCCAAGTGCTACTTTCATTTATTTTCTCTTAGAATGAAAAGCCAATGTTGTGCCTTCCGGGGATTGTTATAAAACCTATCCTCACAAGGAATCTTATGGTCATACAAAGGAGTAAAAGACACAAATGGCTTTTAAATCTGTGCAAGATTTTAATTGGCAAGTATTAATAGTTGACTATACAATGCCATTAGAAACAATGCTATCTCTTATGTGCTCTGCCTGCTCTCCTTCCTGAACTGGAAAAAAAAATAGTGTAGTAGAGGAAGAAAGAGGACAATCTCTGCATTTAGAAAGCAAAGAAAGGCAGGCTTCCTTTTTTCCTCTGCCTCAATCATAAATTTGATAAGCTTGCCTTCAGTGGCTTTATCCAAGTCATCAACAAATACGTTTCATAGGACAAGGCCATGGGCAAAGCCTCAAGTTACAACACTAGAAGCTCTCATTAGTCAAGATCATTTGGATTCAGTTGTTCATCCAGATAAGAACCTACCTATATTTCTGGTCAAAAGTGGAAAATTGATAAAGGAGGTACTCGAGTTCTTGACCGGCATAGTAATTACATGAATTTGATCTCATTCATCAAACTGTGTGCTTTTCTTGTGTGTTTGTATGATGTACTGGAATTAAAAATTTAAAAATAAATATCATGGTATTGCAAAGTACAGTAGAAGAAGGAGGAGGAGGAGGAAGAAGAAAGGTGGAAGGAAAGAAAGCAAATGCAATGGCACTTTTCCAAAAAGGTCACTGGCTAAAATGACCCACTCCCAAAAAGTAGGTGAAAATCATTAGTCCCATTAGAATGTTAGCACGAATCATACAGCATTAGCTGTTTAACATTTTAGCAGTGTGGGTGGTGAGGATGAATTAGAAAGAAGGATGAAATTCCCAGAGAAAAGCTTAAGACAACCAGATATCAATTGGGACCCTTATAAGGCACTGGTAGGCTAGCATGCACTGCACCAAGATGTGAGGGGCTGCCTCTGGGGGGAACTTGAGTAAAAAGGGTGTTCGGGATGTGGCAATGAAAGTGAGGCAGACATCCTGAATCCAATATCATATCTCCTTAAACAGGGGATAATCCAATAACAGATTTCATGACAATCTTTTGGTGCTAAGACAGGATCCCCTTTTGGACCCCTCCTGCCTGGAAGCAGGCAACTGAAGGATTCAGGCTTATAGGAAGGCTTAGGAGTATATTTTAACATGGCTTTCAGAATTATTTTGGGCAAGGGGTTGGGAGGAAGATGGTTTGCTTATTTTTAAATTTTATTTCATGTTTCTTTTTGAGAACCATATAATTTCAGCAGCATTTGTGGGTCTCTGACCCCGAATAGTCACTGTGGTATCTGAAAAAATAGGATGGCTCTTTAAAAGATTAGAAAACTTTATGTGTCATTTATTATACTTAAAAAGCTGGAGGGCACTTCTGGAGTCCCTGAGAGGCAACTAACCACAACTATTGTGGCTGTGGCAACAGGGAAGAATCTACCCGAAAACAAGATCAATAATTAATTTACGGAGGTTCTAACAGGGGAGCCTCACCAATCAAATGTTCTTCATTGCAGAGTTGGACAACACCAGGAGAGGTAAGAAAGGGAGGCAGAAAAATAAGCTAATTTGGTCAGTTGTCCCAACCCTATGCCCAATGTCCCCACAGACCTCACGGTGGGCCACTCTTATTTCCAGCAAATTGGTGGCAAAGCCAAGGCTAGAAATGAAATCCCCTTATTCTAAGGCCAAGTGCTCTTTCTACTGCATCACGATACTTTATTTTGGTCTTGCAAAAAGAAAAAAATATTACTGAAAAGATAAATCAGCCTAAGAAAATAAAAAATGTGTATATAGAATTCATCAGTACAACTGGAATTATTATTGTTAATTTTATCTAGCGCTATCCTAGCCACTCCCCCTTCAATCCTGAGCATCTCCTGGACAATTCTAATTCTCTAAGATTAAAAAATACATAAAGTTTAGCATTAGTTGTGCACTTTCTATATGCCAAGCATAGTATTATTTGCTTTAGGTATTTGATCATCACAGTCAGGTCTATCATAATCCCAGTGTACAGCTAGGGCTACTGAAGTTAGATGACTCCCATAATAGCTCAGTGGAGACAGTTTGGCTATTTGACTGTAGAATCCATGCTGCTAACCACATCCTTACAGCATCTGTTCTCATCCCCAAGTCTTCTCTGTCCTGAGTGTATAAATTGTTATACCTCAGAACCAGCACAGGTCATGGGACAAGTGAAATAAAAGGTAGGAACCATTTAGGAAAACATTTTGTTAAAAACACAACTACCGTGCACTAATGAACGTAACTTCATACCTGGAATACAACCTATACACACCCAGTGGTTCATTCTTTTGCACATAAAACCATGCAGTTGTCAAGCTGGCACAATTTATACAGGATTAATACTATATGATGGTTTTAATGTTTACCCGTTACATATCTCGATGGAAAAAAACAAGTTAAATAAGTCACATAGATTTAGAAAATCAAACATTTGTGATAGCATTAAAGCCGCTAGAATGGATATGCATACCAGTTTCCAAGGTTATCATCCTTGCCATGACTGGTTTGAATAACCTATATGTTTTCCCAAATATTGATTTCTTTAAAACTACAAAATGATTAACTGATAAAGATGTAAATAAAAATATATTTAGGCACCAAAAAAAAGTATCTAGTAATTTTCCATCAGATAATTGTTTCCAAAGCTTCATTTGCTCTCAGATAATACAGAATGTTTTGGATTTTAAATTTTGGACTTGGCATGCCTGTACCTCAATGAGAAACACATTCTTTTGTTAGAAAAAAGCTTTGTTAGCAGAGTGAAAAAAAAGTATAACTATAATGAAAAATTATGCTGTCCTTCAGATAGAATCTGTGCCATATGTAGCTATCTGCATGATGTGGTTTGATGCATACCAAAAAATTACAAATTATAACAAAAAGCTCTGTCAGTTTCCTGCCTCGGTGCCAAAATTATCACTCTTGGTCACTGCTCTGGATTCAATAAAAAAGCAGTTGTCAAACCATATTGTTGCCTTTGAAGAAAATAGTAGCTGTCAATAACTAATATCTTAAAGACAGTTAGGCTATCACATTAGGCCCTGTGGGAGTGAAACACAGCATATTTGAATATTTATGGATAGAAGTTTGGAAGCATAGAGAATAAACAGAAGTGAGCGAGTACTACTAGGGAGTTGGAAAAGCATTAAAGAAAGTTCCAACAATTAATCACTAATTTTGCTTTCAGTTGTGTTGTGCTCTTATGCCCTGTCCCTAATAAAACCCACTTTTAGTTATTAATACGTTGGTGATGGTCCTAGAAAAACCCACGCTTGGAATAATTATAATATTAAAGACAAAAATAGTTTTGATAGGCCGGGCGCGGTGGCTCACGCCTGTAATCCTAGCACTCTGGGAGGCCGAGGCGGGTGGATCGCTCGAGGTCAGGAGTTCGAGACCAGCCTGAGCAAGAGCGAGACCCCGTCTCTACTAAAAATAGAAAGAAATTATCTGGCCAACTAAAATATATATATATAGAAAAAATTAGCCGGGCATGGTGGTGCATGCCTGTAGTCCCAGCTACCCGGGAGGCTGAGGCAGAAGGATCACTTAAGCCCAGGAGTTTGAGGTTGCTGTGAGCTAGGCTGATGCCACGGCACTCACTCTAGCCCGGGCAACAAAGCGAGACTCTGTCTCAAAAAAAAAAAAAAAAAAAAACAAAAATAGTTTTGATGTTAAACTTTGGAAGGTTTTAAGTGTAATAAAATACTAAAATAAACATTAAAATAAAATGTAAGATCATTGGAGATTGGAAAGTTTCAACAAGAGATACCAGTTGCTGATGTAATTCTGTAATAAAAATACCACTGCTTGGCCTTTTTTGTTCTTGGTCAAATTGTATGAAAGAAATTCAGCTAAACCGCTAAAGAATTTTTTTGTCATTAAATATTTTTTACTTAAGCTTATTATTTTGAAAAAAGTTTCAGACTAACAAGAAAGCTGCAAGAGTGATGCAATGAATTCCATAAACCCTTTACATGCTTGGATTCACCCACTGTTGACACAGTCATCATTACATTTTAGTGAAATCATTTTATCTACACAATTAACTTTTTCTTTATACTTACTTGCTTTTTCTTCTTAGTAATTGCTCTAAGGGTTTATGATATACATTTCTAACTTATCACAATCTACCTTAAAATAGGTTATTAAGTATGAAATGTCCTATTTCCTTAAGTACTAAGTTAAGCAGTTGATATCGCTGACATTTCACTTTGACCTTTCTTGTTTTATTTTTATTGTGAAGGTACATCCTCAGTCTTTCAAATATATGTTTGGCTTGTGATTACGTTTCACATTTTTTTTAGAGCAATTTTTCTGAAATCATGGATAAGTCAAAAATTCATGTTATTTTTGAATATGAGTTCTGTTGTGGATTTTTCTAAGAAATATTTCAAATAAATATCCCCCTCAAATTTTTAATCAGGCTAATACAATGTATACTTAAGGATATGGTTTAAAATGAATGGTGAAAAAATAAGACGGGTAAATGTCTATCCCTGAACTCCCCATCCCACTATTAGAAATATGCGGGTGACATTTGTCCTCAGGTGACAGATTCCAGGCACCAGAACTTACCTCACTGTTGGAAATCATAAAACATTTTTTCTCATTTTCCTGTAAAAGCTGTATAGAGAATAGTGAAAAAGAAGGTAGATACTATACAAAATAATACTGCAAAGAAGACAGAAAACCAAACTATAGGTTATTAATACAGGCTCCTTTAGCTCATCTAACGTTGTGATTACTTCTGTAAAAGCCACTTGGAAGAATTTATCCAGAAGAGTGTGAGCCCTATATCTCAGAAGGAAAGACAATCTGGTGCCAAAAATCAAATTGTACCAGATACTGTGATATCATCGCTGGCAGATAATATAGGGGGGGAAATGCTTATTAAATCCTGAAGGCTCTCAGACAGAAAACCATTTGTTGTTGTTATTGTTATGTTATTGTTGTTTCTAAAACCAGAAGGCTTGAGTCCATATTGTAATACAAACTAAAAGTCTTTAATATAAATATTATAAATGCACATGAGCACCATGAGGAAAAAATACGTAATTGCCTATAATGTTCTCATTTATTAATGAGATCATTAGGAAAATAAATATTTCCCTAGTTCAAGTATTCTCACAGCAACCAATCTGCATAAGATGCCAGTGACCTATGTACTATTTTCCAAGATGACATACATTTCCACCCACAGCTTTATGAAAGAAGAACAAGAAAACTTGCATTTCAAAGAATATTAGACTTATCAGAGATTTTGAAATCATCTGATCCAGTTTTTCAAAAGTACAGGGCCCAGAGCCTAGTGGTACAATTACAGAGCATTAAATAATTTTAAATAACATTACAAGGAAATGACTCCCTTTTCAGTTTTTTCCCTTTCTGATTAATTCAAGGAAAAGATTCTCAATTACTAATCTTTTAACAAAGAGAGAGCTGGCCTGAAATTTAGATCCTTAACTAAGCAATGGCATCCAGCATTGTTTTGACGCAGGTGTTCATTTTTATGGGTGACTTCTGTTTACAGCATTGTGACTCATTTTCCATTACTGTAGTGACATGTAGTTTCTTACCTGGATAAATTTTACTTTGGCAAAAAATAAAAACATTTTTATATTGGATGCGACAATTTATTTTAAAATGCTTCAGTATAAACAGTGGGATGTGTATTTTGAACTAGTTGTTTCTAATCTACACTCCAGGAATGGTTAATGACCATTTGAAGTACTAATCAGGCCTCAGGGCCTAAAGAGGGGATCTCTATTTAAAATACAGCACGACCTTAACCAAACCTGTACCAAAGGCTTTGTTAATTAGTGTAAGGCATGTTGGAAATAATCTTTATCGGCTTGAGCATATGTTCTTCATGTTAAGCAAGTTAGGAATACTGAGCGGGCCCCAGCACCCTTGTATGGACCCTGCAAAGGCCACAGTGCAGCATATCAGATGAGGAGCACTCAAGATAGATTGAGAGCCAAGTGAATCTTAAATCCTTCCATTGCAGAGAGAACCCTGTAGCCTGATCTTATTACAAGGTGGCTGGTACTGGCATTAACACTGAGCTGTCCCTTTTGGGACATCCCTTAGCCTTTCTTGCTAGAGCTACTGTCGTTAGGACAAAACTGGGGCTGAATACCGTGAATGACCTCTTTTGGCGCTTACTCGACAATATCTTATTTCTTTAATCATAAAGTGCACATTTTTCTCACATTTTAACGTATCTGGAATTGGATGTGTCTTATAATTAATGACATTTTTAATTATGATTAGCAGTGGTTCTTTCCCCCTTAGTGATTCATAATATTACTGTGCATCTTGCAATAAATAATGTCTTAGTTTTGATGAAATATAGTGATTGTACATTTGACAGAATTTGGTCTGAGACTTTTACTTATTGTAACACATCATCCGATAAAAAAAAAAGTTGTCGGAAAGAGGAAAATATCCTTCCCCAACTTGTAACTACTAGAAGACTACCAATATTTACCAAAGAGATGTTTGCCAAATGGCCTAATTGACTTAAGGCAATTTTGCAACATGATGCAATTTGAAGAATTCAGTAAATAACAGTAGAGCTTGTAAGTAGATATGGAAAATATTAGAAAGTCTGAAATAAATGGCTGAAGTTTGGGAAATACTAATCTGGTCAAACCCCACACGTAAAGAAACTGAGAACCAGAGAGGTTAAGTGACTCCAACAACATTACACAGTAAACTGAGTGGCAGAGTTTGTACAATGACCAAAGTCCATTTAACTATTGTATGCTATATCTTAGTTACCTGTCACAACAACAAATTATCTCAGAACTCAGTGGTAGAAAATAACAAACATTATGTCACAATTTCTGTGGGCTGGGTATTCAGCTATGCCTTAGCTGCATGCCTTTGGCTCAGGGTCTTTCATAAGGTTGCACTCAAGCAACTGGCCAAGGCTGAGGTCTCATCTGAAAGCTCGACTGAGGGGAGAATCCACTTCCAAGCTCACTCACATGGTTCTTGGAAGGAGTTTTAAATAATGCACATACTTTCAGAGCCAATATATTTCTCAATGCCATTTTTTCTTTACTATAACAGACACTCAGCAACTTTAAAGATTGTGCTGGCGCTTTCTGATAGTACCTGCTAAGATTATCATGGACAAAACTTTTAAATGTGTAAAAATTATGTTTATATTTAGTGCCCATTATTATATATATTTAGGAAAAACACTAAAAGAGTAATAGGGCAATTCTTTAGATAATGGAATTATGGGAGCTTTTGTTTTATTTCATATTTTTCTACAGTTTCTGAGTTCTCTACCATAAGCATGTAAAATGAAAATTATTTTAATCAATTAATTTTTAATGTTTTAAAACTCTTTGGCAATTTAAGGTTAAGTTATGCTTTCCATGTTTGCTTAAAAATGCATAGCTTGCTGCCTTTAGGATTTTTTTCCTTGAAAGTTCAGATTTATAGATCCTTGGATATGTTTTTCCCTGAATAAGTCTAACACCAAAAAAGATTTTTAACTCTGTTCCAAATTCACAACTCACGCCAAGTTGCAGAAGCAGGAAAAGAAGGTAGAAGAAAAAAGGCCAAGTTCTTTTTGGTCTCTCAGACAAGGTGACGAGGTCAGAAGAGTCAAGAGAATTATTTTCTTTTATAAATTTGGCTTCCTGAACAGGTAGATCAAGTCACAGTTTTCATTTCTGTCTTGCCCCTGCTCACCAAAAAAATGTGGGCTGCATAAAGGAATCATTGTAAGGGAAAGCCTCTTTGCAGAACCTCCGAGCACAGACATTTGGATGGCCAGGCCCTTTTCTCGCCAGGCACAGCCTCTCGTGAAGTGGTGTTAGGTGTCTAATAGCCCTGAAATGTTTTCTTTCCTCCCAGTGCCCGAGGGCTGACTAATCACTGATGTTCCAATTATTCTTGAGAACAAGCCCTACCTGCTATAAGAGACAAGGTCCAGGCTCAGCGTAAACTTAGAAAGGAAAAAATACCTTAAAATGATGCTGATTTCGCCTGAAGAGACCTATCCGGAATGTGAATTAGTGACATGCAGACAATAGAAACAACTGCGCAACTTTATTTTCTATTTTGGAAGAGAACACTGAGTTGTGATCTCACACAAAGAACTTGACATCTTTGTCTCCAACATGTGATTTATGCTTTTTAAATCAAGATTGTTTACTTTATTAACAGATCAGAAAGGCTTATTCTGTCTTAAATGTTTCCAGAATGTGATTCTTTGTGAGAATCCCACTGCAGTAATATAAATTTGTACATATGCTCACTCACAATTATAAGCTTAAAAGAGATCATAATTCCATGACTTCATCACAGTGGCTTTCAGAGCTGGAATAGTAATTACAGCTGTGTTCACTGTATTCATTATGGTCTTCATAAAAAAAAGTTTTTATATGAAATAATAAACTTTTTCAAATTATTTTAGAAATAGGATGGTAAGTAAATAGAATAAATAAATATATTGGAATCTAAGGCACAATTTGTATTTATAGTTTAATATATTATTTTTAAAAATTTATGATAGCTTCTTTCCTTTAATTTAGCACCCCCAAATAAAAAATTACATGTTTAAAGATGGTGAGGTAAAAGCAGTTTCATGCAGTCAGACACAGCCATGAAGAAATCAGGAAAGCTAATTTTTATAGAAATTTTAAATAGGAAGGTCAGTAAGAAAACTCCTCAAACTGCTTAAGTGTTGGCATGTGTATTATACATTAGAAACTCCTTCTAAGACTTTGAATGGATTTCTGATGTGTTTTCTCAACCTTGAATCCTGTCTCACATGAACACTAGTACTAGAAATACCAAGAAGCAATATAATTGAAGCATCCACAGATAATCAAAGCCTACCTTGCTTTTTCTATATTGCCCCAATGCCATTTTTAAATAATTGGACATTTAATAAATCATGACTGTCCTGATGATCAGTTATAGCTAATAGAAGAAAGGTTAGCATATTAAATCCAAATGTTTAGTAAGTAAGAAAAGGAAGAAAGTAGCATATCAATAGGACACAGAAAGAACAAAGTGGAGGAATTTTGATGCAATGTTATTTAAAATACTCTCTCAAAGATGCATATGATGTGCAGCTATTTCTCAAACTGCCTGAAATTCTACTCATTCAGTAAAATGTAAGGGCCTATTAAAAGTACTCTTCTACAAGTAAGGACTGAGGTGATCCTATAATACATAGGCCTTTTCCTTAAGGAGTTTCCAAAACAGTGATCTTTCTGCTATAAGTTATATCAGCTCTATATCCAAAGGGGCAAATAAATTATACCAACTATCATTTTCTGTGTTCCTGAAGTAAAATGTTAATATAATTCCTCTTCTATGATTATTTGATCCCTTCACATAAGCAACAGTTACTACTCCAGACAGAGATAAACCCTTAGATAGAATTCTCTAATAGTGCTTATCAGATTTACCTGCCCTAAGCATTAAAATTGTGTCTCAAACAGAAACCAAGTAGACATATTTACTTATAAAGACATCCAGAGACATTACTAACCCTAGTACTTTATGAAGATAACAGTAGAATTTCTCAAGAATGACTACGCACATTGTAGTGAGAAGCTTCTTCCATTCGTAGTACATATTTATATCCAATAGCAGGAGAAGATAATGTGTTTTCCTAACTGAACAAGATATAAGTCTTCCATTACCCCAAGGAGAGTAGAATCAGAGCACAAACAAGACATAAAATTCTCAGATTTTATTTTTGAAAGCACAGTCCAGCTCTACCATAGTAATATTTGAAAGAAAATGTGATCAGACACGAGAGTTTTTATCACCATCTTCCACCCCAAAATTAGCTAAAGACCCTTAGGGCCCAGAAGGTGGAGGGAATGTCCATGCCAACTCTTCCCAGGTGGAGCTCCAGTGAAAGACACATTGGGAGGAGTCCCAGAGAAGACGATAATGTGCAGTCTGCCCACCTGGAGCTCCAGGGCCAGCAGCCCTGCCAAAGCTCCTCCTGCCTCCTTGTCTCCAGGTGCGGTGCAGGAGGGATGGCTGCAGAGAAGCCTGGGCCACAGTGAACTTATGGCCCGGAAAGTCTTCTGTGGTCCCATCTGAAAGTGGCAAGCAAAACAGCAAAACAGCCTGATGCTAGCTGAGAAATGACTTGGAGATCTGGAGAGGCCATGTCACCAGAAGGAACTGAACTCAGATTGATGCACACACAGGCATCGCCACAGATGCCAGCATGGACGGATAGTTCTCCCAAAGCTGGGGACCTAAGATGCTTTTCTGAGGAGAAAAGACAGGGATGCAGGGATTCTTAAATCAATTTTGTGAAACATTGGGTGATGTCTGGGCTCATCTGGAATTGGCTAGATGAAGTTTACTGCTATCAAGCAGAATGAGGGCTAAGGAAGTGAGATTACATTGACATGGAAGAAAAGGAGTCACATTTTTCACATCCCCTATGAAAATAGTACCCACCAGACGAAGACCTGTGGTATGTTCAGTAAGTTCTGATGTTACTCTCAAGGTCTTCCTTACTAGAAAACTGATGATAACTCTGACCCAGAGTAACCGAGGCAAAGATTACCTACCCTTTTCTGGAATCCCCAGCTGTCAGCACTGATATGGCTGCTTCTGGGCTTTCATTCCTAAGCAGTCGTCTTTCCCTTGTACCTTTTAAATTATAGTTCTTAAATGTTGAAGCATTATTTAAAATTTTTGGCTTACATGCAGTTTTCTCAACAAACTGTTATCTGTGAGTATGCGACGCTGCAGACTTATATAATCATTTAAACTAAGTAATCTGTGTCTGTATTTCTAGGGACCGAGTTCTCTCTGTTCCAGCAGAAATTTTGTGAATATGGGACAAGAGAAAAGATGTTGTTAAAGATTTGGGGAGAGTCAAATATGTTTGTCACTTAAGGAGACTCAATAGTACTTTGTGGAGGGTGGGTGGAGGGTGGGAAACAATACATGAATCTGAACTGAAACGTAGACCTTCCACCAAATACTTTTGTGAACAATGGAATTCTTATGTAGCACCATTAAAAATGACCCCAGGGGCAGTAGCTGAAAAATATCTAATATCAAACAGGCCACACCAAAGAGAATTACCACATTATGCTATAACCACTGATTTCCTTGACTATTTTGTAAGCCAGATTTTTAGCTCCTTGAAAGCAAGGACTATGTCTCCTTCATTGTTGCCATTACTAATCCTTACAACAATGCCCGGGGCATAATAAATACTCATGAAAGGAAAAAAATAATGAAAGAAATTAGTAATTATTACATTCAAAGATTTATCCAGCTCTGTGTAAAATATACAACATCAATCAGAACAACAAGTTAATTGTTCTTTCTCATATCCTGCTCTATGTTTAAATGAGATCATTTCACCAAGAACTGGAACTTCCTCCAATCATTAAGAACAAACCACAACATCCATTTCAAGGTAAACAGGAAACCCTGTCTAAGGCTGTTTGTGGGCTAGTAAAATATTTCCATTGCAATCTAAATTCTCCCATATATACACACAATTTGAATTGAAACTTTGAGTTCTGACTCAAGTCAGCAAGTGATATCCCTCCCTCTTTTTACATTTTAAGTATATTGTAGTGTTTTGCATATAAACCTGAAGGAGAGAGCATTAAGGTTCAAAGGGTCGTTTGCTCCCAGTAGATTGAAAACCAAATCTTTGTTTGCTTGTAATTTATAATTTTGGAAGCCTTTTCATTCATATTATTTAATTTAATCCCCTCAAAATTCCTATGAATTAGAGAGATTTTTTTTCCATTTAACAGATGAGTAAACTGAGGCTAAGGGACTTGCTCAAGGTCACATGGCTTTTAAATGCCAAAATCCAGGTCTTCTACCTCTACAGCTCTCTAACCCTCTCTCCTACACTAACTTGCTATCATTTTTGGAGGAAAATATATCATTATGGACTGTTTTATTTAGCAAATGGGAAAAAATAATTTTATTTCCTACAGAGGTGTACTTAACAGTCTTAATTACGATTGTGAATCAGTAACACTAAAGAAGAAAAACAGAGTGTAACTGCCGTGTGTCTGTAAAAATGTCTAGGGCATAAATATACATCTTAGAGTAATGTATTTTCCTGAGAAGATAAATGAGTTTGTAGATGCATTATCTCATTTCCTGTGGCAAAGCTTTCTTGTCCTGGCTCTGAATGCAGACTGGGACACAGAGCCAGCATTTAACTCCTGATGGAATCCTGGCAGGAGAGTCCTGGCATCAC
>CM052441.1:67391912-67489386 GCA_028533085.1 Varecia variegata
GGCTAATTTTTCTATATACATTTTTAGCTGTCCATATAATTTCTTTCCATTTTTAGTAGAGACGGGGTCTCGCTCTTGCTCAGGCTGGTCTCGAACTCCTGAGCTCAAACAATCCACCCGCCTCGGCCTTCTAGAGTGCTAAGATTACAGGCATGAGCCACCATGCCCAGCCAGTTCAAAGATTTTTAAATCTGTTATCTTCTTGCTTCCATAATTTCAGTGAAGAAGTTAGCCATACATCTTAAAGTCACTTCTTTTAAGTTAATGTGCCTTTTAAGTTAATGTTTCTTTATGTTACTCAGGCTGGTGTTGAACTCCTGGCCTCAAGAAATCCTCCCCCGTTGGCCTCCCAAAATGCTGGGATTACAGGCATGAGCCACCATGCCTATCATCTCTTTGGTTTTTCACTGTTTTACTATGATATGTCTAGTTTATATATGGGTCAAATTCAGGAAATTCTCTATTCAGTCACTATGTCGTTAAATATTGATTCCATTCCATTTTCTTCACTTTGTCTACTACCCAAATTATAAATTATACTTATGTTAGACCTGTAAAACATATTCCACACTCCTTTCTCTGTTTTCCTTCTATTTTCTTTTTTCTTTTCTTTCTTTTTTTTGTTTTTACATATGTATGGAATCTAAAAACTTGAACTCGTAGAAGCAAAGAGTACAATGGTTGTTACCAGGGATAGGAAAGGGCAGGGCTTGGGGAGATGTTGGTCAAACGATACAAAATTTTAGTCAGAGAGGAAGAATAAATTCAAGAGATCTATTGTACAACATGGTGCCTATAGTTAATAGCAATGTATTATGTTTTAAAAATTGATGAGAGTAGATTTTAAGTGGGTTCTCACTACAAAAAATGGTAAGTATATGATGTAATACGTATGTTAATTAGCTTGATTAAGCCATTTCACAGTGTATACATACTTCAGAACACCATGTTGCACATGATAAATGTGTACAATTTTTATTTGTCAATTAAAACATTTAATTTAATTTTTAAAAATAAAAGAAACAAAAGACATGAACTAAAAAGTCTAACTGTAATGGAAATAACATAATGGAATTGAGCCCTGTGACAAATAAATTAACCCTCTAAAGAAATCGAATAGGAGATGAATCAAGGTTTTCAGGTCATGAGGAAGCCACTTAAAAGCTGCAATCACTCAAGAGTGTCTGAGTAAAACTAATATAGGTCATGAAGGTGTACAGTTTTCTTGCTAAACATGATCCCTCTGGTCATTATTTTTGAGGTTTATTGTTCACATACTCAAAGATAAACTTAGATATTTTCTCAAACCAATTGGAAAATGTACAAGTAAAGGAAAATACTAAATATGTTTTCAAGACTATAAACATTATTTTAGTGACTCCAAACTTTTGATTCAGTGGGCTTCCCTCCCTGGGAAGGGAGGGAATATATCTTCCAGGAAACTTAACTATGTGAACAGAGCAATTAGAGAACTTCTTATCCTTCAGTAGTATAGGAGACTCTAATGGTTGGGGAAAAGGGTATTTTGTACAACTTCTTTGGAACATAAGCTTATCTGATACCAGCAGGTTTAATATAAATTTTTAAATCTATTTTCATTATAACTTAGAGTTTATGTTAAATAATTATTCTATTTGAAATAGTTTGCAAAATTTGCATTGCTCTTACTTGTTTTACACATTGACTAAAAATAGTTAATAAAATCTATTATGGAGAAGTACTTCTGGCATAGATCTGTTGCAAGTATAAGTAATTTTCATATGTAGCTATTATTTTTAGCTGAATATTTAATATATGCATGTATTATGTGTGTGTTCATATATATATTCAATCTGTACTTTCTTATCAGATGCTTTCCTTTAAAGAATAATTTTTTAGATGCTGTCTAGCTTTCAAAGGCATTTGTGTTGTTGATAGGTTGACAGTCATTATTAATGCCTGGAATAGCTCCTCAGACTTGAAATATGTTAGTACTGAAATCTCTTATGTTATATCTTTTCACTGTCACTTTCAGAAGTTATGCCAGGAGGACTAGGCCTGGCTGCAGGCATGATATACCTATATGGCTATAGCTGAGGTTTTTCCCCATAGGCTCTACTATTCAAAGCAAGTGCTATATTTATAAAGATTCTGATTGGTTTTAACACCAGACTGAGGGAAAAGGTTCAAACCCAGTTAGTTTTCCTCTCACCCATGTATGTAGCCAGCAGCCCCTAACCCTGGTCAACTTGTTGGATATGAATGAGATCTTGGCAAACGATGTGGCTGAATCATGGTAAATTCATTTTCACTGTCAGCAAAATCTCAGAATACATGTCCCGCAGATAATAGGTTACTGCCATTTTCACATATAAAATAGAACACATTTAAAGTTATCTCTTTTGCTTACAAAGAGCTGGCTCTATAGAACCCATAATCCACTTTTCATGCCATATCTATCAATTAGTGCCAGCCACCATCCAAGCACAGTAGCTAGCTAGGGGAACTGTTTTCTGTGGGTTTCCATAATGTCACCAAAAAAGAAAAAATGCCTTGAAGAATGAATCTAAGGAAAAATTTTAATACATCTTAATCTTTGCCATACAAGCTCCCTCAGTTTTTCATTCTGCAAGTTTAATGATGATAATAATCAGCTTATGATTATTCTGAAAATATGCTATTTTTAAAAGTGTCTAAACACCAAACTTCGGGAGCTGAATTAAAGAAATTGCTGAAATGTTATTACTAGCTTCTCTAAAATTTTCTCCTTTCAGAAAATAGAGTAATTTTCTTACTTAAATAATTGGGCCTATACTTTTGTGTATATTTTTATGATGCTAAACTTCACAGCCGCATTACCATTTAAAATTGTAATAGCTTGAATTAAGATAAAATGTCTTAGGACTTTAAATAGAAGCCAAATTAACAGAAAAAATTGTCAATTAAATGAGCAACTTCTTTTCCCATAAGCTCAGAAAAAAATTCTAATTTTGCAAAATTCTGCCACATTTAAAGAAAATGTTTTATGTTCTATATGGTTTTGAAAACAATTTGCCATTTTGCCTGTATTAATGTTGGCATATTATATAAAGTATATTATAAAAGTGTTACATACAGATAATAAATAAGTGAAGGACATATTTATTCAATAGATGATAAATGAAAGCTGTGTTTATTAGAAAACCTTTGTGTTACTCACTATATCCATTGATACGTTAACTAAGTTCTCATCACCTCTCATTAAGTTTTGTGATAACTCCACAAAAGCCATAAGATTTCACAGTGACTCAGTAGCCAATAATATATGCTGGAATTCCCTGTTTATTGTGAGACCTTCTCACATCACCAATCATGAAGTTAACATTCAACACACAAGCAGTAATAAAGGGAGATAATAAACCACAGCAATGGCTTGGGAGACCAACAAGTGGGGCTGGAATTCCTTCGGACCCTGGTCAGCTGGGGGCTTGGAGTAGGGTCACTGCATCCTCCAGGAGCAGATGCCAAAAATCAGGAGGCCTCAGAGTTCTCACAGCAAAGTCTCCAAATGCTTCCCTAACAAGGCCAGGTCCTTCCTTGCTGCTTTCATGATCCTTCCAGATGGGTCTATTCTCATTATCTCAGCCACCTTTCACTTCCTATCGGTTCTTTTCAGGTCTTGGGTCTACTGGGCAGCAGCAGGTGTCATCTTATCACCTCAGTCCATTACGTAGATGTGTATCGCTTGGAGGGGGAAGGTGAACAATTCGCTGTGGGCTTAATGCTACTTGACATGAGCGACTCCATTTTGAGACATTAGGATCACAAATTATTATCATATATCACTTTGTTACAAGTTTCATTATTAAGATAATAAAAAATACTTAAAAGTGACGTTTAGACTGAAAGGCAGTATGAAAGAATAAACTATACATTTATTTACAGAAATTCAACTCCTTAACGTACATCAAATATACTTGCTGAACTTCAACGAAAGTCACATAGTAACTAACGTTTTTCCTCTTGTCATTCAGCATTAATTCAAACCATTCATTAGCCATTTTGTGTAAGCAGTTGAAGGAATTTAACAGCAAGATGACACAAGTATATATTAAAATTTAAAAGAGAAAAGCTATTAACTTTCTTCAGGACGAAATTATGATAGGCAAGAAAGAAAAAAAAAAGGACAGGGTTACAGGATATACTGATAATATGAAATCTCTTACCTCTAACAGGACCAGTTTGGTTAGCAGTCAGTAACCACATTTTATACCGACATAATAACTCTCTAGATATTCCCGGTTACTGCTTACACAACACATGAACGTAAACTTAAAATTCAAGAATTTCTAGGAACATAGTTTAAAGAAATATTATAAATAAAAATAAAACATTGCCTTCCAACTATTCAGGAACAAAAGCCCAAAAGAATGGAGAGTTATTCAAGAGAGACTACTCAATATTTGATGAAAAAAATCTAGAGTTTAGTGAAACTTTGACTTGGGCCAGCTCTAATGCATACCTGTAAGGTGACATTAGAGCATTATTTGTATGCTAGATGCCACAAAGGTATTTCCTCCTTGGAAACAGATACTCCTCCAAGCCATATGCCAAAGAGTTAAGATGGTTAAAATTTTTTAAATTATGGAAGATTAGACTAAGAAACCAAGAAAGTTGATTCCCAGATTTGACAATTGGTATGAAGTCAAATATTTGTAACTGAAATTAAAAGTTGCAAAAGAGTTTAAAGAGATTTTAAAAGTTTAAAATTTTCAGAAAAAAATTGAAATATATATAACTGGGAAGTAGTGTATGGTGGAAAACTATGCAATTATTAAAACCATGCTCACAAAGAACATTTAATGACAACAAAATTTTCACAATACAGTGCTAACTTAAAAATCAAAATATATAAGTATATTTTATATGATTTTAATTTTAATATAACAGTGAAAATGTATTATTCTTTTTGACTACTCAACAACCTTCCAATATCCGGGGAATTTTCTGCCTTTTAAGTCTTGGTAGGAGGCAAGAGTGGCCTCCAAAAGTTAGAAGCCAATGCTTTTTTCCCCAGATTCCTTTGTGGTTATGGCATAGACATTTAAATAGTCCTGTGCTGTTGTCACAGACTTGGCTTAAGAGCTACTATCCAAAGAAGTAGGGAACAGAGAGTATTCTATCTGGTGGCAGCATGAAGAGTTCCTTCTGCAGAATGAGTTCTGGGTTTGGGCTATTTTCCCTGACTTTCCTTAGTAGATCTGACTCTCCTGGCATCCCCAAAATTCTCTAAGCTACCCAGAATTCATTTAATAAAATTCTTTACTGCTTAATTAAATCAGAATCAGCTTCTATTGCTTACAATTAAGAACTCTGACTTAAAGTGATATTTACCAAAATGTTAAGTATAAGGTATCTGAAAGATTTATGAGTTATTTTGCTTTCTTCTTTATACTCAAGCTTATTGGCCATGTAAATATGTTATTTTATAATCAGAATAAAACATATTATTTTTTGAATCAGAGCTTTCCTTGGCATTCAGTTAAATTGATGGAATATGGTTATTGTGGCCAATGGTGTGGTAGAGCTTGCTGGTACCAGATCACGAGATCCAACTATACATATCTCTTCTTGATTCCACTTTTCAGTGATGTCACATTAGTAGTTTCATCTTGAAAATTTATTAAAAATGCAGAGTCTCAGGCTCTACCCCAGCACCACTGAATTCAAATTTTCACTTTAGCAAGAACCCCAGGTGATTAATATCCACATTAAAGTTTGAGAAACAATAACTCAAACAATAGTGTTTTTTTTTTCCCACACACAACCAGAGGTCTGACAGAAGATGATAACAGTACTGATTTACTGCTCAAGAATGCTAGGTCTTGGGGATATCTTGTCTACAACTCTTTTGGTCTTCCCTTCAAGGTAAGACAGGAACCACAGAAACTCCAAGCATCTAATTTTCACATATTCAACACAAAAAAAGATCTCTTCATATATCTCTATGTTTTTATCACAACCCCCAAGATATTGACCCTCAGATTCTTTTGGCCAGAATTGACTCACATGCACATTCCCAAGGGGCAAGGAAGGTTGGAAATTAAGTAGCTGGCATTATCACTCTTTATTATGGAAGGCAGGTTCTGCCAACAAGATGAAAGTGGAAGAAAAATGGCTATTGGAAAGTGACCAAAGTATCTGCCAAAACAAATGATATCAATTTTTCATTGATGACAGCATAAACAGAATGCTATCAGCCCCCTTCACACATATATCCATGGAAGACACCATTAATCAATCACCTCACTTCTCCCCAAGGAGCCTGGAAGCAATTACCCATAATTAATTTCAACAGAATGACCCTGAATATAAACTGAGTTAGAAAAAACAAAAGCAGATTTATTAAGAAACTGTATAACGCTTCTTCCTATTCACTCTATCAATATATTTTCATTTATTATATAATATGTACCACCATTCCATGCACTAGGGAACGGGAAAATCATTAGCTTTATTTATCATGGTTTATTTTATACACATATGAAAAAGCATATTGATATTTTATATTTGTTATTACAAAAATCAAATATGCTTATATAAGTAGAACATACCTGGGTTCTTAATTTTCAAGGCCAAAAGATGATATGACAATTTACATTTAAATTTCACAACAAATGCCCTGACACTGAAATAGAAGTGAAGCCATAAACTAGAGAAAGTATGATCTAAAAATATTTTCAATACTTCACTGAGACTATGAAATTATTCTGAAGAGTTGAAATAAATGTAACGTATGGTATAGCATGCCAAACTTGGTCCCACTGTAAACCAGTCTTAGTCTTAATGCCAAAGTATTTTGTGGATATCATCACTTCTTGAAGGAAAATACACTGGATAGGATTAAAGATAGAAATGGAAGAATAAAAGATTAGTGACCTTGAAGACATGTCAATATAAACCAGGATATGCCAATAGGCACAGACAACAAAAGTCCCAAGGAAAGCCTGCTCTCTCTAGTTAAAGGATCAGAAAATAGACAGCATAGAAAGACAAAGAAAATTTTTAGACAATGTGCACTTTACTCTAACCAAACCTCATAGAAAAATATGGTGGCCCCATCTTTACCCAAGCCAGCAAACTCTGAGTGGGCAGCCTAGATTTTCATACTCTCCAGACTATAACAAGGAACCCCAACCCCCCTAACAGGGTGGTAACAGGGAAGGCTGGGTAGAGAACCTACACTTCTACCCCTATCTTCCATGCCCACCTAACAAGTCACTCTTCCTCCCACTCCCTGGGGTGGTGTCCAGGGAAGCCTAGTAAAGAGTCAGGACTTGCACTACTGCACAAGAGTAATGAGATCAACCCACCTGTGGTGTCAATGAAGGCCATATGGGGAGTAGTGGTAACAAGGCACTCCTACCCCTGCCACTTTAGGAAAATATTGGTCA
This sequence comes from Varecia variegata, assembly GCA_028533085.1. Lineage (NCBI taxonomy): Eukaryota > Metazoa > Chordata > Mammalia > Primates > Lemuridae > Varecia > Varecia variegata. The sequence continues at coordinate 67,399,325 of CM052441.1, forward strand.
TTAAATATAAAATGTCTGATTTCAAATCAAAAGTGTAGTTTATTATATCTCAAACAAGAAGCAGTACAATTAATCAAAATATGCCCCTAAACTATTGACACACTTTTGCCATCTTAACAATAGCTTGTTTACGCCAGCTGCAAAGAAGCCTGGAGAGCAAGTGGCAATGAAATTGCAAAAGGCATTTCCACAACTTTTTGAGAATTAAATATTTTTCCTTGCAAGAAGTGGTCCAAAGCCTGGAAGAAGTGGTAGTCAGTTGGTGCAAGGTCTGGTGAATACGTGGATGACAGAGTGTTTCCAAATCCAGCTTCTGTAGTTTCAGCAGCTTTGTTGGTGTGACATGTCGTTGAGTGTTGTCTTGTGAAAGAATAGGCCAGTCTCTATTGACCAATCTTGGCTGCTTAATTGCAGGCATTCTCATCATTTCAGCCAAATGGTTGCAGTAGACACCCACTGTAATCGTTTGACCAGGTTTCATGAAGTTGTAGTGGATAATACCAGCACTGGACCACCAAACAGACACCATTGTATTTTTTTGATGAATATTCGGTTTTGGATTGTGTTTCGACATTTCATCTTTATCCAACCATTGTGCTGAATGCTTGCGATTGTCAAAAAGAATCCACTTTTCATCACACATAACAATATGGTGTAGAAATGGTTTGTCTTTATGTTGTGACAGCAAAGAAAGGGAAGCTGTGAGATGATTTCTCTTCTGACACTCATTTAATTCATGCAGAACCCATCTGTCCAGCTTCTTTACCTTGACAGTTTGTTTCAAATGGTACAATATTGTTGGAATAGTAATGTCAAACCTTGCTGCTACTTCACACATAGGTTGAGACGGATTCACTTCCACTACAGCTTTCAGCTCACCATTATCCACGTTGGTCTCACATCACTCTACATGGCTCATTTTCAAGATTAAAACACCAGAATGGAACTTCTCAAATCATCAAGGTACTATGTGTTCATTGGCCACATCCTCCCCCAGTTCATTGATATTTCAAGCTATCTGTGCTGCACTGGTTTCATGATGGAACTCATATTCAAAGATAACATGAATTTTTGACTTATCTATGGTTTCACAAAAATTGCTCTAAAAAGAAATGTGAAAGATAATCACAAGGCAAACGTGGGTTTGAAAGACTGAGGATGTACCTTCACAAACAAAAACAAAAACCAAGAAGTGTTATAGTGAAACATCAGAGATATTAACTTTCAAACTTAGTACTTAAGGAAATCAGACATTCCATACTTAATACCCTAATAGTATGGCAGTACCCTACCAAGTTTTACATATACTTATCATAAGACCCAGCAATCCCACTCCTGGATATTTATCCAAGACAAATGAAAACATATGTCCACACAAAGATGTACACAAATGTTCATTGCAACATTATCATAATAGCCAAAAACTAGAAACAATCCAAATGCCCATCAACAAATGAATGGATAAACAATTTGTGATCCATCCATGTAATAGGATACTACTCAGCAATAAAAGAAACAAAATATTTATTTTCACAACAATGTGGATTAATACCAAAACCATTATGCTAAATCAAACAAATTGGACTCAAAAGATTATATACTATGTAACTCTATTTATACAAAAATCTAGAAGAGGAAAAATTGACGTAACAAAAAACAGATCAGGGGTTCCCTGTAGCCAAGGGTCAGGGGAGCAGATCAACTGCAGAAATACACAAGAAAACTTCTAAGGGTGATTTTGGTGGTGGTTACACAACTCTATACTACTACCAAAATTCAGCCAACTGTGAACTTAAAATAGGTAAATTTTAATGTATGCAAATTATACCTCAGTAAAGCTGAAATAGATGATAGAAAGAGATTTGATAGATTGATTGATTGATTGATAGAGAGATGGATTGGGGAAACCGGCAGCAATGTACCCCCAAAGTGGTCTTCAGACTGCTATAGCTTACCAGTTGTAGTGGCCTATTCAAATATGAGGACTTTTGCCAACCGTTTCCTTGTAATTCATCATCACTATGGCACCTAGTTTGTACATCTAGCTGTTAGGTTGGTATCTACTCTCAATCTGGCAAAATATGCAACTTTGCAAGAATACCTTATTGAATTCAATTAGGATCAGAGGGATGTCTGTAAAAGTACTGCCAACTGATGGTTTTAAAATGAACAAGTACTTGCTTAATCAGTTCTGTAAACTTTCATTTTCACTGTAAGTCCTACTGATGCATAATGATCATTTTATTATTCTAGTACCTTTGTTGAAATTATAAAAATATATACTTTCCATAGACGGGCCCCAAATGTGCATCTGGTTTCTTTCTTCATCTTTTTCTTGTTTTGTTTTTTAAGTCTTTGAGGAAGTTTGGAACTTCTGACTCACACTGTCTTTCAAAGACTGACTTTCTTTATATTTTTTCCATTTTTGTGAGACTTAAGAATGCTTTACTTCATTTGCATGTACATTGCTTTTTACTATATATTAATATTAAATGGTTAGTCTAAAACAGTGACAGCTATTCTTACAAAGTATTATTTTTAACTTATCTCAAAATTTTCTGAGAGAAGTAAATAAAATTCAAATTTGTTGTACTCTAAATGACTAGTTTGAATTTAGGGTCAACATAATTATATAATAAATAAACAGCAAATTATTAAGAAAATTTTCAAAAATTAAAATATATGCAGAAAGTGAAAAGTAAAATTGTTAGTAGCATATATTGCATAAGAAAATTAATACATGACTCAATATTAGTAATTATGAGACATACCATCATGATGGACAGTTGATAAGAGAAATAAAATGTTGATTTTTAAAAAATAAGTATGTAATCTCAATGATGAGACAAAGCATAGCTATACAAAACATTTAGTCAACATTTAGTCAAAGCAATTTGATTTTTGAAGACATAAAATAAAACATTCAGAGACTAGCAATTTCAAGATTTTATAAAAATTTAGTTAGTGGTTGAACAGTGTGAAAAGAAAGCACACTGACATTTTCACTAAATTCATGTCCTAGAAAGTTATCCCTGGAGAGGCCTGTGCTCCTGAGTTACTGAGTCTCAGCCAGTGTAATGCATGTGAAAAGGAAGTGTGCCCCTCAGGCCTGGCCTGGAAGAGCCTCTCATATGTGCCCTCTGTTCTCTGGACTTCTCCTACTAGTTCTTTCTTTCTTTCTCTCGGCCAATGGGGACTGAGACAACTACATTCCTTGAAAGTCATGTTTCAAAGATGGCAGAGCCTCTATCAGCCTTGATTACTGATTGATTCCATAGAGAATTTCTGGTCATACCAGAAACACCACGTTGAACAGTTATGTGAGCAAAAGCTAGACTACTGTTGTGTTTGAGCCATACAGATTTTGTATCCCATTTGAAAGAGCACTTAGCATGAGCACAATATGCCATTCTTAAAACATACCTCTGGGCCCGGCTCGGTGGCTCATGCCTATAATCCTAGCACTCTGGGAGGCCAAGGCGGGAGAATCACTCAAGGTCAGGAGTTCGAGACCAGTCTGAGCAAAAGTGAGACCCCGTCTCTACTGAAAAATAGAAAGCAATTATATGGACAACTAAAAATATATAGAAAAAATTAGCCAGGCATGGTGGCGCATGCCTGTAGCTACTCGGGAGGCTGAGGCAGAAGGATTGCTTAAGCCCAGGAGTTTGAGGTTGCTGTGAGCTAGGCTGACGCCATGGCACTCTAGCCCGGGAAACAGAGTGAGACGCTGTCTCAAAAAAAAAAAAAAAACCAGGAGGAAAGACAATAAATCTCATTTCCTATTGCAAACTTTAGAAGTGCTTTCAGCATCACTACGCTCAATGGAACTGGCTTTATAAAAGAATAAAAATAAAATATAACAGGAGATATCTAGCTTACAACAAAGCAACCTGCCAAGAGAGTCTTCCAAGTTCATTAGATGGAAAGCCGCCCTTCGTTCTTGGAGATGCGAAATGCAGTCTTCTCTAAAGGACAGCTGTAAGCCAAATGTCCTTTGCTAATCACCATAGCCTCAGAAAAGAATCTGAATCCTTTTCCTTGATTTTGTCATGGCTTCTTGGCCACCTGCTGTGTTCCTAAGGCTCACCCCAGGAATTCTGTGGCCCCATTTCCTTCCTCAATAAACTTTTTTCTCAAGCCCAGAGATTAAAGAGTCCCTTTTCTAAGTATATGAAGAGCAGGATATAGGGGGCTCTGCAGCTGCTGCAGGGGCTGCACTTCATGTCTGAAATGACAAAATGAAAGCAGCTGTAGGCCTCTTATAGGTCTCTTGGCACAGAGTACAAACAGGTCACCCTGGGAAGTGAAAGCTCTCATTAGGTTAAAATGTTCTGTGTTCCCCATTTGATGATCACACACGTTCCACATGCTGCTCTGCTCACGGTATTTTTTAAAAACAATAGTTGTGTTCTCAGGCAGAAAAGCAAGGAGAAAAGCAAAAATTCCCATTAACAATATTGAGGTTGCTAAAAATCAACCATGTGGACAATAGGGAAAAAAGTACAATGTTTCTTTCATTTCTTTCTTTCTTTTTCTTTCTTTTCTTTCCTTTCCTTTTCTTTCTTTCTTTCTTTCTTTCTTTTTCTTTCTTTCTTTCTCTCTCTCTTTTTCTCTCTCACTTTCTCTCATTCTCTCTCTCTTTCTCTCTTTCTTTCTTTTCTTTCTTTCCTACCAAGCTGGGTGTGTATCTACACCAGGGAGATACAGTCAACAATTCTGTTATATGGAAACTACAGACAGCTCTGGGACTATCATCATCCTGTTCAACAATGACCTAAATATTACTCCCATACTCGAAATGTTACAACATTAAGAGAAGGTGTGATAGAGTGGGAAATGTACTAAACTAAGAAATTCTAAATGTTCTTCCATGAGCTGCTGCCATTGTGACTTTGAGAATATCATTTAAATCCTTTATGCTCAAGTCTGCAAAATAAAGGAGTAGTCATGTTCAGTGGTTTCTAAAAATTCATTGTATACATATTTTGCCATTTTTACTCAAAGAACATTTTGTAAATAATCAAGCCAAGTAGACAGAATAAAAGCTAAAATTCAAACCATTTAAATATAACTAACCTTCACTTTCATTGAAGCTCTTTATGGAGTATCAAGTATCATGAATCTAAAAATGTAAAGACATAGGGATGATATGTAAAGACATTAGGGATAATACAGAATTCATTCATACTGTAATGAATTGTATTTGGAAATAAAGATTAGGTAAATAATGAAAATGAGTGGAATCCCAATATTGTTCATTTAAAATGTCAATGAGTGAGAGAGAAAAATCAGATTTCCAGGTAAAAAAAAAAAAGCCACTAAAAAAAAATGCCACAAAAAAAAAAAAAAAAAACAGGAAGAGAAGGAACAGGAGGAAAAAGAAAAATACTAGAGGTTAAAATTAAGCTAAACTATCATACCATTTATATAAGCTAGAATAGTTTTCCAAGTGTAGTCCCTGGACCAGCATCACCCGGGAGTTTGTTGGAAATGTACATCTTCAGGCCTTACTCTAGACCTGTGAAATCAGAAACCCTGGTTGAAGGTCCAGAAATCTGTTTTAATACAACCTCCAGGTAATTCCGATTTCCTGCACACTAAACTTTAAGAATTTCTACTCTAGCCAAAAGAGGTTGGATTTATTAATAGGTATTAGGTGATTACAATCACATTGTCAAAATGAGATTAGGAAACATTCATAAAGAGGAACATAAAGAGGATAAAAAAAGATTGTGATTTCATTTTGAATTATACTATTTAAATTTACATCCATAAGTAAAAAAGTCCTTTGTTAGAACAAGGGCATGGGGAAAGAAGAGTTGAAGGAAGATACACTGATCTCTCAAGAGCTTGAATGCCAGAACTTTGGGGGTGTCTTTTTCTAAACTGGACATGTCTCTCTCCTCTTCCTTATTGAAAAGTTCTGCCACAATGAGCCATTCTATTGATCAGAGTATTTTTATAGCCTTCAGATGAGTTGTGGTGGAAAAAATGCTGAAAAACATTAGATTCAAATATAGCACCAACAATAATAAATAAAAATAGCTGGAAAGTATTTGATACCTGTTTCATAACACCACTGCACTGAGAGCTTTACAGTTTTTAGCTTTAGTCCTCACAATAATCCTTTAAGTTGAGCATTATCCCCATTTATAGGTTAGTAAACTACAGTTCAGAGAGGTAAGTAATTATACAACACTTCATACTTAGTAGCTGATGCAGCTTGGATGTCCTTCTCTCAGAAATAGTGTTTGAGTTCAGTAGATCACTTGTGGCTGGAGACATAGGATTAGTGTCCATGAAACATCATAAATGCAGTCATGTGTCACCTAACAGTGGGGATGTAGTCTGAGAAATGCATCGTGAGGCAATTTTGTCAGTGTGTGAGCATCCTAGAGTGTACTTACACAAACCTAGATGTGTCTACTACACACCTAGGCTATATAGTATAGCCTATTGCTCCTAGGCTACAAATTGTGTAGCATGGTACTATACTGAATACTGTAGGTGATTGTAACACAATGTAAGTACTTCATAACTAAACATACTAAAAATAGAAAAAGTAATGTGTCATGCTATGACATTATGACATGACAACAGCTACAACATCACTAGGCAATAAGAGTTTTTCAGCTCTATTATAATTTTATGGGACCACTCTCATATAAGCAGTTCATCACTGACCAAATTATTATGCGGTGCATAATTGTTCTTGAAGCCTCTGCAGAATACAAAAATTCTTACTGAGAAAGAGATGAGAAATAAAGACAGAAGTCTAAGGAATGCCAACATTTAAAGGCTAAATTTAGGGTGATTCACCCTTTTAGTTTACCCAGAACTGAGGGATTTCCTTGATGCTAAACTTGAGACAGTCCTTGGCAAACTGGGTTGGTTACTTAGCCTACAAATGGTGGGAAAAAGAGACAGAAAAAAAGAATGAAAAGAATTGGAGAGCCTAAGCATGGAACATGGCATCACAAAGACTGAGAGAGCACAAAACATTCAGAAGGAGCAAGTAAGTACTCATGAGTTTCAAAGGCTTCAAAGAAGTCGATAGAAAACATGCACCAGGAGGTCATGGGTGGCCTTCAGAGAGCAATTTCAGCAGAGCAGTGGTGGACAAAGCCAATTTGTAGGTTTGAAGAGGACATGGTTGATGAAAAATAGAGCCAAAAAGCTGCAAATTATAGAAAAGAAACAAATCTAAACTCAAGAGAAAGACAGGGTTAGAGGAATTTAGTGTGTTTCCTAAGGATTGGGGAAACATAAGCACATTTTTAAAATGGGAGAAGAAACAGTAAAGAAAATAGTTTACAATGCTGGAATTGAAAATTCATGGCTAGAGGGAGATAACAGAAGAGATAAACATGGAAGCAATTGCATATCACTTATAAGAAGATGCAATATATACCAAACAGATCTGGGGTACACAAAAAAAATGAACAAACACAGAGTGTGTGTTATGGGCCAGGCTCTGTGACAAGTACATTTACTTATGCTGTCACATTAAACCCCTGTTGAAGAGCCAACTAATTATTCTCCAGAGAATATTATTGGCAGTAATACCTAAAAGTAAATATATGTTTTCTTGAGAGCTACAAATAGATCAGAGAAATTTACTGTACTAGAAACATTATGATGTTTCAAATGCTTTTCTCCACATTAATTAACAAAATTCTCTCTGATTCTTGCCATGTTTATACAAATAATCATAAGTCAAGTTCTTATGAAAACTGTGCAGTTTGCCTTTCTTATTCAGTGTTCAAGGTCTAGAAGACTTAATCCTATTTGTAAATGGTTAGCATCTCTTTCTTTTTAATCTATATTAATTTAAAGCTAAACAGATGCAGGAAAAGTGGCCTCAAAAAATTATATCTGTGGTCTTCTAATTTTCACATACTCCAAATAGAGGAAAAAAATAGCCTTATATAATTTTTTAAAAGTCTTTTGCTGCACATATAATTATTTGTCCATTTGCTAAGAACTGATGCTATCTAAGTTCAGTTTATGACTTATAACTAAGCTTAAAATGCTACTATTTTATCTGTAGAAAGCAATGTCTTGAGGTTATACCCATCTGTAAATGCTCACCAAAAAAATGATCTCAAATAGAAGATTCCGTAAAGTAGACAAAGAACTCAGTGCAATTTCTGGCATAAAGCAGAGGCTAAAAAAAGGTCAGTTCCCTTCAATTTAGGGATCTACAGGAAAGAGATTTACTTACATAAAATCAATGATCTATTTTATCTCTGCTCTTGAATTCATCAAAAAGTTAACTCATTTACAATAAGAAAGTCCACACCAATTTTTATGGAGGTTTTTTTTCCATTTATATTTATTTGTACATCGACATATCCCATTCTGCCAAGCCAATAACTTCAAATATTTTAGATTGTTTTGGTGGTCAATACCATCAGTTTTAAATTAAATACCACAAAGAGTATAGAGAATAAATACCATGTCTGTTTAAAACAGTTTGTGTAACTGTCAGAATGGTTAATAAAGCATGAGAATTGTTAATGCATGATTTTTTTAAATGACAGTGGTAGATGTCAACATTAAATAATGTCTTAAGTTATAATGATCACACTGCTAAATCAATATGTATTATTTGTGTTTCTTTCTTAATATGATAGCTCAAAAGGGCAGAATGTTCTGTACCCAAAAATTCCACAATACTTACTCAATGGATTGTACCAGAAATGAAAATTTTAAGACAGAGAACTACAAAAGTCAACCATTTGAATCAACAGATGATTATTTCATCAGTAAAGTCAAAGAACAAATTTGAACTTTTTTTACACACTAAACCAATTGTTTGACTTATGAAACTAATTTGACTGATGCAATATCCTAAAGGCAAATATTCAACATTTTGCCATTTTAGATGGTAACTACCATGACCTTACTTCCTATGAAACTCCAGTTGTCTTATTTGATATGGTATACACAATGATATAAAGTTATAATTACTGTTAAAACACCATCATTTGTAATTATTATAAAATATTAAGTCAGAGAAACTCCTGATTCTAAACATTTCAGTTTCACTTTTAGGGAAGTATTCCAGTTAACATTGTAACTGTAAGTCTATAAATGCTCAAATGTATTCTAACTATGAGTCCATAAATAAAAACAAGTATGTGTCAATGAAACACTGTAAACAATAAATGACTTAAAGATACTACAATCCAAATGTATAAAATCTTTTGAAATACTTCATTTTCTAATAGGCCAACAGATTCAGCATATTATTTATCCTCTATGCTCACTCACATTCACTCATTCAACAAGAATCATTGCTCACCAGGCACCAGGCTCCCCACTAAGTGGAATAAATGCATGAATGTCACCATCAGGAAGCTTTGATTGACTGGCAACCCAGAAGATAACAATAACAACAAAAAATCATAATATTTAACCCTATTTGAAAAGCCGGCTGTATATATAATTGAGTTAAGTAAAGCACTCAGCTAGGAAAATTTATGGTTAGGAATTTTGCTAAACAAATCTTAAAAATAAGTGTTATAATCAGAAGCATGTGTGTTACATTACACCCTGTCCTCCAACAAAGTGTCACAGAACATCAAAGCTGTAAATTTTCATAGGTATTTTTGTTAGAACACTAAATTATTTTAATATTTTGCAACTCTCATCTGTTACAAATCTTAGAAAATATTCACAGTATAATCTTCTTTTTCACTAATGAAAGAGCTGCCAAATGGCACTAATTCTCAAAATGCCATTAATTATTGAACTATCATAAAATTTGTTATAGAAAAAAAAGTTCTCCCCTCCCTACCTTTTCCCCCAAATCTCAAGTATAAAACCTTAGACATTAGGTGAAATATCGGTATAGTGGTAGTATGACTGAAGTAACTAGAGTATATTTATCTTTGTTTTTCTTTTATAGAAACAGGTCTGAATTTTGGAAACACTCTATCACAGCTTCTTTCATGGAAGAAAAGAGCTTCCAACATCTGACATGTTTTTCCCCTTTCTCTTTTCAACCTACTCCTCTTGCCATTTAATTATATCTTAGAAAAATCAGTTACTTCTCTTCCTCTCATTGAATCTTTTCTCTCTAACCCTTACATTCTGTCCCCTAGCGATCCCTCATGACCTTCTCTAATAAGTGGTAGTGGTATAAGATTCAAGAACCTTACTTTGTCACCTGGCTTTGCCATTTGCTTCCTTACCTACTTATTTACTTTCAGACTCCTTATATGAAAAATGGGAAAAGTCCTAGAAAGTCCTGTCAGTCCATTGTTTTTATTTGACCACAATACAAGATATAAACATTTTTGCACCCAAATTTGTTGATCCCTTTCAAACTTCTTTTAGTGAAATTTTGAGAGTTCAGCATTGGTCTGAAATTGTTCCCATACCAGACAGGCTATCCAGAATTGGAAAAGGGCTCTCAGCATCCCACAGTCAGGAAGAGCTTGGGTTCTAGTCAATTCGCTGCTACTGTTCCTTCTCACTGTCCCAAGGATGCCAGTGTTCAAAGCTGGCAAGATAGATGCTAATAGGTTTAGAATATGCTTTAGTATGTAGCCTCACTGGCCCTTCTTCCATCACGTGTTCTCTGAGAGAGGGTGATCCGTTCCTTTGAAGTCTGGTTTCCTCAAGTAACCTGACCTCCCTTGGGTTCCTAGTATCATAAATTTTAGCTCTTATATTATTTTTAAATTGTTCATATAGAGTCATTTCCCTAGGTTCCAGATACACCTCACTTGGAATGTTTATCCCCTTCCCAATCCCTTACCCCCAAATTTATCACTGCCAGGGATTGGGCAATTTTCCTTCTTTCCTTTTCAATCCTCAATTGCAAAGCGTTGGTTGTACCTTACCTGACATTTTGATTGTACTCAACCTTTAAGAACAGCTACCCAGATTGTCTTCAAGGAGCCCTACATCTGTTTGAAAATTTCTCTCTTTTTTGACTTATGGGCTGGATGAGATCCACTCTGCAGATCCACCCTGCTCCATCTGACCCTAACTTTCTCCAAAATTCTCTAGGAAATTGGATTGTTATGGACTATATCAACATGACGTTTTTGCCCTCCACCTCTCAGCTGGTTGGCCAGTGGAGGATGTGGCAGCCATGAAAATGCATCTTTCAGATCTCCAACTACAGGCAGTATAATTGACTGATAGCCCCAGCTGGTGTGCTTTGAAATCCATCACCACATCTGCCTGCCAATGCCACATGTCATGGACTACTCTTAAGCAATCATTGAGCACATCAGGGAAACAAAGGGAGGCCCATTCCTAGAAGACCTAGGACTCCTTTGATGAATGGTTTTGGCTTGAGGACTTTCCAATGGCTATTTCAAAGCTTCATTAGAACTGCATCACAGTTGGACTTATCCTACCAAATCTTCCTTCCTTCCTTCTTTCCACAGACATTAGATAGTGGTCTGATAATTCCCACAGCCTCCTTGGCTTCCTCCCTATTTTCTTTCACAGGCATTTCCCTGATAAATCTATTGCATGTCTACCTGGTAGACATCTTGATACCTGCTTGCGGGAGCACCTGAACTATCATATGGGATAACAGGAGAAGGCAAGGGTATTTAATTCTGTGAGTTCCTCCCTGTTGTGCTGCAGGTGGCAGGGGCTGAGTTCCTCTCCCTGTGGCCACAGTTTCTATTAGGTTACCCTCTCTGGCAAGCACAGGTCTTGCTGAGTTCTGATAACTGCTCAAGGTCAACTTGTTCTTTCAAGCCTGTAGTTGGTAGCAGCTCCCTCCTGATGCTTGACCATCGCTGTAAACTACCTTTAATCTTCCCATGTCACAGTCACTTTCTTTAACTCTTTTCCATCACCTCTTCCTTTTCTAATATTTTTGTTCAACAAATATGTCGTGAGGAGTGACTATGTACATGGCATTTTGCAAGGTACTGTGGGTACAGCAAGAAAACAGACTTAGTGCCTGCCTTCATAGATCTTACATTAAAGATTAGAAATAGAGATAAATAGTTAATTAGTTTTTTATTTTGAAACATTTAGAATGTATAGAAAAGTAACAAATAATAGAAAGAACTTGTCTATACCTTTCCCTCAGATCCCCCAATGCTTAATATCTTTTTCTCTCTCTTTCTCTCTCTCTCTCTTTCTCTCTCTCTGTGATTATTATTACTTTTTCTGAATTATTTGAGAGTAAGTTTCATACCTGATACTGCTTCTACCTACTTCAATCTGTTTTTCCTAAAAACAACAACATAGACATTCTCTTACATATCCATGGCATAATTTGAAAATAAGAAAAAATTAACATTAATGCAATACTATTATTTAACTTATAGATCTTATTCAAATTTTTTCAATTGACTTAATAATGTTCCCTGTAGAAATAAAAAAAATTTATTCCAGGCTTGAATCCAGGATCATGTATTGCATAATCACCCTCTTTGCATGCAGCATCTATTTTCTGCCAGGACCCTAAATATTACAGTAATTTGTACCAGGACAGGCCCTAGGAAATTGGATTCTAGGATAGGTTTGCTTACATATTTGATGGACACATGGATAACTTTCCATGTGGGGGAGAGGAAGGAAATTGGCAATCCATGACATTCAGCAGCATCATGATCACTCAAATTGTCAGTGGTGGCATGAAGGGGAGTGTAGGTGGAGAGTAAGATGTTGAAAGATCAGATGGATGTGGCATTTTGTTGCTATGGTGATAACAGTGACTATAAAAATTGTAGCCAGTCCCTGTGGCTCGCACCTGTAATCCCAGCTACTGGGGAGGCTGAAAAGGAAAGATTGCTTGGCCCCTGCAGTTTAAGGCTATAGTGAACTATGATCATGCCACTGCACTCCAGCCTGGGCAACAAAGCAAGATCCCATATCTTAAAAAAAAAAATATATGATAGCTTCTTTTTCGTAGAGAACATCACAGAACAGAAAGACAAATTGAAACCTTCAAATTTAGAACACAAGGCATAAGTGGAATATCAAAAAGCTGCTATAGCAGCTTTAAAGGAGTCCCTTATTGTCAGTATCCACAGAGATGGCGAAGGATCAAGTAAAGGGCCTGAATGCAAGGATTTAGGAGTTGCAACACCAAATAAATGTGTAATCTTCACATGTCTCATATCAAGGCAAGGGCGTTGTTGAGGAAGGATCAGAACTCTGAGATATGAGATGAGGACACTGGGCAAACGAGACAAGGCTGAGAACTTTGAGTCCCCAAATCTTCCTGAACTTTTCCTACCAGCAGAAGCAGTCCCTCCTCTCTTGGCAGAGGGGAACCAACCTCCCCCTGCCATCACCGGGGGCAGGTGCCTAACAAGACAAGGGCAGCTGCATATTTCCCTGAGGACTATCCCCACCGTCCCTGATCATCTCCAGGTCCATAATGAAAGTCGGATCCCAGCATAACCCAGCCAGGAAAGAATCAGGCCTGGTGCGGAAGGAGATAGACTACATACCTAAAAAAAAAAATTCAAGATCTTGGCAATGTGCATCAGCCGAAATCTGGGGAGCATATATAAAAGTGGATGAATTCAAATATGTACACTAGAATGTAGCAAATAAACTGATAATCACCCAGGATTTGAAATTTAATGCATTGCCACACAGTAACAGTCTGCTAGGTTGATTAATTAGATTCAACCATGGGTTGATTCAATGGGTGATATTATAATGCTAGAATGTAAGTCCCTGAGCTTCCGTAGAGGAAGGAGTCCAAAACCCCATGACGAAGAGAATGCTTGGTTGAATCTATTATGCACAGCCTGCTCAGCCAGTCCCCTCATCATATTCCCTGAGATGGCTCAGGGGACACACTTTCACAAGGACATTAAGAAATTGGTGAAGGAGGCCATGACATCCTTGAAAAGCTCTGTGAAGTCTGTCTTCTATAGAGCATAGACGATGGGAAGAGATGCTGAAGGGAATCAGGCTCTCTGATTTTAATGGTGAGCCTGGGATCCTGGCATGGTAGAAGCCCAGTAAAAGCACCTAACTGTCAGAGCCATATCAGCCGTAGGGACAGGGCAGTAATCTGTTTTGACCCACAGAGATCTGTGGCTAATTGATTACAGTGTACCTAGGAATAAAATCATGGTAGGTACAGCTTAATATTTATAAATGGAAAAATTCAAGGTGTAGTAGGCAGTAACCTGACTCCAGTCACTCTAACTGAAATTCTCTGGCTCTTACCTAGTTTTCAAGCTTATACAGAGAAGTACACAGAGCAGTACACAGAGCATCTTGAATTAAGAAAACAGGTTCCACAGATAAAGGACCTTGCATATTGGATAAAATGAAAATCATCATCCTAGCCAATGGCTTTCAACCTTGGGTACAAATAAGACTCACTTAGGGAACTTTTTTTTTTTTTTTTTTTTTGAGACAGAGCCTCGCTTTGTTGCCTGGGCTAGAGTGAGTGCCATGGCGTCAGCCTAGCTCACAGCAACCTCAAACTCCTGGGCTTAAGCGATCCTACTGCCTCAGCCTCCTGAGTAGCTGGGACTACAGGCATGCGCCACCATGCCCGGCTAATTTTTTGTATATATATATATATATATATATTTTAGTTGGCCAGATAATTATAACTTACCCATTCTGAGAGGGGGAAATAAACTCAGGGAGGCTGAGTGACCTGCCCTGGCTGCATAGTTGGAGCTGGGATTCTAACTTATGCATCTGACTCCAAATCAGCCAAGGCTGAGACTCTTTCTGAGCAAAACTACCTCATATGCAACCCATAGTTGGGTGTTCAATTGGGTTTTGTAAAAAAATGGGGATAGTAGAGGCCACGGTATTTAACATAATTGTAGGAAACACTGTATGTTTAATATTTCCCGAAGTCCTGTAATTCTAGGATCCTGTAGGAAGCCTAAAATGGATTTTTTAAAATCCATAACTATGATTCAAGATAAAAAGATAAAAATGGAGTGTTGTTTGTTAGGCTATAAGTTATATAGTTGTTTGTTAGGCTATAAGTTATATAAGTTATATAGGCGTGAGCCACCGTGAGCCGGGAACTTTTTAAAAACAATTATGTTTAGGCTCTACCTTCAGACCTTCTGACAGATATATATGCCATATAAGGAATCAATGGAAAGAAAAACTAAAAGTGATTAAAGTTTGAAACAATAGAAATGACATTCAAAAGAATCCAAATAAACCGGAAGTAACTAAAACAATACCCATATAGTAAGTGCTCAAGGTTCAGCGCTTCTTTTTTTTTGTTTTTTGGGGTTTTTTTTTTTCACTTTTTGTTTTTTGTTTGTTTGTTTTTTGAGACAGAGTCTTGTTCTGTTGGCCCAGGCTGTAGTGCAGTAGTGCCATCATAGCTCACTGCAGCCTCAAACTCTTGGGCTCAAGTGATCCTCCTGCCTCAGCCTCCCCAGTAGCTGGGACTACAGACATACGCCACTGTACTCAACTAATTTTTAAAAATGTTTTTGTAGAGAGGGGGTTTTACAATGTTGCCCAAGTTGATCTCAAACTTTTGGTCTCAGGCCAGGCACGGTGGCTCACGCCTGTAATCCTAGCACTTGGGAGGCCGAGGCGGGCCGATCATTTGAGCTCAGGAGTTTGAAACCAGCCTGACCAAGAGCAAGACCCCGTCTCTACTAAAAAAATAGAAAGAAATTAGCTGGACAACTAAAAATATATAGGAAAAATGAGCCGGGCATAGTGGCGCATGCCTGTAGTCCCAGCTACTCGGGAGGCTGAGGCAGGAGGATTGCTTAAGCCCAGGAGTTTGAGGTTGCTGTGAGCTAGGCCGACACCATGGCACTCTAGCCAGGGTGACAGAGCAGGACTCCACCTCAAAAAAAAATAAAAAATTTTGGTCTCAAATGATCCTCCTGCCTCAGCCTCCCAAAGAGCTGGGATTACAGTCGTGAGCCACCATGCTCAGTTTTAACTTTTTTTTTCTTTAGGAGAAGCAATTAGGGTATATCAGTTTAGTAGCAATTTACAGATAGAGACATGAAAATGTAAATGAAAGTGTGAAAACATTTAACTCAGCAGAAAAGAAGTGAGGAGGAAAGCCAGAAAGGAATTATTAGAATTAATCATATGATTAGTACCTAAAATTTTGTATTCAATAACTGAATAAAATGACAAAGGTATTTCTAAAAATAAAACATAAAAAAAGTTGTTTAAAAATCCCCCCAAATAGATGAAATAAAATAAGAAACATACTTGGAATTCATAAGTTTTGTCTACTCATTGCTATAAATCATAAACAAAGATTGATATGCTACTTAAGAAATTGAAGATACAATGATAAAAATGCTAAAATTTTGACAAAAAATTATTGAAAATATTAACTAAACAAAATCAGTATAAATGGAAAAGCCCCATGCTAAGCTTTAAAGTTTTATAGTTTTGTTTGTTGACTTTATAATATAGTTTTCTAAATATTAAATACATTTAGAGTACATAAAAAACACTCAATGATTTTAACTTTTGGCAAGTTGAATGTTTTCTAGTGCTACTATAAAATAATTGATCAATTAAATTGTACAGAAATCATTATAAGGTATTAACATCATTCATCATTCTGTAATTTACATAAACTTTTAAAATAGTTTAGAAGAAACAAAGTTTTAGTCAATTGAATAGATTTAATAAATTTTGCGAATTAAGTTTCTTCAAATATATTTTAAACTATTTGATTTTCAGCTGACTGATATAGCCCCTGCTGCTCTAAGGGTTTAATGCAGATCTTATGATCTCTAAAAACCTCAATTTTGCCTCAATCCTATGCCGCTTTAGGCTATGTTTATACAGAATCCAAACATCTAGATATGCCAGTGTAACAGCTACTCAATTCTGAAAAACATGTCAAGTTAATTCATAGCTACATTTTTAGTAACATAGAAATTCCGTAGACTCCCCCAAATGTTCCCTTTCACACAGCATAAATTCAATCAAAAGGCATTTCTAAGTTATGGTGGCAAAAACTGCTACCAGAAAATATGTGTGAATGACGATGAAGAAAAGGAAAAGGAGGAGAAAGAGGATGGGATAGGGGAGGGGAGGAAGAGAATAATTAAATGTGTTTTTTCATAGTGATTGTGTTACCTGCATTGGATCATTCCAACAGCTCCATGAGGTATTTAAGGTAGTAATAACCTTATTTTTCAGACAAGAAAACTATAACCAGATGAAATTAACTTACCAAAGACTACACAGAAAGACAATTGCAAAGTCAGAATTTAAACAAAGAAACAAAACAAAAACAAAAACAAAACAGCATTTGGACCTTAAACATCAATCCTAGTATATAACTTATAGCCTAACAAACAACACTCCATTTTTATCTTTTTATCTTGAATCATAGTTATGGATTTTAAAAAATCCATTTTAGGCTTCCTACAGGATCCTAGAATTACAGGACTTCGGGAAATATTAAACATACAGTGTTTCCTACAATTATGTTAAATACCGTGGCCTCTACTATCCCCATTTTTTTACAAAACCCAATTGAACACCCAACTATGGGTTGCATATGAGGTAGTTTTGCTCAGAAAGAGTCTCAGCCTTGGCTGATTTGGAGTCAGATGCATAAGTTAGAATCCCAGCTCCAACTATGCAGCCAGGGCAGGTCACTCAGCCTCCCTGAGTTTATTTCCCCCTCTCAGAATGGGTAAGTTATAATTTTGAGAATTAGATGTGTTATCCACATTATCCACTTAGCATTTTCCTCTCTAGAACATAATAAGTTCTCAGAAGTGTTAGCTGTTAGCTATGCTTTAAAAGGGAAATATTTTTGTATTCTTGCCTAAAAGAATAGACACTAACACTTTCAATACAATATATTAATAATTCCAAAAATATACACTGTTAACAGACAGACTGCAAAGTTCATACTGTTCCAAAAACAAGTAGGTAAATCCTCGACAACATCCATATCACACTCAGCCCCACTCACACACCTGGAGCATATTATTTATGACAACATTGGATTACAGGCTTTCTGTTGTATAAGAGTGCCTGCGTGTGCGATTGCAGACATTCCTTTTCTCTAATCCCATCTCCCTTATAGTCTGGACAGTGTCATCAGTGACACAGTTCAGAATTGGGTCCAGGTGGAAGCAAAAACATCTACTGGTCTAGCACAGAAAATGCTGCAAAAGAAGAGTATTTAGTGTAGGCGATGGGAGATAGGGGATTGCTCTGACACTAAACCAAGTTTAGATACTTTGTCATGTAAGTTTCAAAGTTTTTCTCATGTCCTGCCTTCCCAGTTATTGCAAAATATCTCATTCCTAAGCCTAATAAGGACAGTATTATTAAAAATAAGTAAATAACAACTCTACATGATCATCCTTACGTCTTCATCAATGGGAGATGAAAAGAAAGTAAGAGTTCTTGCAATGTTGCTTGTAAAGCCAAGATTGGGATTTTAATATGAATAGCAAACGAGGAGAATTAGACACCAATAAAAAATATAGCCCAATACTTAAGACATGTAAAGATATTTAAAAATGCTTATTCTATCAGTGGTGTTATTAGTCTTTGTCGATTTCTTAAGCAATGTGATAGAATGACTATTATTTACGTCTACTTCCTAAGTAAATAGAAGAATACATTTCCCAGCCTGTTAGTAATTAGGCAGGGCCACGTGACTGGTTCTGACCTGTAGGCTATGATCAGAAGTAATATGCTTCAGTTCCCGACAAAAGCATTTAATTGCAGGTGCAAGACTCTCTCACCCTCTAACCTCCTTGGTGAACTTCAGAGGGTAGAGCTGAAAGACAGTGGAGCCTCTGGCAGCCCAGCTCCCTGTGAGGCAGGGCCTCCCACCAACCCACATGGGAGGCAGCATCAGTGAGTTATGTTAAACCACTTAGCTTTGAGAATTGTTATTGCAGTGTAATCCAAAAAATCATGCCTAATACAAGCAAGAATCTATATTTTTTTCTGCCAGATTCCTGGAATGGCTGTCAAATCCTTCTCTTTTACTATTATTAGTGAGAAATGAAATTATCTACACCCGTTCAGTTTACTGTCTTCAAAAATGTGATATTACTTTTAGGCTGTCTTCATCAATATGACTTTACTACTCCAGGAAACTTTTGCCCAAGGGGAAAAAAAAGTTGCATATAACTGTATTTCTGTATCTCATTTCAGAAACTTCCTGGTAATCCATTTAAATCAACACCAAATTGCTCAACTTTTCAATTGATACTATCAAATCACTGTTTACTCTCCAAGACACTCTTTGAAATCCTTGCCTCAGAACCATTACTTTGCCATGCCCACCATTCCAAAATATCATATCATGAATTTTATACAAATGGAATCTATATCAACACAGTTTTAAGGAGAAGCAATATTAATTGAATGTGGCACTCAAATGTTGAAACCTATCATCAAATTGTCCCATTTTTGGCAGGTATAAACCAATTTATATTGGCCCTGGAGCCCTTTTGACATAATCCAGTAGTTTTGACAGCTTTCTTGTTTTCTGGTTAAGTAAAATAATCCATGCTTATTTGTTATATTTCCTAACCCAGACCTGGAATCAGCCATTTCTTCAAGGATCGTTTCTTTTAGAAGAAACAGTATTTAAAGAACACAATCTGGGTGCCAGATAAGTACATTGGTACCAGGTTGCTCATTGTTTCTAGACTCCTTCAGTTGGCAGAGCTAGCAAATATGTAACAAAATATATCATGATATATCAATGAGACATCATTGATGCTTCCAATTAAAATTCAACATATAAGGCTTTTACTTATGCCTGCAAATCTTACATCTGTTTTTCCTTTCTTTCATAACAACAGCAACAATTAATCTATTCTCAAGAACACTAACATAATTACTATTTGCTTTGTTCTACAATACATGCACGCAAAACTATCCAAGAGTAACAGTACTAACAGTACCATCAACTACATGAGTACAGTAACACTTTAAGATATTTTTGAAGTTCTTTCGACCTTACAGAACTAGGAATGTATAGTCAAAATACTGTGCTGTAAAATCCCTTGGAATAGCTTATCTCTTTAAAGTTATACCACCAAACGGCTCCAGCTGAATTTCCTAGTCCATCAGAATTGCCTATAGCCCTCTTGCACTCTCTCCTGGTTCTCTCCTGGTTTTAGCTGCTCTCCTCAAAATTACCCATGAAACCTTCCAGTGAACACCTGATTGTGATAGTAGTGTTCTCCAGTTCTTTGGATCATCATACTCTTACTGTTGGCCCTCTTCTTCCTCTTTAATTGCTTCTGATACCACAGGAATTCTGTAGTTCTTAGTGGTTTGCTCCTATGTACTCATGTTTTGGTATTTACTGGACAACTTTGTCACCTAGTTTTGTTGTAGCTGTTGTTCATTGTATTTTAGTTTTTCCATCCTAGCTGTTCTGTTTGTTTTATGGGGAAACTCAGATGAACTTTAAAACTATGCAATTGCCTTCATCTTCCAAAACTCCTTGAGTGTAATTTTGATGACTAATCTTTCTCTTCAAAATTGTGTGTAACAATAATTTTCAATTTAGAATATTGCATCCAGTCAATTAACAATCAGTTTTGATGTGAGTATACACATATATCTGCCAAATCTTTAAAAATATGTCTTTTAAGTACTCTTTCTCAGAAAACTATTGAAAGATTTGCTTAACCAGAATAAACATGAAAACAAAATGAAGAATACATAGAATCTAGTAAACAAGAGTTCCCACACAGGATATTAGCAAAGAAAGTTCAGAAGGAAAGTTCCAGGGTGCTATCAGACCTAGGGAGCAATCAGGCCAATGTAGACTAGAAAGATTGAAAGTTCCCAGATGCAATTTTTCAGAGATAAAGACACTGATAGATTATCTAATGTGTTCAAGCCTATGAGACACAATGTCTGGAGGCTTTATAATATTATTGAAATTCTTGGAGAGTGTAACAGAAACTGGTTACGTGTCCCAAAATATCATCTGTCATATTCTTACTCAGTAAAAATCCTCCAGGTTTTAGCTAGGGATACAGCTTCTTAGAACAAGGAGGAAGCTGTTTCCTAGCTTCCTTTGCAGCTTGGAGCAGCTACGTAACTAAGCTCTAGCCAGTGGAATTTAAGTGGAAGTGATATTTGAAATGCCTGGGAAGTAGCCTCAAAGAAAGCAGTTTTGCACCAATTTTTCTTTTCTTTCTCCCTATTTCTGGATGTAATGTGGGCAATAGATGGAGCTTGAGTATCTACCTTCAATCATGAGCATTAAAGATGGATAATCACAGTGCTGCCATAACAGCCCTGGACTGTTCAACTATAGACTCAATTTTCCAAGGGATAAATAAACTTCTACATCACTTAAGCCAGTTATTTTTATTTTTCTGTCACATAACTAAATCTAATTCTAAATATTATAGGAAGAAATAATTCCATAAAACACTGAGAAAATGAAAACAGGAAGCAATTATTAACTCCAGGGAAAACTACATTTGTATAGAAAAAAGCGAATGTTTTCAGAATACACCATTTGATTTAGCTATGTGTCATAATAATGTAAACACTGACTATTGATTCCACCAACAACTGCAATATAACTATTTGGAAGGGAAAACAAGGTGACGTTATAAGAAAAGTAAATCCTTATCTATTTTAATAAGTAGTCAAAATATAGTGCTTAAAATTGATAAATAAAAAAATCCACATATTATTCTAAAATATATAGATAAATATCAGAAGACACTGCTATAAGAGTTGAAAGTATTTACCAGTGGTGCCTCTGCTAGAGAAACTGGAGGACGGGTGGGGTCTGGTGGGGGCTACTGTTTTTTGTCAATAAACCTTGAAGCACCATTTGATTTTTAAACTCTGTGCATTTACCTCTTTGATAAAAACTTAAGGAACTTTTAGTCGTTATGCTGTGTCTGGTGGACTACCAGGCTTAGATGCAGCAAGATGCACTTTAATGAAAAGTAAAAGGTCATCCTGGCTGATGAGGATGGAGACACAAATATTAATTAACCACAGCCCCTTAATAGCACACTGTCTAGAACATAATTTAATATTTGTGTTTGACTGTCAGGAAGATACTTTCTCTTCTATCATTTCAGAGACATAATATCTATAACATTCTTTAAGAAGCCACAGAGGAAACTGCATAAACGTCTTGACTCACTCACTCTCACATTACCCTGTAAAAGATCATCATTTTGTGCCGGGATTGTTTTGGGTTTATTTCCAGTTAGTTATATCTTCAGCTTAGTGTATGGCACATGGCAATTGCTCAATATTTATTTGATAATTGAATGAAATCATTTCAGATATCATCCAATGATCCATATGCAATGTTTACTTTCTCATTGGAACACTTCCTTTCTTATTGATACTCTCAAAGAAATCGGGGTAGGATTCTGGCAAGAGAAGACATTCTAGAAATCAGAGATATTCACAATAGAGAATGGAAAAGTGCACAGCATTTGACAAAAGAGTAGAGAAAACAAGATACCAATGTCGATCCAGCCTCAAGCAACCCAGAATGAGAACCTAAAGCCCAGAGAGTTTATTAAATTGCCCAGGGTCATACATCCAATTTGTGGTAGAAAGAACATTAACCCCTCAGCCCTCTAGTGTTCACAGAAATAGACTAGTAATTTTTCATTATATATAGAGAGAGAGAGTAAAATAAATGTATTTACATTCATATGTAATTCCACAAAAATGAACCACATAATTGATCTTCAGATGACTGTGGTTAACTAATGACATAAAGTTCTTCTTACATCATTTTATATTATGCTTTTTGTTCAAAGACTGGTTTTAAGGCTAATCTTTTCTGAAGCTTTTTGAGAGTCTAGAAAACTTTGGAAAAAAGGCACAGTATATAATCACAGCAATAAATGGATCAATAAATCAGGAATGTCATGATGTGCTCCTGGTGGAATGCTAGATTAAAGCAGAAACCAGTTATTTAGAAATCACAGACCTTGCTTAAGAAATAGGAAGTTTGAACAAGTTCTCATGGGTTTAGTATGTTTTTTCTGCCCAGAAACATGCTAGCAACATACCCTGCCTTGGTGACAAACATTCACATTATAAGTAAGGGTATGCCCGATCCACCCTCACCAATAATACTTATATAAGGCTGGTTAAATGAAATAGCATGTGCTTACACAAGCTTTCCTTGAGCAAAAATGTGACAGTGTTTTGTATTTGAAAAGTAATTTC
Organism: Varecia variegata; assembly: GCA_028533085.1. Classification (NCBI taxonomy): domain Eukaryota; kingdom Metazoa; phylum Chordata; class Mammalia; order Primates; family Lemuridae; genus Varecia; species Varecia variegata. Next base: position 67,422,470 of record CM052441.1, read on the forward strand.
CAAGCTCTCAAAACTTTTAAAATTTTAAACTAGTTCCCATAATATGTAGCAAAAAATATAATGATTTTGAGAAACAGGTCGAAATTATTTAAAAAGAGGTTTCTCAAATCTACTTACAATGTAACTCACTGGAAAACTGTAAGTTTTTTATGTTGAGATTCTCAATTTATCAGTATTAAATGTGACACTAATTTATCTTTGAAATGGGATTTTCTGATAGTATTGGTTGTTGCTTTGAATGACATCTTTAATATGCTGTCAGTGAATCAAATATTGTCCCTTACAGTTTTACATGATATAATTTTTGATTAAATAATCTTGAATAAAATAAAAAATGTGTATAGAAATTTTAAGTAAAAAGTCAGGACTGGAAGGGAGCTTGGAGATCACCTGGTAAGTTAACCCTTCAGCTCCTTGGTTAGTCTTACCAACTTTGGAAAAAATAGTAAGACATGTGCCATGAAATCAAAGACCTAGACTCAAATCCTGCTACCAACCAGCTATGTCACTTGAGTTATTTGCTCTCTCTGAATCTCAGCTGCTCATCTGTGAAAACGGAAAGAATAATATCTATCTTATAAAGTTGATATGACTAATAAGGAAGACAATACACAAAATGTCTAATTGAGCATTAGACCAGATAGCCAATAAGCAGTTGTTACTATTTCAATTCCAGCTCTAAATTATAACTAAAATAACTTTTTGCTTGGTCTTGTCTTCAATTTTCTAAACCCTTTCCCCGAAAGGTCTATTTAATGCCTTGCTCAATCTTTCTTTCCTATAATCTTCACCTCACTATGCTGTGATTTGACTTGAGGTTGTTGTTATTTCAATAAAAATATTTCCTTATTTTCACTGATACTTAAAAGGAAAGATCATTAAAAGTGGCAGCCTATAAACAATTCTTCTTGATATTATTATTGCTCTTAGATTGAATTACAATACAAATATCGCCTTTCTTTTTATGCAATACTGGCAGTAGTATCCATGTGTAACTAATTGCACAGCTACAAAGACAAATGCATGACCTGCAGTCCTTTTCTCAGCTATAGCTTATGGAAATAAGCCTGTTTTTAAACTCCAGCAAAATCCATTTAATCCACTTACGACTTTACCATACCAAAAGCATGTTGTGAATCACTGGGGTGAGATTCAACTATGCAAATCTGTGATTGTTTTGTGTTAATTGTTTGTTTGTTTTAACACTCCTCTCTATATTGAGTTTTTTACCCAAAACAAAATAAGATTCAGATTTAGAGAAAGAACATGTTTTTGGTTTGGTTTGATTTTGATTTTGTTGTTGTTGTTTTTGTTTTTAATGCATTTGGGACCATGAGAAAAGAGATAAGAAGCTTTCAGTTCTTCATCTATAGACAATTCTCTACTGTCAACAGCTCAGATCAGGTGGGTGGGGAAAAAATTAGGAAAGATATTCTGTCAACAGGGTACACTGCACATCCCAAGAGCTGCATTTAGCAGCTGCCCCAGAAAAACTGGATCCTGGAAGAGGTCCATCTACAGTGAGCTCTAGAATTAAAAGAGAAGCAAGAGAATTTCTCAGTGTCAAACAACAAGGAAAATAGAGACAGTGCCCTTGACTTTTAGTAGAATATTTGCTACAACCAAAACTACAACCAAGTTTTGTACTTTAAGCAGCACTCCCCAAGTGAGGTCCCTGAAGAGGTGTAAAAGGAAGGGATTTACCCCAGAGGTCCTGGAGACCTGAATGATTACTTCTATTGAAAAGGAAATGCTTAAAGGATGGATATGAAGGTAGAGAAGTACATGGGTGGAGGAAGTACAAGGAGGTTCAGATAATAAAGCAGCCACTGGATAGCCTCTCTTACAGAAAAGCCATATAGCTTTGCATACACATAGAACAAAATGTATCTAAAAGCATTTGTTTCTAAATAGTGACCATTTGTATTCGTTACAGAGGCCTGTTAATGCGTGCCTTGGCCATACTCTCAGAGCTCCCGCTCTATGCCAGCATGACCCATGCATTGCAGTGGTGCCCTCTGCCAATGTGTGCCCTCCCACACTACTGCAGGTGAGGGAATTCTGCAATGGACCATGTTTACTCCACTTGGACCTCCTTTTTGCCATTTATTTTGTAATCTGGAGAACTGTGTTGATGTAGTAGCTGATTAAAATATGTGGATGTGGTGATGCTGGACCAAGGTAAAGAGCATCAAGAATATTAAAATTCCAATTTCGTGGCACTTCAAAGCACCTACAAGGATCTGATGGAGGTAAACATTAGAAGGTATCTAGCTACTGGTGGTAGTAATTTCTGGCATTATAAAGAGCATCATAAAATATCATTGAAGTCTAGGGTCATGGATTGAAAACTACATGAATGGCTGCAGTAAGAAACTGACTAGAGGCTCATCCTGACTCCGGAGCATGTGCTAGGGTGACATGGAGAGAAAGGACAATCATCTGTACTATGTTGAGAAAGCAGCCCCTTCAACCATGCTATAACACCTCCCATAGAGCCGTGGCTCAGCTCCTGCCTCCTTCCCAAGAAGGCATTTCCTCCCCTCCCCTTTCCTCCCTGTTCAAATGTTCCCTTTACACAAAGAGACAGCCAAATTAGGAAGTTCACCTCTAACTTCTGGCCCTATATCACAATGATAGATACCAACCTTGTATACACTGCCATGAGAAATGACTCATCCTCTACCAAGCAGAGAACTGGCTTCATAAGGGCACAGCAGAGACTGTGACTCTGAGTTGGAGGACTGCAAATTTGAAGGTGTCAAATGAAAGCTGAAAGGGAGAGGAAGGAAACATTCACATATCTCTGCATCTCTACTTAACCCAGTTCTCATTCTATTGGGGAGGGGTATCAATGAGAAAAGGAGAGGAAAAGGGAAAGGGAGGGAGCAAGGGAGGAGAGTGAGGGGGAGAGAGAAAGAGAGAGAGAGAGAGAAAGATCAGGTGGAAAAAAACAGATAGTAGCAGACATTCTCAACAGATTTTTGGCCTTTTTTCATCAAAGAATTTATATGATGTTTCATGCTCCTAAACTATTATATATCTATTATTTTCATATATAAATAATATCTGTACAATACTGAATGTGCTTTAAAACATCTAATGCAATTTTATCCAAATAAGTTTACAATCATTCAAATATATCATACTTGACTAGTTTTATTCTGACCATGGGTTTGGGCACCATAACATTTCTTCACCACCATTATCCTGGTTAATCAAGAATCAACCTTGCCTATGTTGAAGAAAATAATTACTTTAAACAACTCTCTGCTTTTTCAACTGTGTCCCTGATTTCTTAAGTCAGCCACAAAGTATTTCTGAAAATGTCCTTGCTTGTTCTCTCTTCTGGGGTATCTATGTGGCTTCTTTTTCTATCCATACAGTGAAGGCAACAGTTGGGGGTGCCCATCTCATAAGGTACAGCATCCTTAGAAGTGAAGCCCAGGACTAGTCTTTCACATTTCTAGCCTCTTTGTATTTTTCTATGGAATTCTCTTAACTATGGAAGTGTTTTTTCAGAGCAGAAACCACCTGGACACTGTTCAACAGGAAAGATAACAGAAAGACTTCAATCTATTTCTGGCCTTAGCTTATCGCAGAGTTTAACCAACCCATATAAAAAGCTATATATTATATGTGCTAAACATTAAATCAGAGTGTGCAGTTAAATGAAGTTTAAGTGCCTCTATAATTATCTTAAAATTCAATGAGAAAATATATATACACATCCTAGTTTTCCTTTTTAAAGTCCAGGTTTATACATGTCACCTTGGCATAATTATTAATAATGTCACCTTGTTATTCCCAAAAGTTCCAAATAAACTTAAAACCTTAGTGGTTTAAAATAGTAGCTATATCAGCTCTATGATGTAGTGAAGAACAAAAAGAAAAAAAGAAAAGAAAACAGTAGCTATACCAGACTTTTTAAGAGCACATCTCTTAAAAGAGTTAAAGAGTTAATGCACCTGGAGGGAACTTCATCATGCTTCTGTTCAAATAGATACCTTGCATCTCTCCAGCTAAGATATCATTAAAGCTAAGAAGCAGGGCGGATTGCATGAGAATGCCTTGGAGTGCAGGTGAAATTTCTTAGCACATACTCAGCTATTTTGCCTCCCACGTGACTCGCTCTGTCCCTTTTCCACTCCATATATTGCACAAGATGTCATAAGCTCCTGCAGATCTGATCCTTGACTGTTTCCCAGCCTTCTTTGTGACAGAATTCTGTGTATCCTGCTCTAAAGTTCACAAAAAGGTGTTTCAAAATTCTGAATTCTTAGATCAGAAGTAGCCTTGTGATGCTACATAATAATTATTCGTTTGTACCATAAATACTTCAGAAGTTGGTTTTTCTTCCAAGTAAAATCATTTGAATGTGATATGCTGTGACAAGGGAGAGAAAAATAAGGGAAAATGGAATTATATTTAACTATGTTGTGTCATATTAAGCTGTGATAAATGTGAAAAGAGCTTTTTATTGGGGAATTTTTTTAATGATTTGAGCTTTGCTTCAGTGAAAAGCATTCTTCCCCTAATTTCTGGCAAGTCAAAGTGGAAAGCTCAGCTGTTATGAATAATTTAACTACTTTCAACAATATTTCAGATAAACATACTGCATCTGAATCGTACATTAAGGCTAAAATTCAAAATGCTCAGTTCCAATTTTTACACTAAATATGCAAATTAAATAGATCCTACTTGCTCCTACTTAAATTAATTTTTGCCAATAAGAAAATATGTAGCCACTCTTTTTTTAGGGTGGCATTTATTATAATATTTGAGGAAAAATGACTAGTGAATAAAAAAGTACATGCCCTGCTCTGATGGAGTCACCAGACAAGCGGCACCAAGGAGGGCCAGCAGGCAGGAAGCTCAGTCCGAGCACCCCTCAGTCCACTGCAGGACCCCAAGAGAAAAGGTCTGAGCCCCACTCTCTGTGGAAGCCTCAGTGAGATGGCTGGATTGTCTTTCTTGGCAGCCATGGGTGGGAGAGGGCAAGCGGAGAAAAACAGTCTGAATGCAGGAATGCTAGCACTCTGGTCATCTCCATCCCTCACTCCAGGAGGCTGCCTGCTCAGAATGTCCAGGTACTGGAGTCATGCAGATAAGCTGGGACCCACTATACCCCTGTGGCTCCTGCAGTCTGGGCCAGAGTTGGGAAATGTCTGTGTGGGAGCAAGCAAGATGAAAGCTGAAAGGTTGAAGCCCCCTGGGGAGGACAAAGGCACACGGTGGGTAGAGAAGCAATATGGAGCCTGCAATTCCACTTGTGTGCATGGAGATGGGAGGCACCCCATGGGGGCTGGGAGCCTGGTGCCCTGTCCACAAGAAACTCCCAGGTCATTGGCGGCAGCAGCCTGGGCTGGTGTGGGCAGAAAGTCTTTCCAGTAGCCCAGGAATCTGCCAACTGTCAGAGATGCAAGGGAGGTAAAAACAAACTTCTCCACCTACCCTTCTCACTGGACTCCAAACCTCTCGGGGGCTGACTCTGCCAATACCTTGCTCCTTCCTGTTCTGGTCTGTGACTTCTTCCCATGGAATCTCCTGAAGGTTCTGGTACCCTTCTCTCTGATCCACACTAGATCTCTGTTTGTCTAGTTGATCATTTTTTCTCTTTCATCTAAAACTTCTTCTTCTTACTGAGACGCTCTAGCAGCTGGTGTCTCTGGTCTGCCATGTTGCTCCACACAACCTTTTTTTTAAGACACAGGTCTCACTCTGTCGCCTATGCTTTTTATTTCTTTTTCTTGCCTTATTGTAATGACTAGAACCTCTAAGACAATGTTGAATAGAAGTGGTGGGTATGGACATGCTTGTTTTGTTCCTCATCTTAGGGGGAAATTATAGAATCTTGCACCATTAACTATATCAGGTTTTGTTTTATAGGTGCTCTTTATTGCATGGATGAAGTTCTCTTCTTGTGTTGCTGAAAATTTTTTTAATGAACTGGGTGTTAATTTTGCAAATATTTTTCTTAGCAAGATGATCATATGATACTTCTCTTCATTCTGTTAACATGATTAATGACATTGATTTTCAAATGTTAACTCTAACTTGGCATTCCATGGATAAGTCTTACTTGATAATGATATATTCTCCTTTTTATATATTATTAAATTTTGTTTGCTAACATTTTGATCTTGCATCTGTGTTTTTAGGGACATTGGATAGCAATTTTTGTGTGTGTCTGATGTTTTTCATATTTTATTATCAAGGGTTGTACTGACCCCACAAAATAAGTTGGGAAATGATTCCTCCCCTCTTTTCTGGAAGAGCTGTATAAGAGTGAGTTCTTTTAAAACATTTGATAGAATCACCAATGAACTCATCTAGGCTTGAAGTTTTCTTTGTGGGAAGGTTTACAATAACAAATTCCCTTTCCTTAAAACATATAGGGCTATTCAGATTACTTATGGTCTCTTGTATCAGTTTTTGTATTTTATGTTTTTCAAAGAATTTTTCAATTTCTTCTATGCTGTTGAATTTCTTGTTGTAAAGCTGTTTGGAGTAGTCCCCTTTTTTTAAGTCTGTAGGATCTGTGGTGACTGATACTCCCTCTCTCCTTCTTGATATTAGTACTTCAGTAATATCTCTCTCTCTCTCTCTCTCTCTCTCGTTTTTGCTCTTTACTTTTTAACACTCAGTCTTGATAAAGGTTTGTCAAGTTTCATTAATCTTTTCAAGGAGCCAACATCTTTCTTTGTTAATTTTCTTTACTTTTGTCTATTTCCTGTTCCACTGATTTTTGTTCTTTATTCTTTTATTTTAAACCATTTTATACACTGATGCAAGTATCTAAAGTCATAAATTTTCTTCTAAACACTACTTTAGATGCATTCCAACACATTTTTATATGTTGTCTTTTCATTAGCATTTAATTCTCCTGTGATTTCTCCTTTGGCCCATAGGTCATTTGAAATATGTTGGAATTCAAAATATTTTGGAATGTTCTAGACCTCTTATTGTTACCAATTTCTCATTTAATTCCATGGTGGTCAGAAAACATATCCTGTAAGATTTTAATCTTTTGAAATATATTGAGACTTGTTTTCTAGCAAAAGATAAGCTGTCTTGATAAACATTTCATATGTACTTTAAAAGAATGTGTGTATTCTGAAGTTGAATATAATGTTCTATAAATGTCAATAGAGTCAAATGGTTGAGAGTGTTGTTCAAGCCTTCTATATCCTGCCTAATTTTTTCCTATTTATTCTAGAGATTGGTGTTTTTAAAAAAAAATTCAATTGAGATTGTGAATTTTCCTATTTATCTCATTTGTTCTCTCAGTTTTTGATTCACATATTTCAAAGGTCTGTTATTAAGCAAATACACAATTATGAATATTGAATCTTTCTGTTGAATAGACCCTCTTTCCATTATGACTCATCTGTCTCTATCTCTGATAATACTCCAGACTTCACGTCTTTGGTCTAATATTAATATAATTACTCCAACTTTCTTATGCTTAGTGTTTTTATGATATATCTTTTTTCATCCATATGGATGAGGGGAAAGATAGAAAATTTGTAATGTTCAATCCATCATGTCTTTATATCTAAAATGTGTCTCTCATAGACAACATATAATTGGATCTAGCCTTTTTATTTAGTCCGATAACCTCTGTCTTTTCATTGGAATGTTAGTCCAAATATATTCCATGTAATTATTTGTATAGTTGGATTTAGATCTACTACTTTACTATTTATTTTTTATTTGTACCATTTGCTTTTTGTTCCTTTTCTCCTATTTTTCTGCCTTTTAAAATAATTTTAATATTTTTAGAATTCCATTTTAAATTCTTTATCGGCTTAAAAGCTGTGTCTTTTTGCATTATCTTTTGGTGTTGCTGTAGGGATTAAAATGGGTCTCCTGAAATTTTCACAATTTACAGTTAATATGATATTAATACTACTTCTAGTAAAGTGTAAGAATAGTATAATTCTATTTACAATTCTCCCCACTCAGTATTTGTGTTATTGTCATCATATATATTACATCTACATAGAATATAAGCCTCACAATTCAGTGTTATAATTTTTGCCTTAAATATTTGTCTTTTAAAGAAATTAAGAGTAGAAAATTTATTTTCTTTTATATTTACCAAAATATTTACTGTTTCTTGTGTTTCTCAATTCTTTCTGTATATCCACGTTTCTACCCAGCATCAGCTTCAGGCCTAAGAATAGCCTTCAGCATTTCTTCTAATGCAGGTTTGTTGAAACTAAGTCTCTCAGTTTTATTTTAAGCTTGAAAATATCTTAATTTTGCCTGCACTTTTCAAAGGCATTTTCACTAAAAATAAAACACTGGATTGGCTGGGCACAGGGGCTCATGCCTGTAATCCTAGCACTTTGGAAGGCCGAAGTGGGAGGATTGCTTGAGGTCAGGAGTTGATACTAGCCTGAGCAAGAATAAAATCCCATCTCTGCAAAAAACAAAAATACAAAAATTAACAGGGCATGGTGTCGCGCACCTGTAGTCCCACTGCTTGGGAGGCTGAGACAGGAGGATGGCTTGAGCTCAGGAATTTGAAGTTGCAGTGAGCTATGACGATGCCACTGCACTCTAGCCAGGGAGACAGAGTGAGACCCTGTCTCAAAAAAACAAACAAACAAAAAAAACTCAATTGACAAGGTTTTTTTTTTTCTCTATTTTCAGCACTTTAAATACATAGCTGCATTGTCTGCTGGCCTCCATTGTTTCTGATAACAGTTACATGTATTACCAGCAGCAGTTATATGTACCATAATTCCTTCTATGTAAGGTGTCAGTTTTCTCAAGCTGCCTTCAAGATTTTCTCTATATCTTTGGATTTCAGTAGTTTGACTATGATATTCCTGAAATGGTTTTATCTTCATTTATCCTTGCACTTATTTGGGGGGTTTGTTGAGATTCTTGGATTTTTAAATTTATGTTTTTTACTAGTTTGGGAAAAAATTTAGCCATAATGTCTTCAAATATTTCTTCTCTCTTTTTTTTTTCTTTCTGGAACTCCAATTACATGTATTTTATACTACTTGATATTTCCACACAAGTCGCTAAGGCGGTCAATTTTTTTTTTCAGTTTTTTCCTCTGTTTTATTGACCTCCCTTCATGTTAATTAACTCCTTCTTTTACAATTTTTTATCTGATTTTAAGCATATCCAGCTTGAATTTCTTCACATATCATTTTTTTCAACTTTACAGTTTCCATTTGGTTCGCTTTTATAGTTTCCATTACTCTTCTGAGATTCCCCATTTGTTCATTCATTATGACATATTTTTCTTCCAGCCCATGAAAATATTTATAATAGCTTTACAAGTACCGGCCTGTTAATTCAAACATCTGAGTCATCTTGTGGTTGATTTCTATTTACTGATTCTTATCTATGTGTCACATTTTCCTGGTCTTTACATGTCAAATAATTTTTATTTTATAATGGTCATTATGAATTATGCATTTTAATATTCTGCATTCTGCTGCCTTTTCCAATAGAGTACTGATTTTCTTTTCTTTTTTTCTTTCTTTTCTTTTCTTTCTTTTTTTTTTTTTTTAGCAGTCAATTAATTTGATTGAACTCAAACTCCAACCTCTGGCTCCCCTGTAAGCATCTGAAACCTCCATTCAGTTCTGCTCTCTTCCAGGGGTGCTGAATTCCCCCATGAAAGCATAGTTCAGGGATCAGTCAAGGACTTAGATGAGGTTTATATGGTGACTTGGAGGCCTCCACCTCATTAGCTCCCTGCTTTCAAAGAATCCTCTCCCTTCCTTTTCACCTCCTTTGGCAATATTGAACTCCATCCTCTGACTCCTCAAGCCAGTAAGACATCAACTTTCTGCCTGAGTTCCAGCCATCCCATGTCACTCTGAATGAATAATGACCCCAGGCAGAAAATTCATAAATATGAAACTCACTTAGTTCCATTCCCCTTTTTAAGGGTCTATACTACTCCTGTTTTTGCCTGCTTTTGCTCACTCCCCAGTGCATTCAAATAGATGTTTTTTATTTTATCCAGAGTTTATTAATCTTCTCTGCATGGTGGTGAATTCAGTACTAGCTACTCTACTATTACTAGAAGCAAAACTTCCCACTTACAGTGTTTTAAGCTAAAGCAATATCCAAATCTTACTTATTTGAGTAGAAAAGAGTAATAAGCAAGTTCCCTAATTTCTAGTGAAAAATGTTTAAAATATATGCATTTAACTTCCACAAAGTCACAGATGAAAAATGCAATTATTCTATTACATGTTAAAATGACCTTCTTTCCTTTAAAAATATACAGAAATTCTATTGCAATAATGTCTACCCTTACTTCAAAGGCTTGTTCTAATTTCCTAGTGGATTCCTTCTTCCTCTAATACCACAATATCTAGAGAATATAAAAGCTTATCAACCATACCATTCTTTAGTTGTTGAGAAAGGAAACATGGAGACAACTAAGTCCAAGGGCTTAATAAAAAGTAAGATGAAAACAACCATGTATTAGAAAGCAGCAAAAAACTTTTTTTTTTTTTTGAGAGTTTTCTGAGAGAGTATAGTCATAGATTTCTCCTTCCTAGTCTCTGAACAAATGAGGGAGTTCTAGGGTTCCAATAGTTTAATAACTTGATTTTTAATCCTCAGCACTTGGTTATAGACAACTGAGGTATTGATAGATATAGATACAGATATAGATAAATAAATGCCCATGGATAAGGTATCTTAATCAAAGAGAAAAATATTTTTTAAAACATCTATAATCCCAACCTATGACTATTAAATTTTAGGTCAAGGAAAAATTGGCCTAGCAAAGTGAAAAAGGCCTCATTTTAAGGAGGATCCACAGAAAGCAGTCATTAAATGTAAAAACTTTGATATTCTGCTTTTTTTCAAATTACAAAGATAAGAGATTCTGTAGACATTATTTAATGATGATTATGAATCAAATTTCCTGTTTGCAAAAGTTTCATTTTCTGTCTCTTGGCAAAACTTACAGTCTAAGCCATTTGATGAATGGGGCCCTCAAATTATAAGATTTTCATAAACAGGGACTGTCTTTAACAAAAATAATACAAAAGAAAGAAAAGTTGGACTTACAACTCTCCTATTCTTAGACTTTGCAATACTCTGATGCACACAATAACTAAATTGGCTGGGAGTTGAAGACTTGCTGCCTTTAATTTCACCTGTATGCAAAGGTGAGAATGCCATTCATTCAGGCATCAATCTTGATTAGGCTTCTTAATTTTCACAAAAGGACCTTATCCTACATTTGGACTGCTTGTTATATTATAAACATCTGCCATTAATAAGTAAACTAGCTGTTCCAGATAATAATCAGTGAACACGTCTTTGAAATTTCAGCTGCCCATGCTTATTTAAAACCACTTGGGAAAAATAATATTTATACCTGTTAGAAGCAATATTACCACAGTAGCTAGCATGTCAGATTTTAGTCTCTAATACTAGTCTCCACCTGGAGAAATACCTGATTTCAAGACTGGAGCAGGGATGGAAAAAGGTAAGTCTGAGATACATTGTTGTGACAGGAAACAGGAAGTTTTCAAAGATTGGTATGTTTGGTCCAAACAATATAAAACTAATATAAAGGAGCACCTACAGGCTAAATTTATAAACATTTAAACAACAAAAATGATAATGGTTCTATTAAATTAACACACATAGATTTCCTGGAACTTAATGAATGCAATATAATCCTCAGAAAAAGAGAACACTAGAAAATCCAGTTGTCAATATCTGAGGTATTTATTAAGGCAACTTCATATTTTTAAAATCAGTAAAGTGAAAAAATAAGTATCCTGATTTTTCAATATAAACTGTACTTTTAAGGATTATTCAGTGTAATTGAAACCATTAGGTGAACAATTGATGGGGAGCCAGATGTTTCTGTAGTGACAAAGTAACATTTCACCATTATTTTCATGATTAAAACAGAAGACACATCTGGATAGAGGGGAATCAGGCTTTCACCACCTTAGTCCATGAGTCAGTGTGAGTATTGCCAAGAGTGAAGCAACCAGATGTTTAATATGATGGACACAACATACTAATCAGGAAATATAGATGATTTTCCATAAGACAGCAAACAGATAAATACAGAAAATTATATATTTTGCAGAACAAGTAGCAGTGTCTTCAGAAAGTCAAGGTCATGATAAAAAGCACTGTTCTAGATTAGCAAACACTTAACTGACATAGTAACAATGGACATGGATTGGATTCTGATTTCAATAAACCAGTTATATAAAGAAAATTTGAGAGACAGTTGGGTAATATGAAATATGGATTGTTATTAGCTGAGATAAAATTTATTGACACAAAAAAGTAAATATTTTAACCAACAATTTAACTGGAAAAAGCAATTTACATAGTATGCCTTAAGTTAATTTTTTTGTAAAACATATACTATGTTCATTTTTCTGGGTGGGAGTAAAATGGTTTCTTTTTTCTTGTTCATATTTATCTGTATCTTTCGATTTTCTACAATACACATATGCTGCTTTTATAATAAAAAAGTATATTTTTTAATTAGAAAATATTTATGGTCCTAAAAATATGCAATGTATTCTTGGCTAGTAGAATTTTTTCTTCAAACAGCCATATTATCTCAGAGCTAAATATCTGAGTCAAATTATTTATGCCCATTGCCACCTTGTCAACAGACTGCTTTCACTGAATTAGGAGACTGCATCATGTATTCAACTTACTCCTAAAACTGTGTTCAAACACCAGAATATGTAAATGTATAACTATATTTTTTTTTATAGGTATGAAAACTTTTATTTTTTTTTTATCTCAGCTTACTATGGGGGTACAAAAGTTCTGGTTAGATATATTGCCCATGTCCCTCCCATTCCCCCAAGTCTGAGCCTCAAGTGTGTCCATTCCCCCGACAGTGCACCTCGCACTGTTCTTGTAGGTATACACCCATCCCCTCCCCCACCCCCATCCCCCCCCCCCCCGAGTAGTCACAGTCCTCCAGAGGAAAAAAATGAATGGGACATATGTAGATATATAAGAGGGGATTTATTATGTAAATTACCTTATGTGATTATAAAGGCCAAAAAGTCTCACCATATGCTATTTGTAAGCACCAGGAAAGCTGGTAATATAATTCAGTCTGAGTCAGAAGGTCTGAGAACCAGGTTGCTGATGGTGTAACTCTTAGTCCAAGGTCAAAGACCTGCAAAACTGCTGGAGGGTGCAAATTTTCCCTTTCTTCACATTTTTTGTTCTATCTGGGCCCTCAATGGATTGCGAGATGCCAGACCACACTGGTGAGGGCAGATCTTCTTTACTCGGTCTCCTGATTCCAATGTGAATCTCTGCCAGTAACACCCTCACAGACACACCCAGAAACAATGTTTTACCAGCTCTCTGGGTATCTCTTGACACAGAAAAATTGACACAAAAGGTTAACCATCTCAAACTGGGTCAACTGTGAAGGTATCCTTAGGGACTTTAGGCTGTTTATGAGTATCTACGGGAGAAAATTCAAGTTTTGGTTTCAGAAATACCTGTGCTTCTCATGAATCTCTAATTGGCTTATATCTTATGGATATTGACTATTAAAAATTATCATTCTCTTTTTCTTTGGCCTCTAGGAAACTTAGAGCCAAATTCTTGGCCACCTCGACCCATTCTTGAGGATGATGTGTTGTACATCTCTGGGCGTCAATCTTACTACTGGCTTATTAATTCCTTACCATACTTTTCCCCTTGCCCAGATTTGTTCAACTAATCATATTTTTTGAGCTGCCTCTGTTCATTTGATTGTTTAAAATCTTTTACTGAATGAGCTGGGATGCTGATTAATTAATTAAGACTGACAAAAAAAATCTAAGAAATATTCTAGCTAAATCACTCTGACTCAATAACCTCAGTCCCATTCCTGACCCAATGTGGTCATAAGAAAGTTGCTTCCCTGGCCTACATTGTGTCAGCTCCTTGTAGGAATATCTTCAGAACCGCGTTGTAAAATGATTCCCTAGACATTCACTGAAAGCTACATTGTAGAAACGCAGCCATATGAAGACATTTTCTGCATGAGCTGTAAGGCTGCTGTTGAAGACGCTGCCTGTTAGGTTCTTCAATAACAAAGTCAAAGAATTCAACATTTTCTTTTCATTGCTAGCTAGGGAGTTCCTGTGAGAGTTTACTTCAGAAAAAAGGTTTCCATCAACTAGACATGGCTTTTTTCTTGCCAGGAATCATAATACATACATCACCAAAATTGGATATAAAGATAAGTGCTTCAGTATATTTTCACAAGTCTCAATCTAAACATCCCCTATTTGTCATCCGTTTTCAACATTGCCACGGAGCCATTTTGGCAGCCCAAGAACATGATCTGGGAATCAAACTAAAGTTTTAAAAGAACTAATATGTGGAAAGTCTTACCTTTGCAATAAATGCAGACTTCAGAAGGGTCATGATACAATGAAACCATAGTACTAAGAGAAATGGTGATTACAACAAAAACTGATTTATAAACCCTTAGTTGGAACTTGGAAGCTGAATGTTACAGTTGGGTAAATAACAAAGAATGAGGTAATGAAGTTTCTTATCCAGTGTGAAAAAAATTAATAAAGCTACTCAATGTGAAAAATCTTGAAAAATTAGGAACTTGTCAACTGGAAAAAGACAAAATATAAATAGAATAGGCCACTTAATAAACTATTGGACATACTACCAAATAAACTTTCTTTATAATCATCATGTAAAAGGTTTAAATTCCATTTATGATGAAGACCCAGTGGGCTTTGGGGCTAGGAGGACATGAGCGTGAATGCTGGCTCTCTCATTTACTAGCTATGTGACCTTGAGCAAATTCCTTAGCCTCTTTTAGCCCAATTTCTACATCCGCCATTTGGAGTTAATAATAATCCTACCTGGTAGAGTGATTGTGATGCTTAAATGACATAATGCATGAAAGTTGTTTAGTCCAGTGAATGGAATACAGTGTGTGCTTAGTAGATGGTACTGTGTAATAATCACTAAAAGATCACTGAATTTCTGACATCATGAGATTCCAGGGTATTTATTTTCTTTGTGAACCCCAAATTTCCTCTCTTTTGTAACTGGGCCATAACAGAATATTGTATCTATATTTGAAGTCGTTATGAAAACAAGCAAAAACTAATCATAAAAGCAAGGACCAGCAGAATTGAATATTGCAGGAAATAAATAACCACTTAAAATAAAATGTCATTAAAACACCCAGAAGAAATACTTGAAATAAAGCCGGTGTCAAATATAATCATGAAGACATGACAGATATTTACTGATTAGTTTGATAGTATATAGTTATTTTACAAGTATTTGAAAGGTATGTGTGATTCTGTAGTACTATATATTTAAGCTGCCCACATAATTTTAAATATGCATCTAGAATGGAAGCTGTGGGACCAGATCTTCCATATCTATGCTGCATGTTACTTTTCTCCTAACTTCTAACAGGCAAACACACTAATGCCAACACACAGACACACACGCTCATACACACACACGGAGAGTGGAGAATTTTGTATCGTGGGAATTCAACAAGATGGTTTTGGCTGATAGTAAAATTATCTAATCTAAGAAACACTACAATAGTTGTAATTTCTCCAACCTAGTTATAGTTAAATTTCCAGTTAACTTCAGATTGTTAAGGACTGTAGGAAGCATTGGAAGGCACCTCCAGTTTCAAAAATAATCTTGTGCTGAAGGGATGAAGACACTGACATTTAGTGAGAGCATGAAAACTGAGCAGAGGAATAGGTTTGGGGGTTAATCAAGAATTCTGAATAATGCTTTGAACATGTTAATTTGGAGATCCTACTAGCCATCCATGTGGAGTTCTTAAGTAGGCAGCTGCACATGAGTCCAAACCTTAGGAGAGAGGTCTGGGCAAGAAATATAAATTTCAGAATTTTCAGGACATAATAGCAGCTAACTTTATTGAGTACTTAGTATAAGTTACACACTGTTAATATAATCCTCACAATAACTCTATAACTAAAATACTATTATTATCCTAATTATGTGGATAAAGAAACAGATACAGAAAGGTCAAGTAATCTGCCCAAGGTCATACAGCTAATAGGTGGTGGAGATAGTCTGGCTCCCCCGCCCTTGTTCTTATCCTCTACTTTATACAGGCATTTACAGACTCGGGACTTTAGGAGATGATACAAGGATAAGACCTGAATATATAAGAAAATTTAGCCCTGAAGCACGCCCCATTGTAAAGGATGGGTAGAAAAGAAGAAAACTGTGAATGAAACCAAGCAGCTGTGGGGTCATGTATAAAATAAGAGGAAATACTTCAGGAGAGGGAAAATGGTCCTACTGGGTTGAATGCCACTGTTGGGTTGATAAAATGAAGACCAAGCAAAAGCCATAATTTAGGCTCCGTGGAGATGTAGACCTCATCAAGAGTGATCTTGGTCTTTGCAGAGGTGTGGGATCTTATACTAGATTGGAAAGAAATGAAAGAGAATAGGAAGTGAGGAAGTGGGGACAGGAATTGCAGAATGCTATTTTAGAAGTTTTACCATGAATGGGAACATAGAGATGGTGTTTGTAGGGAGTTATTTGCTATTGAAGCTTTTTGGTTTTTTGTTGGTGGTAATGATCCGATGAAAGAGTGGATAACAGGAGGAGCAGCATCCTAAGGGAAAATGGGAAAGGGAATGCAACGAACAAGGAGACTTGGCTGGGATCAAAGGAGAAGCACTTCCTTCATGGAAACCAGAAGTATGAAAGAGGACCGGGTGCAGATGCATGAGTGAGAAATGGTTTGGGGGAGGGAAGATGAGAAAGTTTCCAAGTTAATCTGTTTTGTCTTAATTAAGTGTGAGCTGAGATCATCAGCAGAGAGTTAAGAGTGAAAGGGTGTGGGATATGTGAAAAAAGGAGAAAGTGTAACAAGTTATCTCCCTGAGTGGGAAAGCAAGCCTAATAGAGAACAGTACTGAGTGCTGGGCAGGGTTGAGGACTGTAACTGTGAATTCAAAGAGAGCCAATAACAGTAGTATGATTTTCTCCAGCAATGTTTGCTTGCTCTGGTGCACCCATGGGAAAATGAGGATGATGGCAATGGTAACAAAACTCGTTGAGGACTTAATTTGTGCTACTCCTCTAAATGTTTTAAATATAATGAATTTAAACAACCCCGAATGGGAAAGTTGCAAATCAAATATTAAAGAGAGAGGAGAGAGTTGAACAGTTCATGCAACTAAATGACCGTAATTGCAGATCTGTGGTGAGATGATGGGACATGATATCAGCAAACGATAACTTCAAAGGAGTTAGAAGAAATGACTTGGAGACAATCATGGGACACTGGAAAACAAAGAAAACACTCCCCCACTCAAACTCTTGGCCCTGAGATACATGACTCCAGGGAAAGCAAGTTCCTCAAGGACAGCCAGATTTTTATTTAGCAAACAGGTAGAAAGAGCATTCAGAGGAGATGTTGAGAATGTAGTGGGGTTTGCTGGACACAGGTGGAGAATTCCAGAAAGTACATGCACAGGTTTAGGGAAAAGGGAAGAAAAGAGGATTGGATTCAATTTCATGATGCCCAAAATAGCATGGGAAGAAAAATCTGGGTGATAATGTTTAAGAAGGATTGTTAGACTTTTGGGGTATCTGACCCAAATATGGGTGTGAAGCTCAATGGAGCTGGTCCTGAAAGTATCTCAGAAGACCAGTAGGACTAAGTTCTAGCATATGCTGATATGGAATGTTCAGATCAATGGCTATATAATAAGTCAGAAGTCAATCAGGAAAATTAGGATTATTTTAGGTATTTTGAACAGGAAGGGATTGAATTCAGGGAATTAGAGACTTAAAAAACCATTGGAAAGTATGAGAAGTATAGAAATTACAGGGCTCCAGTCCTGTGCTTCCATAATACTTTTCCCATTGGAATTCATATTACAATTTTATTTAGGTTACTTTTTATCTCTCTTCTCCATAAGCCCTGGAGCTCTGTTAGGACAGAGACCATATCTTCCTTATTCTCTTTGTGACCTCACTGTATTTTATACCATAAGTCCATGGCAATTATCTGTGAAACAAAGGAAAATAGGGAGAGGAAAAAGAAGGAAGGAAGAGAAGACAAGACAGAAGGAGGAAAGGAAAGTGATAAGACTTCCATTTTATTTCTTAATTAGAGTTTCATTGATGTAATATACTGTGTTTTCAAAATTCACACATCTGGAACACATCATTTACCTCGTTTGCAAGGAATTCCTGTTATATTTATTTATACTGCTTTTATTTATATTCCCACTGATGTGAAACTAAACTATAAGAAAATACACTTCCTATGACAGGAAAAGTTGGCATCTATTTTATCTTTTTAAAATAATTTTACAGATTATTGGATCCTTGAAAGTTGAGAATTCCAATTGAGAGAGAGGTGAAAATATTTCTTTTCTGAGACTCTCTTACATGATCCCATCCTCCCAAAAGAAAAATCAAATTATCAAATATGCCAAACCTTTGTTTCAGGCCCAAGTTTAAGTTTTCCAAGAAGAAGCTTTTAATAACCCATATTAAAATTTGATGAGACTCTGTGTTAGTCTTCTCTGGCTGCCAGAACTATAGTAGTTCCCCCTTATCCACAGTTTTACTTTCCACAGTTTCAGTTACCTATGATCAGTTTTGGACCTGCAGTCCGAAAATGGATGAGCACAGACCCATAAGATGTTGGGGGGAAGGAAGAGAGAGAGAGATCACATTCACATACTTTTATTACAGTATTCTGAAATAATTGTTCTATTTTATTATTAGTTATTGTTGTTAGTCTCTCACGGTGCCTAATCTGTAAATTAAACTTTATAATAAGTATGTATATATAGGAAAAATCATAGTATATACAGGTTTGGTACTATCCACAGTTTCAGGAATCCACGAGGTCTTAGATTGTATGCCCCACAGTTAATGGGTGATTACTATACCATAGACTGTATGGCTTAAACAACGGAAGTTTATTTTCTTACAATTCTGGAGAATGGAAATTTGATATCAAGGGGCCACCATGGGTGGGTTCTGGTGAGAGCTCTCTTCTTGGCTTGCAGATGTCCATGTTCTTAAATTTTACCTTATACAAAACTAACTTCTGAATAAATTCAATACTTAAAATGTAAAGAGTAGTTTGTACTTTTGTTGAACTACAAAAATACTGTAAGAAAATACAGGTAAAATTTATGTAATATTGAGGTGATGAGGACCATTCCAAGTATGGTAGCAACATTTGAAAAAGAAAAAGACTGATAGATTTTAAATATAACTTATTGGTGAACAGTGTGGGCTGCCTGACTTCAAAACACCACCAACTTGCGCCCTTGGGAAAGTTTCTTAGCTTTTCTCTTCATCAGTGTCCTCTTCTGTTGAATGCCTAATTGTATCAGGAGTTCATTTCTACCTTTCTCTGTGTTCTGCTTTACACACACACACTTATTGCAGGAACCGGAAATCTAATATATTTCCCAGACTTCCTAATGGCCAGGATTTTATTTAGATGTGATTTAAGTTCTGCCAACACAATATATGGCCACAAGATTTGGAAGGTAAAACATAAGGCAGACATCATTCCTCTGTGGCTAGAACAATTAACTAGCAATTTCCAGCACATAATTTTTTGTGGTGGCACCCACATTCCAGAGGGTAATCACTATCTCAGAGTCATGAAGCAGTTGGGTCTGGGAGTAGTGATATCACAATTAGTAGCAGCTTCCTAACCTCTGGATTTCATCCATTAACTTTGACCTTGAAACTAATGATTCAGTGGTGACTCCAATGACTTCTACTCCTTCACCCTTCCAATGATGTTCGTAAGGACCCAGTTATCTGTACAAAATCTTTCCCTGTTTGAAATGCCTAGAATGTTTTCTATATCCTAGACTGAACCTTACCTGATACACACATCTAGTTATTTTTCCCTCAGAAATAATTACAAGACTATAGGGAAACCTACATCCCTACACTGGTACAGAATGCTAGAACTTTTCCTCCAATCTAGATGTAATTTTGTATCCTTTAACAAATCTCTCCCTATCCCTCCCTCCCTCCTAGCCTTCCCAGTCTCTGGTATCCTCTATTCTACTTTTTACTTCTATGAGACCAACCTTTTTTAAACTTCTACCTGACTGAGAACACGCAGTGTGTAACTTTTCTGCTCCTGGCTTATTTCACTTAACATAATGTCCTCCAATTCCATCCATGTTGCCACAAATGACAAAATTTCATTCTTTTTACAGCTGAATAGTATTCCATCGTGTATATATACCATATTTTCTTTATTCATCCATCTGCAGTTGAACATCTAGGTTGATTTTATATCTTGGCGATTGTGAATAGTGCTGCAATAAACATGGGGGTGTAGATGTCTCCCTGATATAATGATTTCCTTTCCTTTGGATAAATACCCAGTAGTGGGATTGCTGGGCCATATAGTAGCTCTATGTGTACTTTCTTGAGATACCTCCATATTTTTCTCCATAGTGGATGTACTAGTTTACACTCCCACCAACACTGTATGAATTCCCTTTTCTTCACATCCTTACCAGAATTTGTTATTTTTTGTCTTTTTGCTAATAGCCATCCTGACCGGGGTGGGATGATACCTCATCATGGTTTTGATATCCCTAGTGATAAGTGTTGTTGAGCATTTTTTCATATATTTGTTGGCCGCTTGTATATCTTCTTTTGAGAAATATCTGTTCAGATCATTTGCCCATTTTTTAATATCTTTCCTTTATTTGTAGCCTCTTTAATTTCTTTCATCAGTATTTTGTAGTTTTCCTTCACCACCTTGGTTAAATTTATTCCTAGGTATTTTATTTTTTGTAGCTATTGTAATAGCTTTGATTTCTTTTTCAGCTAGTTCTTTGTTCATGTATAGAAATGCTGCTACTGATTTTGTACATTAGTTTTGTATCCTGTAACTTTACTGAATTTGTTTATCTGTTCTAAGAGGTTTTGGTGGAATCTTTAAGTTTTTCTGTATGTTAGATCATGTCATCTGCAAACAGGGACAATTTGACTGTCTGCTTTCCAATTTGGATGCCTTTTATTTCTTTCTGTTGACTAATTGCTCCAGCTAGGACTTCTAGTACTATGTTGAATAAGAATGATGAGAGTCAACATTTTTGTCTTATTCTAGTTCTTTCTTGTTGTGAAAGTTTTTCCTTATTTAGTAAGACATTAGCTGAGGATTTGTCATATATGGCCTTTATTATGTTGAAGTAGTTTCCTTCTATACTTACTTTACTGAGAGCTTTTATCATGAAGAGGTGTTGAATTTTATCAAATGCTTTTTCTGCACTTATTGAGATGATCAGATGGATTTTGTCCTTAATTCTATTGATGTGATGTATGATGTTAGTTGATTCATGTATGTTGAATCATCCTTGCATCCCTGGGTTAAATCTCACCTGATCATGGTATATTATCATTTTGATGTGTTGTTGGATTCGGTTTGCTAGTATTTCGTTGAGGATTTTTGTGTCTATGCTCATCAAGGAGATTGGCTTATAGTTTTATTTTTTTGTTGTGTCCTTGTCTGGTTTTGGTATCAGGGTTATGCTACCCTCATAGAATGAGTTAGGAAGAATTCCCTCTGCCTTAGTTTATTGGAATAGTTTAAGAAGAACTGGTATCAATTCTTCTTTAAATGTTCAGTAAAAATTCAGCAGTGAAGCCATCCAGTCCTGGACTTTTTTGTTGGGAGACGTTCTATTGTTGATTCAATCTTGTTGCTTGCTATTGATCTGTTCATCTTTCCTATTTCTTCTTCGTTCCATCTGGTATGTTTTATGTGTTCAGTAATTTATACATTTCCTCTAGATTTTCAAATTTATTGGCATAAAGTTGTTCATTGTAGTCTCTAATAATCCTTTGCATTTTTGTGGTATCTGCTGTTATATCTTTTTCATTTCTGAGTTTATTTATTTGGGTCTTTCTTTTTTCCTTACTTAGTCTAGGTAATGGTTTGCCAATTTTGTTTATCTTTTTCAAAAATCAAGTTGGTTTTGTTGATCTTTGGCATTGTTATATTAGTCCCAATTCTGTTTATTTCTTCTGTGATCTTTGTATTTCTTTCCTTCTACTAATTTTGGGTTTGCATTGTTCTTGCTTTTCTAGTTCCTTGAGGAGCATCATTAGTTGTTTACTTGAAATTTTTCTAGTTTTTTGATATAGGCATTTATTGTTATAAATTTGCCTCTTAATACTGTTTTTGCTAAGTCCCATAGGTTTTGGTATGTGTTTCTATTTTCATGTGTTTCAACACATTTTTAAATTTCATTCTAATTTCTTCAACCATTGGTGGTTCAGAACCATGTTATTTAATTTCCATGTATCTGTATAATTTTGAAAGTTCCTCTTGTTATCAGTGTCTAGTTTTATTCCATTGTGGTCAGATAAGATACCTGATATGATTTTGATCTTTTAAAATTTTTGAAACTCTTTTGTATCCTAACATATGGTCAATCCTGGTGAATGTTCCACATGCTGATGAAAAAAATGTTTATTCTGATGCTGTTGGGGAAATGTTCTGTAAATGTTTGTTAGGTCCATTTAGACTGTGGTGCAATTTAAATCTGATGTTTTCATGTACAGTATTTGTATCCAGTATTCTATAGATAGACATTCAGATTGTTTTCAATATTAATCTATTATGAACAATGTTACAATGGATATTCACACATCATATTGCACATGTGAAAGTATAATATGTATACCTATACAATGTGTCCATACTATTAAGATTGGTGCAAAAGTAATTGCGGTTTCAGACTGTAAATTTTAAATCATTATAACTAGGCTCAAACACATCTTTATTAATCAAAATTGGAACCATTACAATCAATATTTTTTTGCCAACAATAAATAAGTTTGTTTATTCCTATAGCATAAAAATCCATGCTTCAGGATTCAATGAACTCTTGGAAAGCATTGTCTGCATCCTGCTGGTTGTGGAAGCATTTTCCCTGCAAAAAGTTGTCAAGATGCGTGAAGAAGTGGTAGTGGGTTGGTGAGAAGTCAGGTGAATATGGCGGATGAGGAAAAACTTCGTAGCCCAATTCATTCAAGTTTTGAAGCATTGGTTGTGCGACGTACGGCGGGGCGCTGTCGTGGAGAAGAATTGGGCCCTTTCTGTTGACCAGTGCCAGCTACAGGCACTGCAGTTTTCAGTGCATCTCATCAATTTGCTAAGCATACTTCTCAGATGTAATAGTTTCACCAGGATTCAGAAAGCTGTAGTGGATCAGATGGGCAGCAGACCACCAAACAGTGAATGTGAACTATTTTTTGATGCAAGTTTGGCTTTGGGAAGTGCTTTAGAGCTTCTTCTTGGTACAACCACTGAGCTGGTCATCACTGGTTGTCGTACAAAATACACTTTTCATTGCACATCACAATTCCATCAAGAAATGGGTTGTTGTTGTTGTGTAAAAGAAGAGAAGATGACACTTCAAAACGGCGATTTTTTTGATTTTCGGTTAGTTCATGAAGCACCCACTTTTTGAGCTTTTTCACCTTTCCAATTTGCTTCAAATGCCAAATGACCATAAAATGGTCTACCTTGAGATCTTCGGCAACTTCTCTTGTAAGAAGATCAGCTTCGATGATTGCTATCTATTGGTCATTGTCAACTTCCTATGGCCGGCCACTGCACTCCTCAGCTTCAAGGCTCTCATCT
This sequence comes from Varecia variegata, assembly GCA_028533085.1. Classification (NCBI taxonomy): domain Eukaryota; kingdom Metazoa; phylum Chordata; class Mammalia; order Primates; family Lemuridae; genus Varecia; species Varecia variegata. The sequence continues at coordinate 67,446,156 of CM052441.1, forward strand.
TCTTTGCAAAATTTCTTGAACCACCACTGCACTGTACGTCATTAGCAGTTCCTGGGCCAAATGCATTGTTAATGTTGCAAGTTGTCTCTGCTGCTTTACGACCCATTTTGAAATCGAATAAGAAAATCACTCGTTTGCTTTTTGTCCAACATCATCTCTATAGTCTAAAACAAATATGAAATAAACAGCAAGTAATAAATCATTAGCAAAAAAAGCAAGAAATGCACATTAAAATGATGTATAACATAATCATATTTATTTAAGAATATATTCCAATATCAAATGGCAAATTTCAACAATGCTAAAATCACAATTACTTTTGCACCAACCTAATATATACATATCCTATATGCTTAGTGTATATGTAGTATGTATACATTGTGCAATATAATATGTGAATGAGTATATATATGAAATAAATGAATAGAGGTTTAAAACTAAATCAAAAAGTTATGGTCTTTAATTTTGACGAGTATGTTTAAGTCCAAAACTACAAAGGGTCAGAGATTTTTACTCTACTTACAAGTTAGCCTGCCACAGTTACATATGTGTATGTGTATGTGTATGTCTGTGTGTCTGTGCATGAGTATGTATATATATGTGTACTGACAGAAACATCAGACCTCTAGATCAGACAACAAACCATTTATTAGTCACAGTGAAAAGAGCAGCAGAAGTGGTATCTTGCATGAGTTCCTCATGCCTCAGTTCCTCACAGGACAATGCAATAAGGACATGACATTTACCTGCACATGCAGCATAATTTGCACCACAAGAGAGGTTCCCTGAAATTATGAGACTTATAATTTATACAGGATAGCTGATGGGTGTGCTCCTATCTTCCCCTCTGTACAGAGAGAGAGAGAGAAACTTTACCACCCTGGAAGGTAAGCAAATGTTTCTCTGGGGAAGATATGTTTCTCCAGCTCTATGGAGCAATTCACAATCTCTAGCTTCCAAGATCTTTGTTATTCAAACATTCCCCTTGCTCAGAAAGCCCAACCCATGCAAAAATATAAAATCTTCATGGATAATTGTCTTCCAAAAGGATATAATGAAATTAACCTCTAATTTAGCTTCTCTACCAATTTGGAGACTGTTTACTCAAACATTTGCTACATACGGTTATCAATTTTATTTTAATTTGCCATCCAAAGTTAAAATTTCATCTCATTTTTGTTTTAGTTTATATTTCTTATTACTTAAAAGTTTATTTTTTTCTTTTTGTTAAACATGTATGTCCTTTGTCCATTTTTCTAGTGCGCTAATTGTCATTTAGTATTGATTTATAGAATTTTTTAATACATTTTCCCTGAGATCCTCTGAAAGTGCATCTTGAGAAAAAGGTTGATGTATGTGTGCTTTACTCAGGAATGTGATCCCAGAAACCAAGAATGAGGGACAGAAGTACCTGTGGAAGAAGGGAGAGTCAATACAAAGACAGGTTTTCAAGTTTTTCAAGTTACAAGTTTCAAGTTAAAACTGAGAAGCCAATAGACTTTCTGAGAAGACTTACAGGCTCTGTCTCAGGAAAGGAGACAGAAGCATTTATGTCCAGTCTCCTGGAACTATTGGTCGAGAACTGCCTTGCTGAGTGCTAACTTTCCCACACTCGCTGGCAGTGATGCATGCCTGAGTGCTGGGTGGTTTCCACACGCCCCAAACCTCAGGCCAGGAAGAGAGGAGCTCACAGCATGTGCATGGCATGAGTTTATGTCAGGATACCTCTGCTCAAAATTAGATGAAGCTAGTCCAGAACTGGTCATCATAGCCTTGGTCAGACCATTAGGTTGAGAGGATGTAAAATGGCTCACAAGGAGTGTCCAGTTGTACCCAGCATGAGTACACCACTTGCACCCTTCAGATCTCACAAATCCAGTTTATCACTGAGTCCCCTATAAAACAGAACTGTTTTTAGTTTCCCTATCAATTAAATGTCTGTTCTTTACATTTTGTTACATTTTTCTCCCTTTGATCCAAGACTCAGGTTAGGTAAAATCCTCCAATAATGTCTCTAGAATTCTGCTACTGAAGTTCTGTCTTAGTCCATTTAGGCTGCTATACCAAAATGCCATAAACTGGATAGCTAATAAGCAACAAAAATGTGTTTCTCACAGCTCTGGATGCTCGGCATTGGCAGATTCGGTGTCTGGTGAGGGCCATTCCTCATAAACGGTGCCTTCTCACTATTCTTCACATAGTGGAGGGTCAATGAGCTCTCTTTGGGGCCGATTTTATAAAAGCACTAATCCCATTCATGAGGGTTCCACCCCGATGGCCTAATCACCTCTCAAATGCCCCACTTCCTGATACCATCACCTTGGGAACAGGATTTCAACATATGAATTTGGGGCAAACACAAACATTCGTACCATAACAAGTTCTAATTCGGCATTACAGATGGATAAGAATGTTCAATTAGTGTCACTCTGAATTTCTGGAAAATATTTTAATGGCTCCTATGAAGCATTTCCAGAAGGACATTATTTTATTCAAAATTTTTCTATGTCTTCTTTGTCTCGACCATAGATGGTACTTATTAGTGTCCATTTGAACAAATAACAATTTTTAGAGAACCCAAAGTACTCTCAGGCAGTAATATAGCCTCATAAACAAGTTTAAGAAAAGGCCAAGATGCTGTTTTTACATACTGTTTGTTTATAAGTTGGTTTCAATTCAAGATGTAAGGGGATGGAACACAAAAATGTAATTGTCATTGATAAAAATTATGTGTACTCTTTGCAATTAAGCTGTACCCTAACCCATTGCCCACAATAACTCAATCAACTCTTGGGGTTGCCAAGTATCTCACCACCAGAGCAAAGATCATCTAGTCCTAATTAAATTAAGAACACATTTGGAGAAGCAAAATTAAGTCAAATCTGGAGTTGTCAAATTAATTTTTCTTTCATACAAGCCCTGGAAAATCTTTAATCATTAAATCCAAGAATTTGCCTCAAATAATGTAGCTTATCTGGTCCTTAATTCAAGAGATTTGACCCTATAGCAACATAATATTTTCCTTATAGAATTAAATTTAACAGGGCTGGTAAAAATCAGTCAGGACCACACTAGTTCTAGATTCTCACATTAGATTACTTCCCATTTTTACAACCCAAAAAGACAAGATTGATTTTGATTGGTTCATCTAGGTTCTCCCTCTTTATCAGGGCATTTGGAGTATAGTTCATAGGTCTGAACGAGCATCCTGAACTGTTGTTGTAAATGAAATGTCTGCCCACAATCAAAGCAAGCCAAGGTCCTCTGAGGCCCACCCAGAGCTTTCACCCACGTTCCAGGAACAAATTCAACTACAGCCCTAAGCAGTACCAGATACAGAGGAGAAAAACTCCATCTTTTTTCACCTGGTCATGGATATGCAACTTAATTTTCCTACAGCTCATGTCTTAGGTTTCTACTAATTCTCCTCTGCTACTAAACTGGAGGGCTGATTCAGTCCCCACAGGTACACCAGAGGAAGGGTGTTCCAGAGGAGAGCTGAGCATCTACCCCTACCCTAACTCAATAACAACACCATTATCTTCAAAGCTACACACGCACACAAACACACACAAAGCGTTCTATCTTCCCTTCCCTCACAAGCTGCTTTGGAAAAGTAAAAACAAAACAAAACAAATGACAGAAGGAAGGAAACACGAGAGTGAAGTATTCTTTATTGCTGTGGCCATCATCACCCAGGTGTTGATTTTTATCTGTTCATTTATGTGATGGCAACAAGAGTTGGGTTATGTATGGGCAGAGACTAGGCATTGAACATAATCTATTTTTATTGAATTAACACCAATATTTAAGTCACTTTAAAATGGGAAGTCTGTCCTCTTTTGTAATATGGAGCGGAGGGCGTGTTGTTGTTTAATTCTTTCTTGACTCAGTTTTGAGTCCTTGGTCAGTCAGTTTTCCTTGCTTGAACAGTCAAATAATGGCCAGGCACTGTGGCTCACACCTGTAATCCTAGCACTCTGGGAGGCCGCTTGAGGTCAGGAGTTCGAGACCAGCCTGAGCAAGAGCGAGACCCCGTCTCTACTAAAAAATAGAAAGAAATGATCTGGACATCTAAAAATACATATAGAAAAAAATTAGCTGGGCACGGTGGCACATGCCTGTAGTCCCAGCTACTCGGGAGGCTGAGGCAGGAGGATTGCTTGAGCCAGGGAGTTTGAGGTTGCTGTGAGCTAGGCTGATGCCATGGCACGCTAGCCTGGGCAACAGACTGAGACTCTGTCTCAAAAAAAAAAAAAAAAATAGTCAAATAAGTCCACACACAAACCACTTTCCTTATCAGGTTCTATGTACTCTCCCTAATTGCCCCAGGGCCAGGTGGGCAACCAGGGACTGCCCCTATGCCCAGAGAGCTAACTAAAATGATTAAATCAGCCAATCCACAGGAAGTCCCAGAAACCTAACCAACCTCACCTGGCTAGTCCCACAAGCCCCCTTCAGTTCCAGCTTGCTACTACCCCATTCCCAGATGCAACCCCTGGGTGGCCCTGCCTGGAAGGTTTCTCTCCTGGAGTTGTAAACAAAGAGTCCTGCCTTTCATCAATCCAATGAAAGTGTCAATGTGTTGTTCCTGCCACCAGAAAAATCCTTAAATCTTACAAAACATCTCTGTGGTCACACCACTAATCAGAAAGGAAATACAGACTTTTTCCTATCACATCAAGGAAGGACAGAGCCTCATGTTTAAAGGAAAAGTCACAGCCTATTTTCATTTTCTCTGAAATATCAAGAAGGGCATCCGAGTGGAGCACACTGAGCCATCACATCTCAAACGTTGCTTCACCCACACCTCGACTCTCAACTTCCCCTTTACCAACAAATCTTTTTAAAAAGGAATCTCATTATCTCATCTTCTTCTGTTTGTGTAACTTTTAATTTATAAAACAAATTTTTCATTCCAAATCTAAAAACATAAAGAATACACAGCCACAGAGCCCCCTACCTTACTCCTTCCAGGAACAGCATCTCCTCCCCTGAAGCCCTTTGGCAAGTGTCCAGGGCTTACACAGAGCAAGTATCTCACTCTGCAGGTGTTGATCCTTTCCACTTCCTCTGGAACTCTCAGTTTTTCCATACACTACATTCTGTTTTGACAAAGAACCATTAGGAATAAACACTTTTTAAAAGCAACATCCTATAATAAAAGGTATTAGCTCATTTCTGCCTTTGGACACAGTCCATGCATTCAACATGAAATGACACCCTGCAAAATCCCCCAGTGGGGCTGGCAGCCTGTGTGGCTCACCACGAGAGGATGAAACCAAATTGCCTTCCCCAGGGCCACAGAGACTAAATAAACACAGAGCCAAAGTGTGAAATGTGCTCTCCTCAAACTTCGGGGACAGTGTGCTTCCTTCATTTCCCTCCTAAATCCTCCACAAAGAGGAAAACAGCTGACCTTTCCCATCGGACATTCCCCACCATCCCACTGCAAATTTCTTCATTAAAAAGATGGAAATATTAGAGAACAGAATTTCTCTGTTGTTCTGTTGTTGATATTTTTTTAAATTCTTAAAAACAGAGTTTGGAGTTTAAAAAAAAAAAAAAAAAGCTTATTTCACCTGGTATTAATGGAATGAAAATAGTGAAAGGCAAACTTCCAATTGAAAAATCCTAAGAACTAAATATTTGAATTTTTAGACTTTTCTGCCCTATTCGAAGGAGATTAGGGGCAATTTAAATGGTTTCCTCATTATCATTGTCATCACTCTGCTTTCCTTAAAACCATGAAGTCAGTTAAGGATTTTTATCATAATTTTCATGTCTTCTTCATGCAGAATGACATATAGCCAGCCTTCTGTATTTGTGGGCTCCACATCCATGGATTCACCAACTGTGGATCAAAAACATTCAAAAAAAACCTGTAAAGATACAGGTTTACTGAAAAGATACAGACTTTTACTCTCACCATTATTCCCTAAACAATACAATATAACAATTATTTACAAAACATTTATATTGTATTAAGTATTATAGTAATTTAGAGATGATCCGAAGTGTACAGGAGGATGTGCATAAGCTCTGTGCAAATAATGCACCATTTTATATCAGAGACGTAAGAATTCATGGATTTTGGTATCTTCAGGAGGTCCTAGAACAAATCCGCAATGGAGACCAAGGGACCACTATATAGCCAGAACCTTTTATTTTTTCAGTCACCTCACCTCATCTTACTACACACACATGCAATTCCTCAAAAAGCATATTTTGAGAAGTGACATATATGGTTTTTAAATACAAACATTAGGCAAGTTCCTATGTTATGCAAGGTTAACTATCCTTTCCATCACCATCTCCCATTCTTCAACACCCCCAGGCAGAGTAAGCTCCAGCTTATCCAAGTGACTTGCCCCTTCCGGAATACATGTCTGTGCCTCTGTGCTTAGCACATGATTCCAGAAGATGGTCCTTACATTAAATACTCATCCTTCCCTGAGTTTACCTGGAAAGTTTCTGCCCATTCTTCAAAACTCAGATCTTTTATTCCTTCCTGTAATGACATAAAGATAAACTGTCATTCATGATCTTTCAAGGAACTCACAGTCTAATGGAGTACAAACATAAAAAACAAGCAATTATAATACAATAAGCAATGTTCTATAATAAAGTCAGAGCTTATACAAGGTAAAGTAGAAAACGTAAGGGAGAATTATCTAAGTCTCTTGGTGGAAGGCAAGAGAAGTTTTCTGTAACAGTTTGCACATATTCCTAATTATAACAATTACCACATTTTTATAATTATTTTGTATGTCTGTGTGTTGTCAGTTCAGGTAGTGTGACAAGAAGGAGTGCAAGAAATTATTGGGGGTGAAGTTTATGAAATATAAGGAAAGAAGGAGCAAGAATAGTAATGAAAGCTTATGCACCGTGTTGCAAGTCTGATACCTGTGAATGGAGAAGGGGAAGGGGAAGAAAACAGGATTGGGGATAAAGAGCTTCAGACTACAGGGCAGCCCTAAGAAAGTCTTGGCCAGGCAAAAGGGGAATCTAACACAAAGATTACCAATGGAGCAGTCCTGCTTGGGCAAAAATGGTCAGGCCTGGTACCTCCATTATGCTCAGTCATTGACTGGAAGCTGCTTGGGGAGAGCTTGACCTCAGCTGAACCCAAAGGGATGGGAGTAGTCAGAGAATTGCAAGGAGCAGCAGGATTTCTCTTGAATGGAGAGCTGAGAAGTGTAACTTCATGGCTGCCCCAGACTAGCTAAAATGCTGAACTCTTCCAATCCAGAGACCAAGTCTTAGTCTATTTATTTGTATTTCTAGCATTATAGGCCAGAAACTCACTATGTGTATGACCAATGCTTAATGAAATGACATTTTAAGTGCAATATGCCAATTTAGGTGTTAGGGATGCAAAATATATAAAAATATATTACTTATTTAATCATATACATCTTGAAAAAATTGAAATGATGCTGTAAGGTTTAAAAAAAAACCTGAGTGACAAAGGACAAGGCACAAACAGAAACTGCTACAGAGCTATAAATCTTACATACAATGACCCCACTGGCAGTTCGAAAGGCCTGCCAAATTCCAGATTCCCAAAGACATCTGTATAATAGATTCTTGTCATAGCTCCACAAAAATTAAGTTAGAAATATGTTTGGTCCAAGCTGGGATAGCTGGGGAGGGAATGACGATAAGATGCTCAGGGCCAATTGTACTGCAGGTACAATGCTCTGCACCTTTGCAAGCACATTGTACATTGTACACTGTGCAACTCTTAAATTTATGAGATCGGACGTGACCCTTGCTCACTCAAACTTAACATTTGCAACTGTGTGTCCACTGGTAAGTCCCATTTGAGGGTTCCATAAGCTTATACTTCCATCTATCAGTAAACAATCCTGCAATTTCTCTATTGTGTACTCTGATTGAGCTGATTTCCTGATGTTTATTGTAGATAATTAAACCTTGTTTGATTTATCCAAGCAGTATCTGTGTAAGGCTCCCTTCAGCAATCTAAGCCTATTATTAATATTTTCAATATGGTAGGTATGCAGATTGGTGGCAACCATGGGATTTATGCAACAACTCTGAGACCTATTGTGGCTACAGCTCTGAGAAGAAGGTCCTGGGACAAAGGAAGGCAGGGGCCTAGTTGCTAGTTGCTTTGCTGACCTTCCATGGTTTGCGATGACTAAGACCTTAAGCCAAGTGATGTAAGGTAAAATTCTCCAGTGGAGAATTCGGTTGACACTCCTACTGTGCTGACTAGGGTGGCCAAGTGGGCCTTAAGAGCACCAATTTCCCCTTTAGCACAGGATTCAGGAAAGGAGCAGGCAAGCAAACTGCCCAAGTTCAAATGCTGGTCTTGTCATTCTATTTCTTCCCCTCTGGTACTAGAAGTGTAAGCCAATGAGACCCAGACGAGAGAGATATTCCTAAACCAAAGAGTTGAGCCAGTAAAAGTGACCAATTCCATTTCCCATTGTTCTTACCCTGATGCTGATTAGGACTTACAAGGGTTAGGTTATCCCCTAACTGAGAGATGCCCTGAAGTCTGGTCTTTACCCACCAGCATGATTGGAGGGAACAGAATGAAAACACGCCCCTCGCCAGAAAGTTTCTATACAAAGATTTTGCTGATAAACTCTTCCTCTTCCTACCAAATACTCCTCTCAGTATTTCAGAGAACTTCATTCTAACTCTCTTTTGGAGGACAGAATAAGGAAAGGGAGAAAGCTCTGCGCTTACCCACCCCGACCACCCACACACTACAGATATCGGAGAGTAGGGCCAACGCCATTGTCCTCAGACTTCCCACCAGGCCTGGTGGTGGTCCCACTCGGCTGAGGCTGGGACATACTGATATGAAGAAATGAAGCATGCTGTCCTTTTTCTTACCCACCACTTCCCATAGGATTTCATTTTTCTGTCACCACAGAGCAAGCCATGATGTTTGCTACTGTCACCATTTACAGCTATAATCAGGTTTTCCATTAAGGGAATGACAGGTTATGCAGATGATGTATCCTCATTATCAAAAATGTACTAGTAATATATCTTTCTCTTTCTCACAACCATACTTTGGTATTAGAAAAGACAGAATCTTATTGTCTGTTTCTTTCACATGCTTTATCTTTCTTTCCCCATGTTTTGTCCCACCAGCCACAATGCCACCAGTCCTATCACTGTCTTCTAGTCAATGCTTCTTGAATTTCTTAAAATAAAAGCCCCTTCATCTAGTGCTGTGATGAACTGTAGATGACCCTATGTCTGGATTCCCCATTTGATGTAAAGGTGCACTAGGATTGTGTGGTCTGGTAGTCAGCCGCCAAACACAACAATTCCCTTTAGAAATCCAGCATTTGTTTTGGGTTTTTTTTTTTTCCTTCTTTTTCTCCTTAAACTACTTTGTATTTCTACTGTTTGGAGAAGATTTTTAAATTTCATCATTTTTCTTCTGTCTTGCAGCTCATGACAATTGCTCCCAAAGGGATGAAAACTGTGTCATCTGTGTCTCTTACCCATCACTTGGCATGTTACAGAGACTCCATGAATACTCTGTCATGAAGATCTTTTTAAAACTTTACCATTGAAAATCAGATGTGTACACATTTACCAAAGTAATTTAGAAATCACAAAATCTTGACAGATTAATCAAGTATTCAAAGCTCATGCAAATCTTCAGTGTATATTCTGATATCTTCTGTGAGAATGCTTCCTGGATATCCATTTTCTTTTAGTAACTCCTGCCACAAAACCTGAATTGTTTTTTCTTTTTTCAGCTTCTACAGAAGTTTCCTCTTTCTTCAAGCAAGTATGTCTGACACATACTCAGTATCCATAACCTTCCTCAGCCTGTGTTCTTTGGAAACACACAACCATTTCTGACTGGATTCAATCCTAACAAAACCATGTTAGGATTGAACAAGGTTGTATTAAATTTTCATATTTTTTCACCCTAATATATATATATATTCCCTCGCTCATAGAAATTTTTTAAATTGTTTTGAAAATAGCAATAATTACTTCAAAAATATGCAATATTATCATGTCTTTTTCACTAAAGAATGCAAATATTTGTATTAACTAGAATTCAAAACTTGGTAGAGCAAAGCCACTGATAAACATGTAAGACACAGACCAAATTATTTTCATTCTTACAGGCTACACTTCAGAATCATTATGGTAATGTATTAATTGTTGAAAAATAAAAGCCAATATTCCTATCAGGAGCACACAGCTTATAATGCTAACTTTAAGAGCTGATTAGTCACTTAGAATTGGAAGTAAGTTAGATACAGAATCTCAAGAAGAACTTTTCTTTGGCACCTCCACACTCCTGCACAAAAATACTGTCTTCTCTTTTTCTTTCATCCCTTTCTCCTTATTCTCTGGAATTACATCTAATTCAGTAGTTTTAGAGATTTGGCCAACTAGAAAAATTATTTTATGTTGAGAGAAAATTTGCCATAGGTCTTTTGTGTTTCTACATATGGCACTAACCGCCCTTTGTTCCAGACAATCTTTCCAAAACTGCAGATATAGCAAACAGCCTTGTAGGATGGAGATGGCATCTCTCTCCTAACCAAAGGGCAGACATGCTTATAGTCCACTGTATAAGACTCAAGTTCCCTAAACTCAAGGTTCCTTTTCTCTAATGCAACTCACCGCATATGCAGGTGTCAGCTGCCCTCTTTGTGTTGCCTTCAGGACTCAGATGATGATTCCCATGCTGCTTGTTGTGCCATGAGTAATAAAATCCTTTGTCTCTGACCCAGGAGGCTTGTGTCTTCTGCCAGCAACCATGAAATTATAACAAACTAAATTCTTAGCAAGTAATGTGAAATCATGGATCCTTCACAATTCTTCACAGTTTTTAAAGATATTGGCCAGAATAATTGGCAATTCTTTGTTTCCCTAAAACTTCTTCTAAAAAATAAAAATTTCTACCATCTACTCTCATCATTCTTCTATGAAAGAAAGTAGAATGTCTGGAAGACAGTAGAAAAGATACCATCTCGTCATTAAGGACAGAGCAAGAAAAACTTGGTCAAGGATGGTTACCTCCCAGGCCAAAGACGGACAGGAGTTTGGACAACACATTCTACATGGTATTGCTTCAATTTCAATCCTCTATGGCCCTAGGGGCTAGTGTTTCTGAAAGGTAAGAAGGTGGTTAGGCAAAATCTGTTACCTTACTTACAGTCAAACGTTCCAGCTCTCACAAGACCCCTTCACATTCATGAAGGTAGATTCCCGTAGCAGTGAAGAAGGAAGACAAGAGGACGGCCCAAAGATCAGGAAAGACTTGCTTCCCGACCATAAAACTCAGTAGTCCCTGAGAAGGAAGATGGAGAGAAAAGGCTATGGGAAGGGGTCATCTTCCATCTGCTTTTTCTGCCAGAGTGGCAGGGGCAGGCAGTTGTTTCAGGGAGCTGCAACATCAAGTGGCAAAATCCCTCTTACTGATGCCTTTGTAACATTTGGTTACAAAGGAACAGCAGCTGGAAATACTTTTTTCCTCTGCTAGATGGTATTCCATATGGACAGTCACTTCAAATATATATTGAAAATCCAAAGCTTAAGTCTACATCAATGCTAGGAAAAAAAAGAAGAGAAAAGAAAACCTGGCAGAATTTTTTTCCCTAAAATAAGCATTCTATATTCTAAACCCCTAGAAGGAAGTTTGGAACTTGTCTCAGTTACTCCATCCCTTCATACAAATTGGACTAGATTGTCCTTTGAAACCAGCTAAAGAGGTCCTCGAATCAAAGTGATGTTCTTTAAACTGTGGCCATTAGGGAAGAAATAAGGCACAGCTTCCTGGTGACAGTTCAGATCCTTCTTCATTGTCCTCTGTCTCTGATCATATCATCTATAAATTCAGTTGTAAGGGATTTGAGTCACCAATCGTTAAAAATAGTCAGGAAAATATCGAATTATAATCATCATTACCAAAAATTAACTTGAAAAATCTTTTTTAAAGCAGCTAATAAGATTTCAGGTTCTTTAGGCATTGTGACATTCATTACTACCAATTCTCAGGACACATACGTCTTGTCTTATTAAAGAATTCTGAGCCCCATAAAAGCAATAGTCACAGCTCCATCCTCAGACAGGCAAATATGCCTTCAAGGGACAGAGTCTTGTTGCAGAAGTATTCCTTTCCGGCAACTGGACTTGGTGTCTCTTTCCACTATAACTGGAGCTCATGCCTCTGTGCTTAAAACATCTCTAAGAGGCTGGAAAAAGGACAGAATCTTTAACTTTACTGATGTAAAGAATAAATAAGCTCTGCTTATTAGCACTTATTTATAAATGCTAAAAATCTTGGCTGGTTAGCTTGAAGGTAACTTCTTCCTTAAAAATCTTTTTTAAAATAAAAAGAATAAAAAAGAAAAAAAAAATCAAGAACACGTCGCTGGGGAAGACTTTCTCTCTAGGGTTCCAAATGTCTCCAACATGGCTGCAATCCAGAACACCCCTGGACCTGCACTTTTCTAACCCTGCCTTTCCCTCCATTCCTGCCCTCACTTCTCCACCCCTGAATTCCAAAACTGTTCTCTCATCATAGGACCTTGAACCTGTTACCCCCTCTGAATAGCACCTGGGTGTGAAGGTATCTTCTTCTAGAAGTCTTCCCTGATGCCTGGGTTAGGTATACTCCATAGCACATTACAGTTCTCTTATCTCACCCTATCAAAATATGTGTGTTCTATGTGCTGTAATTGCTGGCTTTATTTCTTTAATTTCTTCAGGACAAAATTCAACGAAGTCAAAGATTCTCCAGGAACTAATGCAATGTGTGAGACCCTGTAATCACTCAATATATACTTGTTGAGTCAAATAAAATAAACATGCTTATCCTTAGTTGAATATAGTTCTATTTAGACTTTAAAGAGCTACGAAATAATCAAGTCATACAGCAACCTTATTATTCTTCAATGAAAAAATACTAGGTAGCTCAGAAAGTCATAATTAGTCAAAATAAGTAAGGCCTATTCTGATTTAATATAGCATATACCTGTTGTCTAAGTTCAACACAGTATAAGTAAAGCAGAAAGGAATATCCCAGCACAGAATATTCTTTCATGCAAAAATATTTATACTGAAGGGAAGAAGTATTTAATTCATATATAAACACAAAACAGTTTTAAATATTTCCATGAAATATCTCCATTAACCATGAACTCTTCTTTCCAAAATATGAAAAGAATTCATTCATCTGAGCTAAAACAATTTATGTAACATCTTTGTATTTTTAAAAGCTGACATTCTTCAAATATAGTTAACTAGGTATATGTATATAACACATTTAAAAGTAAAATTACATTTTAGAGAAACACTTATTCAACTTTAACCTAAAATGATAAAGCATTTAAAAGCCATAAATTATAATATTTGGCATGATTTTAAAGTGTTACTTTTGATAATAGCAATACCCCTCATCCTTTATTATATACCTTGTGTTTGTAAAAGAAACATACTTGCAAGAATGAACTAAAGTAGAAGGTAGTTGTTTTTAAGACAATTGGTTCCATAGAGCTGGAATGAGTAAACTGAGAAGATAAAATCCAAAAAGGCTTCACAGAGGAGTTCAGATTTCTTCCGCATCAGATGAGATTCAGACAAGTGGAAAGGCATTCCAGGCAGGCGAAGCAGTGTGAGCTGAACAGAGTCGTGCAGTGTTTCTGTGCACTCAGGAAACAAGGAAGAGACCAAGGATGAGACCGGAGGGCTGGAGCGTCCCAGAGCCCGGGAGTTGAGTGCACCAACTGGGAGGTTTTATAAATGCAGAAGAAACATACACATGTCTTGGCTGTTTTAAGAAGATTAATTTGCCCATGGTTTACAAAATATATTGGAAGTGGAAAAGACCTATGAAAGAAGGATATATTAAGAGTTTATCCCAAGGGCGGTAGAAACAAAAAAGGAGAGGGCCAATGAAAGAAACATCCCCAAAGATTGTTGACAGGGAGTTAGTGACTGAAGGGTACTCCAGAATGCCCACTCCTAGATTTCTACAATCAGCCATTGACTAATGCTCTCATTTTCGTCCTTGCCTTGCTAAAGCCAGAGGGATCTTTTCTTACCAAATATTAAAATTCGCTGCTTAAACGCCTTCCTGGGCTATCTGTTATGCTCATGACAAGGCTTAGAAGCCTGGCATGACCCTGAGTGATCCAGTTCATGTTGTCTCTCCAGCCTCAGGTCCCACCTCCCTCCTCCACTCATCGCACTCCAGCCATGTCCGGTCCCCTCACATGCGGCTTCTGCTGCCTGGTATTTTTCTAAATCATTCTTGCCTCCTGACCCAGGACTACATCTCTCTCATGTACCAATGCACACTCCACCTTCTTCAGCTAACACCCAGTCATCCTTTGCTTCCCGACTGGAATATCACTTCCTTACATAAACCTTTTCTCTCTGATCAGGCTAGGTGAGGTTACCTCCCTCTGTGATTCCATAACACTCTGAGTTTTCTCCTACTACCTCTCACATTCATGATCACTATGTGTATCTACCTCTCCACTAGACTGTGAGTTCCATGAGGGCAAGGACGGTGCCTGACATGTCTAGGGTTATATACACAGGATTGGGTACTTGAAATGTATCCAAATGCCTTGAAGTATAGTATGCATACCAAAAATGTTTATTTTATAAATTAATGAGATATCAAAGTATTGAGTCTTAGTGACTGGAATGGTCTTCTGACCCCAACACTTCACTCAAAATTTAGGTCTTTGGAGAGGAAGCCACCATGCAAAAAAAATGAATAAGTAATTACCAGCAGTTTTGTGCTGGCTTCTACAAATATATAATTACCTCCATTTGTCCTCACCTCCCCAGGATTTGACTGTCTTTTATTTATGTGAGTAATCTCCACCTATTATCACCCAAAGCCAAAGAAAATAACAGTTGGCATAAGCTAGCCTCTATTTTATCTCTCCTAATTACCTACCTATCAAATTATTTTAAAATTTAAGAAATATAAAGTTGTCAGACTGAAGCATTCTGCATTTTCATATGCCAAAACTTATGCTTAGAAGACATATTTTCTTCTTCCTATTCTGAAGAAAAATCTGAGACAGATTTTTCTCATCTGCTGTAATTCAATTTTAGATGCCATTCAAACAACCTAAAGGATGATTCAGCTTCTAAGTGGGACCTGAAGTATCCTCCCTCCTAATGTAGAAAAATGCCCAATTTTTATTTCCTTTATCTGGTAATTTCCTCTTTTTCATGGTGCCTTGCCAGCTTTGGGGAGCATTGGCAAAGGAAACAAAAAATGCTCTTTCTCTTTCCATTTCTTAAATGAGGTTCCAAACATGCTAGGAAAACATTGACTAGGGTGAAAGCTGGAAGACAGCTCATTTCTCATAGTGTTTTGTGCATAATAGAAAGGCAATGACTTTTTAAACTTATTAAATTGCTAGTTTCAGAAAATATTTCTCTGACTTAGAACACTCTCACATCCTGAGCCCACCTAATTATTAATAATAAAGAATACATAGGACTTTAACACTTCAACAGAGATTATCAAAAGGCAATTAAAGGATTAAAAAGGAAACCCTGAAGAGAAAGGCTAACAGGATTTTGTTAGCCAAACTCTTTAAGACTTAACTCAGAAATCAGAAGAGAATTAGCATTATCATACTGCTACTGTCATCATACAATAGAGTCCTTATTCTATATGTCTATGTTCTAGTTGTTTTACATGCATGGTTTGAGTTTTTCTTTGCTCATGACCACTATATCTGCTATAAGCCAGGTATGCTATAAACCGTTTCTCTTCAAGAAGAAATGAGAATAAACTAAAACCTTTAAGTTACAGAAGAAAGGTCTAAAACTAAGGATCGTGTAGTACTATCAAAATTGTTAAAAGTACAGTCAAATTCTCTTCATCTAAAGTAGTCAAGAAATTGGAACCTCTGGCTAAACACAGTAGCCAGGTATTACAAATTTCCAAAGAATTAGAAAATAATATAATATGCTATAACAAAAAATTGTATCTAATATAATCTAGTCTATACTTGATCCAGACTTCCTCAGAATCTTCCCAGGCTCCATGACCAGCATTCATCATTGCGTTTTACAGGTCAGAAGGATGAGAAGGGGCTAAGCTGAACTGACCCCTCACGACATCTGGAGGGCTTTACTATTATTTAGCAAATCCCTGATCCTGATAATGACTTATTTACTTACTTGTCTCTTTCTCACTTTGCAGATGACAGTTTAATGTGAATCCCCACTTCCAATTCATGAGTCAGGAAGTCAGAAAATATGGACTCTTGTCCTGAGTCTATCATGACCTTTGTGACCTTGAGCAGATCAAAAAAATCTCTTTGTAAAATAAAGAGGTTGTTGAAATAATTAATCAAGGCGTTTTCCACAGTAAGAATCTATAATGATCAGATTAGTCATTCTTAGACAGTTCTGTTAAAGAAAACCATCAATGTAACGATAAAAAAGATTTGCCTTTTTATGCCTAGAGAGTGTGAAAAGCAATGGATGTACACAACTGCCACTCTGTTGTGGAAAGAACCATGAGCTCTAGCAGTGGAGTCTTTATTGCTCCTGAAACTTCTCTAAGAAGGAGCCTCAATTGTGATATCTGATGTATGAGAGTTAAGGATGGGCAAAGTTGGGCCTGGACGAGGGCTTCAGAAAGAGTTCAGACGAGGTCAGCACCATCACTGGGGAGAATCACCTGAGCCCCAGTGCTGGCTCCGCTGCCTGTCAGCTCTGGACCCAGGGCTGACCCATGCATTCTGGTCCTGTACTTTTCTTGCCTACAGGTCAGCATTTCATAAGTCACCATCCCTATCCTGATATCTGACACTTAGATACTTTTTACTGAGGCTGCAATAGCTCACCCAAGGTCTTTGGCTATTTGACTTTCTAATTCACATTTCTGCCACTTCAACCATTTTCCACTTTCCTATCCCGAGCCAGAGTTGATAGCTTTTACCAGCCACCCCCTGCCACTATGTCCCAGACATGAAAGAAGATGTCTCTGGAACATATTTCTAGCCAATGTTTAAAACACTCTGGTTCCCTAAGTTAATTTCATTCTTTCAACAAGCAAGTCTTAGGCACCTACCATGTGCCAAACACTATAAATGGACAAGGAAATAGTAGGCAGGAACAAGTGCTGAGATGAAAATGATACAGGATGATGTTATAGACCACTTTAGATTGCATGGTCAGGAAAGGCCTCACTGAAGTGGAGAATTTAAGCTAAGTCCTGATGGATAGGAAGGAGGCAGCCATGCAAAGACCTGGGGAAAGGAAGACGGATATTCACAGAAAAAGGAACTGCTATGACAAAAGCCTTAATACAGAAATGAGGCTGGTGAATTGAGGAACAGAAAGACCAATGTGGCCAGAGCACAAGGAGCTAGATGGAGAAGAGTTGAGATGAAACTGGTGAGTGAAACTGAGTCAAGGAAGGGAGGACTTGAAGGCTGGAGTTAAGGAGTTTAGGTTTTATTTTAAGGGTAATGGAGGATTTTAAGCAGTGAAGTGACATGACATGATCTACGTCTTAAAAGATGGTAAGGGGACAACAGTAGAATCCAGGAGGTCCATTATAAGCCCATTGCAATGGTCCAGGCAAGACACACTGGTAGCTTAGATCAGAGTGGTACCTGTGGACATTAAAAAAAAAAAGCGGATGTAATTTCAAGATAAAGGTGGCAAGACTAGCTCATTGAGTAGATTAGGCCATGAGGGAAAGAGAAATCAAAGATGACCTCTAGGTTTTTAGCATCTGGGTGGATGGTCATACCACTTACTGAGATGAGTAAACCTGTGAAAGCAACGGTGTGCTGGTAAATGTTTAAAAGCCAAGTCTCAGAAGAAAAAAATCCCTGATTTGTAGTGTTTGGCATATTAGGGGTTTAAATATCCTCACCATTGCTTATTCAATCTACAGACATGACATCCCTGAATGACAGATGGTCACCAGTTGATTTTCGGGAACTGGAAGGAATTGGTTCCAGCTCATTGTTGGCAGTAACAGCTTTGAGGAGGGAATAAAGTCAAGAATTCTATCTTGGTGTAGACTAAATTTAAAAATCCTATTATATATCGAAGAGTCAATAAGTTATTGTATTTTTGCACAATTGGATACAATCGTATAAATGTATTTATATGAAAACTAACTTGTATCTTTGCAATCAAGCTACCTAGACTGCATTATCTTAATTCCCTATAGAAATATATTTTCACTGATTTTTTTCTTCTGTCTCCTTTTTCTATCCTCTTTATTTGTATGTATATGCACATATGTATGTGTGTGTATTAGTTTTCTATTGCTGCTGTAATAAATTGCCACAAACTTAATGACTTAACACAAATTTATTATCTTATAGTTCTATAGATCAGAAGTCTGACATGGGTCTCGTGGGGCTAAAATTAAGGTTTCAGAAGGGCTGTGTTTCTTTCTGGAGACTCCAGGAGAGAGTCTGTTTTCTTGCCTTTTCCAGTTTCTAGAGACTGCCTTCATTCCTTGGCTCCTGGTCCTCTTTCTCCATCCTCACAGTCAACAGTTGAGTCCTTCTCCCACGGCATCACTCTGATCTCTTCTGCTTCCCACTTCCACTTTAAAAGTCACTTGTGATTACAGTGGGCCAACCCAAATAATCCAGAATGATCTCTCTAAAGTCAGATGATTACCAGCCTTAACTTGCAAACTAATTCCCCTAACCTATTAACAAGTTCCAAGGAATAGGATGTAGACATCTTTGAGTGGCTGTTAGTCTGCCTACTACAATAAATATGTATGTATGTATGTATACACACACCAGGGCTACTACATATATGTTTATGTTTGTATATCTGTACACATATATCTACCTATGTATATAAAGACAAATTTATATCTATGGCTTCATATATTTCTATAACACAAAAACTTACACATTATTTCTACTAGAATTTTGTTACAGGAAGAATTCTCTCTACAAGAACAACTCGTATGTAGTCATCCGTCAGTATCTGGGGGGGATTCGTTCCAGGACTTCTCTTGGATACCAAAACCTAGGGATGCTCAAGTCTCTTTTATATCAGAGAGAATCTATGCACATTCTCCCATATACTTTAAATCTTTTCTAGATTACTTATAATACCTAACACAATGTAAATACTATGCTATTCGTTGTTAAATTGTATTTTTTAGGAAATAAAGACAAGGAAAAAAGTCTGTACATGTTCAACACAGACATAAATTTTTTTCCCAAATATTTTCAATCCACAGTTAGCTGTATCACTGACCAAGGAATACAAAGGTCAGACTGTACTTCCTTCTTTTAATTCAAAAACACTGTAAAATCCATCTTGTTGCCCTTACCTTGTTTTCCAAGAAGCTCACAACTAAATTTAAATCTCAGATGTAATAGTTTACTAATACCTGGTAATCACATCTGTTATTTATCAATCTTTTAATTAAAATATTAAATCTGTACTTGAATATTTATAATTTTACAATTGTTCTGTATTATATTTATTTCATATTGGAAACCATCTCAAATGCTTTCTTGGAAAAGGAGCAAGCTATAAATTATAAACAATAACAGCTCTGAAAGAAATCCCAGGACAGCAAAATGATAGTATTACACATTCTTTAACTCCATGTAGACCACAACATTAAAATACAAATCATGGAAAGCTGCAACCATACAGTAATAAGACTCCAAATCCCTGAGAAGGGAAAGAACATTCACACTAGCTTTCCATTTTCCAGAATTCTGAGCTCTGAGCCATTCCAAGAAAATCAAAATGTGATAATCCCAGTCAGATAGAATATCCAAAAGAAAAAAGAAAGAAAACTTTCCAGGAAGAAATGGAGCCTTTGTGGCGGGATGTTCTCACTACACAGAAAGCTTTGAATTTCTCCAAGTCTTGCCACTCCCTGGGCATTCATCCTTTCCTAATACTTCACCTCTAGAGTTCAGAGACCCAAGGGCATTTTAGAGGATTTCAGATGAGCCACTGGGTGTGAACTACATCACACACTTTATAAGCCCAGCCCATGGCTGGAGGTAGTCCCAGCAACAGCTGTTCCACAGCCCAATTCTCGGCCCCACCATGCCCATTCCTGTCAGCAGTGGTGCACTTCATTAATTCCACCCCAACTGTCACAGACCTGGATGCCTCCTCCAGAGTGGGAGCACAGGCGTTCCTGGAGAAGGCCTCCCCTCCATCCCCCTGCCTATGGGTGATCCCACGTTCCATGAGCAGGGTGGGTCAGGAAGGAGACCTGTGTACAGGAAGAAGCTCTGATTGCTACACTGCCCCACGTGGAAGACAGTCACCTCCTTGAAAATATTTCCCTTCAAACATAGGAGGCAGAATAGAGCTCAAAACCTGGCACCAAGATCTACCAGTATGTGCCCTTGGGCACATAATTTAAGTCTCTGAACCTAAGCAGCTTTAACTCTAAAATAGAATTAATAATAGTGCCCACCTGGTAGATTTGCTGTGAGAATGAAATGCCTTGATATACGTAAACTCCTTAGCACACTGACATAGTAAATACCCCATAAATGTTAACTTAATTGATTGCATTAATAAAAATTAATAATGCGCCATCTGAATTGCCAAAAATCCATTGCATATTGAGCATTCCAACAAGATCTATTTGTTTGCATTCTCAAAACAAAGCTCTAGAAAGAAATTCAGTCCATAGAACACAACATAGCAAGCATTTAATCTGCAAACAGCCTGCAGTAATAACACCCACCATTTGTAGCAAGTATACTCTGTAGCTGTTATTAAACTAAGCAATTTTTATGCATAATACAATCTTTACAATTACTCTGTATTTATTCATCTTCAACCTCAAATTCCTCAAACTGAGACACAGAAAAGTTAAGTATTTACCTAAAGCCACACAGCCAGTGAGTTGCATCTTTACCCCAGACCTATTTTGAGGCCAAAGCTGCTGCTGTTGACTATACGCTTTGTTCAGTTTATTGCATTTCAGAGAGAAATTGATAATCCTACCAAATGCCATTTTTTTAATGTCCATTCATATAGTAGCCACATGGTCTCTCTCCAAACTAGGTCTCCCCTCACTGACGCCCGTGCCCCTTATCTTACATCTCATATTATGGGCCAATCTGGCTGTTTGTTTTGTAGCCTCTGCCAGGTCCTCAGCTAAGTGCTCTGGGACCTTAGTCCCAGGGTGTCTTCCTCTGGACATCTGTCCTTGGGGGTCAGCTGCTAGCAGACGCCCCCACTTCTGAATTGTGAGGGCAGAATCTTTTCTGTTCCTTTCCATAATGGCTCCATTTTTTGTTCTCTGTTTCTTGCCCCCCCCCCCTCCTATAAAACCATAGTACTTTAACATTGGCTAAAGACTTTAGGTCACAAGTTAAGTGAAATTTGTTTTAAATCCAGGCTCCAACTTTTACTAAGTATGTGACCTTAAGTAAGTTATTGTGTAACACCCAGTTTCTTCATTAGTAGAATGGAAGTAATAATGGCATTTATCATACTGATTTCTTATAAAATTAAGTGAGGATTAAGTATACAGCTTTTAGCATAGTACCTGGCACAGAGCTAGTATTCAATATATTTAAGATATTATAATAACATTCATCACAGTGTTAACATTTGATGAATACTTTCCTGACAGACTCTAAGGATCACATTCACTACGGTGTTGCTAGTTCCTATCACAGTGCCCAGCCTCTAGTTGTGGCTAATTGAACGCTTGCTGATTGAATGAATGAAAGAATGCTATGAATGAATCCTTTATCAGGTATATCACAAACTACTCTCACACCCCCCCTAGTGGTGATCTGATGAATTCTCCTTCTTAGCCATTCCTAACGTTTGCCTTAAACAGGACACTTTGGGGAGAGAGAGATGTAGAAGCAGTTTTCAGGAAGCTTTCTATGTAAAGTTCTGTATGAAACCTTTGCACTACTCTCTTTTATAACACTTAAAGATCAACATTATTTGTCTTGGCTTCTAGAACCAAACTGCTGTTTCTTTGACAGTTATACGACACAGACCCTGGGCCACAAGGGACCCCAGTTATATTTTGATTATACGTGTGTTCACAGGGCCTCCCTTCCAAGGAAGCTTCATTATACGCCTCCTTAGCCTTTTGGTGTGTTGTGGCTAATGAGTAACCAATCTAGCTGGAGAAAATAATAAACCGGAAAGAAGGAAGAGGATAAGATGAAAAAGAAGAGCCAGGGTAGACTGTGTTTGGAGAGTGAATTCTAGGGAATTTTGAGAAAGTATTATGGGAAAAACAATAATGCTTGAGATATTGTGAGATGGATGGAGAAATTATTTTAAGGTAGTTGGTTTTTTTATGCGTGGCAAATGGAATTCACCTTTAAAATCTCTTCACATTAGTATATGTTGAAATAGCTTTTCAAAGATTTTTGGAATATCTAAGTGGTATTTCCTCTGAACAGGACACTTTGCTAAGACTGCCCAAATTGGGTCCTACTTTCTTTTAGCTTTCATAACATATTCAATGAACATCTATTGCTATAAACGAGGCTATGTAGGAAGAACAATTTCCGTTTTTTCAATATCCTTAGCCATATACATCTTCATATGGAGCCCTACATAATGACTTTCTCCTTCAAAGCTGCCCTTTATATCCATATTTACTGTATTTCAGCTGCATTAAAATGGCTACTTGAATTAGCCAGCAGATCATCCAGCATAATTCCCCCAAAATCAATTCCCTTTTAAAGACAGATTTCCAATAAAATTGCCTTTCGTGCCACCTTACCTGTGTTTTGTTGAATGAATGAGCAGTTGCTGGCCTCCCCCAATATCCACAGAAGAGTAAGGAGCATGCAGTTCCTAAGACTGGTTCTTCAGGCCTGAGTGCTTCTCTACCCTCTTAGCTACTATAAGTGTGACCTTCATAAAATCACAGAAACTCCTGGGCTCCAAGTCTGCATTGTTTTTTTTTTCTTTTATTTTGAAAACGACATAGTAGATTTTAAATACTACATGCTTGCTGTATAAAGCTCAAACAATGTGAATTTATATATAGTGAAACTTTTGCTCTCTCTCCACTTCCCACCCTGATCAATGTTACTACTTACAATGACTACCTTATACTTTTTTCTATACATATATATAAAATAGCATACAATTTCTATGAATAAAAAATGTATTATAGTATATAGGAAGCAAATTTTCTTAAAAATTAGATTATACTAGACTTGATATTCTGTGTTACATTTTTTCATGTTTTCAGATTGAAACAATAACAGAAATAGAGTTTTTGTGTGAGGCTTAAGTGAAATAATATATATGAAAACACTTTGACAATTATAAGAAACTATGCAAAGGTATCATCTTAGTACCATAAGTAGGAGCTCTTTGCTCATAGTTTGCTCTTCCTGTAGGGTACTTGAATGACCAGCTTTCCCTCTTTCCTCTGGTTTCTTGAAAATACTCTTTTTCCTCAATTCAAAGGCACTCTTTACAAAAATATTTTAACGTCTCTGAAACCAAAATACATATTATAATATATGGTGTGTCCTGGTCTCATTTGGTGGCATTTTTTCTATCTAACTGGTTCATAAAATAATGGCATATCTTAGAATGATGACATCTTAGGTTTGGTGAAATATACTAGGTGCATATTTCTTCTTTCCTTAATCAATTTGGCAACAAAATTATCACCTTAGGTAAAAAACTTCATCTCCTTATGCTTCAATATTTAAAAGTGTTACTATGAAGAAATTACCTAGCATAGAGCCTAGCTTATAATAGACATTCATTAAATACAAATTTCATTCTTTCCTTTGCTCCTCTAAGTTGAATTCAAAATCATCAGGCTGATACTTAAAGCCCTGATCACATCATTGCCCTTCAATCAACCTACACCACCTGCTATTTCCCAAACTTACCCCATACTTCTCCAGCCCTGTGCCCCCAAATAGTTGTCTATCAAAGTCCCACCCACCTCAATGTCAACATACATAGAGTTTTTTTCTGATATTCTTGGAGAGATGTGATCTCTTCCATATTTGAGCCTCCATAGTACACTATTTGTGCTAACACATTTTCTTTTATCTTTGTTTTATCCTCACCCCCTATCTGCTAGAACATCCTTCAAAACAACCTTTTCCTCTTGACCTGTATACCTCATACAACAGCACACTGTTTTACATAATGTAAGTGTTCAGTAAATAATTTTTGCATACAAATGACACTTCAATATTAACATCTGTGGTTACAGTCATTGCTCTCAGGAATTACAACATTTCAATATTTCAAACCTTACATACTTTCAACTTGAATTTTTATTAGTCTGGAAATAAAGTTAAAAATAAATAAAAGTAGTTTGCAGGCAAATATTCTCTTAATTCCTTCAAATCCTTATTTTAGAAAAAGGATTTTATACTTAGTTTATTTATTTTGAAGACAAATACATAAATTTTCCCATATGCAAAATGAGAAAAGGTAAAATCAATTTACCAATTATAGTTGGTGTTTTGTCACTTTAGTAGAAACAATACTGAAGATGAAGCTCCTTGAATATTCTAGAATGTGGATATACATCTAATCTCATACACAGACCATAATAATGTCCACAAATATTGTCCTGTATAAACTAGAGCTGTGACTCTAACATCAGAAGCTACATACGTTTTTTTGGCTAGTGAAAATAGCAATGTAGTTCATTAGCCTACCTTATTCAATATCAATGGTTTTTATGCATCTTCCTAAAATTATACAGAGAAACAGAGACCTCCAGTGGCTGAATCACTTTACATAGAGAACATATGAACAGCATAAAGCAGATGGAAAAGACATAATGGATTATTCACCCACGGCTTCTTCAGTCTAGTCTCTCTTTCCTGCCATGTATTCTAGTACTTCATCAACTCCTGTCTGTGTCTGAGGACAACTGTGTCTCACCATCACACTGGGAAAATCATATCCCCATCCAAGAGAACTTGTTACTAGAAAGTTTACCTGATACTTACTTAAAATTACTTTTAATTATATCATATCAATTAATTTAAATGATATTTTCCAATTACTTTCTGTGACATTTGCTAATTAGTTTCACTGCTTATAAACATTGATACTTAAGTATATAAAAAACAATTCTCAGTTAACCTTTGTTAGATAAACTACACATAGTGTATAAGAACAAAGATATATACACAGAAAAATATAACAATATTTTAATAATTCAAATTAATAGGGAAAGCAAGGAAACAATATTGGACTATGAAATATATTTTCTAAAATAAAGTTTTATTATTTATATTCATTATGTAATACCACTTAAACCTGAAAAGTATTTCCAAAGAGCAATTAATAAAATACATGCTTTAATAAAAAGCACAAAAATTGCTTGAATATAAGTAAAAGAGGGTATTTTTGAAGGGTCTTAGGATCTTTGAATGCAATAGGCCCTCTACTGTATGTTAAATATTTTTCCCAACGGGGGAAACAAAACATGTCAGTTCATTTGTCCTATTTATAATATTAGAGAACCACATAGTTTCATTCATTCAATGAACAAGTACTTTGATAACTATTGAGGATATAAAGATGACTTTATTAAGTTTTTAAATGTTCAGAATAAGTTTTTATCAAACACTAAAGTACAAATTAAGCTTCTTCAGTTACTTGACAAAATTGAACAATATTTGTCAAATGCTTATTAAGACAACGCAGTTCTAGCTAAGAGGTTATTTTTATCTTTTTAAAATAAGGCTGGGTAGAATAATAAACAATGCCTTCCAAAACATATTTCCCTCTCAAATAGTCACACTTATCTCTTTTAACAAATCCTCATGCATCGAAGGTCTTCTCTCTAAATACAGCTCTGAGGTCAAATGCATAGGAGACAGAATAAAGAGAAGTTTGGTTAATGTAAGATATTACTACATGTTTGTTTGTATTTATATTTAAGATCAGGACACCTGAGGTCAAAGCTACTCAAGACAGAAGCTTTTGAATCCACCGTGCCAGACATTAGGCAGTTTCTCAATAAAGTTCTGTCAGTAAATGGCTGAAATAAAGTCATATCATTCATCTCTATCTTTCCTGAACACATCAAGTGGATAAGTCTGTTACCTCAACCCCAAAGCAATTGAGAAATGTAATGTTACCAAGTGAAAACTCACATTGTGTAAATCTGAACTGCAGAGGCATCAACTAAATGGACTTCTTGGTGCAGTGAATACTGTCAAAGCGTTAGAACAGCCAATTTTTTATTCAGTTACACCAAGGAGGAAAGAAGTTGCACATTTTTAAATCCCCCTACTTGAAGGACTATGAGCAAAACCAGATTACTCTTCATTTCCTCTTCAGTTTTGTCCTCTGATGGGACTGCTACAGAGCACTGAGGTAAGACAGGAGGAATCAGCATGATGAGAGAGAGAGAGAAGAGAACCAGGATAATTCCTACTCTGCCTAATCTATTTCTGGATGGATTTGAGTATTTGCCCAAGTAACCAACCTATTCAACAGGAAGAATTGTCAAGTCCACTGTTGCAGGGATAGGGAAGCAGAACTTTTTAAAATAAAAAACCAACATAAGATTCAAATAACTCTCTAGTCATAACTCATTTATAAATGAGTTATGACTAGAGAGTCAATCAACTGTGGTCTTTCTAAAAATATTTTATTGCTTTCAAAAATATCTTATTGTTTCTAAAGATGGAAAGTCATTTTGCTTCCTTCTTCACTCTCAAGTCCTTTATAGCATGCACATTTGCTCTTTCCTTGGATATTTTGAGCTAACTAGGAATGTTTCTGTTCTTCTTTTTTGTCAGCCCAAAGTGCCAGATTTCTGGGATTTGTAAATTGGGAATGAGGACCTGATGTCACATTTCTGAAACATCAGGGTAACAAACTGCTTTTTTTTTTTGTCTTTTAGTGTCCCATGTGTCATACTATATCCAAACTCTCTTGGCTATTTACGGATCTTGATATTGTAAAAACACGATGCAAGACTTTTAAGTGACTGTCTGGTTCATATGACATGGGTAAGGGAAAATAGGGAAGAGCTGGAAAAAAAAAGACACACTTATAATGAAAGAAAATATATACAAAACATTATAACAAAGTAATTTAACCTTCTATTACAAAGCACTTTGACTAAAATACTTTATCTACCAATGTCATGGATGCACATTTTTCAGGGTTTTGGTGTTTTCATGTGTGTGAAGGCACATAAAAATAGGAAAATAATGTAGACTAGTAGTCAAGAGTAAGGGCCAGGGATGGAGAGGACTTGCTCATTTACCAATTACATGATCTTGAATAAATTACTTAACATCTTCTTGTTCAGTTTCCTTGTCTGTTGAATGGTAGAATAAAGCTACACACCTCTTTATGGGGATTAAATAAGATAATGAATATAAAGAGTTTAGTATAGTGCCTGCCCATAAGAAACATTAACATATGGCTATTATTTATTAGTGAGGAAGTTGAAAATGAGGCTTTAGATGTTATAAAAATAATTGCATCTTTAGGAAAAATTTTAGAGCAAGCTGTCTGGATTAGGGCAAACTTAATATGCATTAAGAATGATCCAGGCCAAGAAAGAAACCTTTCAAATGAAAAATCTAGAGGACTTAAAGCCTCAGTGGATGAACACCAAGATTCAATACTCTTTCCCCCATTCTCTCCTTCTCATCTGTTGATCACCTTCATTTGGCTTCTTTTCCCTTGGCTTCCAATGAGAGATTGTTCTCTGGGTTTCCTTCCGTAACTCTGATGATTTCTTTCTTTTCTCCCTCTTCCATTCCTGAAATGCATATGATCCAAGTTTTTGCCCTCAACACTTTCACTTTTCTTTCTCAACTTCCTCAGTCCTTTGAACAATTTATTCAATCCCCTGTCTTCAGTTGCCACTTCTATGGAGGTTCTCCAAATCTGAAATCCAAGCCAAATTCTCTCTTTTAATTTTCAGTGTACTTCTAGCTGCTTCCTGAAGCTCTGTACCTGTCCCCTGTGCCCTTCACAATCAATACATCTGCCCCTTCCCCACTCAACCAGCTCCTCCTCCCGACTTCTCCACTCCTGCTGAGAGTGTGGCCCTCTTCCCGGGCACCAAGATCTACAATTCCGGCGTCACCTTTCACTCTTTTTTCTCTTATCCTCCATCTCCAAGTTTTAGCTAAGTTCTGTAAATTCTACCTCTGCAATATCTTTCGAAATAATTCTCTCATCTCTATTACTTTCTCTCTCTTGTTTAGTCCAATATTAGCTATGATATTAAAAAGGTCTGTTGCAGATCTCCCTGCCCTCAGAATATCCTCCAGCCCAAATCCATTTTACATACTCTTCCTGATCACAATCTGATTAAGTTACTTACCTGCTCAAAAACATTCAGTAACTCTCCACTATCTACCCTAGAGCCAACTCCTTTTTCCTACCATTCTCAGGCCGCTATGAAGTAGCCCATATCCTATCTTTCCAACGTTATTTCCTGCCTACTCTTCTTAATCACTCCTTTACTCCAGCCCAAGTGAATCACTTCTTCATTCCAATACACACTCTGAAATTTCTAATATCATGATTTTTTTCATACTTTCTCCCACCTTATATCCTTTGTCACTGATGAGACCCTTTCTTATACCACATATGCAAATAATCTCTCACCTCCTCTAAATTTCTCAAACTATCCATGATTCTTTTGTAATAATTTTCATTTTATACTTTCTAATCTAATTGTTTGGGTGCATATCTTACCCTCCATATGAACTGCAAGTCAATAATTCTATAAATGATGCAACTTTGTATCCACCACTATACCCAGCACAGAGCTTTGCATACACTACATCATCAACAACTTATTTGAACTGTTAGACTAGTTATAAAATACCCCTCGACTTTGATCCAACAAGCATAAATTTAATTCCTAGTTCAGGATCCAATTCATCTAAATAAGGTAGGCATCACTGGAGTATTATATGGTCCTTGTACTGTCTACTGAAAATTCCTTTAAAATAAGCAGAGAGATGTTGCCACAAATTTGTAGTCAACAAAACCAGTTGACACAAGCACAAACTTGGTAGCAAGATAACATAAAAATCAAACAAATCCCACAGTTATCTTTACAAAAATCTTTCTTTCTTCACAGCTCTCAGCTCTAAATGCAGCTTCATTAATTGGTGGCATGAACAAAATGAATTTGGCACAGCTCTCTGAAGCTTACTGATGTAAGCTTTCTGTGATGCTGTTAGGTTTTAGCCCTTAATTAAATTTATGTGCTGATTTGTTAAATCATTTTCATTTCTGTTTAACTCCCTGTTTAAGGAGATTTTATTCCAACATCACATCAAAATCTAGCTGATCACAAAGCAGAGCTTAAAGGAGACTGTACTTTCTCTGACTTTCCAGTTGCACTTGTAGAATCAGAGTTTGAGGTGCATGTAGGAACCTCCAGAAGAGGAAATTAAAATGCAGTCCTTCCGA
Source organism: Varecia variegata (assembly GCA_028533085.1). NCBI lineage: Eukaryota > Metazoa > Chordata > Mammalia > Primates > Lemuridae > Varecia > Varecia variegata. The sequence goes on from CM052441.1 coordinate 67,475,568, forward strand.
GGCTCCTCCCCATGCCTGAAGAAATGATCTCCCAGTTCGCGTGTTTTGATGAATTACCTTACAAATTAGCCCAATCATCTCACCATCATATTTGCAGGTTTTATTCCTTCTTGGAACTTACAGAGATTAAAAATAAATTTTGGTTTCTTCCAACATAGTTTCCAAATGTACTGCTCCTCTTTTCTTCACATCTGACTCTAAACCAAGCCAAAGGCAGAATACTCCCTCCCTGGTGGTGTCCTGCTCATCCATCACGCCTAGCTGACGCAATCCAGTGCCATAAGCTTTCTTCGGGGAGCATGGGGGGCCAGCAGACATAAGCCCATGAGGGAATGGAAGAATTGTGTAAGACTGTGTCTTGTGTAAGGAACGTGCAAGGGCATGTTTGCCAGATCTCCTGGATGCTTGTATGGATGGTTTTAGTCTCCTGTTCAAATAATAGAATTTGAGTTCTGTTTTCATTCCTCCTTTAAACACTTATTTTCATGGTTTTTCTTTCTTTTTTTTTTTCTTGTACATAAGCTCAATTTATACATACCTTTTAAGTCCCCCAAAAATGATATAGTCCACACTAGAGAAGTAGATAGATAAATGAGAAATTATCCAAATTACTTAACCTTTCTCTCAATCTACATACTTTTTATTCTCAGCAAAAAAAAAAAAAAAACTAAGCTAAAGAGAAAATAATCTTCTGTTTGATTTATCAGAATAATTATTCAATTTTCATTTTAACTTTCCAAGTAAAAACTTAATCCTAATATGAATCATGTTGTATTTCTGACACTTTAGCACACCTATATGCTATTTATTTATAAATTTCACTTGAAAATTTCACATTTTGATCATATGAAAATTAAATGCTATTTAGAAAGGGTATTTTATAATATAAGGTTTTATTTGCACACTAGATAAGTGTTAACTTGATTATTGTTTTGACTTTTCTTCTAATAGGCTGTCAGCTGTGCAGCTGGGAGCCCTATCAGAGGCGATTTCCCCTGCAACAGGGACAGAAAGCAGCTAGATGCTCTACACAGATACTCAAATTGTCATCCAAATCATATTTTATAAACCTCTATTAATTTTGCATATTCTTGTCACACTGAACCTCTTGCTTGGAAATAAGGAGTAACGGACTCTTGTTTCACTCATCGAAGCAGTGCCTCCTTTGACGTGCAGAGCTCTGGAAAGGGGTGGACCAATATGCATGAGAAGCCAGTGATGTTCCAGAATAGAAAGGACTACAGTCCCTCTCTCAGCCACCAACTCCCTCTCCATAAAAGTCAAGGTTCGCTTGTTTGGCCTGAAGGGTCAGTGATGAACAATAGGACTCCTGAAATAGGGTTAAAGGAGGGTAGAAAGTGAAGGGACAGTAAGCAAGGCCTGGGCTGAAGCAGGGTGTCACTTGCACATCTGCATCTCAAGGTGTGGCCACCGTGAAAATGCACGTGGTGGGCCTCTGCCTACACTGTGCTTCACTGAGGCCCTACTGCCGCTCCCTGAGACCTATCTCTGCATTTGTGGAAAGGCCACACTTCCCACAGGCTGTTTCTAGAAGACATGGGACTCCTTTTTTGTCTGACTTTGGCTCAAAAACTTCCCTAAAGCTTTGTTAAACCTTCTTTAAACCACACACCTCTTTTTTCCTCTCTCCTTCACTTGAGCTCAGACTAGCATCACATTCTGATGACTCTTTCAGCTTTCTTCCTACTTCTTCTTTACACACAGGCATTTCCCCCAATAAAATCCTTGCACGTTTAATCCATTTGGGCATCTGCTTCTTGGAGGATTCAGACCTAACATACAAGGTACAAGCGTTGAACCTACCTTTCTTGGAGCCACTTGTGTCTCGGGAACTATTAGATTAGAACCTTATGGAATTGCCAATACCCAACCCTTTGTAACTTACAAAAACAGCAATTTCACCTGTAAGGTGATGGACATCAAAACCTGTTCTGGTCCAGGCATGGTGGCACATGCCTGTAGTCCCAGCTGCTTGGGAGGCTGAGGCAGGAGGATTGCTTGAGCCCAGGAGTTTGAGGTTGCCGTGAGCTATGATGACACCACTATATTTTAGCCTGGTGACAGAGTGAGGCCGTGTCTCAAAAAACAAACAAACAAAAAAATACCTATTCTGATTCTCTCCCATAGGTAGTCTTTGCCCCTTGGAAATGTCTTGGCTCAAGAATTGAGAAAATTTTGACTTTGAAGGCACCAGTGAGTTTGTAGGAATTCTTTTTAAAATCATAGTACCCTAGAAAGTGGGAGGGTCCACCTTTCCAGAACCAGCAGGATCTATTCAAATACCAAGCAAGCTAGGACTGGATCAGAGAATTCTCTTCCACTACTCAGACCACGGAAAAATAGACAGGGACTTATAGATGTATAAAAGAAAAATAATGGGGCTTTGGAGAGGAATATGCTGGACTTCTTTCTACTGTTGGCAATGGTAATTCACCCTGGCCTTATAGGGCATGCAACTTGCCCCTCAAATTCATTACTCCAGCTATACACAGCAAAGATGTTAATAATAAAAATTTACCTTTCAATGGAGAAATTAATTTTCACAATGATTAAACCTAGTGCAAATTGTAATTTAAAGTATGAAGATTTTTTCAATCAAAAATCTTTATTTTTCTAAAACTATTTAACCACATAACTTTTATTCTCATGTACTATGAGAAAAATCTTGCTTTTTTTCTTTTTTTAAGAATAAAATTAACTTTACATGTAATTAATTTGATAGCTTTACTATGAAAAGTAGCCTCCATTTATTGAGCACTTACTGCATGCTAAAATAAAGTCAGGAACTATTGGATACTTGAGTTCTGCCACCAGCACTGACTCAATGCCATAAAGTGGATAGAGTAAAATCATTGTTGCTTTTTGTATACTGTATTTCTTCTATGCAATTTAAAATGTTAACATCATAATATTTTGTAATTCACTTTACATAAGCATTTCTCTAACTTATCATAAGCTTTTCATCATCATTTTTAACATTGTACAGTTTTCCATTATACAGATATCATATATTAATTCTTCCTTAATTTTGGACACTTAGTTTCCATTTTTTTGCCTCAATTGAACATACAAGCTTGTGTGTGTGTTGTATGTCTGTCTGTATGTGTGTTTAGGATTATTCTCAAGAGTAGAATTACTGGATTAAAGATTACACTAATCCCTCCGTTATCCACAAAGGGTGCATCCCAAGACCCCCCAGTGGATGCCCGAAACCAGGGACAGTACTGAATCCTATATGTATTAATACTATTTTTTTCCTGTACATACATATCTATGATAAAATTTAGTTTATAAAATTAGGTACAGTATAACTAATAATAAAATAGAACAATTATAACAATATGCCAGCCTCACTACTCTTGCATTTTGAGGCCATTATTAAGTAAAAAAAAAAATTAAAAAGGTTGCTTGAACACAAGTACTGCCATACCACAACAGTTGATCTGATAACCAAGAGGGTTAATAAGTGCCAAATGGGTAGCAGCTACAGCGTAGATATTCCAGGCAATGGGATGGTTCATGTCCCAGGTGGGAGAGAGCAGGATGGCAGAGATTTCATCACACTACTCACAATGGCACACAATTTAAAACTTATGAATTGTTCATTTCTGTAATTGTCCATTTAATATTTTTGGGCCATGGTTGGCCACAGGTAATTGAAACCATAGAAAGTGAAACGTCAGATAAGGGAGGACTACCGTATTATCATTTTTAGATTCTTGATATGCATCTTCAAATTTATTTTACATTTTTATCAGCAGTACATGAATGTGCCCATTGGAGACCTTGAATCATATGGAAGAAAGATGTGGAAAATCATAAGCTGTTCTTAGTTTAAACAGCATTTCTGACGTGAGGTGAAAAATGATATCTCATTTAAATTTGCATTCCTAGCCTAATGATACTTAACATTTTTCACAAAGTTTTTAAAATAATCTATACCTCTACTCTTTAGTATAACTTCAGAGTTCTTACTTTCAAACCTTCAGTAGTCATCTCTGTAATCCTCCTGAAAATTCTCTTTGGTTATTTCAAATGAACAGATTTAAATAGAATTTTTAACCATTCTATGTCAATTAACTCATTGGTCTCAATCTAATTACGGTAGTGGATTTACATTAATATATTAACAGGGATATTTCTTTAGCTCTGTGTGTGTGTGTTAGACAGAGAGAGAGAGTTTATATATTTATTGTCAATAAACATCAGCAAACTAATCTTCAACCTTCTCTCAAATCATGAGAATCACTGACATATCACAATGAAAAGTTAACCTATAACTAAATTTATTTTCCTTCTAAAATTACTGTTATTCATGTTACTTCTCACATTTTTAGTTTGTCTGAAGAGTTTCTTACATCATTACCAACTATATGGTAAAAATCCCCAATATGAAGAATTACCAAACCATTTGATTCAACTTGATTTTTTAATATTTTCTCCCTGATGATGTACATCTTGGTGCAGAGAATTTGCTACAGCATTTTTTTTTTTTTGATTAACTAACCCAATTCGTTCTCTCCAGATTGTGGATTAGAAGTTGGATGGAACACTATAAATCAATGTGGAAAAATAATTTTGCCAAATTTCAATCTCAATCAGTCTCCATCAAAACTTTATCCTTTTGTTGTTTCAATATATTTGTGTGACATTTTTAAGTTGTTAAGAGTTTATTTATTTTAAAGGCTCAATAGGCTTCCTGGATGCCAGATCACTTTTTTAAAAATTTGTGATGATGCAAACTAAAATGAATTAAAAACACATGGAGTCAATGTTCTCTAAAATATATGTGTTTTTAAAGTTTAGAGAAAGGGGTGAGAAGAGGTGCTTGGCAGAATGTTTGGGTTTTACTAAATCCAAAAGTTTTGAAAAATCATACCAGATGTTGATGAACCCCCTGGTGCCCCTAATTTTCACCCAAACCTGCTATAAATAAAGGTACTTATAAACAGCAATAAACTAATATTGAGGCGGTATGTAATGAATGCCATAGGAATCAGAATTAACTGCGATAACAGTGGATGTGCATGCGTTGTAAATACCATGAAGAAAAATATAGTCTTACGGTATGCCTACGTAAAGGGAATAGGAAAATAAAAAAAGAACTATTCCACACATAAAAACCTGACAGCACCCTGGCATCTCATCCTGGCTTTCAGAAGTTCTCATTAGCTAGCCCAGTGATTGTTAAGATAGGAAGATAAATCTCCCATCAAGGACGTTTGGAAACTTGTGGGACATTTTTTGGTTGTCACAATGACTGGGAAGAGCTATTGGTTTTTATTATCCAGCCGCCAAGGATGATTAACATTCTGAAATGCCCATAAAATGAAGAACTGTTCACCCCAATGACCATGGTGCCTTGACAGGTCTCACTGTCCCTCTCTGACCTCCAAGGTCTGCTCTCACCAACTTTCCTATCGTCCCCCGCAAATCACAGCCATCTTGGCTTTGTATCTTTTTTCTGCTGTTCCCTTACTCAGAATTTTTCACCTCTCCTCTTCAATAATCCACGTCTAATATTTTCTTCCAGAAAGATTCTTTTCCACCTCAAGTCTTTCCTCAAGGACTGACCTCCACAGTGAACTTTTTGTCTTCTCCCGATGTCTCGATAGCCTCAGTCACACCATTTCATACTTTCCCAATTACAGCTAACACAAAATCCTTTGTGTATACAGAAGCTGCTTAATTACTGCTGACCTTTTTGTTTAAATTAAGATCATGGCCATATAGACTCAGCAATAGTTGAACTTTCTTACTTGGCTTTATTGAGAGGTTTTTCCATGTGTGTTTACATGCACACATATGTTTATGTCTGATGATATGGATATAAATACAGATATAGATATATAGTATCGCTTAAATACATTTCTATAAACAGGCAAAACATTGTCTTTTTATTTAAAGATGACATTGTGTGAGTCCTTTGGCTGAAAGAATGGGTGAGAATTTGTCCTGTTGGTTCTATTCCTTTGATAATCACTCACCTCTGATTCTCATAGTTCATCTCTTACTAGTTTGCACTACAGCAGTAAAGAATCTTGCAGCCAGGAAGAGTCAACTTGGAAAAATATAATCTAATAGTTCTGGGGAAAGATAATCCCCACAGACATTTGCTGGAAGATATAAGCTATACATCTGGACTGTAGAATTGCTCAGAGTGACTAAGGAGAGTTTCATCTTTCAAGCCAGTGAGAGCTGTACTAGAAAGTATGCTTTACAATACCCTGTCTGGCTTCACGGAACAAGACTTAGGGGCTCTGATAAAAAATGAACTTCTACTTTAATTTAGGGCCAATATCACTTTATGGTGACGCTTAATACAAGCAGCATTTGTCTTAAGAATGTGTGACTTTTAAATGACCTTGTCCCCATCACCAAAGGCTTCCTGCCTGTCTGGACTCCAGCCAAAGTGCCCCCTTGCCACTGCAGTGGCCACCAAGAGCAGCCCACAGTCCCTCCCAGGCTCAATCCACCTGTAGCCCCATAGTGGACACAGGATTAAATGCTCAAGAGATTCAAGTTTTAATCTCAAAATGCAAAAGGGAAGTGGTGTAACTTCTGTGGACAAAAGAGTTCTACACTAACACTTTCTTCACTCTCTATGTGGAATAATTGACTAATGTTATAAAAACTGGTAATATAATAACTCTTTTATTAATAAAAATGCCAAAAATAACACCATTGCTTTTTCTGACTATGAAAGCCTCTCATTCATTATTTTAAAATAACAAATGCATAAAGATGACCAAAAAATTTAAAAATTATCTCCAATTTTACCATGTAGAAATCATCACTAAATATTTTAGTGAACATTCATCCAGAGTTTATCTTGGTATTAATATATACACACAGATATACATATATGTATGTTCCAAAATAGGATTATAAAGCATACATACTGCCTTTATTACACTTAATATATTATGGACATGTTTCCATATCAAACACCATTAAAGAAGGTATAACTATATCATCATTTTTTAAAACCTTTTAGTATTCCACTAAATTAATGCATCATGATTTATATGAACATTGCCCTATCTGGCATTTAGACTGTTCTCAGTATTTCACTATCTCATGCAACACTGTGATTAATGTATTTATACATACATTTTGGACACTTCTCTATTTATTTCAAAGGGATTATTTCTAAGAGTGGAATTAGTTAATTTTATTAGAGTGGAAAAATAATTTTAATTTACATTGCCAAGTTCTTCCTCCAAAATTTCACAACAATTTACTCTACAACCAAAAACATCTTAAGAAGATGTTTGCCAACTTTGTATTAGCTGATGGTACCAATTGATAAAAGGAATAAATCATACAAACTATTTCCTTAGTGCAGAAATCACATTATCATATTAAACTGTGAGGAACTGGAATAACTTCTACTTTCTTCTAGAAAGTAAAACAAAACCAATAGCCTTTGCTTCTGGGTAACTCACTTAATATTAAATGAGAGAGCTCTTTGGGTTCCTTAAGAATTGTCTGAACTGAGTTGTGTTCTGTAACATTAATCAGTTTTGAAGGCACACGGTGCTCTGCTTTAAGATTTACCCCATATGCTATTGTTTAATACTAGATCTATGTAAGTGTTTTACTGCACAGTATTGAATTGGTCTTTTGCACAGTTAGCAGTAAATAAAAACAAGCATTTAAAATGCCCCCCCCAAGAAATCCTGGATTTTAAACAATTAATTTACATTCTTTTGGAATACAAACCTCAGTTTTGAGGCTGCCTATGTGAATATTGTAGTTGTTTAAAATTGTGCTTTTTAAACTGTGTTCTGATTTGTTCTCGCGAGAACCTAGGACCAAGGTCCTAGAGGAGGAGGCTGCGGAAGATACAGGTGGTAGGGAGGAGTTGGAGGAGTTAATTTTTTCTTTTTTAAGACTTGGACTAAAACAGGGCTTCTGCTTGCTTCTGAGAAAGATTTAATAAAAGTGTTCAAAATCTTCAGTTAAAAATATCTTTCCTTGAGTAAAATTTAATAAAATCAAATAAACTGAAAGTGCTAATCAAAGAAAAAAATTAAGCAATGTGGGATAATCAGAAAAAAAAATATCTTTCCTCACAGTGCTAAGAAGAAAAGGTAGTTATTGTTCTAGTTCACTGTTAGATAAATAGTTGTCAAAAGAGTATTATTTCACCATGATTTTAGGATAAACTAAAAATTGCTGTAAAGGTGACTGATTGTACATTTGAACTCTCGATCTTAAATGGGCTGTCATTTGTAGATACAGTTGGAGTTACTTAAATAAAGGCAAAGTCAACAATTTAACCTGTAATTAAATTGTGTCAGGTTATTAAGAAAAATGACAAAAATAGAACAAAAACTTTCAGTTTATGCACTAAGGAAATGAGATTATTTTAGCAGTTCTCATCAATGTAGTTTTGATAATATTAATAAGATAATGGGAAATGTGAGAGTCAATTCACTTGTTTCATTGCAAAGACATGAAATAGTCTATCATGGTGAAGCATTTTAAAGTATAACTTTCACAGATCCAGAAACAAGGGAAGGATACATTGGCTCGGGAATGGGCAGAGTGGTGAGGAGGCAGAGGTTAGACAGAACGAGAAAAGCAAGCAAAACGAAACGTATAGGTCCCCAAACCACAAGACACGAGGTCATTGCCTGAGGTCTAATAGAAAACCAAGGGCTCAGAGTATGTGACAGCAACAGGAACGGGAACAAAGAATCACACCACCATTCAATCTGCCATTTGCATGACAGTCCAGCAGGGAACTGTCTCTGGGAGGACCTAAATGTGCTCCCTGGAACAAGTATTGACAAAACAGGAGAATCACATTGTAGGGACCACAAGAAACACTCTGCTTCCTGTTTAAGGTCTACTTAATGTTTAAAGCCATGAGGAATTATTTTGAAAAGGGAAAAGAAAGTAGCTTCAGGAAAAGGAAGTACAGAACAAATAGGTTTGTGGACCCTAGACTGTGAGAACAGCCCCAGAAATGACATTGTGTTTGCTTTCAGCAATGGAAAGTTAACACAGCATGAAACATAATGTGGTAATGTAACATAACACAACATAACGTAACATGGTAGGGAACCGAAATTACTGTGTTTGCCAAATTGAGACTCTTATTTAGAAAATTATTCAAAAATTAGCAAAGACAAAACCATCAGCCCCGACACAAACTTGGCTCCACAGCTGGCAATTCTTTACCCTCTCTGGATCTTAATTCTCTTGCCTACAAAACTAGGCAGTTGAACGTCTTAAGGAATCTTCCAATTCCATAATGGTCTAATTCTATAATTTTTAGAATTATTCAAATAAAGCAAAATTAGAAACTTTTTTTCCACACAGAATTATACTTAAAACGCTATGAAAGGAAATGTGTTTCCCTTATAGCTCCTGGAACTAGAATCAGTTCCAGCTCCACCCCCGCCCCTCAGGCCGAGCACCTGCCAAAGCTGTAGAAAGTGGCCTCATTCCAAAAAGCTCTTTTCCTTCTAGCACAGCAGTGAGAATATTCAAGAGCATCTGGGAAGTCTGGTTAATATTGCAGTTGCTTCCCAGAGTCTCACGCTGCTGCTTCCTCAAGGCAGTTAATGCTAGGAAAAAAACAAGCATCCAAAATGTCTCCCCCCAGCTCACACCCTGTGCTTCACCTGCTCCGAGGGTGTGACTGGCACCTGTTTGCTTTCTAACATGAGTGGCAGGTGACAAGTAGTGTTGCCGTTTGCCACATGCACATCTTTAAACAGCTAAAAACAAATGCCTAACCTTAACCCAGAAAGAAAGTCTCCAGGCTAACATTTCCTTTACGAAATCAGCAAATATTTGGATAGCAGCTGAGTTATAAACATTTCTATGAAGTTATATCCAGTTTGTATCCAAGTGCTTAGTGACTTGTGACATTTAGTCAAGCCAGTCTCTTACAGTCTTTGTGTCGACTATTAAAGACATCCATTGCCCTGAACATCAAAAGCCAGTTGACTCAGAAATTATTCAGTCACTGTACAACTGAAGGGAATCAAAAAAATAAGACTCTGAAGTGTTTGAAAAACACATTCAACTGATTTGGAAAGAAGTTAGATTCACATTGTCCCATATGTTTAAATCTATATAGGAAAAGGAAAGGGAGGTCTAGGTTAGATGCGGAAAATGCTGCCTATAGACTTTCTCATTATTTCTGCACAGCTGACTGACTATTAACACATAAAATCATTTCTCAGCAAGCTTAGAAAGTAGGCGACATTTTAATATATCCCTCTCTACCCTGCTTTCCCCAAGTTCCTTTTGCTTTCCCCACTAGACTCTACCCAAGACATACCTTGCAACCCTGTCTCGTCTGTATAAACATAGGAAAGGATTTTATCAACACATTCACTGAGAGGTAGAAATGACTGAGGAGCTGCAAATGCTTCTCTGCTTAGAAGCTTTTTGTGTCTCAATAGGGAACAAAACCAAAACCGAAGGAATGAAGGACAAATGGTGGAATAATAGGCCACAACCAATCAAAAACAGAGGAGATCTGCAGAGAAGTAAACACTCTCAGGAGTCTACAAATAATAAACATATAAGTAATTACCTACCTCCCTTAAGTAGAAAATATTCTTATTTATGGTACTGTTCCCTTTTCACTACCAAACTAGGAAAACAGATGACAGGGGCAAAACTAACTTTAAGGCCTTAAAATAATCATTTCACTGCTAATATCCAAAAAGTTTTGACCAGAGGAAATCTTAAAACAAAATTCTTGAGAGGAGAAAGATAAATCTGAGTGTACCTACTGTACCAACCATCCAGGACCATTGGAAAACCTATTGTGTTTAGTAAATTTCTTTAAATCTCCAAAGTAATAATAAATATGAAAAATATGATAATAAATTGCATTAATCATCTATTTGACTAGTACTAGAATGTTTTTCTCAAAAATTTCAGTTGAATATAATGACCAAAAAGTTATTTTAGTACAAGAATTTTCAGAATGACCCTTTGAAGTAAACAATTACCAAACACCTCAGTATTAAACTGGTATGAGTTCTGGTCTCCATAGAGCAGCAAATAAACACTACAAGTGAATACAACCACCATATCCCAGGTCAAAGACTATTTTCTGAGGAAAATATTTAATTGAATTGAATAGTCTTAAGGAGTTGGTTCAGTTTTTGTTATTTATAGTTTTCTTTGGGTCATTGTTTTCCTTAATTGCTCTTAAATCTCTCAGGGAATTCAATGATTTTTAGTGCATTACAGTTGGAGGAAAATAAAATAACAATTACTTAATAAAGAAACATAGGCAATACCAAATACCATCATTTTCTTTCATGAGTTTTATCCAAATGTTTTATCTTATGTTCATAACCATTTATACAAACATATGCCCCTTTGCCAATACTCACACACCTGAATTTATTCTTTTCAAGCAATGCTTTTATTATTTACAAACTACACAAGAAGGTGACTTATCTTAAAGGTATTTCACTTTGATTTTCTTTTATAAAAATATTATAAAAATTTGCAAATAATTTGTATAAGTTCCTAGTGTTGTCTCATTAACTCACAACATCATATTAAAGATGCTTTCCCACAAGGAGTGAGAAAGAATCTTAGACCCAAGACACCTAAAATATTTAAAATATTTTAGAACAAGAAACACACTTCCTTAAGAATGTGGCAAACCATTATTATTTTATAAGAAAACAATATAATTTTCTGAGCTAATAACATCGTAATTCCAATACTGTATAACAATTCAATTAAATACTGGAAATTTTAATGAATGTGGAGGATGTCTGAGAAAACAAAAACTTTGTTTAAATAAAATATAATAATCTGTAGGCTTAACAATATATATATATCCCCTACAGTTTCCAATGTCTCTCTTTTTTTACTTTCTGGCCTCCTTCCATACAGCTTTGCTACAGATGGTGAGGCCACAGGGACAAGTGAAAAGCTTTAGTTTTGCATTTGCGAGAGAGATGAACCCAAGTTAAAACTTCTCTGTTTCTTCTGCTTCATAACCCAAAGTGGTCTTGTCTTGACCCTGGAGTTTATTTATAAACCCATAAGCGTGAAAAAGCCAAATTTTAAAAATCTATGTAATAGAGTGGAATATAGAAAAAAGTAATGGAGAAGAAGATGGAATCAGCATGGCTGGTAGAAAGGAGACTCATCTAACTACAACTAGCACATCTAACTACTAACTAGCACATCTAACGTCTAACGCAAATACCAGATTACTACAACAATATGGTGACCCTGAAAGAAGCTATTTCAAGTATACATATTGAATTATTTAACATATACATCACATCCCAAATTGTACTTTTAATAACTAAAAAGAAGTACATATTTAACACATGAATAAATCCACAGACATATTAAACAAACGATCTACACTGAACATGGTTATTCTAATTACTTTTCATTTACAAAAGCAATTCTAAATCAGCACAAAGCCTGGATAAATTAGTTCATTCATTAAAAACAAAGTCAGGCTAGGCAGTGTAGCAGACATTACACTATTCACTGATTTCTGGTTCCCCTCTTCTTCTGTAACTGTACTTCCTGCCCTCCTTAAACCTTAGCTTACTGTGTGTCTAGCTCTGGAAAATCAGTTGTTAATAGATGTAACTCTCTGCTTTTCCCACCTGTTAAGATGGAACCTCTATCAATATGGGTTCCTGAATAACTAATACAATGAATCCCCCCACTCCTACCTTCCAACCTGCATTGGACATAGAGCACAAGCAAGAAATAAAACTTTGTGGTTTTAAGCCACTGAGATTTGAGGGCTGTCTCATACTGTAACATAACTTGACTTTTAGCAACTACTATACAACAAATTTAAATGTCTCTCTTAAATAAGAAAATTTCCTCTGTAGTACATCAATACATCCCTTCCAGTAGCATAATGGGAGTAGTAATACTTTTTATCTGCTAGGATTCATTCTCTGTTAAAACTAATTGGTAATCTCCATACAGAATTTTTGTGACAGAATATCAGGCATCAATAATTATTTTTCAATAATAACTTATTTGCATATGGTAGGCACTCAGTAAGTATGTCATAAGTGAACTTAAAATGTTTTCTGACTAAAGAACAATGATATTTATTTTGGCAAGTATGTTCAATGCTATGGGTATCCTGAGTCCTCTAATTATAGCATATGTAGAGTATAACTAGTTGCCCTCAAATTGATTTAATCTCTATAAAAATGAATAATACATTTCTATTTTAGCTACAGTAATTAGGGTAGATGTGAAATATTTTCTGCAACAAAGAATCTACTTTGGAATTGGACTACCTTGGTTGGAATCCTGATTTTACCACTTACTCTGTGAATGGGCTTGGGGACTTACCTAACCTGACTGAATCCTCGTTGTCTCTTTTGTGAAATGCCTACCTCAGAAAGATGTAAAATTAACACTCCTTTTAAATTTATGTGAAGCGTTGAGCCCACTGCCTGACATATACTATACTATTAACAATACTAGTCAGATCCTGTTTCATGTGTCAAAAGTAGGATTTGGTTTGGGACTTTCGGTTTATAATTTACAAAATAATTATGTGAACCATTATGATTATATTCACATTTACCAAATCCTGTCTCTCATACCACTATTGTAATGCTTTCTAAATGCAGACAGTAAGCAAAATTGATCATTTTTGTAATAATAAGAAATTGATGTTTTAGTTTAATAAAATAATCTATCATCCAGAGCTCCAGAATAATCAATAAAACAAATCTCTTTGTGCTTGAATTTGTCTACCAAAGCAAAAATATGGTCCCATTTACCAAGGGAAAAAAGATATAATAAA
>CM052441.1:67489486-67504008 GCA_028533085.1 Varecia variegata
GGACTACAGGCATGCGCCACCATGCCCGGCTAATTTTTTCTATATATATTTTAGTTGGCCAGATAATTTCTTTCTATTTTTTAGTAGAGACGGGGTCTCGCTCTTGCTCAGGCTGGTCTCGAACTCCTGAGCTCAAACAATCCGCCCGCCTCGGCCTCCCAAGTGCTAGGATTACAGGTGTGAGCCACCGCGCCCGGCCTAATTTTATTAAATGTCAAATATTTTAAAATACTTTGTGACATTTGTAAACTTGGAAGATCATGCACTCATTAAATAATATTTCCTGGTGTTCATGTACATGTTTAAATTACTGCATTTTACCTCAATCTTAATAATTCTCACTTGGTTTAACCCTTAGCCCTTATAGAGTATAATTTTATAAATTTTGAATTCACTCATATTTTCAAATTTGATTCTATTTGCTATGAAATTCAAAACTCAGGGCTTTTTCCCCATTTCAGTAGTTGAAAGTGAGAAAACCCATTTTAGTAGAAAACGCTAAAATAAAACTAAACAACAAAGAGAAAGAACGTTTTGGCTTGCAAAGAGTTTTGACTGGATGAAAGGGCTTAACTGTGTAGACTAGAATGATGGCTGATTTTACTGCAACAAGACATTTCTTAGAGTTTAACCCAAGCTTTACCATATGCCAATTGTCCACTCTCTGTCCCAAGAAGTCTTATAAAAACTGACCAGTTTTCCAAACATGAAGTATTTTAGCCACATAATTTTTTATTGATATTCCAAAGGCTGACCAGCTAGCGCCATGCTCAAACTGATGAACTAGGAAGTATTTGGCAGGACCACACATAGGCACTTTATTTTAAGACAGCTTTTTGAAGTTGTCTTAATCTATACAGGGTAAAGATTTGGAGTATCTATTGGTTCTGAGAGAATAAGTTCATTTATAGTGATTCAAATAATTAAAATATATAATAGGTTATTATATAAGTAGTTTTGATGACAATTGCTATTCTTTGGCTCAGAAATGAATATCAATCTCCTACCAGGAAATGTAATAACAGGATGTTTAGTGAGATTTTTTTTTTTTTTTCTCCTGGAAACAAGGTCAAGGCCCACAGCTAAGGACAACAAATTCTGGCTGCCCCATCTTCTAGGTTCTACAAACCTATGACCTCCCCACAGGGCTTATTATAAGAGACTAATTAAAAAGTTTGCCTTTACAATAACACTCTACTTCCCACACACATCCACCAGGAAGCATATGAAGATGACTAAGAAGTAAAGAAGGTCAGCTTGGTGGGAGAATGGGGAGGGGAGAAGCCTGTGTTTTCGAGACCGTTTCTTCCGTACTGTGACCGAGGAAAGGCAAAAGCATCGCTTGTAGGCTGGGCGCGGTGGCTCACGCCTGTAATCCTAGCACTCTGGGAGGCTGAGGCGGGTGGATCGTTTGAGCTCAGGAGTTCGAGACCAGCCTGAGCAAGAGTGAGACCCCGTCTCTACCAAAAAAAGAGAAAGAAATTATCTGGACAACTAAAAATATATAGAAAAAATTAGCTGGGCATGGTGGTGCATGCCTGTAGTCCCAGCTACTCAGGAGGCTGAGGCAGAAGGATTGCTTGAGCCCAGGAGTTTGAGGTTGCTGTGAGCTAGGCTGACGCCATGGCACTCTAGCCCGGGCAACAGAGTGAGACTCTGTCTCAAAAAAAAAAAAAAAGAAAGGAAGGAAGGAAGGGAGGGAGGAAGGGAGGGAGAAAGAAAGAGAGAAAGAAAGAAAGGAAAGCATCCCTTGTCTAAAGCTAAGGTAAAGAATTCAGAAGTAAAGACAGGAGCCCCAGCTGAATGCTTGGCCAGAAATCTTTCCAACAAGGGAAAGACCAGCACAAAAAGACAAAATGAGGGAGGACAGTCAGTTAAAGTAGGAGGGCACCTCAAGTCTTTGTTCAACAGAGATACATTCAAGAGATCCCTATATATACACAGGTCTGAATGCTGTTCTAGGAGGGTAGGTGAGATTGAAGGCTGAAGTCCTGCTGGGATCACTGCATGTAGAACAAAAGAAGGATGCACTTAAGAGAATTTCTAGCCAGTGGAAAATGTGTATTTAAATAGCACAGAGTGGCAGGGAACTGTTACTGAAAAAAAAAAAAAAAAAAAAGGTGTTTCCATTTATACCAAATGAATTAGGCTCTTCAAAAAAGTTTAATGCTAATTGATTTTTCTTTATTTTTATGATTAACAAAGTGAAAATATAAACAAAATTAATCAAGGAAATTTTAAATTTTAGGATGCATTAAAATCACCTGGGCTGTTATTTAAATTGCAGTTTCCCAAGCTCCACCCCAACACCAAGATCAAATTCAATGGCTCAGTGGCAAGACCCAGTATCTGTACTTTTAACAACTTGATTACACAATGCTATAAATTTCCCTCTAGGCATGGCTTTTACTGCATCCCACAGATTTTGAGAAGTTGTACTTTCATTTCATTTAGTTCAAAATAACTTTTAATTTCTCTTGAGTTTTTTTATTTGATTCACGTGTGATTTAGAAGTATGTTGTTTAATCTTCAAGTATTGGGGGAATTTTCTGAATTCTAGTTTAATTCCATTGTGGTCTGAGAGCAGACAATGTACGATTTTTATTCTTTTAAACTTGTTAAAATGTGTCTTATTGCCCAGAATGTGGTCTGTCTTGGTTGATACTTCATGTGAGCTTGAGAATAATATGTATTCTGTTATTGTTGGATAAAGTGGTCCATAGATGTCTATTATATCCAGTTGATTGATGGTGCTGTTGAGTTCAACTATCTTCTTGCTGATTCTCTGCCTGCTAGATCTGTCCATTTTTAACAGAGAAGTATTGAAGTCTCCAACAAGTGGATTCCTCTACTTGTCCGTGCCGTTCTATCTGGTTTTGCCTCATATATTTTGATGATCTGTTGTTAGGCACATACAGATTAAGGATTGTTCTGTCTTCTTAGAGAATTGACCCCTTTATTATGGAAAGTGCATCTTTATCCCTGATAATTTTCCTTGTTCCAAAGACAACTTGATTACCATGCAGCTGGTCCAGGGGCCACACTTAGAGAAAACTACTGTATTAGATTTTTATGGCTGCTGTAACAAATTACCACAAACTGAAAACAACACAAGTTTATTATCTTACAGTCCAATATGGGTCTTGCTGGGCTAAAATCAAGGTGTCCCCAAGGCTACAGTCCTTTCTGAAGGCACTAAGGGAGAGTCCATTTTCTTGCCTTTTCCAGCTTCTATCCACAACTAGGAAGGACCCATGTGTTACACTGGTCCCAGCTGAATAATTCAGGGCACTCTCCCGTCTCACATTCCTTAACTTAATCACATCTGCAAAGTCCCTTTTGCCAAGTAAGGTAACATATTCATAGGTTTTGGAGATTTGGAGGCAAATATCCTTGGGAGAAGCCAATATTTTGCATGCAACATGGCCTAATCACATTTGCTCCATGATTTAAAAAGTATTTTCAAAAGTATGTTAATAACCCTTGATCAGTTTTCAGTGTGTGACATCAGGGAAATAGCTCTGATCCCTCAGCCAAGAATGGCATTTTAACATGGCAGTAGGATATTATAATTTTTTTATAATGATAACATTTTTCTGCCTTCAAGGTTGGCCAGGGCTGGTTAGGGTTAATGGACTTGAAGACAGCTTCCATTAGCAAGGGTTCTGATTTTAATAGAACGGGTGCGTACAACCCTGAGCAGATGTTGTTGACATCAGCAAAGTGCTAATGATTCAGGACTTCAGTGGCCACCACTTGGTTGTTTAGGAGATTGAAGAGAAAGGGTTTAATATCCAGGGACACAAGAGAAGCTGGACCTATAAAGAACTAGCCCAGGAGCTCTAGGGAAAGGATTCTACCGTATATTCTATAGAACACAGGCAACTGTCTTGAGGCTTTCAGATCATTCCCCTTAGTTTTAAGGGGACACTCTGCACAGTTGCACACAATCTTAATGGGCTCTTTACTCTGTTGAGTAAATATGTACTACAGAACCAAAGGCTGTTCATTTACTCACCAAGAATTTATTGAGTATCCATATTTGTTAAGTATTTTCCATACTGAAACAGTAGAGTAATCAAGTGAGGGCTTTAAGATCAGATTTCCTGGGTTTAACTGGGCTCCACCACTTCCTAAGGCAAGTTACCTAACTTCTCTGTGCATAACATCGGGTAATAGTACCTACTTTGTGGAGTTACAAGTTGAATGATACAATATGATACATGTAGAATGCTTAGAACATGTTTTGAGATGAAGCAAGTACTCAAAATTTGGGTTTTATGCCTATTTTGATTATTTGCCAACCACTAGGGACACAAACTGAGGAAGACAAATTTCTGCGCTCTACTAGCTCACAGTAGGTGGGAGAGATGGATGATTGCAACAAGGCAGCTTACTGAGTGCCAGGAAAAGGCAGATACAAGATATCCTAAGAGCACATCAGAGAGACGCCCAACTCAGTGCAGGCAGTGGTCAGAGAAGGCACCTGAGCCACAAATAGGAAAATCAACAGCAACTTCCCACACAGAGAATGAAGGAAAGGGGTTTCCTACTGGGAACAGCATATGCAAAGCAAAGAGCTGTGAGAACAGGCTGCGTTCAGGATGCTGCAAATAGGGTACAATGGGTAGAGGACAGGTGCAAATTCAAAATGAAAATTGAGGTTTGACAGAACTTTATAAGAAGGAAAAAACAATTTTACAGTGCCAGCTCAACTGTTAATTAGGACCAATAAGAGAACAGCTGAAGAGGAAACTCCATTTCCTTTTTTTCTAGCCAAGACTTCAGTTTCAAGGCTGTGTAATAAATGTGTACATGTGTGAGTATTTGTGTGTGCATGTGTCAGAGGAAGCAACAGCTGGTGGGAAGAAGGATATTTTGTTTTCTGAACCTTTGAGAAATAGACTGAACTGAGTTCATGATATCTATAGTTTAAATATCTATAGTTTTTCTTCCCAGGACATACAAATATATTCAGAAATACATGGAAAGAAAGTCAACAGACATAAGAAAAGACACCTTATCTTACTATTCAGTTAATAAAACGCATCATATATCCAATGTTTTAAAATTGGACTTTTTTCAAGTTCTGTGGAATATCCAAAACTGAAAATGAAGGATATTAAAGACCCAAACATTCTAGAAAAATGAGCCAGACCATCTATGTGGAACTTAACTTGTAGTTAATTACAGCCCCTACTCCACCCCAAAAGTAGATCTTTAGTTTAGCACTCACATCAAAGATATATAGGAAAGTCTTAAATATTGAAGACTTTGGTAGCATTAACTTTCTTAAAGGAAGAATTGTCAATGTTTTGTGACTCTTCTCCTCTTCCTCTTATTTTCCCCTTTCTGTAAGCCAAGTGGGGAAGGAAGTTAGAGAATTGCCAAGAAACCTTGACTTGTGACCTTAGGAGTTAGGGGATAACAGATACTGGCCTGTGACATATTCTTGAAAAGTTGAGTGAGAAAGTAGCTGGGAGGAGTTGGTTCTCCTGAAAGGGACACTGCCCAAGAAAATGGAAGGGTAAGGTGACCCCAAAGAAGAGTTCATGAGGGGATAGAACACCAGAAGCCAGGACCTAAGGAATTAATTGTATGTAGCCAGAAAGGAAACATACACACTTTGTCAGGGAGCTGCTGGCAAGAGACCCCAGCAGCCAAAGCACCCACAAGACAAGGATTAAGCGTTTAGACATCAGATTACAACAGTGCCAGCCTGGTGAGACCTTCAATCCTCTTCCTCTCCTCCTCCTTCAGCTCAACCCTGGGTGAGCCACAGACCACATGGGAATTAGGGAAGAGAGAGGAACTACATGGGAAAATAGTGAGGAAGATACTAGGGAGGCCCACTCCTGACCAAGATGTTATAACAGAGGTTGAATTTAGCGTTCCACCTAAAACAACAACAACAACAAAAATAGACAAAAATAGTTTTCAGACATTGGACATTGGGCTGCACAGGACAGGAATCCCTGAGAGAAGGAAAATAAACAAGGTGGGCCTTGTGATTGTGCCACCTTCTGGACTGGAGAGAGTTTCCAGGCCAGAGTGTAGGGAGGAGAAACCAGGCAAAGCCCGGCAGGCTAGCACAGTTGAGGACACAGAGACAGGAGTCCAGGAGACCAGGTATGCTAGAGTTCAAGAGCAAAGCACTGGAGAGGAGCCAGCCACACAGAGATCTGCAGAGAGTCTCTTCAGGTCTTCAGACAAGCACCAGCCAGTACATGCATGGGAGGAAACTACCCCAAAATGGGTAAAGCACCACCAAAAAAGAGCAGCAGAAACAATCCTCAGGGCTCACAGAGAGTCTGGAATAGTTTGTGTTACCTACAGACAAAGTGGAAAACATTGTCACTCATACAGCATTGGGTATCACCTCAAAAGGGAGGCAAAATTAGCCCTAGACCAAAGACTACTCTAGTTTTGCCTAAAAAAGTTTTAAAACACACCTCAAGAGGATAGATGCATTTTCAAACAACTTAACACTCCCAACCTAAAATTTGCACAGACATCAAGTTGCCCCACAGATTTCTGGGTAAATGGTTTTATTCCTTCCAAAGTAGCTCAACCCTGTGTACCAGGTCCCAGATTCACCTGGTGTGTGGAAATCATTTCCCTTCACTTGGATTATGGTCAAGATGAATGAGGAATTACATTGTATCTATATTACCTCTCGTAGAACTTCTTTCTTCTCCAGGTTTTAAGAATATGAGAATATGTTGATCTCTATAATAAAAGTTTTTCTTCTTTTATAAGAAAAAGCAGTAGAGCTCACACTTGGCTAGAATTGAGGAGGTCGCACTTTTCTTCTTTCTCTTTCCTTTAGCTTCATGCCTCCCAAGGTGATGGCAATGTGGGGTTGGGTGGTAGAAAGAGTGAGAGAGAGAGAAAGAGGGAGAAAGTTATTTCTCATAATTTTAATTTATATATAATTTTGAACTTACAGGAAAGTTGCAAGAATAGTTGAAAGACTCCTATACATCTGTTAGGGACTGAATTTTGTCCCCCAAGATTCATCTTATATCCCCAACACCCAATGTGTAGTTGCCGACAGGGTCATTAAGGAGGTGATTAAGGTTAAATGAGAGTCCTAATTTGAGAGGATTGGTGTCCTTGTAAGAGGAAGACACACCAGAGACCTCTTTCTCTCCCCATGTGTGCACAGAGAAAGGGCCATGTGAGGACGTAGCAAGAAGGCAACCATTTACATGGCAGGGAGAGTGCCCTCACCAGACACCAACTCTGCTGGCACCATGATCTTGGACTTACATCCTCCAGAACTGTTCTTTAAGCCACCCAGCCTATAGTATTTTGTTATGGCAGCCCAAACAGACTAATACAACGTCCTCAACAAAATTGACTGATTATTTACACTTGCATTATTATTTGTGTTCCATTTATAAGTAAGTCACAGACATCTTTATGCCCCTTTACCTCTAAATACTTCCATAAGTATTGACTAAAACCAAGGACATTCTCTTACCTAACATTATCATCTTCTCACAATACATTATCAAAATCAGGAAATGTAATAGTACAATCATTTAATCCATAGTGAACGTTCAAATTTCACCAATTGTGTCCATAATAAGCTTGACAGCTATTTGTTTCGATCTAGGATTAAATTCAAGATCACACTTGCAAACTGTCATGTTTGCTTAGTCTCTTTTAATCTGAAATGATTTCCCAATTTTCTCTTTCTTGACCTTGACATTTTTGACGAGCACAAGGCAGTTCATTTTTAGAATGCCCCAATTTGGGTTTATCTAGTGTTTCTGAGTAACTAGATTCCAGTAATGCATTTTGGCAGAAAAACCACAAAAGTGACATTGGTTCTCCTCAGTGAATCACTCAGGAGCACATTATGTCAGTCAGTCCCAGTACTGAGATCTCAATTTTCATCATTCAGTTAAAATAGTGTCTACTGTATAGTTACTATTTCTTCCCTGTAAAGTTACTATTTTTTTTTGTAAATAATAAGTTATTTGACCATATTTTATTCTAGTACTTGCATGATTTCATTATTTACATTTAAATGCCTGACCCATTTGTGAGGTGTGGATCTAATTAGATTTTCTCAAGTGGTTCTCCCTTTGTCCCAGGACCATTTAATTAAAAGTTCATCTTTGTCCCCATTAATTTGAGATGTCACCATGGTCATAGACTCAATTTTCAGATGTACGTGAGTCTTTTTCTGGACTTTCTATTCTATTCATGGATCTGTCTTTCCATGTGCCGGTATCATGTTGTTTTCAGTACAGAAGTTCTATACCATGTCTTAATAACTTGTGGAAGTAGTTTGTCCTCATAGCTTCTCTTTTTCGGCATTCTTTCATGTACATACGTCAACATGAACCTTGGTATGAACTTGTATAGCTCCGTAAAACAAGCTTGTTAGTATTTTTATTGAGCTTATGTCAAATGTATTAATTAACTAGGGAAAACTGACATCATTATGATGTTGAGCAATCCTGGGCAAGAAGAAGGGATGCTTTTTCATTTGTTCAAGTTTACCTTTGTGTTTTTAAGTATTTAAAAATTGTCTTCATAAAAATCGTATAGATCTCTTGTCAAGATTATTACTTAGTGTTTTCTTCATTGTCGTTGCTACTGTAAATGGAGTTTTTCTCTGTCATTATATCCTTTAGCTGGTTGCTGTTGGGTATATAAAGGCTATTTATTTTTGGGTGTTAATTTTATACCCTGCCAACTTACTAAATTATTTTATTGTTTGTGTTCAGAACCCTTGACTCACTAGGATTTTCCAGGATTGCCCACTTAACGTCTACAAATAAAAACCCTATTACTTCTTCCTTACCTAATCTTATGCCTCTAATTGATTTCTCCTGTTTAATTGAATTGGCTAAAACCTCACATATAACATAATAGTAAAAATAGTAGGCATCCTTGCCTTGTTTCTGATCACATGTATATTGTTCTAGCATTAAGTAAGGTGCTGAGTTTAGAACTAAGTTATACGTACTTCTTATCATGTTAAAGAAGCATCCTTAGAATTCCTCTTAAACATTTTAATTCAAAATGAGTCTTGAGTTTTGTCAAAGGCTGCTTTGGCATCTATAAAGATATGTCCTGTGATTTCTCTCCTTCAATCTATTAACAGAGACTCTTACAACATATTAAGATATTAAGCTAACCAGAAATTAATCTTCACAATAAACAATGTATGACTTATGCAATCCTCTCTCTCAGGCCACCGTGGTGGCCTCTTACTTCCACCTCCTTAGGATGCAGAGTTCCCATCCCACCTCCTAACCAACCATCGAGAGGAACCAGAGAATTAGAAAATGACTGACTAATGATGTCAGAGGCCAGATACAAAAGGGGAAAAGATTGGGTGGAAGCTAAGAAAGAGCAAAAGTAGTTTAAATGGACCAAGTGATAGTGGGAAAAGGAGTAGAGGATGCAAAAGAAAGAATTTGGAAAGGCTCTTTTGCCAGCTGAGGACATAGATCCAATGAGAGCTCCAAGAGTTCAAGAACGATGTTCTGTGCCCATAAATTAGTACAGGGAAGAGTTAAATCATACAGCAAACTTTTCTGTAAAGGGACAGATAATGAATATTTTAGGCTTTGCAGGTCACATACTGCATCATCACTTTTTCTTTCTCTACCTCCTTCTCTTTCTCCTCCTCCTCTTCTTTACAACTCTTTAAAAACATAACAATCATTCTTACTTCAAGAGTCATATACGAACAGACCATAGGCCTACCTAAGAAGTACCATTGTGAAATCACACAGTTCTATGGACTTAAACTTGAAGTACAGAACTGTATTTTCCATTTTGGATCCCACATCAGTGATGTGTCTGACTGAGAGAGGGATAGCCACCATTCCCCGCTTGATCACCATTAGACACCTGGCCTTCTACAGGGAGGAAGATGAGGAGGGAAGAGGCTCTCTCAGAGCATTCGCCACCTGACTTATGAGACTGTTCATTGTTATTAACTATCTTCCATTCCTAGATAAAAGGACGGAGTCCCTGGGGTACCCTAATGGCAACAACATGCAAAAGAGGGCAATATTAACAAGATGTTTTGTGTCTAAGCTGATATTTCCAGGAATTACAAGTCAATTAGAGCACAAGTAGAATTAGGAAAAAAGATCTGTCTTACCTTGAGGTGGAATGGATAGTATACATACGTGTGTGTATATGTGTGTGTGTGTGTGTGTGTGTATAAAGAGAGAGAGAGAATGTCATTTTGGTATATCAAGGGCGAAAGATTTAGCAGCATCTTGGACCGTAAGGATGAGAGCCACACTAGGGATAGCAGACCCGGGGAGCTGAAATGAGCCTGAGTTTCAGAATTCAAAACGTGTCGGAGCTGTGGCAAGAGCTATGGTCAGTCTGCTGCCTCCGGACTTTATTTGAGTTAAAGACAATGTAACTTTGTAACATATGACACACACAGCTGAAACTGTCTTTGACTGCTACAGTTCTCACAAGCTACAGTATCCAGCCAAAGAACAAGGCATAATGTCTTCATTCACACAAAAATTCTTTGGGGGGTGTAAACACATTTGTTAACAAGTATTCCTGAGTAATAATAACTTATTTTAAATTTTAACAAGTTTTTCAAAAAGGGTTACAAATGTTATTATTATATATAGATATAACTTAGTGAGTATTATAGTAAACTCAGTGAGTTAGGAAGTTAAGAAAACTGGGCTTTAATCCAGTTCAGCCTCTTAGTAGCTGTATGAACTGAAGCAGTTCTGTTTTCTTTTATAATTGAAGTAGGTGCAATAAATGGTCTTGAACGTCTCTTGTAGCTTTGAAATGAAAGACTGTGATGATCTTATTTGATCATCACAAGAAACTTGGAGGCATTAGGCTGTGTATCCAGGGTAAAGTACAGAACACCCAAATAGAAATGAGTGTTTTAAAACAACGTTCTAAAAGAGATGCCACTTACCTGTGTTTTGCCCAATCTGAACACATACGTTTTACTACAGTGGTCAAACAGGTTCACGGAGTCCAGGACTTTAAGAAAATGGCTTCTGTTATAGGAACAGAAAAAAAAAAAAAAAAAAAGAAACAAGAAAATGGCGAAAAAAGAAAAAAACTTAAGTGCAGGTGAACCCACTCTACAGAGCATGAATTGTGTACATTGTATTATAATAATTTATTCCTTATTATAAGCAACGGTTACAAAGAGTATACAGTAGATTCTGACATACACTTCCAAATACTCCTCTCTGAGTAAGTAAGTAGAAGGAGATCCTCACTGGTGTGAATAGGGTGTGATTTCTGTTCTGGTCCAGTTAGATTACTCTTTCAAACTGTGGAGCTGCTTCTGCAGCCTGCACTGGTCAGTTCTTTGCTGCCTTGATTACTATTTTCACAAAGTCTTCAGTGGGCATCTGCAAATTCTTAACCTTCATTTTAAATACTACATTTTACCAAGTAATTGTTTTGAGTGGGGTCTCCATCCTGCTAGATACTGCTCTTCTGTGTTAACTACAAATGAAGTTTGTGTGTGTGTCTCTGCCTCTCTTTCTCCTCCCATACTCTTTACCTGTGCACCGGTAACCACTAGCACAATCAGTGTTCTTTGCCACAATTGGTATCCTCTATTGAGTTTCAGTGATGGAAAGAATTATACAGTCTACTTGTTTTGCATATGAGCAACCAGTTACTGACAGCGGTGTAAACTAAAAACTGAATTGTCTTCACTGGCACCATTACTACACTTTCTGTATAACCACAAAGAACATTCCCTTGGAGTAGTGGTACCAAGGTGTTATTGATTAACTGCTTTATGGTAAACATCACATGGACCCTATCAGCAATGGACAACCAGGAATCACTTAATTTTATTTGCATCCTAAGTCAAATCCTCACCCCTACCTTCTGCCTATGGCTGTGCATCCAAATGAGTCCTGTTCTCCTCTTATTCCCAATAGCAGAAGTCTCATTATGACAAAAGAAAGAAGAAAAGTCAAGCCACTTGTGCCCCACACCAGCTGCCTTTTTTCTCCTGTTTCCCTACATAGCTTAATTTCTCCCTAACCTTATAGTATTAAAAAGTCGAAATTGATATTACAAGCATATCCCACCCTGTGGAACCCAAAATTGAGTCATGATGGCCAAAGTTCTTCCCCCTGAATCAGATTTGTAATTCATTGTGTGACTCATTTCACAGCAAGAAAAAGATTAATCATCTCATATTTTTTAAAAGGCAACTGATGTAATCATTTAAAGTATGTTCTACACATGCGAAAATAAACAAACCAGATGTTGAATGTGATCTTTCAGGATAAATAAATTTTAAACATATTCCTCTATAATACTTGATAGCTATGGGAATTTCTAAAGTACAGAATGTATGGTACTACTCCTAATCTAACATGTATGCTGAACCCGCACCATTTGCCAAATGAAGTGTAGTTATTTACACTTAATGAGTTCCAACAATGCACTATGTGTCATCCTGCAATTTTCTGGATACTATATAGATTGTAAAATTAGACATTGCCTCTGCTTCACAGTATGTAATCTGGCTTTTTTTAATTTCTAGAAACATTGGAGAAAATAAAGTTAAACTGGGTCATTGTGTAGCATTATATATATCTTACTTTCTTATCTAGCCTGCTTAACTTGACATCCACCAGAAGAGAGTTTTACCTAAAATATAGAAAAAAAGTTAAAGGAGTTCTTTCATTTGCACTACAGAATTCTCCTGTTAGGTTGTAAGCAACAGTATAATTAGCATGTAGCATGCACTGCACATGTGATAGCTCTATATAAAAGATTGTGCAGATGTTGCACAAAATTTTGCATATAGCATCCCCCATTGTCCAAACATTTCAAATATTTATTGTTTTAAGTTACCTGAAAACAGATGAAAATCTTCTATATTCAAATTTGGTTAGTTACAAAATTAATTAATAGATTATAATCATACATACCATATCTGAGTTCTTATTGTTCAAAGAATATTCCTCAATGAATATCATCCTAAGATTATATTTAATTTAATACTTTCTTATGATTATAATGACAATTTGGGGTCCTAAAAATGCTTCCATGTCATCATTATGAATGCTGATTATCATATAGTACCTTAGAAAACAATGTGGTGCTATTGACATTTATGTTCGAAGTATTAACTTAGATCCCAGGAATGTGTCACATCACCTCAAAAAGAGTGACAATTTATTCTGATTAAGCATTGAAACATTTGTTTTTTCCCCTTCTACCTACAATGTAGAAACCTAAAAAGAGAGCCATTTCTTTCCTAACAGTGATAGAAAGCCAGATAAACTACAAAATCATGTTTCTGAACACATCAAAGGGCTGGCATTGAAGGACAACCAAGCAACCTGAAATCCCAGGAGGTCCCCTTCACCAAGGTGAGATGGGAGCCAGGTTAGTCTCACCTGTGGCAGAGCATAAAGGCAGACGAGTCTTCCATTCAAATGGGGGCAAAGAAGTCAGCTGGTATTAGCGTGGGCTACCATGACAGCAGAGAAAGCTGCAAACACAAGGGAGTTCCCACATACTTAAGGTTTTTTTAGATAGATGTTCACAGGTAATCACAAGAAATACTGGAGCCAGGGCAGGAGACTGGGGAGAGACTTCCTCTGTGGTGCAAAGAAGAGTGAATCAGCCACCATCACTAGCAGACATAAAGCCCTGTATCTCTGCCTGGATCCTTCTCTCAAAAGGCTCAAGCTTCTGGGAAAGGGGCAGTAAACCCAGTCACCATTGTTTCCTGCAAAGATACAAGAAAACACTTCTATCCCTGGCGGGGGCGGGGAGCAAAAAGCAGTCCTGAGCCCACGATCCCATAGCAGTACTGTCAGAGATCTCCAACTATTATAGAACAAGAAAATCTCTTGCACAAAACTTGCCACATATACAGCTAGAGAATTGGCTGCCTGCTGTGGGGGGAGGAACCCTGAGAAAACCCCACCCCCAAAGGCTCAGGCACAAATGGCCAATCTTAGCCTGAGAGTGGACCAGAACAATAGAGAACGGGCCAGAACAGTCCTCCTGCCCTGCTTCCCACCAGTCTAGCAAACACTGAGTAACAAGCCACCTGCAGTCTATCCCTGGAGAAGGGGCAGGACCAGGGCCCATCCCAGGTACAGGCAGAGAAGGACAGCTGAAAGCTGAAGGTTGAAAGCAAACACTGAGGTAAACCTTCAGGCACCCAGATCTCCACCCTGAGCATAAGACATTGTAAGACAAATTTAAAGACTATGGCATGCTGAAGGTAATCACAGCAACTACAAAACCCAAACCTAGTTTCTCTACCTGAACTCCTATAAACTAGAAATCAATAACATATATGGAAAATCCTGAATATATGGAAATCAAACAACAAGTTTCTAAATAATCCATGGGTCAAAAATGAAGTTATAAGGGAACTTAAAGAATACTTAGTGTGAGATGCTGCTGAAGCAGTGCAGCTAAGACAAAGAAAAGATCTTCAAGCGTGTCCATTCCCCAGACAGTGCACATCGCACTCCTCCTGTAGGTATACACCCATCCCC
>CM052441.1:67504508-67534189 GCA_028533085.1 Varecia variegata
GTCATAGTTACGTCTGTGTGCATGCAGAAATCAATCCTTTTGCTTCATAAAAATATTACAAGCCTTTTCTGTAGCCTAAAGTCAGGACTCTGACTCTAAGATATTATAAGCTACTTTACAACATAGCAAATAAAGAAAAAAAAAAAAAAAGAAAAGAAAAGATCTTGAATAAATATCTAAGCTTCCACCATAAGATAATTTTTTAAAAGAGCAAGTTTAACCTATAGTAAGCAAGAAAAGAAAAAATAAAAATGAGTGGTTATCAATGAAATTAAGAATAGAAAAACTATAGAGAAAATCAAGGAAACTAAAGTTGATTTCTCAAAAACATCAATAAAATTTATAAAACTCTGGCCAAACTGACCATACTAAAAAGAGAGAAGACAAATAACAAATATCATGAATGAAAGTGGATACATCACTACAGATCCCACAAATATTAAAAGGATAATAAAGGATATTGCAAAGAAATGTATGCCCATAAACTTAATAACTGAAGTGGAATGGAAAAATTCCTTAAAAGACGCAAACCCCTGAAGTTCACTTAAAAAGAATTAGATAGGCCGGGCGCAGTGGCTCACACCTGTAATCCTAGCACTTGGGAGGCCAAGGCTGGTGGATCGCTCGAGGTCAGGAGTTCGAGACCAGCCTGAGCAAGAGCGAGACCCTGTCTCTACTAAAAATAGAAAGAAATTATCTGGCCAACTAAAATATATATAGAAAAAATTAGCCGGGCATGGTGGTGCATGCCTGTAGTTCCAGCTACTCGGGAGGCTGAGGCAGTAGGATCGCTTAAGCCCAGGAGTTTGAGGTTGCTGTGAGCTAGGCTGACGCCACGGCACTCACTCTAGCCCAGGCAACAGAGTGAGACTCTGTCTCAAAAAAAAAAAAAAAAAAAAAGAATTAGGTAGCCTGTTTAACCCTATATTTACTGTATTTATTGACTGTATGTATTAGTCAAAATTCACAGAACACTATAGCTAAGAGTAAATTTTATTGTATGTAAATTATACCTCAATACATATAACATACTGCATATATATGTAATATTCATATATATGAATATATATACTTACTGTATGGAAGTTATACCTCAATAAATGTGACATATATATTATGACATTTATATATACAATGTTTATATAAAATTTCTTGTGTTTTCTTGAGATGAATCCATGCTCAAAGTCCTTTTTTCTCTCCAAGAAAATTAACAAGATCAGCATGGCTTTGGCACAGTTTTAACAAGAAGACCAATGGAACAGAATAAAGTCATGAAAAAGACCAATACATATAAGAAAACATGATTTATGTTAAGCGTGGTACTGCAGAGCAGTAAGTACATAAACCATTCTCATGAATTTTATTATGGCATTCCAATATCTATATGAAAAAAGTAAAACTTAACTCCTACCTCACACCATACACAATATCAAATCCAGAGGGATTATGAATCTAAGTGTGAAAAAAATAACAATAAAATTTCTAGGAAATAATATGAGATTATTTTTATGACCTTTGAGTAGGGAATTATTTTTTTAATCAGGACGTAGAACATAGTAATCATGAAGGGAAAGACTGATAAATTGAACAACATTAGTATTAGTAAATTTTATTCAGCAAAAGGCACCATGAAGAGAGTGAAAAAGCAAGCCACAGACTGGGAGAAGATCCTCACCACACATACAATTAACATGGGACTTGTATCCATAATATACAAGAAATTCTTATAAAGTAATCAGAATAAGACAGACAACCTAACTGAAAAATGGGCAAGAGATTTCAAAGGCATTTCACAAAGAGGATATCCAAGTGGCCAATAAATGCAAAAAGGGTGTTCAAGCTCACTAATCAGCAGAGAAACTCAAGTTAAAACCACAGTGAGACACCATTTCACACCTAAAATAAAGTGAATAAAAATACCGTGTTTTAACTCAGATGTGAAGCACAAGGAAAGCCTAGATTCAGGGAGCTGCCATCACAATAACCCAAAAGAGATGCAAGTTAAGGAAAGGCTGACCCAATCAGGCAGCAGCAGTGGGGAGGGAAGAAAAGGACTGTGTGTGAGAGAGCATGTGAAAGAATTGCCAGCAACTATTAACTGAAGAGAGGTAAAGGGAAAGGAGAAATAAACAAGCCAATAATGTCTCAAGCAAATAAGGGAAACTTCACCATCACACACTTCAAGGGATTTTTATCTTTTTTCATGGTAGAGAAAAACAACATGAATTACAACCAATACTTTGTCAGGTCTTAATCACACCCAGAAGTATTTCTGTTGTACATGTTAGACACTGTGCCAGGATGGGGTATACTAGAAACCCTGCATTCCTCTTATAACATTTTTGCATATATATGAAAATACCAATATCATTGTCTTATAAATCTTTCAATTTAGTCACAAAAAAAATTCACTTTTTACAAAGTTCTCTACTTACACAGGCCAATAAACCAGAGTCTCAAATGACCCAACTTTGTAGTACTTTTCTCTTTTGGACTGAAATCAATTTCCCAAGACCTTATTAAGCCTAATCAGAGAGCTTTTCAGAGTCCATTCACTTAAATATTTCAAGGCTAATTTAAGATGCATCTTATTTATTTTAAAGCTCTGTGTAGCTGTTTATCATTTAAAATTCCCAGGCCACCAAACTTTCTAAGACCCAGCTGCTTTATGTCTCAGTGAGTGGCCGCTGGTCAAAGGACATGTTCTGGAAGTCAAAAAACTGAGTATGACTCAGGCTGAGTCTGCCCTGGGCAAAATTTGGAAAATAGTACATTTCTCCCATTAAACTTTGTTTCATTCTGATTTGTTTTGTTTTGAAGAATCCCCCACATAAAAATTTTATCTGACTTTCCCAGCCTCCCGGTACCCTTATCTTACCCCAAATCCATCTTCCAGCTTTGCCTTCATCACATTTGCTCTGATGCCACATGCTACGTGTGATGTCTGAACTTTTCTCCTTCAAAATTAACCAGTACCCAGACACCTGTGCTAGGTAACATATTAGATAATGGATAGGTATTACTCATTGATAAAATCTCATTGAACACTACTGAGAACACATTTCCTTAAATAAAAGAATTCACTAATCTAAAAATTCATGGCAAAGAGTGTTTTTTTCAGACAAAGATGTCCCTTTTAAACTCCTTTAAATAATAGAAGGTTAATCTTTTTTCCATTTAGGCAATATCAGCTATTGGCAATAATGTTTATTTTATAGAGAATTTCTAGGTTTAATAATTATCATAGAAGAAGGATAAAGAAAAGAAAGAAGGAGTTAATTGTATTTTGAATTGAGAACATAAGAAAGATTACATGCAATATTATAGTCTGAATGGTTATAGTCTGAAGATAATGGACTGCAGAATGATGTTCCTGAAGAAATAAAGTAGAAGGAGGAAGAGATAGAGAGAAGATGAAGGAAATTAAAGAACTGAGAGAGAAAAAAGAAAGAAAAACCATAGAGACATAAATTTATTAATTTCTAACCTAGAACTCTCTAATTATATACTGGAATGGAAATTCAAAAGTAGAGCTTCACCTTTATTTAAATAACAATATTAATTAGACATTAAATGTTCTACGAAAGCAAATCATTTGGAAACATTTGATGACAGAAAAATTAAGCCAACCTTTGAGGAAATTTATTTTGTCAATAACTTTAGAAGTTTCCCCTCTGAATTATCTTTACCTCAGACAACCGATAGAAGATACATATTCTGACTATTTTCTTAGTGTTTGTGTAATGGTTCATTCTTCTGAGTTCCCCTGACTAAAGCATGCCCACATTAAGAAAACAAATGAGCTCAGAGTGCAAATTTTTGTGTTCTTTAACAACACGCAGGTGTCAATTAAAAATTATAATGAAAATTTTCTACTGCAAATAAGTATTTAAAACTTTTCAGCAATAAAATAAACCAAAAACTATGTAACCAATAAGGTACTCGAACCTGAGTAAAATGCCAATATTTCTACAGAATAAGCATATGTCAATTACATTCATAGTTTGAACTTGGTATATATTCTTCAAACCTCTGCTGTGGGGGATCAGGCTCTACACAGTCCAAGCCAGTGCTGGTGGCCTGAGGGGAGCAGTTCAGCAGAGGGGACTCGCTGGGGACTTCAGATGCAGAGTTTTTGTTCTGGGAACCCAACTCACACGAGAAGCCAGCACTTGAGAAAGATGCACGGAACATTTGTTGAAAGGAAATGAGTTAATGTGCAACCTCACAGTTTCACTCCTACGCTCCCGTCTTTGCAGGAAATGTGTGGTCCTTTTTAAGTCTTAAAATTTTATTCTCTCCGTGTCACCAAATGGGGGGGGGATGACTCTGTGTTTTGGGTTATTACTTCTTTTTTTTTTAATTCAACCCAGTAAGGAAAAAAAAAATCTCCAAAGTTTCAACTTCACTTTAATGTAGGCTCTGCTAACCCACACAGGACTAAAACAATTCAGCCATATATGGAAAAGCACCATTTTCACCTTGGTTTTTTTGTTTTGTTTTGTTTTGCTTTTTCTGGAAGAGGAACTAGAGCTCAGGGGTAAAAAGTAGAGTTGGTTGTGAAGAGGGTTGTGTGGAATGAATATTTGTAGCAAACTGTTAGGTAGATAGTTAGGATCTCCAGCTTTTCTCAGGAGAAGGGTTCCCTGCTTTGGTGCTGTTTCGAGCAATTGCTCCACCTGAGAAGAAGGATCAGGGCGGGCACTCCCTTTTGGTGCTGCCCCACCTTTAATCCTATCCCAAGCAACTGCTACACCGGGGGAAGGAGGGAATGCTTTATCAATCTGGAATTCCCCAGCTCAGGCATGATAGGATTTAGAAGGTGACCTAGAGTAACCTCACGGTAATTGTTATGCCTTTAGCTTGAATCTGCATTGCAGTTCACCACCCCCAGGTGAGCTTTTGGAGAGGGAGCTCATATAGGCAGATGGAATTCTGAGGACACCTGTGGATCATCTGATAACATCCCACACCTCCCAAGAGTCCCTCCCCAGACTGGGCTAATAAAAGGAAACAATCCAAGAAGTTGGAGAGAGAGTGGGTCAGTCAGTCAATCAATCGATCAATCGATCTCTCTACACTCTCAGAGACAGACTCATTTTATTATACAATAAAGAGCTACTTGTGTGAAACTGCTTCCTGCCTGAAGTCACTCCATCGTATTGGCCCTGCTGGTAATTTTTCCAAGCAAGGAGTCAGAGGACCAGGATAATAGTCTGGACTTGACATTTTGGTGTGTCTGGTCATTCTTCGGCCAAGAGCACACCAAGAACCAAGAGCAGACTGCCACCCTGACAAAACAATGTTATGCAAATTGCAGAACTCCAATATCTTAGCAAATAAGAAATCAAATCTGAAGGAAAAATTCAAAATAGAGGGGAAAAAGTAAGTTGCAAACATTAAGGAATGTTTGAAAATATATATCATCAGGAAATTTAAACATCATTAGTACTAAAACTAATCTAAATGTGGGAAAGGAACATAGCCTGGGAGTTACCACCAGCAGTTCTAAATCTCCCCACTGGTTTTCCCCATACCCTTCCTTCCAAATGCTACTATGAACATGTCTGACTTTCATTAATAAGTCCCGTTAATGTAAATGTCAGCAATAAGATCGAGGACCACCTCAAGCAAATGCAAAATATACAAAATTATATTTTGTAATTATATTTCTAATTAGGAACATAAACAGATTGTATTTAAAATAGATATGACCTTCCTGAATTTTTTTTTTTTGGTCTTTTCTAGCCTTTAAAATTTTTAATCTAGGCAAGCATAAACTAATGGTTACACTCTCAAATTGCAATAAGTCAGAAAAGTCAGTCCACAGAAAAGTTAAACATAGTACGATCAACCTAAAAAGTTGGAAAAAGAAAAGTTATTAGGCAAGTAAGAAAGTATATTTCAGGTAGAAGAAATTTTTCCAGAAAGTCCAAAAGCATCTCTTTACATTTAAAAGCAAGACTGTCCAAGAAAATCTATCGATACAAACTATCATAGGGACTTTAAGTTTCATTTGATTCATTATCTTTATTGAAAATTTGGATTTTAAAAATAAAGATTTATTTTTTATATTAATAAAATATTCCAAACTAGATGAATTACTCTCATACCACAAGGGCATTAAAAAAGCAGAAAAATATGGGTCAAGAACAACATTATTATCAGAGGGAATTAAATCCGGACAGCTTTGTAAAGTTTTGCATTAGAAAGGAAAAAACTTAAAAGTACTGCACAAATATGAAAAAGGAACAAAGATACAAGTAATAATAAGCCCGAGAAATAAATAGGTAATAATAACCCATGAGCTGAACATATATGAATAATATGGAACTTTTGCAAAAGAAGATAATACAAAATAAAGATACATAAAGGCAGCAGTCAGTCCTCAACCTTTTTGGCACCAGGGACCAGTATCATAGAAGACTATTTTTCCACAGACCAGGGTGGAATGAGGGGGGATGGTTTCGGGATGACTCAAGCACATTACATTTATTGTGCAGTCAAACCTCTCTGCTAATGATAATCTGTATTTGCAACCGCTCCCCAGAGCTAGCATCACCGCTAGCATCACCGCCTCATCTCCACCTCAGATCATCAGGCATTAGATTCTCATAAGGAGCCTGCAACCTAGATCCCTTGCATATAGTAGGGTTTGCAGTACTATGAGAATCTAATTGTTCTGACAGGAGGCAGAGCTCATGCAGTGATATGAGCGATGAGGAGGGGCTGTAAGTACAAATGAAGCTTTGCTCGCTCACCCACTGCTCACCTCCTGCTCTGGGGCCCGGCTTCTAACAGGCCACAGACTGGTACTGGTCCACAGCCCTGGGGTTGGGGACCGTAGCACAAAAGGGATTACAAAGTGATTCTTCTAAAATATTTTGCATTGGCCAGCTCCTACATCAGAAATAAAACAAACATACCCATGATCACCAACACTATTTTAAACTTTTCTACATATTCTACACAGTAGAATTAAGCCAATAAAAAAAAGTTTTTAAATTTGGCAAGAAGAAAAAAGTGTCATTATTTGTACATGATACAGGTCGTATTTTTTTCTTGGAATATTCAAGCTAATGGGAAAAATATTTGAAAAAAAAAAGAATTAAATAAGATAAAAAAGAAAAAAAACTCCTAATCATGACAAGCAAAGTCCATGATGAAAAATTGGCATACAGTATTTAAAAACATAAAAATTTTTTTCATGTGACAAATATTTATGTAGAATTTACTATTTCCAGATATGGATCAAGGAGTTATGGACAAATAGGCAAATGATTTGAAATCCATGGAATAAGAAGATATGGCACTTCTTCATAAAAACATAAAAATTTTTATGGCAAGAAAATATTTTTAAATACCTTTAAACAAAGATAAAGAAAAATGACAGATTAAAAAAAAAGATTGGTAATATATATGCTAAACAGTTAACATGCTCTTTCATATATATTCTTATGCTTTACCATATGTAGTTAATATGAGTTTCCATACATAGTTTAATCATATATTATATATTATATCATATAAATATGTATTTTTAATCAACATAATAAAGACAAAAATCTCAATTAAAAATGGACAAAAAGTATATACAGATGCACAAAAACTGCCAATGGCTAATAAATATATAGCAAGATGTTCAATATCATCTTTAATCAAATAAAGGCAAACTTTAATAATAAGCTATCAGCTATTATATTTTACCTCTCAAATTGGCATATTTAAAAGTTTATTAATATCTATTGTTGGTGAAGGCCTATGGCAAAAAAAGACTTGTGCTCAGAACAGTTGAAAGTAGTAATTAGTTCAGCTTCCTGAAAGTAAATGTAACAATTCATCAAAAATCTAAATATACATATAATTTTTGACCTAGCAATTTCACTTCTTTATTTCATTAGTCATATAAATACACAAGGGTATATGTACAATTGTATAAAGCCCAGATAATTGATATTGGAGATGAAGTAAACAAACTGTGCATAGTGTAAGCCAATTTTTGTTTAAATAAAAGCATGTAGTAGATAATTCCAGATATATTTATATGCATTGGAAAAAATTGGAAGAATATTAACCAAAATGTCAACAATGAGAATTTTCAAATTGGTTCAGTGTCTACAATTATGCTATGATCAAAGCCCCCTCACTTTGTGAAAAGTAAAAAAATTTTCCTTTTAGCTTAAACATGGAATAAGTACTTTGATGTTGCTTAGTCTGATTTATTGTGTTTATTGTCACAGAGAAAACAAAATCTTCTCATCTTCCCTGGGCACCATTTTCATAAAATAAGCGTTGGTTTGTATAGTCAACTTTTATTACTTGGAATGGTTGGTTAGAACATACTTTCTCAACAATTGATCAGCTCATCCAGAGGTTCTTAACAGTGGTCCATGAAGGCACATATATGTACATTTTCCTAGGAAAACATACTTTTCAGGCTTCCAAAAGAGTCTAAGACTTCAAAAAAAATGTTAATAGCAAATTAAACTGAGGCCCAAGGGAAGCAGCTCTAGGCGGCAGGAGTGCCGTATCCCACCCAGAAGTGCTTCAGAGCATTACAACTAAAGCAATGGCCTGTACCCACCGTCAGCACCATCCCAACCACCCACAGCTTCCAGCATCAGACACTTCCACTCCACCTAGGGCCTGCAAGGAACTTTAGAAACAAAAACTATAGCTCTTTTCCATAAACAGTTTGGGGTGTTTCAGGTAATTAACTCGTGACATGCAAAAATATACATAATGTTGTAAAAATTGCAGTCCTTAACATAAATACACACACACTCCACACACACACACCCTTTCTAAGGAGAAATTGTTCTGAGCTTTCTCACTGGACCTGTTGGAGGGCAGGGATACTTCCCACCACCCTATCCAGTCCTGCCTTGGTGGGAGGGTAAGGGGTCCCTAGGCTGTCCCAGCTCCCACAACAGCAGCGACAACTCTCCTTTTCAGGACTGATCACAGGTCATAAACTAGGGCAGGGAGAGGGGAGGGACAATGAGACACCAAGGGGAGTCTCTGGGAACAGGAGCCCACTCAGAGCAGAGTCCACATTTGCTCAGCTCCCAAAGTAGTTCTCTTCTGTTCCTCTCCCTCTTCTGGCTTTTTCCACATTTCTTCCTCTCTTATGAGTAGTGCTTTTGCCTTTCTTTTGCTCTTTCCCAGCCCAGATATTATCTAGTTTCTGAGAACTTGGAGAACCTCTCTGAATCTCCTGGCCTGACATTTCAGCCACTGGCCTCTCTCTATAAATTTCCTAGTCTCTGGGGCAGCTTCAGATGCAGGTGGCTGTTGTCTATACAACAGTCTAGAAGGAGGAGTTGACAGGGTACTTTGAAGGAAAGAAATACTCAAGACATAGATTAATGCCTTGGGATATTGTTTAGCCACAATTTTTGCTGTGGTAATATTTTTATTTCTGTTATTCCAACTGATGTTAATATTAGCATCTCCAAAATTCACAATTCCAACATACGTAGAGTTAAATTTTTACTTTCAGGAAAAAAGAGGGAGGTAAGTTTTAAAAGAGATCTTGACTTTGGGAGAAATATCTTCAATCCAGCACTCTCTGTTCAGTGCTACATTAATTATCTTTAAAGCAATCAACCCTTCATTGAATAAATTATTGTACATCCCTGCTATGAAAAATATGCAGCCATTAAAGAATGAGGTAGGTCTCTATGTGCTGCTATGAAACAATCTTCAAGATATTGTTAAATGTAAAAAGCCAGTTACAAAATGGCTCAATCCCACTTGTGGTATGCATTTTTAAAATATTTCCATTTTAATTTTATCTTGCATGCTTCTAAATTATGCATTGGCATAGATGCATGAAAAGTTTCTGGAAACATACATTAGAAACTCCTGAAAGACATTACCTCTGGTGAGTGGAACTCTAGGTTATGGGTGGAATAATTACTTTTAACTTGTTTTTTCTTATTGTTGGATTTTTTTTGCCATACATACATCATTTCATAATATGAAAATAACAAAATTCAATTCTTTACTCAACTATATTTGAAGGTTTAGGTTTCTTTAAAGGACATATAAGTTATGTCAACAAGAGGTACAGATTTATGGTTGTAAAAATAAAGAAAAATATGGCTCAGTCATGGGAACTTAATTCAAAATCTTGTCCTTAAACTGTCTCCTCTCTCTGCAGGGTCTCTGAGAAAAACATATACACAAGAAATGCGTGCACAGAGGGTGATGGCCACCAAGTAAACCCTTTACTGCTCTGAGCCTGCAATAGACCACCTAGGGACTTACTATGCCAAGGTTAGAAAAGCATATGTAACCTAGAACAAAAAGGACAAAAATGGCCTGCTTTGCCCATTTCCTCTCTTGCCCTCGACCAAACAGGAGGTTCTCCCACTCCAAGGCAACGAAGACTAATACAGAACACACCAGAGAGAAAAACACTCAGAGCAATGGGCATTTGCTCATGCTCAGAGCAGTGAGAGTGGGGCTCGAAGTCTGAGCCCAGAACTGCTCTTGGGAAACAGGCTGTCAATTGGCTGGCCATCAGGAGGAGGCTCCCAAGGGAGCCAGACCCCAGGACAGAGGGAAAGTACACCCAGCACTGTCACCCTCACCATCATCATTGGCCCTATGCAAAGGCCTTCACTCTGGGTGGGGTCAAGTGTCCTGTCCTGAGCCATCCTGGGTCAAAGAATAAGGAAGGTAATCCACTCCTGCTAGAAGCCAACTCCGTGTTTACTTTGTACAGAGTATTTCTTCAAGACATCATCTGGTTGACAAAGTCACTTTTAAAAATGTATTTTCAAATGGCCACCAATGTATTTACCTTGATTAAATTTGTCATCTTTCATTTGAGAATTAATTTGAGTTAAATTTGGCTAGTATTCTAGAGGATGACAGGTTATTTCAGTCTGGTAGAAACATTAATATTGAGAAACCGACTGACAAAAAGCATCAAATCAGATAGAACACTGAGGACGACTCCACTGGAATAACAATATCATCTTTAAGTGTTTTTCCACACAAGATAGCACTTAAATGCCCAACCCCAACACTGTCTCACCACGAAAAAACACACACTCATGATAGAGTCAGAAGTCCAAGCTATGGTAGATGCTTCAGATGTTCATGGGCTGATGTCTAAAATACTGCTTATAGGTATTTATTCATAACATCTTTAACATTCATATATTTCAGAATTTTAAACAATGCTTAGAACATTGTAGGCCAGCAATAAATATGCATGGAATGAATGAATAAACACTCAAAAACTAAGAAGCTTTAAACCAAAAGAATTCTTTTCTATTCTGTGAGCCCTATTTAATAACACTTTTTATTCAATTATTCCAATCCTTTATTGCACCTCCCCTAATAATATAATGTTTTTTTTAATCTTCTCCAGAACTGAAAATGTTTCTTAGTAAAATAACAGGTAATAATAAATATGGGCTGTGTCATTTCACTGCTTCTCCACTAACTACATACTTAAGAAACTTAAATAGCTATTGCTATTTTGAATTTGCCAAACAATTTGATGAATATGTTTAATAAGTTATAATTGAAAATGTATGTAAAGGTTCTTATGGTCACTTGTCAGAGCCCAGTAGCAAGAATGATGAAGCAAATGGAGAGCAAACGCACTTTTCAAGAAGGCCTGACAGTGCAGGAGGTAAACTCGTAGTGGTTGACTTCTCAGCCTCATGGTGGGGGTCTTGCAAAATGATTACGCCTTTCTTCCGTTCTGTCTGAAAAATATACTAAAGTGGTATTCCTTGAAGCAGATGTGGATGACTGTCAGGATGTTGCTTCAGAATATGAAGTCAAATGCATGACAACATTCCAGTTTTTTAAAAAGGGACAAAATGTAGGTGAATAAGGAAAAACTTTAAGGCACCATTAATGAATTAATCTAATCATGTATTCTGAAAACATAACCAGCCATCAGCTGGTTAAAACCCATAAATTTTTTATGTTCAAAAATGAAAGATCAAGTATAAAGACTACATACCCAACTGTCATCTGGTTATAAATGACAATAGAGTATTCATTCTACCCTTTAAAAAAACGAAAGAAAAAGAAAATATGTATTTAAAAAAATTGTAGTCTGAATCTTGTACACAACCCATGCACATGGATATGTCTGTTTTCTGATGACAACTCAATTGGCTAAACATAGGTATCTCTGGTGATTAATGAAGATTTGGGAATTAGTATTCAAACTGCACAGCAATGCCTGAAGAACCTAAGATGTGGTTCTAGGCCAGGGTCAGCTGTAGCAAAGATGTTGATTTAGTCAACGGGCAGGACACCAGGGCTGCTGGGGACCATAAGGCCTTGCTGTTTGGTAACCTGCCCAGGAGGTAATCAGCACAATATAATGGAGGATGTTTTGAGATGTAGTTAAAAATAATGGTAGGATAATAGACTGGGGCCAGATTGCAGAGAGTGCTAGATACATCAAATTCTATTCTGTTGCAATGGGAAACCATCAACAAAGTGACATGATTTTAATGGAGTCAGCAAATAACAGCCTGAGGGCCAAATCTGCCTGTTCTAATAAATAAGGTATTACTGGAACATAGCCACACCCATCCTTTATATATTATCTATGGCTACTTTTGCTCTACAGGGGAAGGGGAAGAATTGAGTAGCTGCAATAGACACCAAGACTATGTGGCCCATAAGACCTAAAATATTTGTAATCTGGCCCTTTACAGAAAGAGTTTGCTGACCCTTAATTTAGACTTGTGTTTTAGAAAGAACTCTGGTGTCAGAGGAGAAAATATTAGACAAAGAGCAAGGAGACTACTTCAAAGATTCATTACTTATAAATGTTTTCGGCATTTCCAGTGAACAAAAGGAAGGGCCAAGAAAAGACTTCTTCAAGAATGAAAATCTTCATTCCTACCAGTACATTGTAAGTACCTTGTAAAATCTAGGGCCAAAATAACTCTGAAACACTACTTATAAATTATCTTCCCAAATTCCATAGTCCTTAGCCAACCAGAAGAATTAAAACTTCATCAAAATGCGTGTCTTTCATATAATTTCATTTTTGAAAAAACCCAAACTTCTTTCAA
The DNA here is from genome assembly GCA_028533085.1 of Varecia variegata. Taxonomy (NCBI): domain Eukaryota; kingdom Metazoa; phylum Chordata; class Mammalia; order Primates; family Lemuridae; genus Varecia; species Varecia variegata. Next base: position 67,517,573 of record CM052441.1, read on the forward strand.
GTACTTATAATCAGGCCAATTTGTAATCATTTAACCCCTACCTAGTATAGAAGCTGGAAGCCTAAATATATATATATATGACACAGGTCTTGTCCTTGAAAAATTTAAAGTCTGTTAGATCAAGTCATAAAAGTAAATTCCCAACTTCCAAATAAAGTAGTAATGGTGGCCTAAGAATTGAGGAAATTATCATTTCTTACTTTGCAGGAATACCAATATCAATTAACCAACCAAATCTCTTTCAACCCCAACTGTGAGTCAAAAAATATGTACATCCGTACGTCTTAATTTGTTTCATGAGAATATGGTTCCATTTCCAAAAAACATGCAAAATTCCATTTAACTCTAAAGAACCATAAAGCACATTAGAAGTTTCCCAAACTCAGTTGGCCGTGTTAGTTTTTTGTCCCTTAACACCTATTAACATTCCATACTTTTCCATAATTTGGGATATGGTAATTACATAATTCCAAACAGCAGAATTTAAATTTAACAATTCAGCTAAACAAAGGTGTATGTTTGCCTATCTTAGTATTCAATTCATTGTAACAGTCCAAATATCCATTTAACTGCCTAGATTTTTCACTCTTTGACATTGCGTAGACCAACTGTAATTCCACAGCCTTCAGAAAGAAAGCAGCATTTGTCCGTGTTTAAAAAAACCAAATGACCATATGCCAATCAAACTTGGTTAAGCATAACCAAATTTTAAAAATTTGCTCAAATGTGACCTTATCAGGAATCTATTTATAATTGCTGTTCCCTGCATCATTTTTAAAACCATCTGATAACAGTAGTTTCTACTATCTGGTAGGCATAAATATTAATATATAAATATATATAGACATATATATGTATACACACATTTTAAATAAACAGGTTATTGATACACACCATAAAATCAGAAAACTACACAAATCTTAAGTTTATAGGTGAATTATCACAAAATGAACACACCTGCAGAAGATTCATGGAATGTGGGCAATGGTATGCCTATTTAACAGGTGAAGAAATTAAACCTCAGAGATATTATATAACTTGCCCAAGGGTACATAGCCAACAAGCAGAGGATGCAGGAATTTGGAACAGACCCCTGGAGCTACTTGGAAAAGTACTACCAGCCCAACCCTGCCAGACAAAGAGACACAAAAGACTATAAATGTTTTACATATTTGCTGGTTCGTTTTTTACTAGTGTTTTGCTTGCTCGTGCTACACCAGGTCTGCAAGCGACCTCTACTTCTGAACCCCTCTTTCTTTCATTCTTCACAGCCCAGGCCTGGTTATTTCTCTGCATCCCCATCTTGTCCTGGCTTCCTGACCTCCATCTTGTTCTTGGCCACATTAAACTACTGACTCCCTGGTCTTCATTTTCTGGCTCCCAAATCACTGGCTTAATTCAGACCTGGACATCTGTATGGCTCTCTCCTGACCCCCTGCCGGCCCAACCCAATCTTGCTATCGCCCACACAAGTACATCACAGACACTCCCAGGGGAGGGGTTGACATTTCTCACTGAAACCATCTCAATCATTCAGAACATTTGCCAATCAGGCAACTGTTCTGCTGCTGCCTTTCAGGCCCAGCCCAGGATTAAGCAATACGTTATGTTTACAAGGAAGAAGTTCCTTTTTACTACTGGATCACGTGCCAGTTCTCTCTTAGCCATGACTACTTTCAGCATGACCTATTGGATTTGCTTAATTTAAGACAACATTCTAATGTATGGGGAGAGAAAAACATCTTGTGTCTTTCTGCCCTCTGTTTTGAATTTTCAACTGACTTTAATTAATTGTGAAGACACAAGATGTTTGGCTTCTGAAGCCACTTAAATTTCTTGAAACAAAGTGAACTGGGCAGGTCTTCTTGGTGTCATTAATCTTGAGATCTGTGTTCTGATGCCATTTGAATGTTCTTAATCTTAACACCAAAAATAAAATCAAAGTGTACTCAAGGTTCCCAGTTCTGTCAGGATGGCCCGCTTCAGGGAAAAGGTCAACACTGACCCCTGCATACTCATGGTGAGTCCCTGGAGGGTGCCACTGCCGCATCAGTAAAACTGCTGTCATTGTCTTGGTCCAGCTTAGTTTCCAATGGCTATGTGAGATGAACCCATAATCTAATGACCATTATTAGACACATTCAGAATCATCTCTGCAATAAAAAACAAAAGAGATTCTAACCAGAATAGAAAATGTGTAATTTATATTAAACACAGGTAAAAGATGAGGAGGTATGAATGATAAACAGGTGTAGTAGAGAGAATATACCACAGGAAAATCATGATAAATTTGCAGTAAACATATTTGTCTAGAATTTATAAAAGGTTTATGGATCACTATGCCATGTTCCAAATAGGTCATTTTGTGCTCACTGCCATTGAGTGACCCTTCATAACTTTTCCACAGGGTATCCACTCATCAGCCCATGTATCTCAGCTCTTGGAATGCAGATCTTCCACCCCAAAGGGGCATCCAGTTAAGGCTATGGGTAGTTAAACAGGATAGAAGGCAAGATACCATGCCATGAGATAACATAGCGTAAGATGTATGAATCAAGAAGGATGGCTACCAAACAAGTTATAATATATAGTTGTCTTGGGGTGGGTTCAAGTGTGAGAATAGTGTAGGCCCTTTTTTATTATATTTTCTGGGTTTTCTGTAACAAGTATGTAAGGCTTGAAAGAATTTTTTAAACAAAAAGAATTTTCATTTAACAAAAAAAAAAGAAGATACTTTTTTTTGTTAAATGGTTATCACAACCCAGGCCAGTAATGACACAGACATTTGAAAAGGAAATGTATTTAATGTCTTCTTCGATAAATCAAAAGAATCCAGTATTTATTCTTAGAGAAAAGGCAGATTAAACAAACCAAGTGTCTTAAATACTTATTTCAACCACTAGGACTCTTTTGTTCCCTGAGCCAGTATTAGTTAGAATTACTGGTTTGAAATTTCCCCACAATCACAGTAATAAATAAGCAAATAAATAAATACCCTAATAATTTCTAGTTCTTTATTTAAAGTTAGGCTTCAGAGTGTTTTGAGTTAATTACAATCTGCAGGTCCCCATACATCTTGACGGCAGAGCCTAACTGCTAAAAGAGTGCCAGCTTCTGGGACACCACCATGAGATTTTTATTTGATGTCCTTTATTATCCAAAAGGCATTTGTTTATAAAAGGAGAGATCCAAACCATCAGAGGCAACAAACAAATGCCCTGCCTGCCTGGGTCTATCAGTTATTGATTCATGAATCATTTAGAAAACTCCTTTGAAGATCCTCAGGCACTGCAAATTTCATTCAGTTCTGCTTTGCTATTTACATGAGAAATCACAGTCTCAGGAATGGAAAAGGAAGAAAATGTACCGTTGACTGTTTAAAACACACACGCAACTGGATCCATGGGGCAAGACTAAAATGACAGGAACCATTTTTTGTGTATGTGCTGGTTTGAGAACTGCATCTCTCTATTTGAGGTTTATACAGCATATAATCGCCACAGCACAGCATCAATGATTTAGAAGACATAAATAACATGAAACCATAATAACCTGCAGCAACTGTCAGAGCAAAACCTCTAAAAAGACTATAAATGATCACATGATCTTTTACATCCCCAAGAATCTGGAGTAGACATAGTCATTAATTCTTAATTAAAACTTTTCATTTCTTTTAGCATGTGGCCTCTAATTATCATCAATTAGGGAATTCAAGCTCCTTCCAAATGAAGCTGAACATGTATAATTTGGAAACATTGGAGATGGTTTCAACATTATTTCAGGGAGAAACATTCATAATGCATGTCTCACTGGATGAAGCCTGGCATCTCGAAATTCTTTACAGTACTGGGCATAGCCTAGTGGGAAGTAGAGTGACCCATATATTCACGAGCCTCTTCCCAGAGGGCCGTGGTAGCCAGAGATAGGGCCATTTCCAAATGGCAGGCTCCTACTCTCTCGTAATCTGACATTTTCATTCTCATGGTTCACCTAATCTTAATTGAAGTTAGCAATTCAGTGTACCTTATAAAACTTAATATTTTTTTAAATTATAGAATTCATCAAATCTACTCTTCTGTGATAAAAAGAAGCTTCCAAATTGTATGTGACTTTCTGGAAGACCTTTCTTCCACTAAAAATGAAGATTAAGTCCAGAACAATACAGGGAAAGGCGGGATCTATAGTTCAGTGGTAGACTGTCTTTGATCAAGCAGGGGCACTGCTGCCTTTGAAACAGGGGGATCAAATGAGGAATGTGTACCTAGATAACATTATAAATGGAAAGTAGAAAGCTCAGAGATTTATAGCTGAGATGCTTGATTTTATCTGTAAGGTGATGTTATTCCCTGGAAGAAGAGAGAGAGGAAGAGTGGAGGGAGATATCAGATTAGAAAATTCTTAAATGATAAGAATGAATTTTGATCGGTCAAAGATCACACATTATTTCTTTAGACATAGTTCCTTCTACAAGAATGGGTTTTTCTTTTTCTATGAAATAAAGTTTGAGTTCTAATAAATGTTTCTTCCTTATAAAGTACATTTTTTTAAGTTTCTTGCCCATGCATATATTGGTTTAGTTGTTTTATGAGTATTCTTTAAGCCTTATGTCTATGACAGACCTCTAAAAGTCACATCTACCTATACAAACTGCAGAGATAGCAGAGATCATCAGCTTATTATGAAAGCTTCTAGCTGGAAGTTAGTTTCTGCAGATATAGCCTTAAAATGGTATCATTTTAAATGAAAATGTTTAGTAGTCACTCAAGAGCAAGCATTATCTCAAATTTATAAATTATTAGGTATGAGAATAAAAATGAATTAATCAACAAATATTTATTCAGCATCTATTATATGCATGACATATTTTAATACCAATGGAGAATAAAAATGCATAGAATATGATCCCAGTCTTCAGAGGACTTATAATTTGAGGACATAAAACATACACACATAAAATATATTCTACATTGCAAGGTGACAAATGGAAAATTTTTTAAAAACTGATAAATCTGACACTAAGGTACAGGATTCCAGAAAAGGTGGCATTACCCCATGCTAAAGTGGTTGAGAAAGGTGGTGCTTGAATGGGGCTTTGAAATATTTAAACCATTTTCAAAAATAGAGAAAGAAAGCATGATGTATTCAACCAAAGGAAATGGTTTCTAAAAGGCAAAGAGTACAAATTATGTCGTGGTTAGGAGATTATAAATAGACCAATTTGACTTAAATACAGGTTCAATTCAACTGTAAAAAGTGCTTGGAGCACCAACTCCAGCCCACCCCTGTTCTGGGTGCTGGGATATCACAGAGGTTGAAGAGGTCAGAGGAGGCTTTACTTCTCAAGGAGCTTACAGTCTAGTAGCTAGAGGCAGACAATAAATAAGTAAACAAAAAATAATTTCAGATAGTGGTAAATTCTGCAAAGAATATAAAATAGGAAAATAGAGTAAAAAGTTCACAAAACTCTAGCTTAGATTGAATGGTCAGGGAAGCCACCATCTTTGGGAAGATGGCATTGAGCTCAGATCTAAATGACCAGAAGCAACCAGCCACATGAAGCTTTGGAGAACCAAAACCCCAATCAGGAGAAAAGGAAGGGCAAAGACCATGAGGAGAGAACAAGCTAGCACATTCTGAATAAAAATGAGACTTCTTATATTATCCTGGGTAGAGCTGGAGCCCATCCTTCAAAGTGAAGTATCACAAGAATGGAAAAACAAGCACCACATGTACTCGCCATCACATTGGTACTAACTGATCAACACTTAGGTGCTCACATGGTAGTAACATTCATCAGGTGCTGGGTGGGCATGGGTAAACTCACAACCAATGGGCGCGGAGCACACTGTGTGGGAAATGCGCACACTTGTAGCTCTGGCTTGGGCAAGCAAAGGCATTATATGTAACCAAGATGTTTGTACCCCCATTATATTCTGAAATTTAAAAAATAAATAAATAAAAGAGTCAAAATTAAAAAAAAAAAATGAGACCGATGTAATTGGAGCGCAGCGAGCAGTAGGGAGGATGGTGGCCGAAGAGAGGACCAATCATGCAGCGCGGTGGGGCCTGGGCACAAAGGCAGACTTGGATCTGTGTGGTATGCGAAGTCATGGGAAAGTTTTAAGAAGGGGAGTGATATCATCTGATATATATGTTTTAAAGATTCCTCTGTGTGTGGAAGGTGAGATTTTAAGGGAAAAATATGGAAACAGGAACACATTTAAGAGGCTATTACAGTCATCTAATAAGTGAGGATAGTAACCAGACCAGGAGGCAGCAGTGGGTATGAAAGGAAATAGATTTGAGAGTATTTAACATGTAAACTGGATAGATGGAGCCATGAGGGAAGCACAGGAATCTAAGATGACATCTAACCTTTTGACCTGATGGTGAATGGTGATGCCACACACTGAGATGGAAAGCCTGAGATGGGAACAGGGAGGGAAGTGGGACTCAAAAGTCTTTTTCCGGCCAGGCGCGGTGACTCACACCTGTAATCCTAGCACTCTGGGAGGCTGAGGCGGGTGGAATGTTTGAGCTCAGGAGTTCGAGACCAGCCTGAGCAAGAGCAAGACCCCGTCTCTACTAAAAATAGAAAGAAATTATATGGACAACTAACAATATATATAGAAAAAATTAGCCAGGCATGGTGGCACATGCCTGTAGTCCCAGCTACTTGAGAGGCTGAGGCAGTAGGATTGCTTGAGCCCAGGAGTTTGAGGTTGCTGTGAGCTAGGCTAACGCCGCGGCACTCTAGCCCAGGCAACAGAGCAAGACTCTGTCTCAAAAATAAATAAATAAAAAAGTCTTTTTCTTGGACATGTCACATGCAAGATGTTTATCTATATCTAGGTCAAGATATCAAGTAGCCAGTTGGATTTGAAAAGTAAGTGGTATGTGGTAGGGTTACATATTCATTAAACAGTGTTAGAAAGGTGTAAGAAAGTTGATGCATATTGTGCAAACTGTGAATAGATGTTAAGACCATGGCCTTTGATTTGGAGGAATAAAAAGCCATCGAGGGTCTCTGTGCAAATAGGGACATAGGTGTTTTAGGTAAGTTCATAGACTGCCGGTTTTAGGCACAGGAGGAGCTAGCAGAGTCTGAGGTTGGGACAGTCCTTCGGGAGGTAACTGAGGTCATTCACCATTAAGAGGATTGAATTTATTTTCCACAGAAACATAATTCAAACTGAGAACACTAGCAAAAAACTGAAAAACTTTTTTTCTATGACCTTTATTTAGGCAGCTATAAAGTTCAGATGTTTCTTCACAATTTTTGCTGCCCATGCTACTGTTTTTTGTCAAGTGGACTATAAACATGACAGTTTCTACATGCACAGCTGATTTAGCCATCCTAGTGGTCAAAACCCACATAAAACCGTCTAACTCTGTCCATTATCTCCAATCTGTTTTGCCCAGTTTTTACAACTGACCTGACCAGAGTGATATGTCCATACACATTCGCTCGACCTGCGTGAAAGTGGACAGAGCAGAGACACACCCCCTCCCCCACCCAGCTCACCAGGACTGATGCAATGGCCCTTCTAGGGCAGCTCAGTCCTGAGTGCCTAGCTAGAAATCCAGCACGTGTCCCTCCCTGCACTCTACCAAATCTGAATTTTTTCATCCTTTCCCTTCTACTATCTTTCCTGTATTTTTTGTCCATCTTCAAGTTACAGGTTCTAGTCTCTACATTTCTAAAGTGAGCAGAAAGAGAATACAGAAGATTTCTTTCCAAGTGGATCAAAGAATCATAGTAGTGGAAAAAATATATATCATAAAAACTTTTCTACCATCTGCAAGTGGAACGAAGCTCCCAGAGATCCATGTGGTTGGTTACGCTCTAAACATTGACTGCAGAAATATTCCCCAATCTAATGCGACTCAGCTCTGGGCCAGCACCACTAGGAAAGACTGAAAACATTCCAAAGAACACAATTTAATTTTTATGTATATACATGTTTTAGGCTACCTATACAGATAAATTACCAAAAGAAAAAATTTAAGCACTTTTTCCCTAGACTCGTGCAAAACTTTTTGACAAAAAGTCCTTTAAATTATGCATTAAAAATCATTAAAGCCATATTTCTAGCTGCATAATACTGTACAAATCCACTTACTTCTCTGAATGACACCTCTCTCACCTGTAAAATGGCTATGCTAATTCTCCTTCACAGGGTTTTTGAGAATAGCAGTATTTCTATACTTTGAAAACAGTAAAACACTATACAAATATCACTTAATATTATATCCTGAAACAGTAAATTAGTTCATTAAATATGTATTTTTCTATAGAGCCCCTGTGGGACAAACTATCTTATAAATAGAAAGGTAATGACACATCACTTCAAATTATTCAATTAAAACAGCTGCAGTTAATTCAACAAAACCTATTATCCATGTGGTAGGTGGTTTCTCAATGTTTCCCAGTGATGCGAGGCTTCTGGTCTTCATGCCCTCTGTAGTCCCCTCCCCTTGTATATCAGCTGGACCTAGTGACTCACTTATACAAATCAAATATGACAAAGGTGATGGGATGTCACTTTCAAGATTAGATTTTTAAAAGACTCTGGCTTCTGTCCTTTTCTCCTTTTGCACTTTCTTGCTCGCTCTGATGGAAGCCAGCTGCCATGTTGTAAGCTGTGCTATGGAGAGCTCCCTGGGAAAAGGAACCGAGGAAGGTCTCTGGCCAACAGCCAGCAAGGAACTGAATCCTGCCAACAACCACACTGAGTGAGCTCCGAAGTGGGCCCTTCCCCAGTCAAGCCTGGAAATGACACAGCCCAGCCAACACTTTGATTGCGGCCAGTGAAAGACCCTGGGTAGTGCCCAGATTCTGTGCTCAGACCCACGGAAACTGAGAGGTAATAACAGTCTGTTGTTTTAAGCCACGAAGTTTTAGGATAATTTGTTACCCAGCTATAGATAACTAATGCAATCCATAATTAGCTTTGTCTATGGAATAAAATTATAATTAAAGAGATTTCAATATTTGCAACTGATGGCTTATAATTAGCTACCAATTTCTAGGTGATTTTGATTGACAGTCTATGCCCCATAGAAACGTAAGAACAAACAGAGCTCCACGGATAGAAACAGACCCTAAATGTGCCATCCTGCTTTTGTCAAAGAAAATGTATTGCTCTCAGCCTATTTTGTATATGGTAACACACAAACCTATGCCTAGTTTGTGAAATAGTATCTACAGGGTCTCCTTTTACTTAAACTCTTCTATAAAACTTTTGTCAAGACTATGCCAACCTGGTACACATCACCAAAAAGCAAGGACCTTTCCAATAAACTGAGGCTGATTACTTAATCATCTCTTGATGAAATGGTATGCTTCCTGCTACTAAAGAATAGGAGCTCATAACCATGATATCTTTGCCTTTGCTGCTAGGAAATTTAGAGTTTATGTTAGTATAGAAAAATAATAAAATGTAAAACCTCTCTCTTATGTCTCTAAAGCAGAGTAAGTAGTAGATGATCTATATCCTGTGTAAGGCTAAAAACACATTTTTAAACTACTTAGTTGGTTTTACCACGAGTATATGAAGATACTCTTTACCTTCACTCTCTCTTCTGATAATTAGAATTTGTCAGAAATATTTTCAAAACAAGTTATCTTTCCTCTTTAGTACTAAAAAGAGATAATGCTAATTCTTTGTTCCCCACTTGGGAGGTAAAGGAACTCACTAAAAATGTATCTCAAAATCAAAAGCAAAAGTAAACAATCAAAAAAAAAAAAAAAAGAAAAAACAAAGATAGTGCTAACCGTGCCCATGCCTGGAACTTGAATCTGCTGCCATGCTAACATTAGTCTCAGAGACTAAAATTATCTGGGCATCGAACAGCACCCAGTGATAAATGTGGAGACACAAATGGTACTAAATCGGAGATTAATTTAACTGACAGCATGACAAAAGAGTGAATATCTGTTTCAGGGAATATCACACAACACTAGGAAAATAACATAAACCAAAGCCGTGGAATTTCCAAATAATTTCCAAAACATCTTAAATTCCAGGTTTTGGGGGACAACATTGGTTGACTTAATGGAAATCTTCTCTCACGTAGGAAATAGGGAATATCTAGAGAGGACTCATTTTTTTTTTTTTTTTTTTTAGTTTCAGCCTATTATGGGGGTACAAAAGTTCTGGTTAGATATATTGCCCATGTCCCTCCCATTCCCCTGAGTCTGAACTTCAAGCGTGTCCATTCCCCAGACAGTGCACATTGCACTCTTCTCTTTTTAGTAAGTGTTAATGAGGTTCCAGCTGGGATCTACATGCTGACAAAAATCTGTCTTTCACCCCAGGTTTTTCTAATCACACTCCCACTTCCCTCTCCCTTACTTACAGGTCTTGGTTTTCTCAGTATATTTTGGTATTAAGGTATCCTTGGAGACAGACTTAGATGACAAGTCTTGGTAATATAAGTGGCCACAGCTAATTCCTCTCTTCATTGCTATGATCAAAAACTAGTCATGAATTGACCTATTTTGTGAAGAACAGTTTAAGATCAAACTTTCACCCTTATTTACTCAGTAAATGAGAATTCCCACTATTCGAAAACTATTTAAAGTTAAACATAGTTTTGTATCACTGAACTTCCAACCCATTTTATTTGCTTCTGAGGCTAGTTCAAGTTGGGAGAACATAGGGTTATCAAATATTGAAGAACTATAAACTATATTGCCCATGGATGGGTGCATCCTAGATTATACAAAAATTGCTATTGCTATCGTTTTGAACAACCCAGTGATACTGACCGTGACGGGGTACAATGCAGTGCAGGAGACAAGACCAAGTCAGTATGATTTCCTAGCCATCTGGGAAACCCACATTCTACACATATTTCAATGACCTACCTAATTTCCATTAGGATTGTATTAGTTTGCTAGGGCTATCATAATAAAGTACCACAAACTGAGTACTTAGACAACAGAAATTTATTGTCTCTCAGTGCTGGAGACTAGAAGTCAAAGATCAAGATGTCAGCCAGACCATGTTCCATCTGAAGACACTAGAGAAAGATCTGTCCCAGGCCTCTCTCCTAGTTTCTGGTAAGTTTTTGGCTTGTGCCAGCATAACTTCAGTCTTCACATGGCATTCTTCCTGTGTAAGTCTGTGTGCCCTTTTCACAAGGACACCAGTCATATTTGGTTAAGAGCCCACCATACTTCAGTATGACCTCATCCTAACTTAATTTATTACATCTGCCACGATGCTATTTCCAAATACAGTCACATTCTGAAGTACTGGGTGCTAGGATTTTAACATATGAATTGGGTGGGGGGGAGGGGACATTTAACTTACTACAAGGGTCAATAAACCAAGGTCAAGAATTACTGAATTTGCCAACCAGTTATGAATACCATCACTAGGCATTTTTGCCAATAAGCTATCTTGGCAAGCCTTCATAGACCACAGTGGCTACCTTGGAAGGGTGATGCTACAATAAAGCCATCCTGAAAGAGAATCCTGACCTGGCAGACAAGGCAGAAGAGGGAGATTTACCTACAAAGAGAACATCTTGACGTTCCACTTTAAAAGTCAGAGGTAAGAGAACCTATGACTAGCCCTTGGAATGAAATTGAGTATTGAATAGGGACTAGGGAAATGGGGCAGAAAAGAACAACAAAAGGGACTGTAGATTTTAGAGAAGAAATCTTAAAACCGCTTATTTTTCAGATGAGGTAACTGAAGCCAGAGGCCCAGGGTACACAATTAATTAGTGACAGACATAGGACTAAGTCCCAGATCTGCTGATACTCTGTCCAATGTCCTTCTCCACACCCAAAGATTTGAATTCCAAAATGAGTCCAGGACATCAATGATTAAAGAAAGTACCAATCCAAAACATAATAACTTGTCCTTGCATGGCTAGAACTTCAAGAAAAGTGGGTGTCCAAGACATTTCGTCCTGTTCATCCCATGTATCCCGAAACATGAGTCTCAGTGGCTGACTTGCAAGTTAGCACTGCCCTCCAGAGGCCGGTGCTGTCTGCTCCTTTGCCTCATCTGGCTGCTATCACCAGGCCTTTTGCTTTGCTGCCTACTCAGAGTAGCACTGTCACTCACGGGCCCCTCCTAAGTGGAGTGTGTCCAGTCAGAGTTCCTCTGGGAGCACATCCTGTGCATAATTAAATACACACAGTCACCAAACAAGAAAGCAAAGGCACTTTTTCTTGGCATATGGGATAGTCATCCCTCACTTCACGGAACCTTTGCATAATTCACATGAACTCATTTATCTGGCCTCAGTTCCATAAACTGACAGAAAACAAAAGCCAACCCCTAAGTTCAAAGGAAACATCCATTTTTATTATGCATAAAATTCAAAGGTCAAAATATTAAACTGAGAACATGAAGAATGGGTTACTATATATCCATCTCAGAGAATAGTAATAAACTAAAAGGTGGCTGAGTAAAATCCCTTTTTAATGTTATGTTTCTCAGCTTCACCACCAGAAATCTATATAAAAGGACCTAAGAAAGCCATGTTTTAGCTCTTGTTTTTCTCATTTAGTTCTAATTCCTCCCAGCATATGCTACAAGTAGAATCAAATTAGGACCCAGGAGTCCTGAATTCTACAACTACTCCTCTCCTAGAAAGATATTTGACCTTGATCAATGCCTTTAACCTCCTGAGTGTCTCAATTCCTTCAACTTTGAAATAAGGGGCTGACTTAAATGATCTTAAAGGACACTTGAAGCTTTAATCATCTATAATTCTCTAAAAGCAACTCTGCTGGGTATTAAGTCCTAAAATGTAGAAAACCTCCACAGTGTGGAACATTCCTACTTACACACCATATATAAATCTGTACTATAAATGGAGTTGCATTGGCAATGGGCCAAATAGCTAGAGCAATCATAAATGATAATTCCCAAATAATTACTTCAAATGCCACAAACATTTATACCATTTGGAATAAGAATAATTTCCCCAGGAATGTTCAAACACTCAAAAACATCTTGTGATTTTGCCTCGTACCTTTTGACCTCACAACTAAGCTGTTAGGCAGCAACATCTCAACGTATCCAACTTACCATGTTCCCAGTGAGCAGCTGTGACCACTAATGGGAATCAAAAGCTCCTTCTGGTCAAACTCATAAAATACTTTCTGCCAAAATTTGAGTACATAAGGCAGAATCAAATATATTTATTTCCACTCAACTATTCCCAAATTGTTTCTAAATTATTAAATTAGTGCTGCTTCCCACCATAGCATCTACATGCTACAAAATCGTAGGCAGTAAATCTAATGTGCAATTCATCTTTGGAGTTATTTTTGGACAAATGAATTGAGGACACTTAGGAATGACGCCATGAATTACAAACAGGCAATTAATTAACTTCCCCACTAGCTCTGGCAGGGTAAATTGCTGTGCAGTTATTACCTATTAAAGACAAGAAAAATGGGTAAGCATTTCTGTTGATATGGTCAGCTCCAATTCTAAAACGTTTTGCTTCTACAGTGCTTCTATCCTCAGATATCCAGGGGAGATATATGCTAAACAACTAAAACCCTTGGGAGACTCCACTGTACAACCCCAAAGTGTCAGTAACATGAGAGCTCATTTTCCTGTTTGTCAAACTATGTGGTTCACTGGTAGAAATTCTAAGATTTCAATGGCAGTCCATAGGAAAGACTGAACTGAAGTACGGGGCTAAGACCTAATTCAGTTATTAGTCAAGGGTAATCTGGACTCCAAATTGCAAAGGAAAAGGATGTAGAAACCTTGTGCTCAATCAAAACTGATGTCCAAATCCCAAAGATCAATATTGTGAAGGGAAGCCAATAGCAGAAGTCAGCAGAGTGCATCTATATGTCTAGTCTGGTGGTGAAAACATCATGGATACATTAAGGCTCATTTCCTGTGAGATGTCAGATAGTGACTTGAGATATGGGGACCAGGATCCAGCATTTGCTTTAGTGAGAGGAACAGGGAGCTTATATTAGCTAGGCAGAGAAGGTCAAGGTCTTCTAGTTCCAGGGTAGAGAACTGAAGAACACTCAAGAATAGAGAAAAAGCCTAGAAATTGAAAGCTATACCTCAGTAAACCCAGAGCCTTTCCCAAGATCAGCACATCCTGCAAGTAGAGTGATTCAGACAACTCTCACACTTCTCCTACCCACTTCTTCTGATGGTAGAAATGGAGCTTTTGACTGCTATCTGGCCTGGCTCCCACTGAACTACATAGAGGTGATGCTGGAAGGTAAACCTCTCGACAATAAGCCCCAAGGTGGGGCCAGAGTAGGCAGGAACTGACATTGCTGTGAATAACCTATTAACAAATCCTTCTTTCTCTCTAACTTGTAACTTGCCTTTTCCCTCAATCAAGTTCTTCTGGTAAGATAGGGGGAGGAGTTTAAGTAGAGAAGGACAAAACAAAGTAGAGATGGAACTCCTTATTAACAATCATTGAATAGCATGAGTAAGATTCCTAGACTATTTAAGGGCTATAAAAATCAAAGTGCCAACCATTAGTTTCCAAATAAGGAAACCAAAGCGTAGAGGAGGAAACTGCCTCATTCAATTTCTGAGTCTGTTCATCACAAAACCACAAGATACAAGGTCTCCTGCCTCTGAATCTATGATTCACCCCACTATAAGACATTGTCATCATAACTGATGGCCTCAAAATGAAGTTCTAGGAAGTAAGCATCCTAGAGATCCATCCCACTTGACAACAAATTTATTTGGAGATGACTATATTCTTTTCTACTTACTGATATGCCAGAATAACTTATGGCTTTTTAAAAACATATTATATCCGTATAAGGCCACTATTCCTAATGAACATAGATGCAAAAAATTCTCAACAAAATACTAGCAAACCAAATTCAACAGCATATTAAAAGGATCATTCATCATGATCAAGTAGGATTTATCCTAGGGATGCAAAAATGGTTCAACCTATGCAAATCTATAAATGTGTTATACCACATTAAGAGAATGAAGGACAAAAACCATATGATCAGAAAAAGCATTTAATAAATGCAGGAAAAGCATTTAATAAAATTCAACATCCTTTTATGATAAAACTCAACAAATTAGATATAGAAGGAATGAATCTGAACACAATAAAAGCCATGTATAACAAACCCACAGCTAACATAACTCAAAAATGAAAAGTTGAAAGCTTTACCTCTAAGATCAAGAAAAAGAAAAGGACCTCCACTCGCACCACTTCTATTTAACATAGTACTGGAAGTTCTAGCCAGAGCAATTAGACAAGAAAAATAAAAGTCATTCAAATGGGAAAGGAAAAAGTTAAATTGTCATTGTTTGCAGATGAGATGATTTTATATATAGAAAATCCTAAAAACTCCACCAAAAAAAAAAACTATTAGAACTAATAAATGAATTCAGTAAAATTGCCGTCAACATAAAAAAATTAGTAACATTTCCATACACTAACAATGAACTATCTGAAAAAGAAATTTTAAAAATCTCATTTGCATGCCTACCCAAAAAATGAAATAATTATGAATAAATTTAATCAAGGAGGTGAAAGATCTATGCACTAAAAACTTTAAAACATTGGTGAAAGAAATTGAAGACACAAATAATGGAAAGATATCCCATGTTCATGGGTTGGAAGAATTAATATTGTTAAAATGCCCATATTACCCAAAGCTATCTACATATTCAATGCAATCCCTTTCAAAATTCCAGTAACATTTTTTCACAGACATAGGAGAAACAATCTTAAAATTTGTTTGGAACCACAAAGACCCTGAACAGCCAAGGCAATCTTGAGCAAAAAATAAAGCTGGAGGCATTACATCACCCAAATTCAAAATATACGACAAAGCTTTAGTAACCAAAACAGCAATGGTACCGGCATTAAAACAGACACACAGACCAATGGAACAAAATAGAGAGCCTAGAAATAAACCCATGCATTTATGGTCGAATGATTTTCAACAAAGGTGTTAAGAGCACACAAGGTGGAAACAAAAGACACTTCAATAAATAGTGTTGCAACAACTGGTTATTAGACCCTTATCTCATGCCATATATAAAATCAACTCAAAGTGAATTAAAGACTTAACTGTAAGATCTAAAATGTAGAACTACTAAAAAAAAAAAAAAAACACAATCCCAAAAGCACAGGCAACAAAAGCAAAAATAGACAAATGTGATTACATCGCACTACAAAGCTTCTGCACAGCAAAGACAACAATCAACAGAGTAAACAACTTATAGAATGGAAGAAAATATTTGCAAACCATATGTCTGATAATGGGTAAAAATTTATAAGGAACTCAAACAACTTAATAGCAAGAAAACAAATAACCCAATTTAAAAACTGGGCAAAGGATCTCAATAGACAGCTCTCAAAAGAAAACATACAAATGGCCAACACGTATATGAAAAAATGCTCAATGTCACTAATCATCAGGGAAATACAAATTAAAACTACAATGAGATATCACCGCACACCTGTTAGAATGGTTATTACCAAAAAAGACAAAAGATAACAAGTGTTGGAGAGGATGTGGATAAAAGGGAACACTTGTATGCTGTTGATGGGAATGTAAATTAGCACAGCCATTATAGAAAACAGTATGACGGTCCCTCAAAAATTAAAAATAGG
>CM052441.1:67534289-67552377 GCA_028533085.1 Varecia variegata
TATATATATATATATATATATATATATATATAAAGGAATACTATTTAACCTGTTAAAAAAAGAAGGAAATCCTGTCATTTGTGACAACCTGTATAAACCTGGAGGATATTAAGTTAAATAAGCCAGGCACAGAAAGACAAATGGGGCATGATCTCACTTACATGTGGAATCTTAAAAAGTTGAAATCACACAAACAGAGAGTAAAATGGTGGTTACCAGGGGCTAGGAGAAGGGGGTGGTTGGGGAGAGACTGGTCAAAAGATACAAAATTTCAGTTAGATAGGAGGAATAAGTTCAAGAGATCTATTGTACAACGTGTTGACTACAGTTAATAACATTGTATTGTATTCTTGAAAATTGCTAAGAGAGATTTTAAGTGTTCTCATTACAAAAAAAAAAAAATTAGCCATTCCATAATGTATACATGTTAGGTTGTACACAATAAATATATACAATTTGTACTTATCAATTTAAAAACAATTAATAAATTTTTAAAAGACAATTGCATCCTAATTCTGCATTTCATCTATACTGTGAACTCTAGAAGCAAAAATAAATAAGTAAAATAACGAATTAATTTGGATCTGACACCTACAGAACACTCTGAGAGGAAAATGACAGAATCCTAGAATGAAATGGCATTCAGTCAGCCTAAGAAGCCCCAGGAAGCCCAGACTTATGTGTCAGAGATGACATGCTGCCAGGCACAGCCTTAAACATGTCTGGAACTCGAAGGGCACCATTTGAAAAACAGTCATCCAGATGCATTTTTCATATATAGCAGCCATAAAGATTTGTTCCTAGAACGAGTGAACATTTTTCTAATTCCCAAATGTAATGCCAAGACTTGAGAGGGAAAAAAATAGACGACAGCAACGTATGCTGGAATGGCCCTAGTATAAGGTCAATAAAGTAGGGTGCCAGATGACTTCTCACACGAATCCTAACATAAGTGGTCAGATGAAGGAAAACTGGGTTTCCAGATGAAATACCAGTCCTAGAAGCCAAAATGACTCTATATCCTAGACAGGATATGGCGGGACACTATAGACAGAGGGTGGAAAAAACGTCTGTTTCCCCTTGCCCTGCCAGGTCAATCTGGATGTATCAGGATACCCACTGCACACTCTCAGTAGCCTCCTGCTGCCTCCGAGGAGTTTCTATCATGCACCAACTGCTTGACCAGGGTGGCAGGACTTAAGCTAATTGCTATGTGCAACATAAATCAGCAATCACCAATTAAAAATTCTTGGCAAAATGAAGCAATGCTAAATATGTCCCCTGGGTTTATTATAACTCACGTTCTCTGCAATGATTGTTGGAAAACAGCATGTTAGCAACATTGGCAACTTGAAGGTAAATGTTAGGCTGAAGCCCTTACACAAAAATTGTTGTTATTGTTTCAAGGGAATATCTTCCCCTGAGAAACCTAGATGCCACATTCATAGAAAAAAAAAATGGCAATAACAAAGGGATATTTCATATCTTAGCTATACATTTCTGAAATCCTGAGAAGAGGCTTCCTGTGAATTTAATCTCCACTCTCTGGAGCACAGGGCACCCGTAAGGCAGGCCCAGCCATGAATGAAATCCATATAAATGAAAGACAAATATGGTAAGAATTGGTACTCGCAACTTAACAACATGTGTTGAGTAAGAACTTCCTCTAACCCTGTGGCCAGGGCCTATTCTACATTCCATTCTAAGAAGCCCCCTGCCCCTGCCCACCTGTAGTTTTTGCTCTCGTTTTTGGAGAGTTCTTTTTCATTTTCCTGGCTGTAACTGCAACAACGATAGAGGAATTTTAATTTATTTACTTGTTCAGAAATTGTAATATGCCTCCTTCAACTTTACTCCATTCCTGCCAAATCTTCTATGTTTAATGGGCACAAAGAAACTTGCTAGAAGAGGTGAAGTTTCACTAGTTGCTATTTCATGTTCTCCCTCTTATCAAAGTACTTGATAGTTGCTGCAACCAACTGTATACATTATTCTAGAATGAAGATGATTCTCCTAAAGCAGTGGTTCTCAAACTTTAGAGTATTTCAGACTCACCTGAAGGGCTTGCTAAAACACAGATCTCTGGGCCCCACCTCCAGAGCTCTGATTGTCAGGAAGTCTGGAGCGAAGCTTGAGAGTTTGCATTTCTAACAAGGTCCCAGGTGATACTGATGCTGCTGAGCCAGGGGCCGTATCTACTGTTTTAGAATATCCTACCAAACTCTGAAATTCATACAAATCAATCCAAAAAAATTTAAGTATAGATATTGGATCATATGTGATTAGTTTCAATCTTGTTTTATGCAACTTATGATTATGGCATAAGGACTATTATATTTTTTGAATGCAACGGATAAACTTAGACAGGGTTTCTCTCCTGTATATTGTATATGCATGCTAGCACAGCATACATATGTATGGTAGGGACTCACTTGATGAGATAGCACCTCAGATTTCAGGAGTGCAGAGCTAAAACCTTGAACTGGGAAGGCTAGGACCATCCAGTGGTGCCTCAAGGTGTCCTTTGCTAGCAATCTACAACTCTGTTGTGGATTTCATCTCACCTGGGAGCCAAGTTAAAAGAAAGATACTCCAGAGGAAAGTTGAATGGGGAAAAGACTTAGCTTAAGGAAGTTGGCATTTGCCCTTAAACTGGGTAAGATGTCTAAATTGAGTGTTTCCCAGATGCTGAAAAAAACAAGATAAAACCCAGGGGCTTCAATATGAACAGACAAGAATTCTCTACTGAGAATAGAATATAGTCATTTTCTTAGGGTAAGGGAATAAGGGACTGTGAAGCACAGTCCAGTTTCTGTAGCTGCTTTTACTTGGACAGTTATGATTTAAAATTATATTTGAAGGACTTTCTTGGTTTTTGATGTTTGGAATTTTTGTGGTTAATGCTGTTCCCTCCCTCCTAGTTTTTCCCATCTTTGGTTTGTCGTTGCTCTTTGTCTTATCTATTAGAAAATAATTCTAGTCTCTTTCGGCTAAGTATAATAGAAGTTAAGGGGTTTTTTTCATATTTAGGGCAAAGACAAAAACTGAACTCCGAGAAACAAGAAGTGCAGTGGGAATCAAAGTGATAGCTGCCACAAGGAAAGGCAAGGACTCAGGGAGAGCACTGTGGAACACTTAAATCTCACACGTGGGCACTTCCCTTCAAAGGGTTTTACTCACTCCTTGGAAGGTTTTTGCATTTTTATATAAGCAATCCATTTACTTAGAGCATGATGGGTGCTCTAGGTTTTCTTGTCCCAGATTAGGGGTTTCTGGGTTCTTCCAGTAAGGAAGGGTACTTTTTATTGTTTCAAAGTCTTAATATGCAAAGGATATGGTTAGAAAATATTTAACAGCTACTTGCTCAAAGTGCTGGATATATTAGACAAGGAGGCATATGATTCTTCTGCCCTCAAAGAGTTTACAGTCTAGCGAGGCACACAGGCATGTGAATGAATATAACACATGGGATATGAAGTAAAGCTTTATAGAACAAGTTTGATGCAGGCTGATATCTGAAGGAAAAATCTAAACTAACCAGTCAAAAGTATAAGTATAGCAGGCAGGAATAACAGAGTGCCCAAAGGTCTGGTAGCAAGGGATACAACAGGGATAAAGGGAACTGAAAGGAATTTGGTATAACTGGAGTGCAAAAGAGTGAGGTCTTATAAGTAAGAGAGACCATATAAATTATCAACCAAACCAGGAGACTTTGGAAATAAAATAGACTTGCTATTAATAAACACACAGGAACAATAACGGCTTAAACTGAGATGCATAGTCACTCTAATTATGGTCCATGTTAAGGAGCTTGGATTCTATTGTTAAGATATAGGAGAAACCATAGGAGAGGTATACACAAGGACATGGCATAATCATATTTGTATTTTAGTAAGATAATTCTGGCATCCAAATAGAGAATAAGTTGGAGGTGCTGTACTGGAAGACAGCAGTTAGATAACTGTTCCAATAGTTCAGCAAAAGATGGTGATTGTCTGAACTAGGGAAGGGCTTAAAGAAATGGAGAATAGTGGATGAATTCACAGAGACTTGTGGTCTACCGGGGAGCTACAGAAATTGGTAACTGGGCTGGTAAGAAAGCTATCATGGGGTGCTTTCCATTTGCTTTGCTTTCAAATCTGGCAGGCCATTGATGGTCATACTTCTAATTAAGGAGCCTTGTTACACGTTGTGTTTTAGATAAGTAAGAATTAATCATGTTACATATTGAAAATAGAAATTATTGTATTACTAACTCCTAAACTCTTCCAGAATTTCAATTATACCAAAATAAAAATAATACATACATAGATTGGGATAACTAGATATCTCAATTTTCCAATATCAGCTTTTATTTCATTTAAATTCACCCTGGTCAGTCTTGGTTAAAAATCAGTTACTCAACTCAGGTTAGAGAAAGATTTCTTTGATGCAATAACAAAATCATGAGTCCTATAGGAAAAAATTGATATGTTGTACTTCATCAAAATTAAGAACTTCTGCTTTCAAAAGACATTGTTAACCAAATAACAAGACAAGCCACAAACTAGGAGAAATATTTTCATATCACATATCTGATTAAAGACTAATATTCTAAATATATTTTTTAATTCTCAAAATTCAGTTAGATGATAAACTAATAATGGAACAAAAAAATTGAACAGACATTTTATCAAAGATGATATATGGATCACAAATAAGGACTTTAAAAGGTGTTCAGTATCATTAGTTGTTAGGAAAATGCAAATTTAAACCACTACACATTTATTACAGTGCCTAAAATTTTTTAAAAGATTGACTATTCCAAGTGTTGATAAGAATGTGGAGCAACTGAAACTCTCATACATTGCTTGTGGGAGTGTAAACTGGTACAATACTTTGGAAAACAGTTTGACAGTTTCTTAAAAGTTAAACATAAACCTACCATACAATCCAGTCATTCCACTCCTAGGTATTTACCTAAAATAAATGAAAGCATCTTTCCATAAAAGGGTATGTACAAAACTATCCATAGCAACTGCATTTGTAATAACTAAAAACTAAAAACAACATAAATGGCCACTAACAGGTGGATGGGTAAACAAATTATGAAATGTTCATACAATGGAATACTACTCAACAACAACAAAAGGAATGAACTATTGATACATGTGACAAGATTCTCCAAGAAGCCAGACAAAAAAAAAAGATAATATACTGTATGATCCCATTTATACACAATTCTAGAAAGTACAAAATAATCTATAAGGACTGAAAGCAGATCTGTGATTGCCTAAGGATGAGGAGAGAGGTGAGAAGGGGACGACATTTGGGAGTAATGGATATGTTTATTATCTGGATTGTGGTTATAGTTTCACAAGTGTATTCATACATCAAACCTTATCAAAGTATATACTTTGAACATAAGTAGGTTTTGTATGTCAATTATACTTCAATAAAGTCATTAAAATTAAAAAGAAGAAAAAAATTAGCTACCCACAGTGTGGAGAATTTCTAATGAGCTGGCAAGAAAAATAAAAAAGGTTTTCATAAGATTATCACCGACTTTGGAACTGGTTATTTAAATTTATTTACCCTCAAATATGAGCAGGAAGTGCAAGAATAAGCCAGGGTTATTAAGAAGGGTGATCCTACAACCCTATTTGCCTGGAACAGTTTCAATTTATACCTATTATCTGGAATAATTATTAATTAAATGCCTTTTCATTCTCAAAAGTGTCCTAATTTGGAAACCACCAATTATATGATCATCATACTCTTACACAATCTAGGAAGATGTGATCATCTTTCCAGGTAGTCAAGGCAGAAAATCAAGCTGAAAATCACCCAAGTAACTATTTTTAAAAGAATCTTAAATTATGCTTCAGAGTGTCCAAGAAGGTCTGCTAGCCAAAGTAAAATTTGATTTCCAAAATGCAAAAAAATAAAGCAAGCAAAAACATAACTGGATTTTAAATGATAAACCAAAATATAACCAAAAAGCTCAACATCTATTTCAAGGTCTGATAGTACTTTTATTCGTTCATTTAGCACCAAGAAAGTGTCTGGTACTGTGCTGAATGCTGGGAATACATATTTTGAATAAGTAACATGAACAAATAAGGCAGTTGTAAAGCAGACGATCTTCAGAAGACATGCAGAGACAGAACAAGCTAATGGCATCAAAAAGTCTTTAGGTCAAGGGAAGAAATCCGTTGCAAGAACTTTGAGCTCATTGCCTTCCATTTCTTTCAAGGAACTATTTTGTTTTGGCAATATTAGGTATGAAGTAAATATTTATTTAGAATTAATTAATTAATTTTTACTTGGTGTTTTTTCTCTGTATGACTCCTTAGGCTAAATAAACAGTTTGTGCCAAAGGCAATCAGCAGTTGCTACCAGGACAAAGCTTCTTTATTAGATCCATTTGCACATGCAGTAATGGTTGTAATCACCTGTCGGCTTTATCCTACTAGGTTTTACATCATAGATTTCAGGGGGAAAATTAAAGGTAATTAATTATACATAGAAAAGATGGAAACTAATGTTAAATGCACAGCATATAATCAAACAGTGTTTTTCAATGTACAGGGGAGGATGAAAAGCCCAATTCAAAAATCCCGACCTTTCATCCCTACATGTCCATTAACAATCCATAACAGCTAAGGATGGTAAAGTGTAGGTGTTGGCCTTTGGCAAGCAGCTCCTTCCACCCAGGCACTTCACTCCTCATTTATTGCTTAACAGTCAGCAAGAAAGGAACCTTGGGTGACAGGTGTGAGATGCATATGTTGTTAATTTATCCTTATGATATTCAAAATTTGTCTGACGGGAGTTTAGCAATTATTTCAAATTTTCTTAAGTCTAAAATTTCAAAATTTCATAATTCTTGTTAGAGTCTTGTTTTTAATTAACTAAGCCAAATATGGATACTAATGTTGAAGGCAAAATATATAAAGCTTTTTAATCATCCCATATGCAGTATGTATTCAGTAGGTTTTTTTTAATATGACATATAAATTCTAAGGCATAAGTCTGGATACCATAAACTAATCAGGTGGCATTCACCTCAAGTCTCATCATAGGAATGGCGAAATATGTGACTCTAAAGAAGATATGGAAACCAGCAAGTTGAATTGGCCTCATTTATTTTACTTAATTTGGCAATACAAGTAGAGCTGTTCATTGCATTTGTGATTCTTATTTGCATCCCCAGAAGACCAACTACATATGAAAAATGCAGCAAAAAAGAAGAAAATACGCATAACTAGAGTGGAGGGAGCCTGACCAGGCTAATAGATGCACAACTCTAGCACGTGTTTCTGACTACTTTGGGAAGTGCGGACATTGGAGTGGAATAGAGATTTTTCCAACAGGGTTTGTGATCTTCTCAAACGTTCACAGGACATGTCAAGTGGGAGTGCTGGCATACATGATGCAGTGTTCACCAAGCTCTCTCACAAGAGCCATTACACACTTGTAGGCAAAACTGCATTTCACATCATTGCTCTTAAAAATAATAAAAATTATCAAATTTTAAACTGCAAGTTTCATATAAATAAGAACTTGTGTGATTTCTCCATCCTCTGAATAATACATTTCTGCTCATTGTAGTTTATTTTAATTCCTGTGGTAGGTCAGGACACTATTTATAGTAAAAGAAAATTGGGAGGAATAAAAGGTCAATCTAGGGTTAGATGCGGTAGTGGAAAAATATCTGGCCGTTATATTTCATGGAATGTTTTGCAATCACTTTTAACAATTCTGGAAAACTAATGCTAAAGAAATTTATAGAAATTAAGGAGTTATTGGCAAGACCTGTTGACCAAGACAGCTCAGTGGAAATATACCAATCCCAAAAACTAATCATAATTCAAGCTTTTTCTCTTCTTTCTCTAACAATCGCCTGCCATCTAGTGGATGTAATGAAGTCTAGTCATGAAGGGCTTTTTTTAAAATCAATACTTATTGAAGTTACTTAATGTCTTTTGAAAAGAACAAGAGCAGGAGCTTATACTACTACACACCCCTAAAAATGAACCATATCTGGTGAAGAATTAAAAGAACCATTAAAAGCACCAAAAGATTTTCAAAAAACAAATCATTTTTGTACTTGACTAAAAAACAATTCCCATTAAATCCAAGCAAAATTAAATTAAATTGATATTTGTCATGCTTTCTTTGCATGTTTTTGTTGTCCTTATTTGATAATTAAATTTATTTCACTTTATCAGACTATAATTTTAACATTTGTGTTAAAAATCATGTAATCGATAATGACATATTAAGCATCCCCAATGATAGATACTATGGAAAATACAAAAAAAAAAGTAAGAGATATAAACCCAGCTCTTAGACTTATAATTTAGTGAAGGAGAAAAAAATAATCCAAATGCAACAATTAGCAACCATGCTAACTTACATGGTCCAAAGGAAGGAGAGACCAGGGAGGACTGGAGAGTTTAATAGTGACACTTACTTGTTGTAAGCACAATTTGGAGACAAATGATCAAGTCCCTGGACCTGGAGACAGTGAAGATGCTTTTCACAGGATGGGGAATTTATCTCTTAATATGAAGGGGAGGTAAAATGGATCTGTAATGAAATAGGCTCACAAGACTGGCCATCCCAGGTGACTGGGCCATATTGTAGGTTGACCAAATGCCACCCGAGCAAGATTTGCAATATCATGAAAATCTTTATGAAAGAGTTAAATTATATTGCTACTCCATCTGAGCACTTAGACCCTTCATTATTTGCCCTCAGTTCAGCAACTACTGGCTAATTGTAAGTAGAAACCCTGTAATTGGACTCTAAGAATAGTTTTGCAAGCCTTCCTATTAGCCAAAGAGAAGCTTCTGGTTGCCAGACTCTTAAAATGCCTGGGGAAAGAAATAGGCATTTATAGAGCCAGGTGCATTAGTGAACTTCCCACTTATTCGTCCAGGTGTTCCTCTTGCCAAAGGGCGGGGCCAAACAGCCCTTGGGAGACCTGGGCTGCTTTCTAGAGAGCCAGTACGGAGCCCTCACCATAATCACGGGCCGATTACTATTCTCCTTCCATTTCCTCCTGAATGGCTTTTTGTTACTTTAAAGTTTAAAGTACTCTTCAGCTCATTTTAATATGAATTTTAATATGCTTTATATTTCAAAGTAATTCTCGGTTCTAGAGTTAAATTCTTCTGTTCTCATCTGCCTATTTTTTGGCTTTGGGACCCCATCCTATTTACAGGACCTAAATAATAATGATAAGAATTACCATTTGTCATCTACTATACACTCTTTACTTATGTTCTTTCATGTAATCCTAAAAAAAACCCTATAAGATGAATATAATTATCTCACTTTTACAGACAAGAAAATTGATGTTCAGAGAGGTTATGCAAATTGCCCAACATTACACAGAGTAACAAAGTAGGGATTTGATTTTACATCTTTCTGACTTCAGATCTTTTGTGTGTATATATGTGTGTGTAGTGTTGGTTTTTTCTGGGCTCTACTTCATTCTACTAAGGAACATACCTTCTTTTGCACTTCTGCTGGAGCTGTGGTCTCTAGATACATTTCCTTGCGATTCATAAACCTTGATTTAATCAGATGGATTAGATCTGGAAAAAGATGTTTTAGGTCAGGGAGTATAACTTCCTGCCAAGGATAGGATTTTTCCCTATAAAGCATTTATTGCTCCAAACACATTTATAATAAATATCACATTTTCCTATTGCATACCCCCTATGAAGCCATCCCACCAATATCCAAGATTGCCACATAAATGCTATCAAGTATTTCCCATCGCCCATCTCTAGCCTTTCACAGCTATAGTTTCCGACCCTTCAACTTTCCTACTTACCAAATGGAAACACTCTGCCATTTCCACTCAGGGGAACTGTGTGTTCAGTAGCTAAGCTTTCACCCGACTGTAGTGGAAAGACAAGGTTAATAGAAACTTTCTGTCACTAGCAAGAGACTTTGGCAAAGAACAAGGTAATCTGAACCCATACCTCATAGAGAGGCTGGGTATCCTCAGGGGCTCCAGCTAGTGGTCACATTTCTGGCCAACACTTGCTCCTAAGCTTCTTTAGGAAAGAGGGATGGGAAAGGACCCCTGTGAGTCCCCAGTTCTCACAGAATTACTGGCTGGCCTATTGAAATAGCATATGTCAGCGAAGGGTTTCTGGGGAAAAGAAAGTTTTAGTTCCCTTTGGATGTCTCCCAAACATTAAAAGAACTATTTCACTGGGCCACAACCGCATAGATTATACTGAGAAACAATTCGTTCTCAACAACTCTACCAAGCCAAGAGGCCTAGAAGCTCAAAGTCCTTCTAGGGAACAAAACCAAAGTCAGAGCAGCTGAATCTACCACTAGGTTCTCCTAATTAAGCAAGAGATTTACAAAAAGGTATCGAATATTTAGAAGATGTCAGTAAAACTTTCAGTAATGTTAAATACACACTTTAGCTTAACTCACTAAACTTGAAAGGGATATTAGGTCCGTTTGGTGAGGATTCATTATTTTGGTGACTCTGGACCACATGGAAACAACAGAGAAGATCATGGAAACCCAAAACCTCCATTAGTGCAGGGGAATCCCAGGAAAGCCAGGTACCCCCTCTACTAGAGATTGATTTTGCAATTAATAAGAGTTAAAAAATTTTTTCTGAAACTTAGCTGGGGCAAGAGATAGGGGAAATGTGGGGAGAACCCATAATTGACACCTACCATACTGGGAACTACTAAGAATCTGTAAAGAAACAGCTTAACAGTAGCTAAGAGCACACAGAGTAGGACAACCCTGAATTCAAATCCTAACTCTTCTACTTAACAGGCAAGAAAAGTAACTTGACTTCTCAGAACCTCACTCTCCCTATTTGAAAAGTGGAATGTTGTGACGATTAAATTAAATAATATCTAAAAACACTTGGTATACTGTCTGGTACATTCTATGTCCTCAGTAAATAGAAACAGAGGGCACTATTAGTATTGCAGCCATCATTAATTGTTTATTAACAAAAATAGAAGCAGTATGTAACCGTTTTAATCTAGTGAAGCAGATCTTGTTCCACCTTTAGCAACTTCATTCCTCCTGCAGACACTCCAGGGGGCTGCTCGATGTCTCACTCGTCCACTGACCCCCGGGTCACATCAAACAGGCCATCACAACACATTCACACAGGAAATCAGTTTGCGCTCCAGCACAAACGTGGAATGCCCCTCAAAAGGGGGAGGGAGGGAAGCACCTTTACTAAAATTTGACTTCTGCGAAAGATTCTGAGGAGGAGCTAGGTGAAGCGGGGATAAGCTCTGGATTGGTTACTCTTTCTGGGGCAAGATTAGGAAAAACAAAGATTAACTAGGGCCTGGCTGCTGTCAGGAGGTGAGATCGGTTTAGCAATCGGATATTCCCTGTAATAGATGAGTACAAAAAAACAGGCCTGGGGCATCATTGATAAGAGTGCAGTATTCACTCACATACCGGGTCATTAAGGCATTTTACAGCTATTACATGACCATGGAGGAAATGATGTCTCCTGTCGACCTTGCAGCTGGCTTATCTATGTCTGCCCCGCAGCCCAAGGACAGGGCTGCCTTTTCCTTTCTCAGTCTAAGATGATTTTTACTCTTTCAGTCCCTGGATAGGTTTTGACTCTGTCAAAATGGCCCCCTAGAATCTGCTTGTGGGGTGTAACGGAACTCTCTGTACTATCTCTGCAACTTTACTATTTAAGTCTAAATAGTCATAATAGTCCTATAAATCTTATGACTTTAACCCTAAGACTCTTCACCAGAGAAAACCTTCGCCTCAACACCCTGCTCACTGATCCTTGGTCTCACATCAAGTTGCCAACAACTCTTTAAAGAAGACACCCGACTGGGCAGAGCACTCCTGGTGTGGTTTGACCTCGTTGGCTCGGGCCACCCCTGCATGGCCCTTTTCAGCAGCAGGTTGCACTGTTGGCTCATATCGTACTTGTGGAAATCTAAGACCCCCGAAGCCTTTCCCATATGAACTGGGGCCACGCCAGCTGTCCTCTCTACCTTCCTAACCAACCTGTACTCCACAGTTTATTTTTTAAGCCAAGCTGGAACTTTACTGCTAACGTTTACCCTGTAAGTTTCTCCTTGTTGTCAGTGCTGTGACAGAAGAGGACTTAAGAATCAGAAATTCCAAGTGCATATTCTCGTTCCCCAACTAGCTGCATAACTTTAAACAGGTTGCTCTAATCCTCTGGGTCTTGTTCCTTTGAGATATAAATGTGCTGCCACTAGACAATCTCTAAGATTTCTTTTAGCCCTCACATCCTGTCGTCTTTCCTCATGCTGCCATCATACTAAGAATCAGTCTACTGCACTGGGTTTTATCTCTATTTTACTGATGAATAAAATGATTAACTTAGCCAATATCACATAGTTAGAGGATTCCAGCAAGCACCGCAAGGGTCCAATGTCTGTGCTCTTTCCCCTACACGCAGCAGCCTCCCCTTAACCTTGCTGGGTCCCCCTGCATCCTCCATCTCTCCTTCCCTCCTGCACACAAAGCTACCAAGAACCTTCTTAGCCTAGAAAAACACTTTCTGCCCCCAGGTGACCTCCACTAGCTCCTGCATTCTGTTCCTTCCCCTTCTCCACACAACTTCTCAAAGGGGCTGTCTGCACCCCTGTTTGCATCTCCTCATTTATCTGTTGCTACATCCCCTGAAGATCAGGCTTGTTTTCCTACATGCTACTAAAACTGTTCTTTCACCCAATAAACGCATGGCCCTGTCTGTCATTACCTTCATTGACCTTCCCAACTCCCTTTCCTCCTCCCCAGGGTGTCCCTAAGGTTTCGTTTGAACTCTTCTCTTCTTTAGAAAGCTTCAGTTATCATCTCTATACAAATGGCACTCAAGTCTTCAGAACTATCTCCGACCTTCATTCATAAGTGACAGGATCATTTATTACGATACTAATTTTGAATGGTCTCGCCTTGCATTTTCCTCTTCCTATTATTCCAAACAGGCAGCTCAGCCCTTAGATTCCTTACTTCGGGGAATTTTGCTTCATGGAAATCTGAAGGCCCTTTAGCTCCCTTCTCAGGTTCTAGCCTCAGTTGCCAATACATCCTACTCGATAGAAATTCTGTCCAACTGGCTGTAGGCAGGGCCGCGGTAGCCTTTGTCCAAGGGCACTATTAATAACTAAAAGGCTATAAAGCAGGTAAAAACCCACAGTGATATTTAGTAGGAGGTCTGAGAACTGACAGGCATTTTGCCAACCTCTCATAAAAGTACAAAAATATTCTCTTGCAGCTTGAAGAAGAACAAGTGATAAAGTTTAAGAGGAGGCCTGGTTACCTAGATGTGTAAATAAATATGGTTTGTTTTAGGGCCGGGAACATTTTTTAAAATCCTTGTCCATTTACATGTCATGGAAACAGTCAAAACAATCCATATGACAACTTTTTAGTACAAACAAGAATGTGCTGTACACATTACTGAAACAAAACAGAAACACACCAAGAATAAAGTGCGAGAACAGCTAAACTGAGGACTCAACACATGTTAAAAAAAAAGAGAGAGAAAAAATCTTTCCTCACTCAAAGATGTATTTCTGAAGACTAAATGTCCCTCAATGTTTTGTAAAACAGATGGGAACTTTATTTGTCATAAGGATTTGGAGATAATATGGAAACTGAAGAACAAAGCTTAGAAACCCAAAAACCCCACCACCATCACTTACTCTACCCCCCAAAATTAATATTCAATAAAAAACTAAATTTAGACAGATATTTTTAAAGACCACAGCATTTAATTTTATAGCATGATGAAAGCTAAAAAATTAAATTACTTCCATAATTTTTATACTATTTTCTGAGGTTTTTCCCATTTATATTTTCTACAATAGTCATGCTTGTGGGAAGACAGAAAGGGTTATTTTGAAATTGGTACCACATGTTGCAATGTAGCAGACTTTCTGTTGAGTTAGGTCATGTATGGATTATTTAAGGACAGTTTTATGTTCTATTTCTTCTCGAATTCATTTTTTCCTGTGAAAACATGTCCATGGTAACAGTCCGACATTAGTGAAGAATTCCCACTGTCACCCTACTGGATTGGAAATCTTACTACCTGAGGTAGGCCTGGTTTTCAGTCATAGGAGTACGTGTCAGGATGTCAATTTGAGGGGAGGGTGTTAAGTATATGAAAATATTTTTAAACTAACCAAATAACATCAGGCCTACTGGAAATTACAAATTATGGCTCTGACTATCCTGGGCAGAGGAAAAAGAATGAGAGGTGGTAAATCCAGGTTAGGAATGTGAGAAAGAATTTGTAATGTATTCAGGCAGAGAAACTAAGAGGGCAGGTGGGAACATTCAAAGAGCACAAGTTGTCCCTAATATCCATTTTTCTCCTTCTTCTATAGTAATTGGCTTTTTAACTCCATGCATGGCCACCGAGAATAAATATGACATTTCTAAAAAGTTAGATGTGGCTATGTGACCTTTAAGCTCTACCCAATGGGATATAAGTAGAAGCTCCTGTAACAGCTTTCGGGAAGCTTCTTCAAGAAGCTTAGCTTTTTGGTATTAGCCCTTGGTCCCTTCTTAACTCTTCCTCCATCCAGCTGCTCGGATACAGAGCTATTAGCCTGATCTCCATCTCAAACTCTGAGGACGAGGAGCACACCCTAGGGATGGCAGAACCAAAGGTCACAGAAGTACTCAGTCCTCGAGGACTTTGAGGAGCAGAGCTGCCCTACCAGCCCTGGATTACTGAATTTGTTTCCTAAGGCTGCCATAACAAACGACCACAAACCAAGTGGCTTAAATCAGCAGAAATTTATTATCTCACAGTTCTGAAGGCTAAAAGTTCAAACGCAACATTTAGGCAGGGCCATGCTCTGTCTGAAGCCACTAGGTGTGCTTCAGGTTCTAGCCGCAATTGCCAATGTGCCCTCCTTGATAGAAATTCTGTCCAGCTGGCTGTAGGCAGGGCTGTGGTGTGGATCTTTCCTTCTCTATATACAAATGGCACTCAAGTCTTCATAACTATCTCCGACCTTCATTCATAAGTGACAGGATCATTTATTACGATACTAATTTTGAATGGTCTCGCCTTGCATTTTCCTCTTCCTATTATTCCAAACAGGCAGCTCAGCCCTTAGTTTCCTTACTTCGGGGAATTTTGCTCTACCCTGCTTCTGGTGATTGCTGGTGTTGGAGAAATAGAATTAAAATAAAAATATTTTCCTAACCCAGAAAGCCTTTCAACAAAGGTAGAAGAAAAAGAAAATTTTATTATTCAATGAGCATTAACTATATATAATAGAATGTGATTTCATCATAGGCAAAATTTTATTTTTCAATTTTTCAATTTTCATTGAAAATTTTATTATTCAATGAGCATTAACTATATATAATAGAATGTGATGTTCATTATAGGCAATTCAAAAAAGATAGCAAAGCCAGAAAAAAAAAATTTCACCCTTTCATACAGCCAACCCATTCCATACATGTTCTCAAGATAAACAATCACTAGTCCTCAGTAAGAGGACTTGACAGCACTGTTTGTCACATACCCTAGATTCACCTGGTAACAGGGGTAACCATCTGTGTCTGCTAATTAGGTTTATCCAAAGGAAAAATAAACTTTTCATGTCTTTATAACAGGAGGTACTTTTGGAGCAAGGTGCCTGCCCTGAAGTTAGACTCTTGCTCTTAAAGAAACTGGGAAATAGAGGTGCTATCGTCCTTAACACTTGCGTTTCAAAGAGATGGCTCTCAGATACTTCAGAAAAACCTTCCTGGAAGGGCGGAAAACTGACAAGAGGCTATTTAGCTTTCTGAAGGATTTACATACATTTAAAGGGACAGAGAAAGAACTTAAAATTGCAAATTTTCCAAAGTAAATGCTCACAGGAGATTAAGCCTCTTAGTTTTAATTTGTATTTACCCCTAAACCAGCAATCTTTGGTTGTAGATACATCACTCCAATCTCTGCCTCTATTAACACACAGCATATTCCCTGTGTGTCTTTGTGTATAAATTTATTTCTTCTTAACAAGGCACCAGTCACTGGATAGGGCATGCTCCAATCCAGTATAACCTCATCTTAACTTGATAACATCTGCAAAGACTCTATTCCTATGAGAGGTCACATTGGCAGGTAAGTGGGGGAGGTTAGGACGTGTCTTTGGGGGGTACACAATTCAATCCACAAATGCCTACCTACAAAATTGTATATAACTCCAGCATCCTTTACTAAACCAGGTGACCTCCTCTCCCTTGCGGTGCAGGGAACACTCTGAAGAAGATGCCCTGGGCATCCAACACCCATCTAGTTACCTTTAAAGGCACCATACTAGTTGTAAACTTGAGTTGTTGTTACATTTTATCTCCACAGCTAGCTGATCCCTACAATTGCTTTAAGAGGAAAAATAAAACCTTTTAATTTCTTAGAGCTAAAAGTACCATGAGGCAAATACACTAATTGTGGTAACACCATAAAGTGAATGGGTTTCTTTCACAATGCAATCAAGCTAGCAATCAACAGATATAAATTACTGAAGTTAAACCTTTGGCTCTTTTTCTGGGGAAAAGCAAGTGTTGAGAGCAGGAAAGTTTTGCTTTTCAAAGACCAAATCCAAAATAACACTAAAATAAAAGCAATTTTTGAAAAGATAAAATGGATTTATACCCCTGAAATATTTAAGTTTGCTAGAATCTATTACTAGATCAACTAGTGAAATCTTGAACATGCCAAAACAACAACAACACACACACACACACACACACACACACACACACAAACTCCTTTGTTTTGGCCCTCTGATAATTCCAAACTGCCTGAGGCAGACATTCTCTGTGGCTGCCATAAGGTAATAGAACAAAATGCATGCCAGGACAGAGAAGCAAAGAACCCAAACAAAAGCATCTCTGCTGGAGTGAAAGGTATATGCAAGTTGTCCACAAGGGGATCCCATCTATGGCAAACTCTGCGAGAGAAAACATTTGAGCTTAGCTTTCTATTGCTTAAGGAAAAGTCTTTCCAAAGGCCCAGAGTTTTAGAGAAAAAGAATCTCAGAATTCTAGATTTGCACTGAGTTGAGAATCACCTGTGTTATGTACAAGCAGGTCCAAGTAATTAAATTTGACATTTCCTCCAGAAATCCTATATCCCAAGTGCTCAGGGATGTTAGAGTCAGTGGCTGGTCAAACCTCTGGGCCGTAACACACGCACACGGGTTTGTCAGATATGGTAAAACCAGTTGCCCCCCACCAGGTAATTTTAACCTGTCTATAGGTTGCCCCACACAAGCCTCCTGACCTTTCCAGGGTCCCCACAACACAAAGCCACTTTCTAGCCAACCACATTAAAAGGCTATCTTGATTTCTGTAATAGATGTGGTACTAGGGGGGAAAATGGTTTAGAATTTTATATTTTTGCCAGCTGAATTTCATTTTGAATGTACTAAGTTTGCTATTTAAGGAATAATATTCTAAATCATTTTGAAATGCAAATAGCACTATTGTAAAATATATAATTACCTCCTACTTTCTTTTCTGTGTAGATCTGGACTGTCATATTTGCATTTTGCTTAACAGACAAGAGGTACATGAGAGATTCTCCAAAAGAGGAATTTCACATAAAGAGATTAAAAACTCTTTGTGGCCAAAATAATGAGATTGCAACCAAACAATAAGGATTTTAGGACTCTGTAACACTTGCAATTCATTTAAACTAAAGTCTGCAAGTGTTTTATTGTCATAAGATGGCCTGCCATTCTGAAGTGCCCTGCTGAAATCTCCCTGACTGTGAAAGGAATGGCAGGTGGTATTTTAGTGACTGAAGTGACAGAAAGCAGAAAGGCCTTGTTTATTAGGAATGAGGTTGTTCTCAACACCTTAGAATCATTCTCGGAGCTTGTTGGAAATACACATTCCCAGTTCTGACCCTCGGAGTTTCTGATTCACCAGGTGTGAAGTAAAGCCTCAGAATATGCATTTTTTTTTTTTTTTAAGACAGAGTCTCACTCTGTTGCCTGGGCTAGAGTGCCGTGGCATCAGCCTAGCTCACAGCAACCTCAAACTCCTGGGCTCAAGCAATCCTCCTGCCTCAGCCTCC
>CM052441.1:67552877-67568580 GCA_028533085.1 Varecia variegata
ACACACACACACACACACACACACACTGTGATTTCGAGTTTGTACACCAAACCAAACTCCTTCTGCCAAGTATATAGAGCAATTGGCCATTAGGTGGTAGAAATGATCTGGTGATTTCTTTTTTCTAATCAATTCATTGTAATAACATCCTTGAAATCTAGTCCACTTATTGCAGGGGTCATGCTTTAATAATTTAACCAGTCAAGGAAGTGCCTGTGTGTATAGTGGTTAAAGCAGCAATCTAACCCACAAAAACCCTCTGTGACCAATATTAGCACCCGAGCCCTGTGAGCTTTGGGGCCCACACTCTCTTTTAAATACTTGAGCCCTGACCTTAAACTTTAACTATAAACCGACAGTGAAGTTATTGTAGGTTTTTGAGCAAAGGGCACCTCAGGAACCTCTTAAATGTAGGAATTAGAATTGCATTCCCAGACTGCCTTCATAGTACGAAAACCTAAGAGATACTATGGGAAGCTGGTAGGAAAAGTTTCCTGGTCAGTTTGTTTTAAAACAAAACTTTACATACCCAGTTAGTTATATTGAGAGAGGTTGATAGCAAAAACAAAAACACTACCGACAAGACTAATGAAATTCCCAGTGTTCATGAAATAAACACTTTTGGCATCAGAACATGAGAAAACCAAAAGTGTACTAGAATCCCACAAAGAAATAAAGTGTATTCAGAAGATTAAATTTGTGAATAACCTTCACTATCAAAATAAATCATCTTAAGTAAAGTTTCAAATTCTCAATTCAGTTTTGAAAGATGAACAAAATTGTGTCCCTATACATTTCTGTTGAGTAGAGTAAATAAGATCATTTTAATCCTCTAATATTGGAGTAGTAAAGTAACAGAACAGCTAAAATTTAATCTTTGAGTTTGTGTATATTTATGTTGCATTAATCATTATCAAACACATTATTAATAAAAGAAAAATAACAAAAAAATCTGTTCATAGAATGT
Organism: Varecia variegata; assembly: GCA_028533085.1. Lineage (NCBI taxonomy): Eukaryota > Metazoa > Chordata > Mammalia > Primates > Lemuridae > Varecia > Varecia variegata. The sequence continues at coordinate 67,553,845 of CM052441.1, forward strand.
TTTTGAATGATTAAATTTGGATACAATAAATCTAAAGCTTTTAGCATGATTTCTAGAATATTAATAATGCTTAATAAGGTCCTAAGGACACAGAGACAGTGCTAACACGTAAAATAAGAAGAAGGACTAGGAAAGAAACAACTTTTGCATTTTACTTTCCTGTAATTTGTAAAGTGTATATGAAGGTATAGGAAACAAATGCTGCCATCTAGACAATAAAGTATATTTTAAAAGACAGGATGGATGAAATGACCCTTATTCATGTTATTAATAAGTCTTCTGGTCTTTAGTTTATGTAATATGATTATTGGAAATCATGTTTATTTAAAGAACTTCTAAAATATAGATAATCTTTTTAACAGAAAAACCTACTAACATTCTATTGGAATGCCTCATACTGTTTCTATTGCTACAAATCTTTATATAGTGGAAAAGCAAAATTCTTATGAAAGACTATGGTTAAAGTAGTGATAGCTGGTAATTCAAAGCCTTTATAAGAAGATGAAAGGATTGCTTGATAATAACAAAACCCACACTACTAAATGCATTGTGAACACTTTCCAAATATTTGATATTTAAGCAAATACTACAAAAACAACAAAAGCAAAAATAATTATATACAGCTATTAAAGTCTGGTGTTACTACCAATTCCTCATAACTGGAATACCAGTGAGATTCCAAAATAAAGCAAAATGTCTCCTGGGTCTGTTCAGATCCTCTTCTCACACCATCCATGTCATTTCCATCCCCAAAGGATCAGTCACTGAAAACACATTTGCCGAAAAGAATGAGCCAAATGGCAAAAACTGAAAAAGGGGCCAAAGAAATTGCAAGCTACAGGAACTCAGCCAAGAAAATACAAAAATATCAATAGGAGGTTGAGTAGGGGCAGCCAAAAGTCAGAGAAAGCAAGGCTAGGGGTGAGGACTGGTTGGTGGCACCTCTGTGAATGCCAAGTGTGAGATTTGAATGAGCCAGTTAGTCAGCAAATGGTACTAGAATAAGGTTTGACTCTTTAAGGAGCTAAATGTGCTCAGACACCATCTTTGCCTTCACACTTCCTACCACCATCCAAACTGCTATACAGACAATAGGGGGAGGCTGATGTTTTCCCACTTCCATCTTGTGAAAAGCAGTTCTTTAGTTCTGTGCTCATTTGAGTTCAGTCAGTGGCTCCCGGATGCACTTCTCTGGTTTGCATCTCTGAAGGTCCACAGGTCCAGTGAAACCAGTTCTCTTTTAACTCCTGCCCTAACGAGCTCATCTCCATCCCCACGGAACCCCATGGCCAAGAGGCCATTGCTAGCAGCCCCTATTCTGACTTCTCCATCCTGATGATGGGGAGTGGAGGATGACTTCTCCGTCCTGATGACACTGAGCAGGAACCTGCTGGTCAGCCCTGGCTGAAAGTAGTGGACACATGGACAGGGAAGCTGAAGATCCTAAGCTGCAGGATTGACTCCTTGTTCCATGGAACTAAGAGCAGGAATTGTCCTCTCAACCACATCTGCTGGGTGATGCAGGTGTGACACAGAAAAGAGCCTAACCTGGCTCTACTCCCAATTTCTGCCCTGTGTTTCCAGATCTTGTTGGCCAAGGCTTAATGACAAAAAAATATTTCATGGAAAATATGGATTTTGGATGGGTTGACCTAGTTTACGGTCTTTTTATTATTTAATATAAGCTTGGGCACAGCAGTCAATAGTGGTAACAATCTCAGATACCTGAGCCAGGGTCACAAGCCTCTTCTGTAAGGAACCTTCAAAACTTCTGCACATTCTCAGCTTCACTTACATTTTTACACCTTTCTTTGGTGAACAAAAAGGAATACCATTGCTTTGTCTCATAAGAAATAAACAGGTTGGAAAAACATAAACTTGCCTACTACCTCTAGGTCATTTCTTCATTCAACAGAGATTTAGTGACCATAGATCATGTCCCAGGCATTATGCTGTGTACTAGAGATTCCAGATAAAAATAAGTAACAGTCCTGTGCTTTGCTTGGCCAATATTTGAGGAATAGCTGTCTTTATCTTTTGGGCAACAAGCAACGATATATGGCATCCTGGTGTGGTCATTGTCCTGAAGGAATTCAGGGCTCAGGTGGGCCCCACAGCCTCACTTTTACCTGATCTTCTCTAATTTTATAACATTGGTTCCCTCCCTCCTTCTTCTGTTCTGTCCCTTGGCCACTGCCTGGCATCCTGTTCTCATCTAGCCATTCCCCAGCCCTGCCATGTTAAATTTCAGTGCTCTGCTCTCTTATCTCTGCTCTTGTCCACCTTGCTCTCTCATCCCCTTTTTCCTACTGAGCTTATTCTTCAGCCTTGTTGAGTTCTCCAACATGGTTTATTCCTCCAATTTATTTTTTCTCCCCTATTTACTATGACCATCACTTAAGGTATACCTTTACTGAAACCCAACCTCCCTCACCTCTTGCCATGGCATTTGCCATTTTCTAGAAATATGCCACCTCTGAACCAAACTAGCTAATCATCTTCTTTGTTCAATATCCAGGTTGTTAAGTGCCATCAGATGAAAAAGATTTTGCAAATGAACTATGAGATCAGAGAATTTGAATGCCTACACATTCATGACCTAGAACCCTGGGTGTATTTTCGATCCTGGTAAACGATTCTCTGTGTTTTTGAGTGACTTCTCTTCATATTCCATCTTGAGGATGTTTCATATCTTTATATGTCTGTTCAACTATTTAGTCTTGCTACTTCTTCCTCCCTTTCCTAGTTAATAGTCTTACTTGCTGCACAAAGAAAATAAAGGTCACGGACACAAGCTGCTGTCAGTGGTTTTCTGATTCTATACAGGTTGATGTCTATGCACAGGCAAGTGCAGATTAGAGGAATATTCTAGTCCCTGACCTTGCTCTGTCTGTCAGTGTTTGGGGTTTGAACTGTCTGTCAGTTCAAAGTTCTCTCTCTACATCTATCCTTGAATTTTTCCCTCTCATCTCCATCCAAAATTCTTTTTCCTTCTGTCTACAGTGAATCCCTCTGCTCTATTGTGTACCCTAACCCCTTCCTTCTCTTAGGAATCCTGTCACATCAAGACAATCTTTTACTTCTCACTTCCCATTGCCTTCTTTTCTCAGCCTATACCCATGAATAAACCTGTTCCATGTTTCAGATTCTCCCCTTAACCCCAAATCTCCCTCTAACTATAGTCCATCTGCTTGTTTTCTTTCTTAGAAAAGTTTTTTTAAAGAGCAACCAAGAAAAAATATCTATCATGTTTTTATCTTAATGGTAAAGCCAATGTTTCCATTTTTAAAACTTTGAAAAACAGATGAAAATAAAAGTCATTCATAACCAACCACACAGGAAAAAAAACATTTAACATTTAACATTTTAGTAGAGTCTTCATCAATCTTCTCACTTCCCAACATCTTATCTTGTGCCAGGTGCTCAATACGTATTTCATGGGAAAATTAGTAAATAAGTGAATAAATAAGTAGATGAATAAATAAACTCTCTTGTTGAAAGCAAGTAGAGCAAGTTTTTATTGTTCAAAATTTCCAACAACTTCTCACCACTAGTTGTTTGTCATTCTGCCCAGTATAGAATGAATTTCTCCAACAGCCACAGCCAAAACCACCCACGGACCTGTTACTGCCAAAGGAAATCCTTGTACCTCCCTTCTCTCAGGCCCCAGAGATTTCAGAAGAGAAAGCAACTTGGAATTTGAAAGCAGTTGGAGCCTCTTCAGGCTGATAAAAGTCAAGCTGTTTGGAGAATAGTACAGGACTTACTTCCACAAAAGCTTCTAGAAGAGAGCCCTTTCCATCTATATTCTTGTCCATGATGGCCCTCAAGCAGTAGAGAAAAGGAGTCAGGGAATGAAGAATTCAGTGAAATAGGGCATCCTCAGGAACCCTGATTGTCATAGAACAGTGTTCACTCCAGGGAGAAGAGTCACCCATCTTAAATCTCCTGCCTTGTAGAAGCACCTGTTAAAGACTAAGCATTACCTAATTCAAATGAAATAGGATAGGTGAAGGATTACTTTGAGCAGACTAAATTTGATACCTCAAATGGTATTCTCTATTAGCCTTCCCAGCAACCACCCTACATAACCTGCTGTGGTAAAGACTCTAGATTTTAAAATGTTAGTTTCATAGGACATAATGACAGGTGTGAAGCAGGAAAAGCAATTGAAAAGTTATGCAAACCCATAAAACAGGACCTTCTCCCTTATTGTTAGAGAAGGAGATATTGAGCTGATGGGAGAGAAGGCAGGGAAATTTTAGAAGAATGTAAGAAGAAGTATGAAGTGTTTGTCCCCTGATATCACAGACTTGTCACCACCACCCCCTTCTGAAGCTGGATGGGGGATTAGGAAAGGAGAGAAGTAGATCCAAGTGTGTCCCCTTTGAAATTTGGAGCTCCAAAGAACAGGGGGACAGCAACATTCTAAAATGTATCTCTCAAAAGTTTCTCCCATATTCAAGTTTGGTGTAGGGAAACTATACCTTTCTTGTGGGCCCAAAATTAGCTGGAAGAATGAGCCAACATGCCAGCAATCCCTCCCGCAGAGTGGTGGGCGGCCTGGCTTTGCCGACTAGGGGGACCAGGAATGGCTGCATCTCTGGGGTTCACCCACATTGGGAAACTATGCTGAGGTCCCAAAGGCAACCCCCAGACCACTCAATGACCGCTCTATAGAGGCTGCATTAGACATCACCATCCACACAAAGGATCCTAGCAGATGGTGGCACAAGCAAAAACAGTGAAAAAATAAACACAGACACCACCCAGAAGTGACCAGCCTGCGAGACCAGACAGAGGCAAGCCCTTTACACCACCGGTGTGTGGTCAGTCATGCAAGTGGGTTCTTCCCCCAAAACACACCCACACAGGTACCTACACACACACATACATGTAGACACAAACACACCTACACACAAACACACACACACAGACACAAATACATACACAAACATACACATGCCCACAAAGACAGATACACACACAAGACATCAAACTCATACACAGACAACGCACACGCACACACACACAGACATATCTCCACCAGACAGTAGGCAATACCAAAAAGAAGGAAAGAGAGAATAGTGTAAGTGGATCTTGTGAACTGGACTATAACTAAGAAAAAAAGTCCTGAATTTGAATGAAAGATCACTGGATTGGACTGGATTTACTTGGAAAAATCTAGATAAGTTTTCCGTTACTAGTGGAAATTTAGCTCAGCATCTAGATAATTGCATTCTATAATACAATCTTTGTGTCCAAGTTGAACATAGTGCATAAAAAATTTACACTCATTAAATAAAAAAATAATGTGTCAAATTAAAAATTCCTTACAAGGGAAACCGAGGAGAAAAATCAAAAACTATGACTATACCCCAACGGGATTTAAAATCATGAAGTCACAACTCCTCAAGTGTTTTACCATAAATCTAAATGTATGAAATTAGATTAAAAATCACATTACTAAAATTTTTTGAAAAGCTAAAGTCATAAAAATAATGATCAACTTGTAAGAAGAAAACATAAAATAGAATTAATTTAAAAAATTAATCCACCTACCCATGCAGCACATTTATTAGGTTAGTTTACTGTTGCTGCTCATTGATAGGAGTGAATATGACAAAGTCTCTAAATTCAAGGAGTTTATATTCCACTGTATACCACAAGCATGCATGGAAATTGCAAATAACAATACATATTGCCAAAGTTAGGAATGATGTAAAAGATGTACGCAAGGCCTAATTAGCAAGGCAAAACTTTGCAAAGGACACAAGAACCAAGCTAACTCTTGGAGAGGCTTAGGGTAGTTCTGGGACAGCCAACACACTATAGAGAAAGAATTAAAGTTAAGGATGTCATCCCACTGCTTTTAACTTTAACATGTGGAGCAATTTTCATGTAAGTAAATGAAAAATAACAAATAGAATTAAATATACTTGACATTTTAGCACCTACCATGGTTCTACAGATGTATGTTAAATAGTTATGATGTTTTTTAAAAAAGCAAAGAAAGAGAGAGAAGCAGCATAGCTGCATGTAAAGCAGAAAAGTTCTAATTTTAAGAGAATTTATAGAGGAGAGTTTATTCAATTTAAAGTCCTGTAATACGAAAATGCCTAAAATGGGAATCAAGTCAAATTCTTACTCATGTGTTAGTCTATCTCAAGTTTTTTGTGAGGGTTAAGTAAATCCATAATGGGAAAAGAAGACAATTTTCCTAAACGAAGCCTCTTACTCTGTGTATCATACCCAAAGGAAATAGTATAAGTGCTAGTGCTTGAAACTTTTTAAATGAACTGAGATTATCACTGGCAAATGCCTTGTGGGGACAGCTCTGGCACTAGGAGAGAGGAAGAAAACGGATGATCTAATGGCAGGTCTTTTCTTTGTCCAAAAATGATGAGTGTGTGGAGTGAATCATTTCTAAATGAACTCTTAAAAAAAATAAGCGAATATGAGAAGAATGAAAGTAGCTGTTATTCTATTAGAATGTAGCTGAATTTGAAATGTACACAGGGGAGAATTATACTCCAACAAAAGGCAAGAGGCCAGAACTGTGTATGTGTGTGTTGTTGTTGTTGTTGTTGTTTCTTTTTATCTGGGAAAGAAAAAAATTGAACTATCCTAGAGCAGTTCTGGTTTGCAAGCTGTCCATGAAAGTTTCAGCTGGGATGGAGTTAGTAGGGATGCAGGGTTTGGGGAAGATTAAACCATGAAGAATGCAGAAAACAAACAAATAAAAAATACAGAGGATATTTCCATTGTTAATAAATGTCCCAGATAAGTGGGTTTAAGAGCAAGTAAAGGTTCTAAAGCATGTTGTGCAAATATACACAGTGCAGTAAAGTTAGCCTTTTTGTATTTGAACCCAGTCCATGTGAGTATTCATGACTGCACTATTGTAACGATAACATCTTAGCAGCGAAGCAGCCCTAAAACTGAGTGGGACAAGGTTCAGTGGATACTGCAGCACTTGCCAACTTGAAAATTACCCTAAGATCAGGGTTTTGTGTTTTGTTTTTCCACTACTTTCCTCTTTCTCAGAAAGGTGGCATAAAGTATGTGCAGCAACATGACTTGTGAAGCATAATTCATTTTGAAACTGTACTTTATCCCATATGATAGTCAATTATTTTACTGCAAGACCCTAAATCAGCTTCAGCTCTCACCAACTCCCTCCTTGACTATTTAACATCAAGGTGGGGACTAGCTGTTCTTACAAATGGAAGAAGCTCGTCCTCCCAGGTCTAAGGAGACTAGCCATCCCTTGCTTGAATGTCCTGTAATGTCCCACCTGGGACGAATGTCTTGCAAGGGGTATAAATTCTCATCAAGACCAACCCCAGCTACCCCCTATTACCATTAGACCTAATACTAAGGTCACGTCTTGTGCTGTTCCAGGAAGAGAAGAAGAAAGTTTGAACTAGGAAGAAATGCCTTATATACCAAAAGAATTGTGAGATTTTACTCATACATATAGATATAATCTTGAGACCAAACAGAATGGACTATAACCCTAGACTGGGCTAAATTTATTGATGTGGGTACATTTATCAGAGATTTGAGGTTCACTGATGCAGCACGTGCATCTGGAAGTGGCTCCTACAGTTTACTTGGTTGTTGGCTAAAACTTTGACTTAACTCTGGCCTACATTTAATAAAGTTGAGGTGTGAGAATCTCCCTAAGAAAGGAAAGCCAAGGTGAAGGAGGCTAGGAATGCTGCAGCAAATTTATCGTGTGTCACCCATGCTCCCGCCCACGCCTGCTGCCTCCTTTGAGAGTGCCTGGGGGATACTCCCTTTAGCAAGACATTGAGAAATACATTGGTGAGAGGAGCACTAACATTCTTGAAAAGCTGTCCTTGTTCTCCTCTGTAGGCCACGTGTCATGGTAGAAGATGACACCATTGAGATGACTGCCAGATTTCAGCAGGGATGACAGGATCCTGGAGTAGCAAAGCCCAAGTGACAGCGCTTAACTGCCAGAGACAAGGAGGATGAATTTACCATAAGGGCAGCAGGGCAATGTAATAATCAGAATTACTCAACCTACAGGAATCTTCAGCATGGCTAAGTGACAGTGTGCCTAGACAGGAAAGAGATGGACAGCCTACCAAAATGCTACTAAATCAACACCTCAGAAAAATCCCCTAGCTTGGTGACCAGAAACCTGACTTGAGTTATTATGCTGGAGAGTCATGGCTTTCGTCCTGTTGTCAGTCCTAAGCAAATTCACAGGGCTGTTGTCTCTTGATTGAAGGGGAGGCCAGATGCCCTTGAGGATTGCCACAGAATAGACTGTAAATTTTCCTCCAAACCCTCCCCAAAAGAATATATGCCATTTACTAGAGTGACTGGACACTTGAGAAAAAGAAATACTCGAGACTTTCAGGAATTACTAGACATTAGAGGATGTCACTAGACAGTAGAGATGGAAGAAGCTTAACGATATTATCCCCAGTTTTCCTATTTTACAAATAAAGAAATTAAATCCCAAAAAGGTTACATGGTTTGTCTGTGATCCATAAACGGCAGCGCCAGAACTAGAATCCAGCACTCATTCCTCCATTTCAGATCTCTCTCACAGCCACTAAAATGCATGTGGTAAGCCATTGCTTCAAGGGATTTTGCACTTTGCAATGATCAAACAGCTGACTCTTCTGTTATAGCCTGGAGCTTTTAATTTACAGCTTTAATTTTTCATCTCCCTTAGATCAGAACTGTGATGAAATGAGATATAAATCTTTTAAAATACTTTGAATGAAAAGGAATTAAATGCCAAAAGAGCTCAGTGCCAATCCTTTTATACACTCTCCACTCTGTTGTTCATGACTTTCAATTCCTCAAAACAAATAAGGAAATAAGAAAGTGACTGAAGATAAGGGCTGTAAAAAGAACTATTTATTAATGGAAAAAATATATACAACTAAACCAGTATCTAAAACAGATATCTCTCTTCCTTTCCTTCTCATATCAATTAATTTGCTGTACTAGAGGAATCACCATGCTCACCACCCATATAAATTAAACTTATAAATTTGTATAAATAAAACAGCAGTGGGCACCAACAGCATACTGTAAGACAAGAGAGAAAGATAGAAGAATTATAAAATCAGAAACAAGAAGTCAATGAGCAGGGCAGTCTCAGGATGCTTAGCACTGCAGCCAATAGTCCAGTTCACGTTAGTAGTCCCCGATGGCAGGAATAAGCTTAGTAAGAACTGCACAGAACATTTTTGAAGCAAGTATCAATCTATTATCAAAACACAGTTTTTGAATGTTCCTGAATGAGAAAACTCAACATTTTAAAGGTGTTAGTTGGTCCTAAACTAATGCACATGTCATGCAGTTACAACTGAAAATCTAAACAGGATTATTATTTTATTTTATACATGACTCTATGTATGAAAATATGCATACATTTTAGAAAAAAAGAGGAGGAGGAATTATGTATGCTTCCAAATATATCTCGTACCATAACATATTTTAAGAATGTACCGATTTAAATAGTTCACAACAGGGTCTAGAGTAGGCAGGTCAATTAAACAAAACAGAAATCCCCCAAATAGACCCTTATATGTATAAAAAATTAGGATTTTATAAGAAAATGCTTATAATACATGGCGAGGCCAAAGATTATTTAACAAATAGCTCTGGGACAGTTGGATAGCTATTTAGAGTTGGAGGTAGTTTGAATTACATTAAATTCCTGCATCAAAGTATGTACTAAAATATATTAAAGTTAAATGTAAAAATTAAATCCCTCTTATATTGGTTTGCTAGGGCTGCTGCATACTGGGTGACTTACACAACACAAATTAATTTTCTCAGAATCCTAGAGGACAGAAGCCCAAGACCAAGGTGTCGGCAGAGTTGGTTTCTTCTGAGGCCTCTCTCTTTGGCCTGTAGATGGCATCTTCTCCTTGTGTCTTCCCACAGTCTTCCTCTGTGCATGTCTGTGAGGACACTAGTCATGCTGAATAAGGGCCTAATTTCCTCTTCCTGTGAGGACACTAGTCATGCTGAATAAGGGCCTACCCTAATGACCTCATTTTAACTGAGTTACCTCTTTAAAGATCCTGATATAGTTTGGGTATTTGTCTCCTCCAAACCTCATGCTGAAATTTGATCCCCAATGTTGGAGGTGGGGCCTGGTGGGAGGTGTTTGGGTCATTGGACCGAATCTCTCATGAATGGCTTGGTGCCATCCCCACTCTAATGAGTGACTTCTCATTCTATTAGTTCCCATGAGAGCTGATTATTAAAAAGCGTCTGGCACCTCCCTTCCTTCTCTCTTGCTCCCTCTCCTGCCATGCAATATGCCAGTTCCCCTTTGCCTTCTGCCACAAGTAGAAGCAGTCTGAGGCCCTCACTAGAAACAGATGCTGGCACCACGCCTCTTACAGTTCACAGAACTGTGAGCCAAACAAACTTCTTCTCTTTATCAATTCCCCAGCCTCAGGTATTCCTTTAGAGCAATGCAAACAGACTAAAACAGACCCTATCTCCAAACACAGCCGCATTCTGAAGTATGGTACTGGGGTTTAGGACTTCAACATATGAATGTGGGGTGGGTAGGGATTCAGCCCAAAACACTGCCTCTTCTTCTTCATCTTCTCTTTCCTTCCTTTCACTTTCCTTCCCTTATTTAACTGTTCACTCCTAAAGCCATTAGCTGGGGAAGAACAAGGTTAGGTGTCCACAGAAAATACAGCAGAGATGCAGTAACCCAGAGTCGGGTGTCAGAGCCCCAGTGGCATGAGAAGGGCACCCGTGTGGGGAGGGGTAACTTGGTCTGGGGGTCTCAGAGTTTGAGCAGGGTGAGGATATTTACATGGGAGGGAGAGTGTCAATCAAGCCAACCACAGGGAGTCAGACCTCAGCAGAGTGAGGAAGATATATGCCCATGGCCATGCGGTGTTGGAGCTCAAATGGGGTGAGGAGGTCATTCACATGAGAGGGCAGCCTGACATGGAGAGCCAAGGAGTCCACTGGACTAAAGAGAAGCAGCAGAGATGAAAGATTAGGTAAAAAATAATGGTAGAAAAGACAGTTACAAAAATGAAAAAAGAGAAAACTAGAATGAACCTTCTGGGATTTGGATGATATAAGAGATGTAAATATTGGTTTTATATTCTTTAGCTCTATCCACTGAAAGGGTCTAGGAGCAGTGACATCCCAATAGCAATGACCACACCAAGCACAAATATTTTGGCTTCTAAATACAATTTCTGCTAAAAGGAATCAGAAATCTTGGAGAAATGGTTGGTTTCAAGGCTGGGCAGGGTTAAGTACAGGATGAGCCTGAAACAAGCATCTCATTGTGTCATAAAATAAGAAAGTGGTCAAATAATGAAGAGGGCATGCCAAAAGGGCGCCGAAGCCAATGTGCATGAAATGAACTGTCACTGGCCAAATAAAGAGTCATTTGAGCATCAAAATAATTGATAGTAATAATTATAATTCATAAAATAAAATAGAAAATCCTGAATCCATATCAATATGAATAAATAAGTGAATGAATTAAAAGTTTGATAAGAACTGGATTCAAAGTACCTCCACACAAAATATGTGTTACTTACAAATGGGAAAAGAATAACTTTACCATACAGAAGCCTGGCAGCACCACCTTAATCAAGGGATCAAAATTAAGATTATTAATGTAACAAATCGAAATCATGTGCCACCTGATAGGATTCAGTGAGAAGAATTCAGTGTCACATCTGTGATATTCCTGCCAAAAGAAAATGTATAATTTCAATTTTGTCATGAGGTAATATCAGATAAAACTAAAGTGAAAGATATTCTACAAAAAAAAAAACTGGCCTGAAATCTTCAAAAACATCAAGACAAGAACATTTTAAAAATGCAGAGGAACTTTTCCATACTGAAAGAAATTTTAAAAAAATGACAACTAAATGTGATTTTGGATTAGAGCCTCTTAATATGAACAACATTATTGTAATAGTTACCAAAATTTGAGTAGGATTGAAGGATTACATGGGAGTAGAATTAATGTTTATTTCCCCATGGGTTTGGGATGAGTTAAATTAATGAACATTAAAGATTTTAGGGGTGATGTGGCATAAATCAGCAACTTACTCTAAAATGATTTAAAGAATAAGTATTCTCTGTACTGTTCTTACAGCTTTTCTCTAAATTTGTGATTGATTTTAGGAAAAAAAATTAGAAAGCTTTAAAATAATTAGATCGAATGAGGAACTTCCTAAGCAAAATAGCAAAGAAAGAAATCACACAGAAAAAGACTGACACGTTGTTTCAAATTCTATATATCCAAAAACATACCAAATTTAAAGGAAATAGCAAACTGAGAAAAAGTATTTGCAACATTTTAACCAAAACCTAATTTCATTCAGAAAGGCATTATATCTAACTGTGGATGTTGTATTGGGCCACCCAGATTTCCCCTTCAGAACCAAGGCATTTATTCCTCCAGTGTCTGGGAGTGTTGGCAATTGCCACTCTCAGCTGAGCCATTCCTGAGAAATTGTCTCCAGCCAAAGAGAGCCATCCTGCCCAAGTTCACACTCCTTCCTCAGGTGTGGTATGCAGCCTTAACTGGTCAATACAGAACACAAAGGTCCGGACCCCTGAACTTTAAGTGGCCAAACTCTGAGGGTCTGCACCATCACCAAAATGGTGGCAGGGGGAGTGACTTTATCACAACTGGATCTCAGTACAACTCTTCCCTCTGCCCAGTACTTCTTCCTTTTCCACTGGTAAATTTTCTGCATGCAAATACCCATTTCAGAGTCTGTTCCCCAGGAACTCAACCTGAGACAGCAGGCAAAATGTACCCTGCCCAAAACTCTGATTTCCCAGGCTTCCTTTCACAAGTGAGGTGGGTACATTAACACCACCTGATCAATGAGTTTCTGGATGAAGCATCTAGGAAAGATCTTTAAAAGTGGGAAGACTCAGCATATTCCTATTCCCTTTACCTTCCTCCCTTCTTCCTGCCTAGAATATGGATATAATATACTGAGACAGATCAACCATCTTGGATCCATGAGAATAAAAGCCACTCACTAAGGATGGCAGAGCAGAAAGCTAGAAGGAACCTGGGATCGCTGTACAGCCCTTGATAGCCTCCCTGCCAATTTTGTGATATGGAGCTAGAAATGAAAAACCCACTTATATCAGCCACTGAACAGTCAGGTCTTCTGTTACTTAGAGGTGAATGCATTTCTAACAGATACATGAATTTACCACAAGCTGGCATGTGTCCATGTCATTACATGCTGCACTCTTTCCAGTGTCACAGCCAAGTTGAGTTTGAGGCTTCTTCGTGGACAAAATCTAATGACTCTTCTGAATCACTTTTAGCCATCAGAAGTTGTGCATAGCAACATGGGTGACAAGATCATAATTTTGACTTTTTAGCATCTTTAGGACTGTCAATGAAATCTCAAGGTATATTGAAGATATTAATTCCATTTCCTGTTCAATTTTTTCCTTAATTGACTTCTAAAGCAAATGAAGTTAAATAGTCTTTACTGAAAGTCAGACAAGTTTTTGACAGAGAGGTGTTCATTATCTGTGCAATAATATCCTATAACACACAAAAACAGCAAGCTCTTCTAGCTTTGAAAATGCTATGATCTATTCTGAGATACTTAGCAATTTCTACTATTTCTCATTGCATTGTCTATTGAATGGCATGCATTTTTGACAGAAACAACTTTTGTTTTACTGCTACATTATGTTATAATGTTTTTTGAACATGTTTTGTGACAATAATCCAGATTCAAAATTCAACCATTTGTGTGCCATAATTATACTGAGATGGTAATTATATGAACTCATGACATCTGTGGGTAGCATGGTTTTTGCCTGTACAATGACAGCTATGTCATAAGTTTTTCCTATGCCTGAAAAATAGCTTTTTCCACACTACACTCCAATTGTAGATACATTAAGAAGAGCAAAATGCACATCTTAGAAATGTGAGTATTGGGTATCAATACATATTTTTTAACCTAGATACAATCATATTACAGCATCATTATACAGCTTCCTTTCTTAACAATGTAAGATAGTCATCTTTTTATCAGTAATCATAGATCTACACATTCTTTCTAAAAGGATATTTATCATATTTACTTAGTAATTTCCAAATTTATGCACATATGAGGGATTTTTTTATTGTTTGTTTCATCTATAAATATTGCTAAAATTATCATCCTGGGACAAATACTGTAGAATAAGTTTTTAGAATTGAAATTACTGGTTTCAAGGATATATGTGCTTGTAATGTAAATTGGCAGTGCCAATTTGCCCACCAAAGATACTGTATTAATTTATTCTCCCTACAACAGTTTATCAGAGTATATGATTCTTCATATGCTCACCCAGACCAGTATTATCAATCTTTAAATGTTTACCAAAGCTTTTCCTCATTTTCTTTTAATTTACATATTTTCAAATTTGTTGGCCAATTGTATTTCATCTGAATTGTCCATTTGTATCTGTAACCCATTTTTCTATTACATTAGCTTCTTGATATGTATATCTTTATGTTTTTGCATATTAACCCTTTGTTTTATATGTTACAAATATGTAAACTTATTTAACACTGATTATAGTGTCATTTGCCATATCAGTTTTAAAATTTAATGTAATTAAATCTGTGAATATTCTCTCTGTGGCTTCCAGTTATCTAGCTTTTAAATTATAAAAACACTAATGAATGCCTTAAAGACTAAAATATTT
>CM052441.1:67569080-67610560 GCA_028533085.1 Varecia variegata
TTATGTTTTTGCATATTAACCCTTTGTTTTATATGTTACAAATATGTAAACTTATTTAACACTGATTATAGTGTCATTTGCCATATCAGTTTTAAAATTTAATGTAATTAAATCTGTGAATATTCTCTCTGTGGCTTCCAGTTATCTAGCTTTTAAATTATAAAAACACTAATGAATGCCTTAAAGACTAAAATATTTAGTACTATTTATGCAGTATTTTATAGGCTTTTTGTGGGCATTAAGTGGTCTAATTTTCATTTATTTCTAGTAGACAATTATTTTAACTTTTAGTTGACTCTTTAGTGTAAAAGGCTATATTTAAATTTCCAAATTTCAATTTTCCAGAAAATTGAAGAAGAGAGAATTCTTCCAAACTCTTTTATGAGGCCAGCGTTACCCTGATACCAAAACCAGACAATGATACAACAATAACAAAACCTTTAAGCCAATATTGCTGATAACCACTGGTACAAAAATCCTGGTAAAAATTACATTCTGCTTGCTCTGAGGGCAAGATTTTTCAAAATATTTTTTATATTTGTATTAAAAGCTTTATAAAGATTATACTTCTAATCTCCCTTTGTTCCCATTTTAATCATTAATGGCTGAAAATGACAGGCATTTTGTAATAGGAAATCAAGTGACTCTAATAAAAATATTTTATCAAGCATTTTTGTCAATTTATTTATATTATCTAATTGCATTATTTCCTCAGTCAAAAAAAAATAATTATGCATCAATCCATAAACTTTTTTTGCCTGTTCCCAGCTGTGGGTTTCATGAGATCATGTGATATTATGGAACACGTTCAGGACAGTCAGAAGGGCAGGATTTAAGCACTGGTCTGCTCCAAGTAATTGCATGATCCTTGTTGGCAAATAGATTAATCTCTGAGCCTTGGTTTCCTCACCTAAAAATGGGGGAAATACCCACCTACAGTATCTATGATCAATTAGAAATTGTATCATTTAATGTATGGTACATTAAATAACAATCAGTTAATTGTTAAAATTACTGATTTACTGATTACTGCTAACTGGTTAATAATGAAGTCCACCTACTACATCAGTAATCAATATTCCTTCTTCTTTAAGTCAATCCAGAGAAGGCTCCTGGCTGATTTCTCCCAACTTTGTCAAAGTTGCATCTTGTCACTCCCTTAATGCATTATTTTAGCCATTGATGAGTGAATAGAAAAAAGCAAACTCTCTTTTCCCTTATATTCACACTTAACATAGAACACTGCTTTGACCAGATGTAGGTGAGGGGTGGTTCTCCACACCAAGCATTCTCCAGTTCTCAGTGGACACCAAACTGATGTTCTACAGTTCAATTTAATTTTGATACTACTCAAAGTTAGAGCATATCCTACAGGTTAAGGGCTCAGTTACACAAGCCTGCTCTCCCCTATTTCAGATGCCAATTGCAAGTATTAGGACCCCAGGTTACCCATAATTTCTGTTCAACTTGGCTACAAATTGGAGGTTCCTAGGACCCCCCTTCTTGGGTTCAATTACTTGCTAGAGCAGCTCACTGAACCCAGGAAAACAATTTAGTTAACTATTGCCAATTTATTACAAAGAATATTTTAAAGGATACAGATAAACAGAACATAAGGTAAGGTATGGGGAAAGGGTGCAAAGTTTTCATGTCCTCTGTGGGCACACCCTCCCACCAGTAATCCCACAAGTTCAGCAACCTGAAAGCTCTCTTAACCCTATCCTGCATGGGTTTTTATGGAGGCTTCATTACAGAGGCATGGTTGATTAGATCATTGCCCATTGGTGATCAATTCAACCTTCAGGCCTTCTCTCCTCTCCCTTCTCCCCTCTCCAGAGCTTGAGGGGTGCAACTGAAATTCTAACCCTCTAATTGCATAGTTGTTTCCCCTGGCAAACAGCCCCATCATCAGGGGCTTTCCAGGAGCCTCCAGTCATTAATCATCTCATTAGCATGCAAAGGACACATCACTTTAAAGGTTCCAAAGATTTTAGAAGCAGTGTACCAGGAACCTGGAATGAAAACCAAATACCTATTTCTTATCATAAATCATAATATCACAATGAGCAAGACAGATGAGGAATAAATCATGGGTGGCATATTATACCATTGTTTTAGAATAATTTTCATGTGGGCAAGGTATCATCAAAATTACATCTCGATCTGGATATTGCTTTGTATATGGTATTTGGTTCCTTAATGTTTCAGCAGGTATGTGTTCAAGGGGATCAACACAATTCAAATTATGGATTGCTTAAAATATTTTCCCCAAAAAATAGTCTACTATACAAAATCAATGAGCTTCTTGCACAGTCTTGTCTTCCTGATTTTTTCTTTCTGTAGTCTGCATAAACTACTAAAACAAGTCCTTTAAATTCAGGAACTCTCATCCTTTATTTCTATCCCTAAACAGAATACTTGGCACACAGTAGAATTCAATAGAATTGAGCAACATTATAGCAGCAGTTAGCTTACATGAGTTTCAAGCATATGGTCTCCAGAAAAAGAAAAAGATTGAAAAAGAGGAGGATGAGAAGAGAAATAGTAATTATATAGTATAGGTAATTCTTTCACCCATTCTACTACATATCTGTATCTATATCTTTCTACCTACCTACATATTTATCGAGAGAGAGAGAGAGAGACAGACAGAAAGAGAGAGAGAAATTTCTGAGTGAGTGTGAAATGGAAGGTGTGAAATTGCTTTTACCTTTGTTCTTCTCTGTTTCTGGCACCCTCTCAAGATATGTCATTGAGTTGAGTGATTTTACATTTAAAATATTTTTATTTTTATACAAGATGACCCCAGAGCAAAGCCAAATATGTCATCTATTGCTCAATCAAAAAAAGAATTTTCCATTCCAACACCAGAGGTAAAACTGGCTGTACTGAACTTTATGAGGGATGTGAACTCGTCTCCAAGGTGGCATTTTCCTAAAGGTCTTTTAAACATAATTTCAACTCTACACAGTTTTGCTTTTCATGTTAGGTTTAGAACCTATGCCAGGTGACTGCTCTTTGCTTTCGGGTACATCTTACTCCCATTTCCTATTATGTCCTGTATTCCAGAGAACTACAGTTCACCGGGTCTCTCTCTGCCTTCCAGGTATGTTTTGCCATGGGAGACACTAGCAGAAGATTGGAGTGCAGGAGTAGCAAAGCCAGAGTATTTTTCCCTCTCTCTCTCTTTGCTTTTGGTAGTGACACTGGCAATGGCTACATCTCCTTTGTGGCTCCAACCCCCAATAAACAGCGTCAACCATAGTTCTAAATCCTTCCAGATAGTCCCAAATGCTAGGGTCTGGAAACATCACTTTTTCCATTGTCCTTCTAACATAGTGGAGGCAGTAGTATGCTGCTGTTGCAATAGTGTGCTGGATTGCTTCACCATGCCCTGCTGCTGAGCTCTCTTCCATCACTGTTTGACCAACTTCCTTTATTAAATTCCCTCTGCTGAAAAGCCTAGAATGATTGTACTGTTTCCTAGCCAGACTCTGATACAGAACCTAAGCCATGTACAAAATGAGACTTCCCTTCTATTTCTATTCCTCATTATGATTATTTTTAAGTAACTAGGAAAGAAGAGATGCTCAGTAGAAGAGGGCATGAAAAATATGTGTAACAACATAGCAGAGGTAGTAATATCCTCTTACTTCTGAATGTCTCACAGACAATTACTCAGAACCTCATCTTGGGATAGCTAACCCCATGAGGAATTCATGTTCTCTTCAAAATTTTCATGCTAGGCCAAGTGTGGTGTCTCATGCTTATTATCCCAGCAATTTGGGAGAACCAGGCAGGAGGATCACTTGAAGCCAGGAGTTCAAAACCAGCCTGGGAAACATAACAAGACCTCTTTTCTACAAAAAATAAAAAAATTAGCCAAGCATGGTGGCACACACCTGTGGCCCTACCTACTCTGGAGGGTGAGGCAGAAGAATTGCTTGAGCCCAGGAGTTAGATGCTGCAATGAGCTATGATTATACCACTGCATTCCAGCCTGGGTGACAGAGTGAGACTCTGTCTCTAAAAAAAAAAAAAAATTTAAAGAAAAATACAAAATGAAAATTTGAATCCCCCAATATAGAGAAATGTTATTTCTTTAAGTCACTCATTTAATGCTAGATAATTAATTTTAATTGAATTACAAGAGTACTACGGGCCTAACCTCCACTGAAAACTGTATGATTTCATTCTTAAATAATGTCCATGTTCATTATTTAAGCTTCTCTAAGACTCAGTTTCTCAGATGTATAAGCTAGGAGAGTTAGGCTAGTGATTTTCAAACTTTTTTGGGGTATCAACCCATTTGGGATTCTAATGAAATTATGAACTCTTTTCCCAGAAGAATGGACCTGGTCACAAATTTTGTGTACCATTTCAGGAATTCTCAGAACCTTTGGACTTCATCCATAGTCCTTCTAAAGGTCTACAGACTGATGGTTATGAGATCATGGACTACATCCCAGACATCTCCAAAGGTCTATTTAATCATTGCATTTTGCATACCCATGTCAGGTAAGGAAGATAAAACACATGGAAAATGATTTGAGGAGACTGTCACAGTTATCTTCGAGGTTGCCCAACAGAATGAGCTAACAAAGATTTTCCCCAGCCCTAAGACACATACTTTTCCCCAAGTGCCTAAGATGAGATCAGCTTCTTGGAGTTATCAACTTGCTGGCCGGCACACAGAGCATGAGTGCTGGGGATGCAAGAGCTCTCTGGGACTGATGATAGAACAAGGCTGCCTGCCATTCCCTCCCCAGTCTGTGGAAAGGCAAGTAGAAATCTCTAGGGGAACTTCAGAATGCTAATATTTCCAATTTCAGGACAGAAACTGGAAACTTTAATGAATCTCAGGTTTGACTCAGCTATTCCTATATCATTCATTTGGAAGGCTCTCTCTTTCTCTGTCTCCCACACCCCCACGCTCCTCACTCCCATCCACAGACCTCCTGGTCTCCATCTGTTTCTGAATTACCTTCTGCATGGACAGACAATGCCAAAATTTCATGGTAACACTTTCCTCATGAAAAGCAGGCATAGTTCTGATCAAAAAGGGCATTCTGGAGCACGTTATTTGGATAAGAGAAACATAGAGCATCAGTTTTATATTTAATTAAAATTTGAAAAGCCCAGGCTTAATTCCTTTGTTTTGATACAATAAATTTATGTAATTTTTAAAGCTCTATTTTTAAATGTAAGTTATGCAAAATGGTTGACAGTCACTATACTGGGCTTTAGAAGGCCTGAGTTTCAAGTTTCAGCTCTGCCATTAAGTATTGGTGTGACTTTAGATAACTTAAATTCTCAAGATTGGGATAAATCACCTTCAAATTGTATTCCAGCTCTAAAAATCCTATGATTCTACTATCAATTCTCAAAGTATATTTTGGGAAACAATGGTCCTCAGAATGTTTCCTCCAAAATAAAACGTGTACATATGAAGTTAACTTTAGGAGATGCTGCAAATCTCTCCCCATTTCCATTTTATTCCTTAGAAATTCCCAGTACGAATTAATATATTGAAGGCCATGAGAAACCTTTTAAGGAAGGAAAGGAGGGAGAAACGTGTTTAGTTTTGTTTAATTCACCACTTCCTAAATGTATTTGGCCTTTGAAATCTTTCATTAAATAGTATCTTTTGACAGTCCATGAAACACAGTTTGAGAAATATTGTTCACTGTATTAGCAAAAATGTTGGTGGTTAAAAATTACTCTCAAAAATTACTTCATAAAAAAATTACTCTCAAGAAAGTAGAGTAATTAAAAATTTTAAGGAGGTATAGGTTTCTATGTAATGTGTAAATAAATCGAAAAAGATCTAGCATTTTGTGACCCAAAGTCAATGCTAACCAAGTTAAAGTGTCTTAAGTGGATCCCTTGATGAAGTATTCAACTGTTAATCAGGGTCACACTTTCTTGAAACCTGAAGGATTGTCTGGAAAAAGGGGAGGAGACATTTCCAAGAGATAACTCTGTCTCACCTTTCACTTTGCTGTTAGTAGTTTGCCAAGCCCTGTGGTGTGACTGACCCCCTACTCATAATACCTTCAGACCACCTACAGCCAGATGCAACTGGGTCAGATGTTTTTAATTCAGCAAAGGTCTTAGCAGGTATATTAGTTTCCTAAGGTTACTATAACAAAACACCTCAAACTAGGTGGATCAAAACAAAAGAAATTTATTGTCTCACTGTTCCGGAGACTAGAAGTCTGAAATCAAAGTGTCATCAGAGCCATGCTCCCTCTGAAACCTGTAAGGCAACACTTTCTTGGCCCTTCCTAGCTTCTGGTAGTTTGAAGGTAATCTCTGGGGTTTTGTGGCTTGTAGCTGCATCACTCCAATCCTCTATCTTCACATGGTTTTCTCCCTGTGTGACTCTGCCTTCACATAACCATCTTCTCATAAGGACATCAGTCATATTGGATCAGAGGACTACCCTACTCCAATATGACTGCATCTTAACTAATTATATTTGCAGTAACCCTATTTCCAAATGAGGTCACATTTGGAGGTACTGGGAGTTAGAACTTCAACATATCTTTTTTTGGGGGGACGCAATTTAACCTGTAATGACAAGACTCTAGGACTTGCTCATAAAGGCCTTAGATCTGCTATATGGAAGGCTTTCCCAAGACTTCTAGTCTTTTACTTGTGAAATTTATTATCTTTCTCAGCCGATTTACACAGAATTATATTGCAAGTTATTCGACTTTGGACTCTCATCCCAAGTATTATACACCTTAAATTCTACTGATTGTGAGAGCAACTGAGTTTGTTATCACCTTTTTATTACTTAGCAATGAAACAACTTAGGTTCTCCATTTTTACGTTCTCCATCTAGAAATTTGGAAGAGTCATGAAGGGAATGGCAAGAAAAGGTATGGAATGCTTTTGCTTTTGCTATGCACCTAAATAACCATCTTGTTAATTATATTTAATTAGGAATATTTGGGTAAGGGGTAAGGTTCCAAACAGCTTTCTAAACCTGTGATTTTATGTTTAGTCACAGGATATAGACATCCAGCCTACGATAGCGAACATTACTAAAATGAACCATGAGGGGATAGTGCTTCAGAAGTGTCATTACCACATGACAAATGCAGGACTAACATTGGCCTTTTGCTGTGACTGCCCTTTTCCCATTTGTGTTAGCTTTGTTTGATGAATAACAAATTACCACAACTTTAGTGGCTTAAAAAAACACAAATTTATTATTTCACAGTTTTTGTAAGTCAGGAATCTAGTAATAGCTTGGCTCTATTCTCTGCTAGAGTCTCACCAGGTTGAAATCAAGGTGTCAGTGAGAGTTACTCTTTTCATTTGGAGCACAGGATCCTCTTCCAAGCTTATTAGTTGTTGGCAGAATTTGCTTCATTGTAGTTATAGGACTGAGGTCCCCATTTTCTTGATAGCTGTCAGCCACGGATCATTCTCAGCTTCTAGAGGACACCCAAAGTTCTTTGACAAGTGGCCACCATAGTCAGTTCACAATATAGATGTGTACTTTCACCCAAACCATCCAGAGCACATCTTTCTGACTTCCTCTTCTTCAACCAGTCAAAGAAAATTCCACTTTTAAAGGACTTGCATGATTAGGTTAGGCTTACCCAGGATCATCTTTTTTGTCATACAATGTAACATAATCATGAGCATAATATCTCATCATAGTCACAGGTTCCACTCATGCTCAAAGGGGAGGGATTATACAAGGGTAACGGTCATTGAGGGTCACCTCAGGATCTGCCTACAACATCATTCAGAGTTTCTCTTTTGTGTATCCTGGACACTTTTGTGTCCTTGGTAGTACTTTATTTTAGAAGTATGAATAGTATGAAAATGGCATTATAAGCCATAAATTCAGCAGCAGGGAAGTATTCAAAATGTTTCTGAAAACTAACATATTTTGATTGTCCTAGTAATCATTAGGTTGGTGCTCTCTTTGCTGGTCTTTGTCCAAAACATAATCTGGGAGGGTGGGGGATGTTTTCAGAGAAATAGGTTCTGCCACTATCAAGTTACATGATTCAGAAAAAAATAGAAAATTAAAGAGAATTTTTTAATGTTTTTTTTAGTTCTAAAAATACTGAATTTTAACTTTTGCATAAATTTAAATACAGAAAGGAAGCAAACCATCTTGAAACTAAGAACATCTGGAGTAATATAAATATAGTCGGGAATAACAGGAAACAATCTAAGTATACATTACATAGTAAGTATACACATACTATCTATAATATATTTTATTATATCCAGGAATAAATGGACATTATATTTTGTTTACATCAGCAATTGTTATATGACAAAAACAAAGTTTAGGAACACCATTCTGATTTGCATCATTCTGAGACAGAGGTTCTAGAACACTAGCCCAAAGCATTCTCCCACAAAAACAGTCCTATCTATACCATAGTGGAGTATCTGGAAAAGAAGTGAAAATATAGTGAAAAAACATTAATTCATACATTTGGATTTGCAATGATTAGCTGATGTTTTATTTAGTACTTCTAAGCATTTAAAATCAAGAAGGGAATTGGAGATGACATGCTTTAATTTACTTATTAGACAGACTTGGTCTCATTTAAGATATATTTGTCTGCAGGTAACAGAATACACAACTAATGGTGGCCTAAACCATGAGGACATTTACTGCTTATATGACAAGAAGTCCAGAAGTAGGTGGCCCATGGTGGATTCAGCCAGTCAACAACAACGTTAACTAAGATTCTAGCACTTTCTTCTCTTCCCACCTGCCATCCTCAGCACAACAGTGCATTCACTCGTGACCACAGGGTGGCTGCAACAGCTCTGAGCATCATGCGCTCAGCATCTCAAGCAGGAAGGAGGGGAGCAGGTGCAAAGTGTTTCTCTTCTACACTACTTTTCTTATCAGAGAAGATCTGATAATGCCTACTCTAGGTCCATCACATTTTGCAAGAATATTGGCACATTCACTGAAAGCTAATAATTTTGTATAAATTCTGTTGTAGCAGTGTTGAATGCCTACCCAAAGTTCATTTTTCCTTCTTGCTTACAAATGTGACTCCATGTGAGTCAGGTAAAGGTAACCCCATCCCAAGATTCTCATTCTTCTATGTCAATGGAAGATGTTCCCACAAATCAAGAGTTTCCTGGTACTTGCCACTGAAAGCATCTTAACTAATGCACGAAACTGTCCACTAAAAGGAGCCTTGAGCCATCCTAAATACCTAAGAAGAGGAAACTTTATTGTGGAAGAAAAAAATCATGAAATGGAAAGATATTGATTATATGTTAAGTGTTAAAATCTAAACAGAAAACAATATAATCCTACTTCTATACCAAAAAAAAGTAAAATGTATATCCATGAAGGGGGAGGGAGAGCCCAAAATGTTAACAATGGATGATGGAATTATCAGTTACTTATCTTTCCTCCTTCTTTGTCTCCTCCCTTCCTCCCTTCTTTCTTTTGTGTTTCCTTAATTTTCTACAATGAATACATAATAATCTAATAATAAGTAAAACTAAATTTAATATATACCAAAGAAACATTACCATTGCTTGATAGCTATATGGACTTAAAGCCATAAAATCATTATTTCGTCTACGTATTTAATAATAGCAAAAGAAAAATCTTAAAAACTGTTTTTCTTAAGCATTTATATTTCTATAAAAGTACTTTATAACACAATCTATTTGTATAAACCAAAAAATATTAATGCAATGATAATAAAAAGAAGTTGGCTTCTCTCATCCATTAAAAAGACTTAAGTATACCTACATGATGAGTACGATGTGCACTGTCTGGGGAATGGACACGCTTGAAGCTCAGACTCGGGGGGATGGGAGGGGCATGGGTAATATATCTAACCAGAACTTTTGTACCCCCATTATAAGCTGAAATAAAAAAAAGACTTAAGTGATAAAAGTAATAGTTTTTGATTAACAAAGAATGTTAATGACTTTATTATTAATATAATGTAGACTAAGTAATTGTCACTAATGGGTAGAATTCTTTTATTTGAGGAAGTTGTAGGAAGAAGGAAGTAAAAATATGAAGCAGAGTGTGGCAAATATCTAGTATCATAAGAAATATTTTAGACAAATTAAATTTAATGGAGTTTATTTGAGCAAAGACCGATTCATGAATTGGGCATCACTCAGAATCAGAAGAGGTTCAGAGAGCTCTATCCTGCAGTGTAAACAGTGAGCTTTAATAGTCCAAACATGGAAACAAAGTAGGTAAATCATCTGTTTGGCTACAGATAGGTATTTGCCTTATTTAAGCATGGTGTGACGAGGCATTTGCTTTAGTTGGGCATGATCCAATCAGTTGGCTGCCTGTGATTGGCTGAAGCTCAGCTGTTTGTAATTAGCAGAGAACCAGCTGTTTGGTATACAATTAAATTAGATTTTGGTTTGTTTACATACTAAGTTAGGTTGCAGTTTGTTATGTAGGAACACAAAATATGGAGACAGCCTCAGGCCAATGGCCTCCTGCTTATTCAATTTAACACTAGTAAGTCTTAAGCAGAGTAAAAATTAAGGAAAAATATTCTGAAGCCTAAGAGTTGATTTCCTAATTGGTGGAAGCCTGCAGTTCTGCAGCAATGCCTTTGGAATCACCCCATGTGCTACACTGTGAGGTTGGTGAGCTGGGTACCTAGAGCAGCCCCTTCCCCAACTGAGCTGCTTCACTCTCATCCATTTTAAAATGTGTTTGTTCTAGATGTCTTTTGAAAAAGTAGAAAAGGATAAGGAAAGTTTTGCTGCTAAATATCAATGCCCAATTGGGGCTTCTTTTTCCTACTAAGAGTATGAATAGGGGTCCCTAACTGCCTGAATAATTTACTTTCACTGAATGAAAACAAATAGGCTTCTTAAATTAGCTCCCAAATATTTGCTTCATACTCTCTGAATAGGTTTTAATGAAGGCAGGGGCTATGAGAGGAGAAATTGTTAAGACAGCTCTGGTTCCTGCCAAGAGTTAATCTAGGACAGACTGCTGGCTCCCTCCCCCAAAATCAACTCTAGAAAAACTATAGATGCTAGAAGGAAACACAGATTGCAGTAATTAATAACAAATAAAAAGATAAGGAAACCCCAGAGACTGAAGCCTGCCATAACTGGTTTGTGTGGGAGTAGGCTGGCTGAAGCCCAGGAGCCATATATGTCTCAGGAGCCAGCAGTGAGAGAATGGGCTGGAGGAAAGCTTTTTAAAATTCTGCTCTTGCCTCATCCCATTTTGTCTTGGGATACTCATTTCCTGACTCACAAGTTTCGGTAGCAATCGCCTGGGCCATTTGTGGTCACAGGGAGAAAATATCAGAGCACTGCAGAATCCCATCTGGGGTAAAGAGTTTTGGAAAATATACTGACTGACTACCCATCCTCAACTCTTCAAACCCCAGGGCTGTGGATTATAACCCAGGAGACTATCTCCTCCAGTGATGCTTCTCCCCAGGGGTTTCAATATCAGTCCCTTACCAGAGAATGGGAAGCACATTTTATCAATGAGGATTCTGTGGCTGCTGGGCTTCTCCACTCCCTTCTTCCTAATTTGATGATACTGACTAGGGGCTGGTCCTTATCCCCTACCCAATATACATTACCAGAGTGAGTGTCTCTTAGTCACAGAGGAACATGAACTCACAGGCTCTAATAACAAACAAGACATCTGAGAAGTGTAATTTTTATTCTTAAAAAAATCAACAAACTGAAAAACATATACCATTTGAAGTACAATTATTGGAACAGACAATTCAAGATTTTAAATTAAGCATGATAGATATTATTTAGGAGATAAGGAGAAAATAAAATGAAACAAAGACAGGAAATAACAAAACAAAAAGCCCAGTGGAAACATTAGATATGAAAATAAAATAATCAATATAAAGAACCTAGTGGATTGGGGTAATAGGAGGCTGGATATACTACAAAGCTATAGTAACCAAAACAGCATGGTACTGGCATAAAAACAGACGCATAGATTAATGGAACAGAATAAAGAACCCAGAAATTAATCTGTGCATTTACAGCAAACTGATTTGCAACAAAAGTACCAAGAACACATGTTGAGGAAAGAAAAGTCTCTTTAATAAATGCTGCTGTGCAAATAGGATAGCCACATGCAGAAGAATGAAATTGAACCCATATCTCTCACCATATACAAAAACTAACTCTAAATGGATTAAAGACATAAATGTAGACCTGAAACTATGAATCTACTAGAAGGAAACAGGGGGAAAGCTCCATGACATCGGTCTTGGCAAAGATTTTTTTAATAAGACCTGAAAAGCACATGCAACAAAAGCAAAAATAGACAAATGGGATTACATCAAACTAAAAATCTGCACAGCAAAGGAAACAATCAACAGAGTGAAGAGACAACTTACAGAATGACAGAAAGTATTTGAAAACTATGCCTCTGCCAAGGGTAAATATCTAGAATATAGAAGGAACTCAGACAACTCAATAGCAAAAAAACAAATAATTTAATTTTACAAAGGGCAAAAGACAGCTCTCAAAAGAAGACATACCAATGGCCAATAGGTATATGAATAATTCTCAACATCACTAATTATCAGAGTAATGTAAATCATAATTACAATGGTATATCACCTCACCCAAGTTAGAATGGCTATGATCAACAAGCTAAAAAGAAATGTTGGCAAGGATGTGGAGAAAAGGAAACTCTTATACACTGTTAAATATAAATAAGTACAGCCATTATGGAAAACAATATAGAGGTTCCTCAAAAAATTAAAAATAGAACTACTGTATGATTCAGCAATCCCACTGCTGGTTATGGCTCCAAAGGAAATGAAATTCGTATGTCAAAGAAACATTTGCACATCCATGTTTATTGTAGCACAATTCACAATATCCAAGATATGGAATTGACCTAAATACCCATCTACAAATGAATGGATAAAGAAAATACATTAATATATAGTATAATATATATATAAAAATAGAATACTATTCAGCCATAAAATAATGAAATCCTGTCGTTTGCAGCAACATGGATGAACCTGAAGGACACTATGCTAAGTGAAATAAGTCAGGCACAGAAAGACAAACACTACCTTATCTCACTCAAATGTGGAATCTAAAAAGGTTGATTTCATAGAAGTAGAGAGTAGAATAGTGGCTACCAGAGGCAGAGGTGGGAGGAGGGGAGTGAAGAGGGGTGAACCGAAAGAGGTTGGGCAACAGGTACAAAGTTACAGTTAAACAGGAAGAAGTAGTTCTGGTGTCCTATTATACAGTTGGGTGATTATAGCAAATAACAATGAACTGTGTATTTCAAGATATCTAGAAAGAGAAGATTTTGAATGTTGTCATCATAAAGAAATGGTAAATGTTTAAAGTGATGGATATGGTAATTATTCAGAGTTGATCATTATGCTATGTATACATTCATTGAAACATCACATTGTACCCCATAAATATGTACAATGATTGTGTTCCAATTATAGAGAAAAAATTCAAACAAAAAGAAAAATGGGATGGCAATCACAATATCTGAAAAATTAAAATGTGGGTGGGCATGGTGGCTCACACCTGTAATCCTAGCATTCTGGGAGACCGCGGCAGGAGGATCACTCGAGGTCAGGAGTGTGAGACCAGCCTGAGCAAGAGTGAGACCCTTGTCTCAACCAAAAATAGAAAAATTAGCTGGGTGTGGTGGCACATGCTTGTAGTTCCAGCTACCCAAGAGGCTGAGGAGGAGGATCACTTGAGCCCAGGAGTTTGAGGTTGCTGTGAACAATGATGACACCACTATACTCTACCCAAGCAACAGAACGAGACTGACCCCCCAAAAAAGTATTAAAATGTGAGGTAAAAGCTATCATAAGAGATAAAGAAGAGTGTTACAAAAACAGGAACAATTGAGAAATATATCAATCAACAAATGAGTGTGCAGCAAGTAGAAATAGATGAATCAACAATTTTATATATAGATTTTTAACATACCCTCTTAGAAGCTAATATATCAACCAGAAAAAAATATGTAGAGATACCAATGATGTGAATAATATAAATAATGAGCTTCAACTATTAGATAAATAGAGAACTTTTCACCTAATGGAGAATATTCATTTTTATAAGCATACCATAAAAATTTTTAAAAGTTAAATCTTATATTGGGCCATAAGGGAAGATTCAATACATTCCAAAGTATCAATATTCCATATGCTGCATTCTAGCATAATGCAATAAAATTAGTGATTAATGATAAACAGCTTTTTAAAAAATGCATCTGTCTGGAAATATGGTATCAAACATCCTTGTGTTAAAGAGGAAGTCAATAAATATTTAGAACTGACTGGTAATGCAAACTCTGCTTTTCAAATTGTGTTGGACATACCTAAAGCAGTACTTGAAAGGAAATTTTAACTTTAAATACATTAATCAAGAGATAAGAAAGATTAAAAATAAATTAGTGAATCATTCACCTGAATGTTGGAGAAAGGGGCACAGAGTAAACTTGAAGAAATAAGAAGGAAAGAAGTAATAAAGACAGTGAGAAAAATGAGTAAAGTAGAGAACAAATATTAAATGAGAAAAGTAATAAAACCAAAAGCTAATTCTTTGAACAGATTAATATTGACCAACTTCTAACAAAATTCAAGAAAACTAGAAATAAGAGGCAAATAAGCAAAATGAAGAATGAAAAAAATGGGGACTAACTATAGAACCTTTGGTGATTTAAAAAATAGTAAAAAGTTTCATGAACAATTATATATGAATAAATTTGGAAACCTAGATTAAAAGATTAAATTGCTAGAAAATTTTAAAATGCCAAAGTTGGTGCAAGAAGAAATAGAAAACTTAAATAAAACAATAAGCATTAAAGAAGGTAAAGATGTCCCTCCCTTCACCAAAAAGAAAAAGAAAAAACAAGCCTAAATAGTTTTGTATGTGAATTATATCAAACTTTCAAGGAATCATTCAATTCTACATTAATACTAGTCATTCCAATAAACAGTAAAAGAACGTAAGCCTATTCAATCAGGCCATTTCTTTCCAAAACTACGTAAGGACAGTGCAAGAAAAGACAAATATAGGCTCATGTCACTTATGAGCATAGCTAGAACTAACAGAAGAAACTAAAATAATATAGGTGGGAAAAGACAACAGTGCCCTAGAAATTTTAAAGGCCCCACAAAAGCTTTTATTT
Source organism: Varecia variegata (assembly GCA_028533085.1). Taxonomy (NCBI): domain Eukaryota; kingdom Metazoa; phylum Chordata; class Mammalia; order Primates; family Lemuridae; genus Varecia; species Varecia variegata. The sequence goes on from CM052441.1 coordinate 67,584,253, forward strand.
ACTGATTATGTTTTGTTCATTTAAGGAGAACATCAGCAAAATAATGAAAATATCAGTAACCATTCCTATCAATAGGCAAATTATACAACTATTTTGCTTTGATTTGATGGGCATTGAAATGACCCTACATAAGAAATATCTCCCCATCACATGTGAAATTCTAGATACGTACAATAACTAACTTAAGGCATTTTGTTACATAAAAGGATAATACACAGCCAACATATGTGAATGAAAAGATTGGTTTATTATACATTCCACTTATCCCAATTTTATTGTTTAATGGGGTAAGATCCAAGGAAATGAAATACGGAAGGACAATTGAGAGGTGTAGGCTTTGCTCCCAGAAAGACTGGATGCTGCAGAGAGGTCAGCAGGCCTTACTGGGTCCCTGGAGTGACAGCCCTCCTGACTGTGCCGTAGGATGATGCTGCTCACATTCCAGAAATAGGAAACCACTAAAACACTTTCATCATCTTCTACCAAAAATTCTGCTGGGGGCCAGAAAGCCCTTACCTGCCAGGATTGACTTTTTTATTTTTCATTCTACTTCTGTCTGAGTAAATCTAGTTTTCAAGGAGGAGAGAAGGCATTTTTCTAAGTCATTGGGTAACAAAAGAAGCACCATATAAATGCCTTCCCTGTATCCAGAAAAAAGTGCATTAGACTAAATGTCAGGCCACATCCTGGGTCACGTGGCATGTTATGGAATAATGACTGATTGCTGACACAAAATAACTCCTTGGAAAAGAGATTTGTTCCTTTGTCCTTTTTCAGGAGTTATTACCTAAAAAATTTAATGAGGCTAATTCTTTAAGAAAGAAGAATCTAACCTGCCAGGCAGACAAAATTGAATTGCTCAACCCCACTCCACCCACACAAAGACAGACAGGCACACACACACACACACACACACACACACACACCAGACCAGAGAGGCTGGGCTCCTGGGAACAGGCCCCAACCCCCACAGCAGAGTCTAGAAGGCACCAAGGTTTGGGGCTGTCAAACCAACCACACCTCAGGATTTTCTAACTTATTCTGTTCCTTTCTGCCTTTCAGTTGGAGGCCAAGAGAAGAGTGATCTTTAGCTGAATGATGCTTCCAACTAGAAGCACTATTGACAGGAGGAATCAACTCTATCTCTTATGTGGGTAGGTAAAACTGTTTTCCCTAAAACTTATGGAGAGTTTGTGTTCTCTTGCAAAACAAGGATGGGGCAAGAATTAGGAAATCCTAATAAAAAGACTTAATGACAATCTTAAAACCATTTATTAATAATATCAATTTCATTCTGATTTCTTCAAATTCATTTTTTTCAAGGATCAATATGATTTTTACATAAATCTTAAAATCCATAGGATTGTATGGCAGGAGTAAGTCCAAATCAGGGCATTTTATAAAAAATAAAGCTGCAGAAAGGCTCATAAAAAGGAGAGCCAGGACATGAACTCAGGTGTTCTGACAACTAGCCCAGAATTCTTTCCACTCTACTATGTTGTTTTTCTGACAATGATACACATACATATTTGTGAAGATAAATTTTTAAAGAATATTTCATTAAAGCAATCATGTTTTAATTCACAACCAAGTAATTCTGCTGAACACTCAGAATACATTCATGTCTCTCTATAAAATCATCAAAGGTATTTATAGCTTTACTTAAACAAGCACAGCAGGAACAAATGGTAATTAATTAATCAAGATTTCCTGCCTGGGATTTGTACTATACAAGCCATTTTATTTTTCATTTATTTGGAGAAAAATCACCTTAATGCTCATTAACATTTAAAAACATAAGAAAGACAAACGTTCATTTTCTTAAATGGTGAATGTAACATGTTACAGAGAAAGTAAGAAGGATCTAGCTTCTAATGAAAGTGAATTACACCTGCCCAGAGACCCTCCATCTATGTTAAACATCATCATTTGGCATGCTGCTGTCACAAGCCGCAACAACGGCGCTATGCATGCTTTTTCAGCGACTCCATTCATTAAGCATTGCCATTACTTTATGTATTCATTTGTAGTGGATTTTAAAAGGGAAATGGGGAAGAGGTCCAAATAGCCTGCATCTATAAATGAAGCATTGGCCTTCTACTAGCTTCTACTTCAAATGCTTCTGTTAGGCACATACCAAACCTAGTGCCAAGATAACAATCAGATAAAACTAAAATCAATACCCTGTGGCTGGAAAGGAAAGCAGCAGCAATTTATTCTTTGAGTTGGGGCATGAGTTCTGATTAAAACTAATGATTAAAAAAAAAAAAAAAAACTTCAAGTTTGGCTACAAATTTCTCAGTATGCTTGGACTAGCCAACTTATGTCATCAAGTAGGGTCTAAATTAAAGGAAAATTCCTGTATTGACGAGACATCTGTCTATTCAACAATGAAAGCTGTTGGAAATTATTTCCTACCTCATATTCCTGCTAAGCTCTTCCTACAAGATCGAACCATAATCAGTTCATCAACTGACATTTTTCACGATGGCTTAAAATGATGTCCTATTTTCTTCTAAAGAAATGTTTTAACATGTCAGTTTATATGTACATATTAAAAACTTTTGTTCTTTCCTATTTCCTCTTAGAAAAAGCTCACAGAATTATAGAGGCCCCTTGAGAGCATCAGTGCTCTAACCCTGTCATCTGACACTTAAGGAAACTGAGATAAAGAAAGCCTTACACTTGGTCCGTTGTTCAGTTCCCAATATTATACTGGCTTTTTCTCCCATTCTCATTTCTAACCACCATGTTTCTGTCCATCCAGAGGTAACATAATAAGTATTATAATAACAGCTCAAGTTGTATTTCCCTACAAAAAAAAATTATGTTCAAGTAGTTCCAACCCTTATCCAAATGGTACAATTTTAAAGAAATCTTTGATAATAAAATTTCAAGTCAACAAAATAATTCAATATCTCCTTATAGCTAATTGTGACTACATGAAATTTATTTATTTATTCAACCACCACTTTTTGAGCAGCAGGTACTGTTCTAAGAGCAAATGAGAGATAAGAACAAGAGAGAGATCTTAGAACTTATTACCTATTGGGGAAAATAAGCAATAAAAAGGTAAATTTATAAAAGAGTATCATTTCAACTAATGGCAAGGACCACAGAGAAAGAAATCAGCAATGCTGGAAAAAGTGATTGCTTCAATGAGGTGGAAGACAGGATAACCTCAGACTGAGTGGGCAGGGAAAGCCTTCCAGAGAAATGATAGTTGAGCCCAGATCTGAATGACAAGGTGAAGGCAGGAAGGGCATTCCAGCGGAGGCAGTAGGGCAGGGTTTGACCTGTAAGACAGCACACCTGTCCTTCTCTCCAAGTACTCTTCTCCAAATGACTAAACATGAGGCAAACTCACTCCACCTCCAAGCCTGCATCTGGGAAAAATTGAATGCAGTTGAAATAGGTCCTGGGAAATTGAAGTCCTTTTTCCCATCTTTCATTCTTTCTTTTCCTTTCAATGATGCCTAACCTGTATCCCCAAATCATCCATCATCTTCTTCCTCTTCCCACCACCCACCTAGCTCTGCATCCAAAGCAACACAATGATACAGTGTTGCTCTTCACACTATTCCACCAAAAACCCCACTGCAGATGGGCATGAACCCATGCACCTTGGGGCCCTGCATGTGCCCGATCTATGTGGTGTGACATAAGGAAGACATGGGAAGTACAAGTTATCGGTCAGGCTCTCCAGAGATATATGTCTCAGTAGGAAGACTCAATGCACAAATCCCCATCAAAGGATCCTCTCAAGAAGATGTGCATTAACCATGTAGTAGAGACCAGCCACATGGTTAATTCATATTAAAAGGAGTTGCTAAAAGGAAACATCACCACCTGTATTAACCTGGATACATTATTTTGACCATATGATTTACAGTTTTGCCTCCCTTCCTCAAAAGTAAGAATCACATGTAATATTTCTGTATAACTTCAAGGATTAAGGCATAATGTATTCATACTAGCACTCATTTACAAAGTATTCTGTTATAATTACCTCATTTATCCTTATAGAAACTCTTAGGTAGTCATTACCATCCCCATTTTACAGAAAAGGGAACTGAGGCTCAGAGAAATCCCGTCACTGCCCAATGTAAGAGCAGACTCAGGCCATTTTGTTCTGAGTTAGTTCTTTCTACCAGACTGAAGCATGATTTATTCCAACATATCTTTCCTAGGTGGAATATATTCAGAGTTAGCATAACATCAGATAACCTTAAAAAACAATTGCTAGAGGTATATGGGGGTGAATGCATTATAAGACCTAACCAAGAAGAATTAGGATGAAACTTCAGAGAGGCAGAAGGGCAGAGCCACAACGACTGGCAGGCAGCACACCCAGCTCATAACACAACTGGAAGAGGCCTTCCTAGATGGATTTTATAATTTCCCAAACTTACTTTAAGGTATCATTGAAATTATCAACTGCATGAATTGACGAGTTATCAGACATAGCTATGGAGAGTACTGTGGCCATCAGTAAAGCATTTAACTGCCCCCAAAGAGTTTCATTATAAAATGAGGGAGGTGGACCAACCAATCACTGAATTCAATTTTAGCTCCATAATTCTATGATCAATTCATTTAGCACAAGTGAATACAAGAATGTTCCCTTTGAAATGGCAGAAAATAGGTGGAAATTGTTTTTTTTTTTTTAAATTCACTAAATGTACTGAAAGTCAATAAGCCAGTAGGTGAACCATGTGGATGGTGGTATGACACATGCTCTTCTTTTCCTTCTGTTTCTTCTTATTCTTTCTCTTCGTAATTTTATTTAGTTTCTATATTTTTATTATATCCTTTTATTAGTATTATAATACAGAACACCTTTTAAAAAATAAAGGCATAGTTGATAACTATGTTTGGCAATAACGACCCTCAAGATGAGCTGTTCTTTGTAACTCATAACAGCCCGCAGTCATCGGGGTGCCCATTTCTTCCAGGAAGACCGTTGGCTTCAAGTCCAACGTCCACGCTGGCATTTAAGACCAGCTTGCTACATGAAGCATTTCTAAGTTATTTGTGCTATTTCTACTAAAATAAATATATGGAAAAATGCAATAAGAAATAAACGTGGCAGTAAACTGTTTACATGGAGAGCATTAAGTGGGAACTATCAAAAGCCGTTGGTTGGGGAGGGAGTTGAGGAAGAGAGGCTGACTGTCGTCTATTTCCACTGGAAGAAGTCAAGGGTTCTGGATTCTAACAGCCCAAATGCAAACCGCACACTTTAAGCAGAGCATTTAAACTTGTTTACAAGTGCCTGGTAAGGAACTGAACTTTGAAAGAGGCTTTGATGAAACTTGGCTTGGCTTTCTCAGGTCTAAGAGAGTGGCATCTGGGGCTTATTTACCCAGATTGGGATAAGAAGCTATTTACATTTCAAATACATATTTGCTTTTGAAAGAATCAACTTCAGATGGTTTGGAGGTTTTATTTGGAGACTCAGCCAAAGGCTGAGTCCTCAGCTAGGAGAAATACCACCACCCTACAGTTTTGATTGTCATAATGTGGTAATATTTCCACAGGCATCTAGTGTCTGAGGGTAACCCAAGGAGCCAAACGTCATGCAAGGGACAGTCAGCTGCACAGAACCAAGAATTGTCCCTCCTAAAATGCCAACTGTCTAAGTGAAATAAGCCAATCACAAAAAGACAAATACTTATGATTCCACTTATATGCGGTACTTAGAGTTGTCAAATTCATAGGGACAGAAAGTAAATGGTGGTTGGTTGCCAGTGGATAAAAATGGGACAGGGAGATGGGGAGTTATTGTTTAATGAGTACAGAGTTTCAGTTTTGCAAGATGAAAAGAGTTCTGGAGATGGACAGTGGTACTGGTTGCACAACAATGTGAATGTACTTAATGCCACTGAATGGTGTGCTTATAAATGGTTAAGATGGTAAATTTTATGTTATGTGTATTTTGCCACAATTAAAAATGATGCTTAAAAATGCAATGGTGCCTCCAATAAACATACACTGAATCCCAATCCAATCCTGAATCAAAGTCCAAATTGAACATCAGAGTCACAGGACAGGCTCCTTTCTCTTCCATCACTTAGCATTAACTAGGAGTAGAGTTATAGCAATTAGCTGTAATACTAGGCCCAGTGCCAAGCTGTCAAATGTCTCACAAAATATAAACAATAGCAAGCTAGTAGAGTTCAAGTGAGTGTGAGATATATGAAGAGACTTCATTCCATTTGGTCTAATAACTTAGAGAACACTTCATTATGTTCCATTCCATTTGGTCTAATAACTTAGAGAATACTTCATTATGTTCCAAATGTGATTGTGTGTGTAGAAGATCTTTTTAAGTTGTAAAACAATATATAAATAAGGTATCAGACTTCTTGTTCAATATGGATCCTCCATGCTGTTCCTTCAAATTAAGACATCTATTCTACCACAAACAGAATTGGAAGAGTTTTATCTGGCCTAAGTTTTTCAGAACACAGTAGTTACTATACAAGAGGAGGGAAAAAACACATTAATTTCGCATGATGGCATACACTACCAAATTTGGTGTTTAGACTCTCACAAAGCAATAAGAAAAATATGACATACCTGCAGGAATACGAACAGGTAATTTTCTAAAGATGTACAAATGCAGATAAATGTATGGAAGTGTTCTATTTCATTAGTAATCAAAGGATGCAAATTAAATAACTAAGATATTTAGGCTTATCAGCAAGATTAGGAATGATGTGACTAGACTAGCAGCCTTCCCTCTTCCTGTCCCCAGAGGAAAATAAGCTCCTTAACTAAGGAAAATCCTTGCTAGAACTATCATCTTACAGATTGCCTTTATACATACAAAGAAAGAGATAGAATAGGGAATGTAGACCCTTTCCTGTTCCTACAGTCCATAAGGTGCATGATCTGGAAACAGGAATAAAATAAAAAGAACACTACCCTGCATGAAAAGAGAGAAACAGCAGGAAAATTATAAGACAAGAAAAGAGTGCATTCTTGGGTGGGTCTGCAAAAAGAAAAAAAAAAGCAAGACAAGAAAACAGTTTTGTCTTCTCTAGGACTTAATAATATTCAGTGTCCAAGAATTAAAACTTAACCTTGGGATTGCTGGAGGCAAGACGGCAGATGAGAAAAACTGCCAGCCAGAATATTTCTGCGAGAAAGATAGATTTTAGATGAAAGTGGAAAAAAAAAAAAAAAACAGGCAAACAGATCAAATGAAGGTCAGAAGGAAGGGTGCCTGAAACTATAGGAGACTCCACAGGAAGAAGTTGCAGAGCAGAACTGGAAGCAGAAAAGCACTGGCAAGGTCTAAACCCTGAGAGCCTTGAAGACCAGCAACAAGGGTAGATGTAGCAATCAAATTTCCCCTCCCTTGCATCTCGGACTGCTGGTAGGCTCCTGAGCTGCTGGAGAGACCTGCTAACACCAGCCCAGAGATGATTGCCACCAGTGAGCAGTGAGCCTCTTGTGGACAGGGCACTGGGCTCCCAGCTCCCTTAGGGCACCTCCCACCCCACAGACCCGAGCCCATAGGCAGGTGCCATATTGCTTCATTCTCCCCTTCCCCTTCCCTACCCACAGCTGCTGAGAGAGATAATTTAGCCACCACCCATAGGCATCTTCAGGGAATGGGACCTTTCCTTTTGGGCCCTGCAGCAGTTTTAAGCTTCATCAGGAATGAAAAAAGAGAAATTACAGCTGATACCATGGAAATACAAAATATCATCTATGAATACTATAAAAACCTCTCTGCACAAAAACTTGAAAATGTGGAGGAAATGGACAAATTCTTAGAAACACACAGCCTCCCTAGGCTCAATCAGGAAGCACTAGAATTCCTGAACAGACCAATATCAAGTACCAAAATTGAAACAGCAATAAAAAACCTTCCTAAAAGGAAAAGTCCCAGACCAGATGGTTTCACACCCAAATTTTACCAGACCTACAAAGAAAACTGGTGCCTATCCTGCAGAAATTATTCCACAACATTGAGAAGGAAGGAATCCTCTCCAACACATTTTATGAAGCCAACATCACCCTGATACCAAAATCAGGAAAGGACGCAACAAAAAAAGAAAACGTTAGACAAATATTCCTTATGAATATAGGTGCAAAAATTCTCAAGAAAATCCTAGCAAACCGAATTCAGGTTCTTATCAAAAAAATAATCCATCATGAACAAGTGGGCTTCATCCCAGAGATGCAGGGAAATCTACAAATGTAATTCACCACATAAATAGAAGCAAAAACAAAGACCATATGATCCTCTCAATAGATCCTCTCAATAGAAAAAGCAATCAACAAAATTCAGCACCCTTTTATGATAAGAGCACTTAACAAAATAGGCATAGACAGGGCTTACATAAAAATGATACAAGCCATATATGACAAACCCATAGGCAACATTATACTAAATGGGGAAAAATTGAAATCATTCCCACTTAGAATTGGAACTAGACAAGGTTGCCCTCTATCACCACTTCTATTCAACATAGTGCTGGAAGTCCTAGCCAGAGCAATCAGACAAGAGAAGCAAATCAAGGGCATCCAAATGGGGGCAGAAGAGGTCAAACTATCACTCTTTGCTGACAATCTGATCTTATATCTAGAAAACCAAAAATATTCTCCCATGAGACTACTGGAATTGATAAACAAATTCAGCAAAGTTGCAGGTTACAAAATCAATGTACAGAAATCAGCAGCATTCCTATACATCAACAACAAACAGAGACCAAATCAAACACTCAATAAGCTTCACATTAGCAACAAAGAAAATAAAATATCTAGGAATATATTTAACTAAGGAGGTAAAAGGCATCTACAGGGAGAACTATGAAACACTGAGGAAGGAAATAGCAGAGGATGTAAACAGGTGGAAAACCATACCAAGCTCATGGGTCAGCAGAATCAACATCGTTAAAATATCTGTACTACCCAAAGTGATCTACAGATTCAATGCAATATCTATTAAAATGCCAACATCATTTTTCGTAGACCTAGAAAAAATAACTCTATGCTTCATATGGAACCAGAGAAGACCCCATATAGCCAAAGCAATCTTCAGTAAAAAGAAAAAATTGGGAGGCACCAATTTACCAGATGTCAAGCTATACTATAAGGCTATAGTAACTAAAACATCTTGGTACTGGCACAAGAACAGACATAGACCAATGGAATAGAACTGAGAACCCAGATATAAAGCCATCTTCATATAGTCATCTAATCTTTGACAAAGCAGATAAAAACATACACCAGGGAAATGAATCCTTATTTAATAAATGGTGCTGGGAAAATTAGATAGCCACATGTAGAAGACTGAAACAGGTTCCATACCTTTCACCTCTCACACAAATCAGCTCACAGTAGATAACAGACTTAAACCTAAGGCATGAAACTATAAGAATACTAGAGTAAAATGTTGGAAAATCTTTACAGACATTGTCCTAAGCAAAGAATTTATGAAGAAGACCCCAAAGGCAATCACAGCAACAACAAAAATAAATAAATGGGACCTGATCAAATTAAAAAGCTTCTGCACAGCCAAGGAAACTATCACAAGAGCAAACAGACAATCTACAGAATGGGAGAAAATATTCACATGTTACACATCCGATAAAGGGCTGATAACCAGAATCTATATAGAACTCAGGAAAATCAGCAAGAAAAAAATCAAACAACCCTATCAAAAAGTGGGCAAAGGACATGAACAGAAACTTTTCAAAAGAAGATAAACTAATGGCCAACAAACATATGAAAAAATGCTCAATACCTCTAATGATCAATGAAATGCAAATCAAAACCACAATGAGATATCATTTAACTCCAGTGAGAATGGCCTTTATCAAAAAGTCCCAAAACGATAAATATTGGCATGGATGCAAAGAGATAGGAACATTCATACACTGCTAGTGGGACTGCAAACTAGTACAACCTCTGTGGATAGTAATATGGAGATACCTCAAAGACCTATAAGTAGAACTACCATTTGATCCAGCGATCCCATTACTGGGCATCTACCCAAAGGAAAAAAAGACATTCTGTAAAAAAGACATCTGCACTCAAATGTTTATAGCAGCACAATTCACAATTGCAAAGATGTGGAAACAACCCAAGTACCCATCAATACATGAGTGGATTAATAAAATGTGGTATATGTATATCATGGAATTCTACTCAGCCACAGAAAACAATGGTGATCTAGCACCTCTTGTATTATCCTGGCTAGAGCTGGAGCCCATTCTACAAAGTGAAGTATCACAAGAATGGAAAAACAAGCACCACATGTACTCACCATCAAATTGGTATTAACTGACTTAACTGACCAACACTTAAGTGCACATATACTAGTAACATTCATTGGGTGTCGGGCAGATGGGAAGGGGAGAAGACGATGGGTATATTCACACCTAATGGGTGCAGTGCACACCGTCTGGAGGATGGGCATGCTTAAAGCTCTGACCCAGGTGGGGCAAAGGCAATACACATAACTTAAATATTTGTGCCCCCATAATATGCTGAAATAAAAAAACTTAACCTTGGGAGATACCTGAACATTTTCTGGGTTTACCAGAAGTGATGGTAAAGAACTAGACAGGACTGCAGCTCCCTCACAGTTGCACATCACAAAGGACATGCAGACTGGAAAGAGGGGCCCTCACCCTCGACCTACTGAGGGTCTTGGGCTCCAAACCCTCTCAGAGAGAAGGGCTTGCCCTTTAGACTTTGGTAAAAATCTTTGTAAGTGCATTATTTTACTTTCCACTTCCTTTGTTTTTAATGTTTTTATTTTTAATTGCCCAGACCTTCAGTAAAGAAAGATGCAAACACCTGAACAGCTAGTTTGGTGGTTTGGGGAACACTAAAGCACATATTGCCCATAAAGGGTCTCCACTGAAACCTGTGGGGTAGAGATAGGGCCAGCAGTCTGTCAAGGGGGTCATGCCCTAAAGGTCCAACCAATGGTCAACAGTAGGGAGGCCCCACCTACCTCCCAAATTTCCTATTGGCAGAGACTAGGTCTTCATTTTTTAATCTTTTTCAGCATTAGGACCACTGCCTTATCCTTAAGCAATGCTCAATTCTTCCTCAGGCCCATTTTTGTGGTAACTACCAAGTGGCATTTTTCCTTTAAAAAAATACAAAAACAGACTCTTGTTTTCCTCCAGATGTTTCCCCTCTCACTAGGAGTTTAGTAAAATATTTTATTAACTAAAATATCTCAGTGATGGGTTATATATGGCCCTGGGGACAGAAGTGGGAAAATTCCCTAAGACAAAAACATCTCATCCCCATTTCTTCTGGGGTGAATTGCATGGGGCCCTGTTTAGGCCAAGACACTTTACATCACTTATAAATTATAAGGCTGTGTTTCATTAGGAGATAGCTGGGAATTTATGTCAATCTGGATTCTGGTCAGGCCCGAGAAGCCAAGTGCTGATGGTGGGTGAGACACTTCATGCCCAGCAATCCTGGAATGAAAGAAAACAGCTGTGTTTGTAGAAAACAGGTGGACATCATTACCATGATGGCCAAATAGTCATTGGATAAAAAGTATTTTCTCTCCCTTTACAGGCCGCAGGAGATGAGTCTGTCAGGGGAATGTTCTTTAAATTAGAGCCTAAAAGTTTGGAGAAATTGCAAAATTCTCTTCATTACTCCCAGCTCCCTGGAGTCCAGGAGACTTTTTAACAATGACACATCTAGTGGCTTCGGTGCCATTTGGTTTTCAGAAATAAGTGGAATCCTCTGATGTAATATTTTCCTTTATTTAAAATGTTAGCTATTCATCAAGAGGACTGTCTTAGCACCAGATGTCTAAAACTACCGTCGGGATGGGTCCTATCTCAGGCCAGGAGAGCATCTTTCAACTACCTGAGAGGGAAAAACAGACACGCATTCCAACACTGGACATCAGGATAACTTGAGACATGCCAAGACTCTTCCACTACATCTGTTAAAACCACTCCATTGTCACCTAATAAATATCCCCTTGGGGCCCCCCTAAGCAGGGCACCCTTCCCATCAAAAGCCATGGGGCAGAGAGAAGGGATTGGGAAGTATCCCTAAGTCTGCAGTTTGCAGTCAAGACGGCTCACAGGATTCTTCATCTCACTTTCCCTGTCACCTATTCCTTCTAATTCTAGGAAATATCTCCAAAAATATTCCCCTTTGTCCCTGCCACCTCTCTGGCCTGGATTACTGGATGAATCTCCAAAAATTCTCTTATCCACTCCAAAATCAACCTTCTTAACCACTACAAATCAACCCACATACCACATTTGCTTTGTGGGGAAAAAAAATTTTTATACAATTCATGTGACATTCCCCAATGCAATAATGAATAAATAAATAACAATAAAAACATTTTTTGTAAAGTCCCAATGGCTCACCACAACATCCCCTCTAGGCTCACCCTTCCTACCCTAAGTGCCTGCCCACAAAATATTAGGTTGGATCACCAGACAGAACTTACCCCAACACAGCTAAACACAGACACAGCTCGGCCCAGACAGCCTGAAGTGGAACTGGACACAGGCAACGATGGGTTGTGAGGACCTTGGCAAGAAGGAAGGTCTTCAGCAAGCCTGGCCTTAAGTAAAAATGAGGGAAGAATGGGGAGCGGCATGAGGAAGGCTGGCAAGGACGTGGGGCTTCAGGCTTGAATCTCTCACCCCAGGTGGGGTGGACTGAGCCTAATGGTAAGGGAGCCCTCACAGGCAGCCTCAGGGCATAGCTGCAGAGCTTGACCTTGAACTTTCACATCTGAGGGAACCTGCAGTGGAAGGAGGTTGTGCCTTAGGTGTCCCAATAGAAGCCAGTGAGCCCCAAGAGCAGACTGGGATAAGGATTCAGTTAGGTAGAATAGATTCTTCCCCAGTCCTTTAGGCTGTTGTGTTTCTCAGCCAAGACTGCAAGAGATGAGTCCTACCAGTGCTACTGAGCACTCTCAAGGTTCTAGATTTAACTCTTTAGTGCCAGGACTAGGTAAAGCCACACTGGACTGGCTGCACAGAATTTCATTCTGCCATTTCCAAAGAGGGAACTGCAGCACAGCCAACCTCACAGTTTGTCAATTTGCCTATAGTCACCCATGAGCAAAGACTATCAAGTTAGTTCTGAATGTAATCACACGTGAGAAAGCAGCCTTCCCCGGGAGGCAGATGTTACAGGCCTAAGCAATTCCACAGGAAGAGATAGTGGAAGGAGCCACTGTGGTGCAAGACCAGGATGGCTGCACGTAAGAGAGGGTGGTAGAGATGCTGCCACTGCAAATTTCTAAACTTTGCCAGAAAATAGCAGTGTCTCAAGTTCCACTCTCTGGGAATGGAAATAGGATGGATTTTTCCCTTAAGCACAAGTGGTGAGAAATTTCTCCCTGTTTATTTTAAGTTAAAAGTTAATTCATTGTGGTTTCTGGACAACTGGCATTGATTGGCATCCTGATGAACCTAAAACCAAGTTTTTGTTACTGTTTCTGGTTGGTTCATTCGTTTGGCTGTTATTGTTTTGTTTCATCTGCGCTGCCTACATCAGGTATCACTGGGCTTCTTCCTTGACCTTTGGCAACACTGCATACTGGGTTCTGGGAATATAATTTTGTGCAGGTTACTCAGTAAAGTTGTCGAGTGTGGGTGTAATGCTATGAGGCTCCAGTGACTCTTTGGACTCTTTTATAAAGGAGGTTTTCAGATAATTGGAGTCAGAAATGCTGAAGCCCTGAACCATTGTATCCAGTCACATGAGTGACACACTGGGTCTAGGTGTGCACACAGGGGCCAAGAACCTCTAACCGAGACTGAGCAGAATAAGAAATTGCAAAAGCCTATAATCTCTTTATGCTTTTAACTCACAAAGGCAATAGAATGTGATTTTGGATCTTAATTTTTTTTTATGTAGGTCTTTAATTTTTCTCAGGAAATTTTATAAGGGCAGAAGTTTGAATTAAGATTTTAGACATCTCTATGTTGTTGTGGAAAGAATTAAACTAATACCTGCTTTTGAGGCAAAGAATTTATGCTGGATTTTTTATTAAATTTATTTAATAGTCCTATATCATCTCACTGAAACCTACAAGGATGATGTTGCATGGCTGGACGTAAGTTGGAATGGGACACCCTTGGACACAAAGTGATCTTTGAGTTTATTTAACTAATAAATGTTTTAACTACTTCTGTACCTTCTGGTTCAAAATCTATCCTGCCCACCAATGGTCCTAGAATGAGACCTAAAGGAAGAGTGTTTGGTATTGAACGGTGGCTATGTGAAGATGGGATCAGGACTGTCCTGAAGACAGCAGATCAACTTAACCAAGAGGGATGGATGGCTGTGCCCCAGTTGACCTTGACCTTTGTGATTAAGCCCAGTAGGAAAGAGAATGCAAAGCCGGGAATGTTAGAGGAGAACATTTTCTCCACACTCCTGTTGTTTCCTTCCAGCTGAAGGGAGCTTAATAGGGATGGCAATGCTCAAACTCCTGACCTCAAGTGATCCTCTCGCTTCAGCCTCCCAGAGTGCTAGGATTAAAGGCGTGAGCCACCGCTCCCAGCCTGGGATGGCAATTCTGACCTCTTGCTGCCATTTCCCTCCCTTGAAGCAGGTAAGATTCAGTGACTTACATGATTAGCAAATGTGGGTAACATGCCCAGCTGTTCTTTCTTCCTCTTGGGAGCAAGCTGCCTATAGACCTCATCCATTGTGCTACTCCTCCAGGAATCAGTTAACAGGTCTTTTGGCTGTCACGCAAATCTATAGACTCAGATTTGGCTTTTATCAGAAATGAAGGTGATATCTTGGTTTCTCATCTGCCACTCCTTTGTTTTATTTCTATTTATTCCTCTCTGGGGGAAGGAGAAGATGGCACTATTTATTGAGACCCCCACTGTCTGCTAAGCCATGCCTGTTGTTGTTGTTGTTGTTGTTGTTTTGAATGGAACAATGCTTAACTTAAAGAGAAGAGATGGAGCAAGACCAGCTTCAATAGTGATCATTGGTCCCCCATGGTCAGAGGAGTCTCACCTCACAGCCTATGCAAGTAGATGGTCTGCACACACCCCTCTTGGGCTGTAGGCAAAGGACCCCATTCCTTCCCACTGGCAACAGATATAACAGTGGGGTTAGCCAGGGGCCATATAATGAATACACTTAAGCAGAATAAAGAAGTACGCATCAAGGAAACAAGAAGCAACATGGAAAGATACTCCCAAACAAGGTGATGAGTCCAACACGGGATATAAGGACTCCTTATCTCCCTGGAAGAAAATGCTCTAGGATCAAAACACAATCTTATGAGACTATACAAAGGTCAAGCAAGCTACTCATGGCTGCCATTCCCAACAAGTATCAATATTGTTATTATGGTCCTAGTGGTGGTCATTTCTTGTTGAACTTGTCCACACCTCCTTCCCACCTGCTTTATTTTTTAAATAAGTTTCATTGTATATATTTAAGGTATACAACATGATGTTATAAGGTACATATAGTTAGCAAAATAGTTACTGTAGTAAAACAAATTTACATATCCATCATTTCACATAGACATCCATTTTTTTGTATTGACATAAGCCATATTATTGTTGATTCTATGCTTTTTATAGGTGGTTCTATCTTCTTCAAAAGTATTTCCCTCTCATTTTCCAATTACTCAAAGCCCAACAACTCCTCAAATCCCTTCCTAAATAATCCTACTCCTGACACCGCATCCAATTTGCACTCTATCATTCATATTAATGCAGAGCTATTTTATATGGCTTTTATTTCCTGAGCAACTGAGCTCTTACATTTATTTGTAATACCTCCATCTTTATGATACTACACAGTGTATGCATGTTGAAAGAAATTGATAAATGATTTTTTATATAAATGAGTAAATTTCTTTGCATTTCTCTGACATTTAAAAAATGCTAAAAGATTTTCCTTCTATTTTAACAGAATGATACTAATTTCAGAAATCTGAATGTTTGGACCACAAAAGGCAAAACTTAGGTGTGTATCGCTTTTTGCAATATGTCTAGGTTATGCGTGGGAAGTCAAAGGAATTATATATTTCTGACTTTCAGAAAATTTTTGACATTTATTATATATTTGTCTACTAAGCACCTACTATATACCTGGCCCCACTCTAGGTACAGGGACTTCAAAGAAGAATATAAAAGCCCAGCTCTCATGGAGATCACTCTTGAGATGAGGAAGATCTCAAAGTATGGCCCAAAGACCATTTCATAAGAATCATCAGCAATGACTTGCTAAACATTTAGATTCCCAAGTCCCAGGACCTAGTGAATCAGAATCTCCAGGAGTGGGCCCAGTAATCTCTTATGTAATGAGTTCTCTGATGGTTCTTGAGCACACTGAGAACCACTGTTGAAGAGGAAGACAGAGTAAGTGCTGTGATCGACTTATCAACAAGGCACTAAAGAAGCACAAGGCAGAGGACCTGACCTCACTGCTCTTGAGGGGATGCAGAAAAGCTTCTCAAAGGAAGTAATGTCCAAGCAGAGGCTGATGATGGATAAAGAGTGAACCTAATGACAAGAGGAGAAAGTAGTTCCAGCAAGCAATGAAGTTTTTATTTTTAATTGCTATCTGCAATGGTTCTTACTCAAAATAATTCACCCAACAGGATGATGTGGTGGTGGTGGTTATGGTGGTTGTTTTTAATACCTGCTATCTGGATAACACACCATTTCATTTAATTCTTACAACGAATATCCAAGAAAGCAGAGCTAATATTTTTAAACCTATTTTATAAATAAGAAAAGTAAGGTTTGCTCATGTCATGCATACAGGAAATATCAAAGCTAGAACCAGAAGAACTACAGTGTTCTCATCCCAAAATTTGTGCCTTTCATTTCACTGTGACATGCTATTTTTTTTAATTTCAGAATATTATGAGGGTACAAACATTTTGGTTACATGAATTGTTTTTGTACAGATTGGGTCAAAGTGAAGTGTGCCTATCACCCAGATAGTGTGCATTGTGCCTGTTAGGTATGAATTTACCCATCCTGTCCTCTCCCATCCCATATGCTGGATTTCCATTGAGTTTTACTACCATATGTGTACATGAGTGTTAATCAATTAGTTCCAATTTAATAGTGAATACATGTGGTATTTGTTTCTCCATTTTTGCAATACTTCACTTAGAATGGTTTCCAGTCCCATCTAGGTATGAATATTTTTAATATCAATTTGTGTCAACAAAATGATCTTTAAGACATGGAAGGGGGAGGAAGAAATCAGGATAAGGCATATCATTTAATATGCTTTTAACACTTAAATGAAAACTTTGGCTCAATTGATTCAATCAATAAGGAATTTATCATGTCACCTAGTAAGAAGTCAAAAATCCCAAGTAGTTCCAGGACTGATAGATTTACCAGCTCACTGGCACCATTAAGGATCAAGTTCTTTCCCCTTTTTGTTTGGTTGTCTTCAGCAAATTCACTTCATTCTCTAGCAAATGGCAGGCATGGTTTCTACACACCGTATCTTCATGACAATGGCCAGACACAGGTTAAAAAGCTACTTCTTCTCATGTGCCTCATTTTATCAATGGCTTAAAACTTTCCCAGAAGCACTCCAGCAGACTTTTCATCTCTTCTCATTGGCCAGAACTGTGTAAGATCCCCACGCCTACACCAATCACTGGCAAGAGGAACAGGGCCTCTGTGATTGCCCTAGACTGGAGGTTCTCACATGGAACTATGACCACCTATCGACCACCCAACATGTCCTCCTACTCTCCCCCCATACCCTACTCACATGAGGCAACTAGAAATGTTTGGAAGTGTGTTTAGTTGTTACAGAGGATTGATTTGGAATTCAGATGATGGAGATCAGGGATGTTAAGTGTCCTGCAATGCATGACATAGTCCCATAAAACAGAATTAGCCTAAGGCCTAAAATACCCCCTCTACTTTGAGAATCACTGGCATTATCCACTGGGGTTGACATGGGACCTGCCTCCCCTGAAGCACACAGTCCTGTGGTGGGTGGGTCTTGTAACAAAATCAGGACTCTGCTGGGTAGGCTACACCATCAGTACCTGCTGTGGAGTGCAAACCAGCGCCAGCCGTAAGAAAGAGAACACTGGAGGTGAATTCTAAGTGCTCTTTCTTCCTGAGCTCTTATATCCACACCTGATAAGTTTTACACAGCTTTTGTAGTTTTTTATTTTACACAGTACTCCAAACATGATACATGTAGTAATGTCAATTTTCTAGTCAAATAGAAAGATGGACATCATGACCTTCACACTTAGCCCCTGCTATTTTGACAAGAATGATTAATAATTACCAATTCCTTGTTTTATTCTTAATTCTGAAAGCAAGTTATACTCATCCCTAGATGGCTACAAGGTGAAGTATATATTAATATTTGATTTATCCATGAGTGCCAACTTTTCTCCACCAAAAGCAGCAAAACACTGTGAGGGTGGCCTAGGAATTTGCAGTATGCCTGCACTGGGCTGCCTGACAACAGGGGCTGTTGGGGTGGGGAAACTACACCTGGTTGGTGGAACTAGC
Source organism: Varecia variegata (assembly GCA_028533085.1). Lineage (NCBI taxonomy): Eukaryota > Metazoa > Chordata > Mammalia > Primates > Lemuridae > Varecia > Varecia variegata. The sequence continues at coordinate 67,602,771 of CM052441.1, forward strand.
AAATCTTGTTCTGATTTATGGGGCAGCAGGGGGAGGAGAAGGGGATAGATAAGTCCTAAACTCTGCCAGTTCTTTGTTTTCCTGTTCTGCCTCAAATTGAGCCCGAGGCAATATTGATGAAAGATCCCAGTCTATGAAAATAAAATCATATTGTCTTTAAATATTTGAAGGTCAGTCATGTGTAGGAGAGATTAGTCATTTCCCTATGGCTCCAATAGATTGGACCAGGATCAGTGAGTAAAAACTACAAGGAGACAATTTTTTAGTAATCTGGGCTTTAGATGGAATGATAAGCCCTGGGAAAAGTGGGGGTATAGGCTTGGCAATCTCTGTGAGAGTTAAAGAGTTTTGGACTAGATGATCTTTATGGTGCCAGAGCCTTCTAGCCCTGGGATTAAGTGGCCCTAACAAAAAAACTTGTTTTGGGTACAAATTCCCATTCCGTAAGCCCACTTCCTGGACCCATATTTCACAGTAAATTTCATCAGATCTCTTCAATCTAAATCCAAAAGATAGTGCTAATTTATATCACTTTAAAGAAGTAGTATGTTAGAGTAGAACTGAAAAGTTTTGTGATTTCAAGAGAAAAGTTTCGCTATTTAAAGAGAATTTCTTGTTCATATTTAACCGGTGTTCAAGCAACTTTCACTACTATATGGTAAATACACAACCGTGTAACATGCTAAGAAAATTCTTCACAAATCAAATCCAAATTTGTTCAAATGTTCTGCCTAACCTAGACTTTGGGAACCCATCCAAAAGCCTTCTGAATCACATGCAGTTCCAAAGTGTCAATCTTTTACAACCTTCAGTAATTTTTTGCTTCTCTGGTCAGTTATTTTAAACACGCCCTTAGAAAATTAGATGTTTTATAGTTCAATATATCAGTCTATCCTACACATAGGTAGATATGTAGACTTATATGATGTATCTTTAAAAAGTGATTAGGTGACTTTTCAGTGTTATAGCTTGAAAAATATAAAATTCATGCTTATCAGTGATAATTTCATTAATTATAAATTCATTTATCTCTTTCCTATTTAAAAGGATAGATCGGAAATCAGATTCTTTTCTAAGTACTCACACAATTACAGAAGAGAAAAATAAGTGTTTTCAGGAAAAATAGAGCAATGCGTAAGTTACCAAGGTCAGCATTTATTATCTAATGAAACTGACAGTTATTTAGACACAAAATACTTGATCAACATTCTTAACTGTAATAAAATATTTGAAAATGTCACTTACTTCTAAAATGGTATTTGTCAAAAAAGTTTCATCAACCTTAATAAAATCCATTACATAATGCTTCAAAAATAGTCTTATTGAATTCATGATTTTAAAAAAAATCTAAAGTGAAATAAGCCAGTCACAAAAAGACAAATGTTGTGTGATTTCACTTATATGAGATAGGCAGAAAAGTCAAATTCATAGAGATAGAAAGTAGAGTAGTGATTGCCAGGAGCTGGGAGGTTGGGTGTTGTTTGATGGGTATAGAGTTTTAGTTTTGCAAGACAAAGAGATCTGGACATTTGTTACACAACATTGTGAATGTAGCTAACACTTCTGAACTGTAACTTAAAAATAGTTAAAATAGTAAATTTTATGCTATGTGTATTTTATCACAATCAAGATTTTTTAAATTTTTTTAAAAGAAAAAATCTATTTCTAGCTCTGACTACTAAAATGTCCTAGAGGCAAAAACACCACAGTAGCAGTGGACACACCTGACACCCAGGGCTCTACACTCCCACCTGGAACCTTTACAATCCTAGCTACAGAAGAGCTCCTTGACTCCCACAGGCCTCCAGACTGGCATAGGGAGCTGCCTGGAGATCATGCAGAGGCATTGCTTGAACTCACGTGGAAGTTCCACAGGTTTCCAAATACTGGGAAGCTGTAGTGAGAGACATTCTGGGAACACATCCCCGAAGGCCCTGAGCCCTGCCCTGAGGCCACCTCTGCCACTGCAGGCTTCCAGGTCAGGGAGGGAGACAAGAACCTGGGAACTCTCACGTGTCCCAGAGACAAGTTCCACTGCTGCAGCTGTGGGCTACAGCAGGATGGAAGGGTGTTGGACCAGGCACACCATGCCTACCAGCCTCTCCAAGAGCTGCCTACCTGGCTGCTCCCACAGAGAGGGGTATGCCTTTCCTGGTGGTTGGCCTACAGCACAACTGTTGTTTACCTGCCTGAGTGATCTGCAGCAACCTGGAACCAATCTGCCCCTCCTTATCACAGTCAGCGCTAGTGAGGGAAGTAGCTCCCATGGTCAAAACTTAGAGGAGAGTGTGGCATAGGTTCCTGCTACAGCAGGCATGAGCAGAGCACCCCTTCCTTCATAGGCATGGCCCAGGAAGGGTGTGACCTGAAAGCTTCTGTCCCAGGCAGGGAGGCTTTAGCCTGGGGCAGCTACATGACCTGAATGCATATTGCTTGAGACCAGCCTAGCTAGTCTGGCCTGCTGCTGGTGACCAGGCACCAGAGGGAGGCAGGAGATCCACCAGGTCAGGGGAGTGGGAGCTAAGCAGGTCCCACTACCACCTGCTGGGCTATGGATTCTGGGCTGCATCTCTCCCCCCATGCAGATTCTTTGGCACAGTGGAGACACCTCTGCCCCTCCCAGGAAGCTTGCCCCAGTGGCCTGGGAACTGCCTCCCAGCCCTCATTGCTGTAGAACTTGCACCTGCCTTTTGGGATCCTGGATATAGGCTTGCCTGACCCAGCTGCACCCAGATTTGCCCCCATCTGTCTTGGTGGTGGCAGAGCATAGGACAGGGACCTCTGGGAGTTCCAAGGCACTGCCCATTGCCTGAGACATCCAAGTACTTCTCCTGATTAATTAAGGCCAAGCATAAATTCCATGGCCACCACCACAGCTGGCTGCCTCCTGAAAGGGCTACCTACTGGCCAGGAGGTCAAATTGTGCAGCCCATCACAATATTTACTGACATAATTGTACAGGGCTCAGCCAACTCTTGCCCATAAGCACCCCCTACAGTCCTGGACAGTGAACTGGAGTTCCCAATATAATTCATTGTGTTAGAAGTGCACAGCACTGGAGAATTAGATAAGATTCTAGAGATTTCCACCTCCCCTTCTCAGCAAGAGGCAGGGAACCAGCCCACAAATCTAGTATACCACTACTGCAACCTACAAATAACTAGCATTTGAAAAATCACCACAATAAGGCTATCTATACCAAGGAATTCATTCAGAGCCTTGGCCCCTTGAAAGCACCCATAAGCAAAGCCAAAGGCCCATACCCACATATGCTACAGTCACACACTTAAGAGGGGGAAAAAAGTCTCATCTAAACAAAAGTAAATTCAAAAATATGAAGTGACAGCTTCTCCAGATGAGAAAGACTCAGCATAAGAACTCTGGCAGTATCAAAAAACATAGTGTAACCACCCCCTCAAAGGATGACACCAGTATTCTAGCAATGGATCCCAACCAAAATGAAAATTCTGTAATGACACATAAATAATTCAAAATATAGATTTTAATAATGCTCAATGAAATCCAAGAGAAAGTTGAAAACCAACACCAAAAAAATAAGAAAAATCATTCAGAACATGAATGAAAATTTTCCAGATATATATTTTTTTAAAAACAGAACTTCTAGAAATTAAAACCTCATTGAAGGAATCACAAAATTCAATTTAAAGATCAAGCTGAAGAATAAATTTTAGAATGTGAAGATAGTCTTTTGAATTAACCTAGTCAGGCAAAAATAAGGAAAAAATAATTTTAAGAAAATGAACAAAATCTGTAAGAAATATGGGATTATGAAAAGTGGTCCAAACATACAAGTCATAGGTATGCCTGAGGGAGAAGAAAAAAAAGTAGGAAGTGTAGACAACCTATTTGAGGGAATAAGTGAGGAAAACTTCCCTGGTCTTCCAAGAGATTTAGACATCCAGATACAAGAGGCTCAGCAAATGCCAGGGAGATACATTGCAAGAAGAACTTCACCAAGGATAGTCATCAGACTATCTAAAGTCACCATGAAGGAACAATTTTTTTTTTTTTTTTTTGAGACAGAGTCTCACATTGTTGCCCGGGCTAGAGTGAGTGCCGTGGCGTCAGCCTAGCTCACAGCAACCTCAAACTCCTAGGCTTAAGTGATGAAGGAACAATTTTAAAAGCAGCGTGACAAAAAACATCTAATATCTATAAAGGAAAGCCCATCAGACTAACAGCACGATTCTCAGTAGAAATCTTACAATCCAGGAGAGATTGGGGTCGTATTATACACACACATACACACACACACACACACATACACACCATATACATATATACATACATATATGTATATATGTGCATATATACATATATGTATATATATAGACATATAGACATATATATACACGTATATACATATATACACATACACACACACACACACCATGGAGTACTACTCAGCCATAAAAAAGAATGAAATAATGTCTTTTGTAGCAACATGAATGGAACTGGAGGCCACTATCCTAAGTGAAGTAACTCAGGAACAGAAAAGTAAATGCCACATGTTCCCACTAGTAAGTGGGAGCCAAGCTATGGCTATGCAAAGACAGAGTGCTATAATGGACATTGGATAATTAAAAGGGGGGAAAGTGGGAGAAGGTGAGGGATGAAAAATTACCTATTGGGTAAAATGTACTCTATTTAGGTGATGATGGGTCCACTAAAAACCTAGATTTCACAACTATACAATATATCCATGTAACAAAATTGTACTTGTGCCCCCTCATATAGATTAAAATTTAAAAAATAAATAAAAACCAACATCAGGGGATTCCTGATATGATACAATGAGAAGGACATAGGATCTCTAATGCAGGAGTAACTCTGACAAAGATGTATAATCTAAAAAACAAATGCAGAACAATCAGAAAAGCCCAAATCGAGGAACATTCTACAAAATAACTGGCCTGTCCTCTTCCAAAAAATCAGTCATAAAAGACAAAAAAAAAAAAAAAAAACACTGAAGAAATATTCCAGATTTAAGAGATGAGAGAGATATGTCATGCTATAAATGACAATATTGGCACAGTTGGCAAATTTTGAATAGGGACTATTAGATATGTTAGATATTCGATAATGTATCAATTTTAAATTTTCCTAATTTTATCATTACAATGTGGTTATGATTGTGTGAAAGAATTCCTTTTTTAGGAGGCACAGAAAATAAGTAAACATACGTATTTGCACGCATATTAAGTAAGAGAAGGAAAGAGAAAAAAAAAGGGCAAACTATTAACAGTGAATTTAGGTGATAGGTATACACAAACTCATTGTTCCATTCTTGCAAAGTTTGAAATTTTTTCAAAATAAAAATTTTACAAGTACAAAGTCTGATAATAAAGACAAAGGTTTTGATGCAGGACTCCTATGCTTCTCATTTCTAAAATTTTAATGACTTCAAAATCAAATATATTTTTAGATTGACTGCCTAAGAATATCTAAAAAATATTACCATCACTTCTTGTTACTTTTTAAATTATTAAATATTTGCCTTGAAAAAATAATGACAACAATTACTAGTTGGAGCAAATAACATATAATCTCTAGGTTGTCCTTTCATATAAAATTCAACCTTTTATAACTCCAGTTTTGTGGGACCCCAGTAACATCTGTAATGTGAGCAAACTGTTTAGTGGTATTTCACTATGTTCATACATTATATTTCAGGAAATATGACAAACAAAAATATATCTAAATAAAAACAAGAGCTATTATTAATATCATAATGTTCTGAAAACTTAACTTTAAAGCACATTCTACATACTAACTAGTCCAGATATTATGTCAAAAGAAAAAACAATCACCCAAGCCCTTCAACGAGGACTGTATTCTTCAAACGGGACTGAAAACTAGGGAGTTGCGAGCTTAGTTTGGTGCTTTGCATAGAGTATGTCCTCAATATGTGTAGACCAGGGTTTCTCAACCTCAGCACTATTGACATTTTGGTCCAGATAATTATGTGTTAGGGACAACTGTCCTATACACTGCAGGATGTTTAACAGAGTCCCCGGCCTCTGCTAAACACTAGATGTCAGCAGTACATACCCACCACCTCTTCACAGAAATAGAATGTCTCCAGACATTGCCAAATGTCCTCTGGGGAAGAGGGCAAAAAATCACCCCTGTTTGAGAACCACTGGTGTAGAATGACTGAGGAAGGAAAGAAGGAAGGGAGGAAGGAAGGAGAAAGTGAAAAAAAGAAGAGAAGGAAGGGAGGAAGAAAGGAAGGAAAGAAGTTGATTCTCTACTATTTTTTTGGTTTTATCTGTTAAGTATTCTGATTTTTTTTAATTTTAGAACAAAATTTTGTTTTCTACAATTATTAAAAGTAGAATTTGTATACTTAAGTAAATGAAAACAATTCAAAGCTTTATGAATCTTCCTGAAGGCCAACCTGATTATGTACTTCCACTACTCAAATGTCTACAATAGTTCTGACCAGAGTAAATTCAAATTCCTAGGCTTGCATTTGAGACTCAACACATTTTCATATCAACCTACCTTTCTAGGGTTATGCTGAAAAGCGAGCGCCTGCTTGGACATCAAAACATCAAAACACTTCAGTGCCATATTCCAATTCCAAATATCCAAATAGGTAACTGCAGCCTAATGTGGTAATTCTACTGCTCTTGGTTATGTAGGTAGCCTGCAACTCCAGCAAGGGACAAAGATAATTAAAGAGATAATAAAGAAATTAATCAATTACATAGCATTAATTTGAGGGGGATGGATTGGTGTTTATGAGTTTTGTAATCATTGTATTACTTTGTGTATATTTTGTTCTTTAAAGATTTTTAAAAATACTAAGCATGATCTGATATACCAAGTATATGAAGTTTACAAGGTTGATTTATAATATTATAAGCTAGATTATATTTGTTAAATGTATAACACTACCTCATAAGTGTTCCACATGTGTGAAAGAATCAATTATTTCAAATTTGCTAATGTAGATTTGTCTTCAACTGTTTCATGATGCTATAACAGAATACCTGAGCCTAGGTAATTTATAAAGAAAAGAGGTTTATTTAGCTCATGGTTCTGCAGACTGTGAAGTTCAAGGGCATGGCCCTGGCTTCTGGTCAGGGTTTTCATGCTGAGTCATAACATGGTGGAGAAGGCCTAAGGGGAAGCGGACACACATGAAGAGGCAAAACCCCAGGGCATCCTGGCTTCTTTAAGCAACCCATTCTGAAGGGAACTAATTTACTCCTGAGAGAACTAATCCAGTCTCATCAGAGACACACTACTGCAGCAACAGCACCAAGCCATTCATGAGAGATCTGCTCCCATGACCCAACACCACCACATTGGGCATCAAATTGCAACATGAGTTTTGGTGCAGACAAACTTAAACCACAGCAAGATTGACATGATTAAGAGAATTTTATCAAGCTTACAAATGGCAATACATGTTTAGAAGGCTTTCATATATCAAATTTGCAAGGTTAATTAAACATTACTCAAAGAACAAGGGCAAAAGTGATTATAATGCCCAAAAATAATCAAATTGATAACTGACTCAAACTGTACAAAAGTAATTCATGTAACCAAAATGTTCATACCCCTGTCATATTCTGAAATTTTTAAAAAATCAAATTTATTAGTAAAATAGCAAGATTTATAAGTTAGTTTTAAAGGTATAAGAAAAACAAAGTTTTAAAACTTATGACTTTAATAAAAATTGAATATTAACATGTATAATAATACATAAGTAAACTATGTATTGTTTTTTATTTATAAATATTTCTTATATACATTTG
>CM052441.1:67611060-67631105 GCA_028533085.1 Varecia variegata
TGGTGCATGCCTGTAGTCCCAGCTACTCGGGAGGCTGAGGCAGTAGGATCGCTTAAGCCCAGGAGTTCGAGGTTGCTGTGAGCTAGGCTGACGCCATGGTACTCACTCTAGCCCGGGCAACAGAGCGAGACTCTGTCTCAAAAAAAAAAAAAAAAAAGAATTTGGCTATGGCCCGCCCGGTGGCTCACGCCTATAATCCTAGCACTCTGGGAGGCCGAGGCGGGAGGATGGCTCGAGATCAGGAGTTCAAGACCAGCCTGGGCAAGAGTGAGACCCCCGTCTCTACTAAAAATAGAAATTATATGGACAGCTAAAAATATATATAGAAAAAATTAGCTGGACATGGTGGCGCTTGCCTGTAGTCCCAGCTACTCGGGAGGCTGATGTGGGGAGGTTGTACCAGATGAGACACAGGCTTGTTTTAATTCTTTGAGAGTTTTAAACGGAATAGGCTCATGTATATAGCGGGGGCTTCCAGGTGTTTGCCCCGCCCCGTCCTGATCATCAGAATTTAAGTTTGGCTGTACTATAGTAACAAGATAAAGATAAGTTTTTAAATTTTTATTTAATTGTGTTTTCCTGATATTTTTTAAGATTTTTGTTTGTTTGTTAGGAGTTTTTTTAATACTCTTTTTCAAGGGCGGATTATGTTTTGGGGAGCCATTTGTATTAGAAAGTAGTGGTTCCACAGGTGAAAATTTAAAGTGGCTAAATTGAGCGGAGCAGGAATTTTTAGTTGTTGTTTTAAGTGAAAGTTTATTTTTAAAATCTTTTTGTTCTTTTATTTTTTTTTTTTCACAGACCCTTGTTTAGGGCCGGCGGCCATTTTTATTGGCTCTTTTTTATCCTGGCCTGATGTAGACGGATCGTAAATGACCTCCTTTGTGTAAAAAGTAGGCTTTGGATCTCTCATTGTGGTTTTTTTAGGATGGAGTTATTCCGTCTCCTTAAAAGAAGAGTCTGAGACTACGAATAGAAAGGTTTTTTTCACGTTATCCGGAGTAAAATATTTAATTTCTGGAGTAACTTACCTTTTTCTCTGGGCGCTGTGGCTCGAAGCCTTCTCCAGGTCCCCTGTGACCTGCACCAGGGTCTCCTTTACTCAGGTGAAAGTCATTTGTCTGTCGTTAAATCCTGCCGACTACGCCAGTTTGTGGGGAGTTAGCTACGCACCCAGGAAAGAACTGGGTCCCTCAGGCAGGGGTCGTCGTAAAGGATAAGAAAATAATAGAATATAGAAATAAAAGAATATATAGAGACGAAGGTATAGTCTATAAAGAATAGGTTTATAAAAAAAGAAGGGGCCTCGGGAGACCTCACAATATCCTCGTAAATTGTAGGGCCCGAATGAAATTTTATATTAGTATTTATGGGTACGGTGATCGGTTGTCAGGGGTAATAGATTTATATAATAATAGGTAGTTTGTTTTAGGTTTAAAGTCTCCCAAAAGGTTTTTAGGATCCCTTAATTAATTTTATTTACGTGAGCAAACGGTTACAAAATTTTTCTAGGACCAACTTTTAAGTTTTAAGATAAAATTATTACTTTAGTAGAAAAGTTAAATAGAGACATAGTGGCTCCATATTTTTTTTATCTAGTTATTGTGAATTGAGACAGGTATTTAGGAGTCAAGTAAAAGTTGTCTCTTGGGCTGTTTTTAGCCACAGGTGTTTGTCCCTCTGGCGTACACTTCTTTGATCAGCTCCCATCCCGTGGCTCCATGTAAACCTGCTTTGTCGTTCAAAGCAGGCGAAAACTACAGGCTTGAGACTGCAGTGTCACCTTGGAAAGTAGCTGTTACTGACCTTTGAGACGCCCTCCTGAGGCGAGGCAGCTTTTCATATGTGAACTAACACGTTCACATATTCCTTCAGGGCAAAGCCCTACAAAACTCCTGAAATCATTTTTATCTCAATATAGTAATATTAATCTAGTGACCAACAGGCTGAGGCAGAAGGATCGCTTGAGCCCAGGAGTTTGCGGTTGCTGTGAGCTAGGCTGACGGCTCGGCACTCACTCTAGCCTGGGAGGGGACGGGTGTATACCTACAAGAAGAGTGCGATGTGCACTGTCTGGGGAATGGACATGCTTGAAGCTCAGACTCGGGGGAATGGGAGGGACATGGGCAATATATCTAACCAGAACTTTTGTACCCCCATAATAAGCTGAAATAAAAAAAAAAAATTAAACTGGATCAAACATAAAAAAAAAAAAAAAATGAATAGGGCATAGCCCCCACCTCCAGGAACATGCTTCTCATTGCGTCTGATATGCAGAGTAGAGAGAACAAGGGGAAAAGGCGGGGGGTAATATTACAGGTGAACTTAGGACTCTCAGAAGCTACCAAGAGAAATGACATAAACCTAGTTTGAAATTCCTAAGAACAGAAAAAAAAATCCTTTCCAATATGCTGCTTTAAAATGAAAGAGAAGGCCGGGCGTGGTGGCTCGTGCCTGTAATCCTAGCACTCTGGGAGGCCGAGGTGGGAGGATGGTTCGAGGTCAGGAGTTTGAGACCAGCCTGAGCAAGAGCGAGACCCCGTCTCTACTACAAATAGAAAGAAATTAGCCAAACAACTAAAAATATATAGAAAATATTAGCTGGGCATGGTGGCACATGCCTGTAGTCCCAGCTACTCGAGAGGCTGAGGCAGGAGGATCGCTTGAGCCCAGGAGTTTGAGATTGCTGTGAGCTAGGCTGACGCCACAGCACTCACTCTAGCCTGGGCAACAAAGCAAGACTCTGTCTCAAAATAAATAAATTAATTAATTAATTAAAATAAAATGAAAGAGAAAAATAAAATCCTTCAAACCCCAAGTTCTTACTTCCCAATTTACCATATAATCTTATATTCCTAAATAACTTCTCCATTTTTCAATACCAGTCAACCAATTCCTAAGAAAACAAAAGGTATGGTAACTTGCAGGGGATGGGAGTGGGTGGAAAACTAGAAAATCAAAGCCTTTAGGAAAAAAAGTAGTTGTCTGTTTTTATTTGTTTGCGATGCCTGGACTTTTAGTGTATAACTTTATTATAATAATATTATTATTCATAAATTTTATAATTTAAAGCCTAGAGAGCACACTGGGCACAACAGTCAAATAACATTTATCAAAAATATCTCATTGACAGAGAGGGAAAGTCTATGGTATAGGGTTGAAAATTCTAAAGATGTAGGTTTGCAATATGGTAAGCGAATCAAGACCAACACCAATAAAAATAATTAATCCACAGTGCAAGGCAATATAAATGCTAAATTGTGTAGTACAGACCCTAAATCAGGAATGGCAAAGTTCCAGCTCAAATGCCACCATCTGGCCTTGCCTTGCATGTGCAGATATCCACAGTTGATTCTAACTCTTATTCCCATTGGGCTCAGAAGTGGCCTCCAAATCTCTGGCAGAACCCCCCAGGCAGTCATTTCCAACTAATTTCAGCTCGTACTCAAGAGGAAATCAATTTGGCAATCTAGCTATAAGAGTTTATTTAAAAACACAATGAGTAAGTTAGCCTAGAATGGATGGCAATTCCAGTCCTCCCACCTGGGAGTGCAGACAGGAGTGCCAAGAGCAGAGGGCAAGTGTGGGGGCCTCGCCCTAAGCACCAGCTGGGAACAGGACAGAAAGCAGGAGCTGGGAAAGCCATCAACATGCTAGAATTCAAACTCAAGAGAAAGCAGGGGGATATTCATTCCACAAATAGGGAGTGCCTGCTGCATGCCGTGCAGAAGTCCTGAATTTGCTCTTAAGAAGTTGTGGAGGGGAAAAGAAGCAGAAGTTGTAGAACTTGTTCAAGGCACTTAATCTCCCTGGGTCTTAGTATAATTGGGGAGCTGTATGAGTTTCCTAGGACTGCTGTAACAAAGTACCACAAATTGGGTAGCTTAAAAAAAAAACCAGAAATTTATTGTCTCACAGTTCTGGAGGCTGAGTGTGAAATCAAGATGTCAGCCACACCATGTTCCCTCTGAAACCTGTAAGAGAAACCTTCTTTGCTTCTCCCTAGCTTCTGGTGGTTTGCTGGCAATCTTAGGCGTTCCTTGGCTTGCAACTGCATAACTCCAACCTCTGCCTTCATCATCACATGTCCTCCCTGCATGTCTCTGTCTTCACGTGGCCATCTTATAATCGTATACGGACACCAGTCATATTGGATTGGGGGCCCACCCTCCAAGGCCCAGTAGGACCTCATCTTCACTAAGTACATCTGCAATGACCCTATTTCCAAATAAGGCCACATTCTCAGATGCTAGGGGTTAGGAGTGCAACATACCTTTTCAGAAAGGACACAATTCAACCCATAACAAGAGCTAAACTAGAAAACCTCTCAACCTCTACCATTTTTAACACTCTATGCAATGGATAAGATACCATTTTAAGAAGTGTCAGCATCAGCTTCTGCTAACCAACTTCAGGGACCATGGAGTCACCACCTTCTGAAATAAGGATGTTCTACCTGGGTCCTTTCAATATTGAGCCAAAATCTACCCACTTGTGTTGATTCTGCCACTTCATCTTGCTCATAGCAGCCTTTCAGATATTTGAAGACAAGCATTAGAGTCCAACCTATTTCTTTATCAGCTGAGCATCCACAAATCATTTAACCTTTCATCCTGACACAATTATGGCCACTCTGCCCCACACAGACTGTGGTTGGTCTACCTTCTTAAATTGTGACATTAGGAACCAGGCATAATACCTTGAAACATGCAGGCTGTACTCAAAGTCATGCCGCCTTTGTTTAGAAACTGGAGGCATTTGCTCAACCATCAAGTCTTAACTGTGCTGCCATTTAACATCTCTCTCATCCTGAACTACGCGGTTGTCTGATCTTTTAGATAATCGGGATAACATAAAAGGGAATAAAAGCCAACTACCAATCAGAGTGGACAATCATCCAAAGTTCACTCATCACTCCTCCACCCTTGGATATGACCGAGCAGAACAGGCAGAAGAAAGAAAGCTTTGCCCCACCGCTCACGTGAGGCAAAGGGGAGACGGGGCTTGCTGCACTCTGGAAGGAAGCAACGGACAGGAAAAGTGGAAAAGGTGGGAATCCCAGAATGGAGAACAGAGACAAAATGCAGGCTTTTGTGGGGGAAGAGGAGGGACAGGGCCTAAAGACAGCAGCGAGAATCCACCCACAAGTGTCTCTGCTAGCGTAGGAAATGTCCTGAGGGACACTGTGGAAGTCTGGGTGGTGAGGCCTCATGGTCCTGTACAGTGTGATAGGACAATGTGGCTGGACCAGGGGGCAAATATTCCTATGTCTGCATCTCTATGTTTCGGATATATCACTGGTGATCTTGAATAAATTGTTACTTGAAGTTTAAGGTCTTTAAGGTCTCGTTTATGAATTCACCTTAGCAGAAATTATGGCACAGGCAGTAGCAGGGAGGAGAAGAGAATCCAGCAACTCCCAAGCCAAGTACTACCTCTGGTCCATCGTGAGTACTAGAGATGCCATCAGTACAAGCTACAGGGCATCAAAGGGGTCCCCCCATAGGCAACAGCTTGGCTAGAGAATAGAAGAATTCCCTCCCCTCTTACCCAAAGTTATGCCTATATAGCTAAAGCCTAAACTATATTCACTGATGTATGCACACATACAGTTACCACCATAATTTATTAATATATACCAAACGTTGTAAAACCTACCCAAGGTCATGCTCTTGGTAGAGGTGTCAGGGTCTCTAAGGGAGTGAAATAAATCCTTCATCCCTATCTTGTGTACATAGGTCAACAGATGAAGGAACCAACATATTCACTCTATAGCTGATACAGGGTAAATTGGAGTATCCAACCTGGTGTGAGAACCCAGTGGATCTTCCCATTGCAGCCCCTTGTTGGCCAGACCTCCTCAACCATCCCAGGTAGCTCTGGGCCTAGGCAAGACCTAGGTCAGCACAGAGGAGCTGGGGAGGATGTCAGGGTGGAGCCGAAGGTGGAGAACAGGGAGATGAGCCCACCACTGCCAGTTAATTCTGCCTAACTTGACAGTGCAGAAAAGCACTCCATTTCCTTTGTGGTGGAGTGAGTTAAGGGAAAGAAAGACTCTAAGAACATTTAGGGCAAAATTCCACCCCACATACACCAGGGGGAAAAAGGCTCTCCCCTCTGACAAGAGGCAGAACCAAGATTCGAGGCCAGGCCTTCCTGGCCCCAGGGCCCATGCTCTTACCCACTGAGGGAAGGATATCAGCAGTCGACTTTGCTGGAGGATTTTAGAGAGGAGGGAAAGAAACAGAGAGAGAGTTTGTGTCATAAAGAAGGCAGAGTAGGAGGACAGTATAGCATCTGTACCCCATGGCATATAGCCCAGCCTCCTGGTCTTAGGTCGGGGTTGGGGGGCGGGGAGGAAATTAAAGAACAGTGCCCATTAAAACTCTGTGAGCACTGAGGCACAAGCAATGGTTTAAACGAGATAGTCGTTTCTCTGTTGTAAAAGCAACCCAGAGGTGGGCAGGTCAGGGTGGCGTCACCCTGATCAGGGATCCCAGTGCCTTCAAGCTCTCCAGCTCACAATCCTTAGGGTCCGGCCTCCCTCCTGATAGGCCAAAAGGCTGAGAGACCTCCAGCCAGCCACCCACAGTCCAAGCAGTAGAGTGAAGAAAAAGCAAAATAAGGGCCTTACTCCCTTTCTTTTAAGAATACTTATCAAAAGTATCACTAACATCTTTGCTCATATCCCACTGGCCAGAATCTAGCACAGGACTCTGCCTAGCTGCAAAGGCTGCTGGGAAATTTAGTTCCCTCTCTGGGTAAACTCAGGACCCTGAGACAAAGAAGGAGGAGGAGAAAGCGTTGAGTGGGAGGAGGAAAGTGGCACTCTGCTCCACTGGACATCCACAAAGTGGGCCACACAGGAGAGAAGGAACAAAGCAGATCACAGCTCTCAGGATCTTTGTGAGAGCATGAAACAGTCCTGTAGGAGTAACTGGGAAGGACTGTTCTGGGGGCTGGAGGCCCTGCAGTATCACAGGGACGATGCTATTTTCGGGATCCTATTTTATACTCAGGCCAGTGAGGTCTGGAAAACTCATTATATATTCCAGTCGTTCCCAGACTGAAAAGATCATCAGAATCACCTATTTACTTAACAATTCAGATCCAGAACCTAATCCTAGACCTGCTGAATCAGGATTTCTAGAAGTAAGACCAGGATTTTCTGTTAAACCAGGCTCTTAAGGGGAGTCTGATGATCTATGTATCAAGTCTGGAAATTACCATTATAGATATTTTCAAACATCTTTTCCCAATCTGTAAGCTAAGTTTCCTAGGGTTGGGATATAAACTTATTTTTTAATCTAAATAACTGTCCAGTGATTCTATGACTTTATTGTTGTATAAGGATGTATTTAGTTAATCATATTAGGTTAATTGACATTATGAGGTGATCTAGAAGTGTCTGACAAATAATTCCTTGCTGGGGGGCCTGTCCTGTGCATTGTAGGATGTTGAGCAGCATCCTGCCTCTACTCACTAGATGCCAACAGCACCACCTCCAGTTGTGACAACCAAAACTATGTCCAGAGATTGGCAAATGTCACCCAGGGGACAAAATCACTACCAATTATTAACCACTATGCCATCTTTAGCATGTTGCAGAAGCCCAGAAAATTCACAGCAAGAGAAGTGTTAAATAACACTGGGTGGGAATCAAAATGCACCTCAAATGTTCCACTGTGGATGCAACAATCCGTACCTCCATTTTCCTATGTGTACACAAACTATGCATTCTGTATTTCTATGTAATTTCCAACAGTTGCGTAAGTGCTCACCTCACACAATTAATTTTTTATTTGTGTATCATCTGTCCACCATCGGCCAGCCCAGCAACTAAAGCAAAGAATGAGAAGGGAGATGAAAGGGACTGGTGATGAAGTCTCTCAACCCTCATCCATGTATCAAGCCTTTGTAACACAGTAACACCTACTCTAAGCCACCCTCAGACACACCATTTCTCATAAATAAGTTTAAGTAAGGGAGATGTGCAACAGATATGCTTTATCCTAAAATAGAAAGAACATACAATAAATAGAGGGGAATTTAAATTTTTATTGATGAATCATGATTTTCTATTGAATATATATAGAGTACAATTAACAATAACATAACATTCCAACATTTAAAATTGAAACTTTCAGAATCATCTCAATCAATATATAAAGCTTTAGTTCCTGGAAAAATAATGTTTATTTCAACAGTACTCTTCTTATCTGCAAAACAGCCTCCCACAATAGGGAATTTATAAATGAAATTTTATAAAGTTTCCTGTGTACAAAAGTGATTGACCCCACATCAACTGCATCCTACTAAATACTCAAAACATGAAGGCTTGAAGGACCAGAATCAAGCCACATTCTGTTGAAGTTATCAAAGATAAATCTTAAGGATCTACAAATGGAATATGGGACTACCCTCTGCCACCAATTCAATACACTGGGCAAAAGAGTGGTGAATCTTGACCTCATGACAACATGAGGAATGATGCTTAAACATGTAGCAACACATAAATCAAAACCATCCCTACTACAGAGACACATGCATACCAATGTCTAAGCAAGCATCCTTTGAAGTGTGACACCCAGAAATCATCTAAGAAATGTCTATTTTCCTATGTTACAATTGAAATGAAAATGACAATGTATTTTATAAAATGATGCAATGTGGTACTGTCTTTTGATGAGGCACATGAAAACACAACTCATGGGCCAGAAATAGTCCTAAAATAAAGCCTACTCTCACTGATACATAACTTAATAAAAAAGTCACATTTACTGCTTAGTTTTCTGAAGAAAGTAGGATAATGGTCCTCTATTCAAAGTAGTGATAAAAATAATTGCACCTCAAATTACTCCCAATGTAACTGAAGGTATTCAATATTAACATAAATATCATTTGAATAGATGCTAGAAAAATTTTAAGTTCTTAAAAGTGCTATGCCTTACTGGAATTTGAAGACAAAGAAAAGTGAGGAATATACTCTTCTGCCTGTCTAACAGAAGCCTCTACTGAGAATGTAAAAGGTTTTGAAGCTTATCCACTTACTATAAGTGTCTTAAATTTACAATGCGTGAGAAAATAATGCACCCAAGAATATATAATGGCACCTTGACCCATGGTAGCCACTTGGCAGATTCAAAATAATCACTGCTTTTATCTTGAGAAATCTTGCCAAGAGGTATTTACAACATATTTTTATAGACGTAAGTATTCAATAGTTCAATTAAGCAAATTAGAAAAAATAAGGTTGTTATAAAGAATTCCAGATTATATGCCAGCAGATTAATAAAATGGCTCTATAAAAAATAAATGACAAAAAAAATCATAGTTCTAATTTTTTTAAAATGTCATGGGACAGCTAGAAATGTCAAATGAAATAACTGAATTATGTCAAAATAAAGATTGTTGCCATTATATTTCCAGATTATTTATAACTATGTTTAGCATAAAAAGAAATTAAGGCTAAATATGACTTTTTTAAAAAATAAGTACACCCAGGCTCAAGAGAATAGGAGCAGGAAGAGTTATGCTGTCTACAATTCTGAAAATTCCTACATCTAAGGTAAGGGATTGCATATAAAAGTGCCAAACTGCTAGGTAATAGATGTATATCTAGATTCTTTATGAACACAATGTTCCTTAGATTATAATATAACCAAAATATGAAACCAAAGATAGTATTTTTAGAATATTTTGAAAAATAAAGTGTAACAGAACAACATAATAAAAAGAAGCATTTCCTTAACTGGGCATATTTTAATGGGCTTTAATTTCTATTTTAGAACTATAACTAAAGGTAGTAAAAGATGAAACCAAATATAAAAGTGTTGTTATGTCCTAGAATTGTTTGGCTACTAGATATTGCCAACATTTATTTAGTCTCTGGAACTATTGGCTGGTCAAAAAGGGAAGTGAGATATGCTGGAGTCTTAATAAGGTTCCCAGGCAGAGGAAAAGAAGGGGACTTTACATTAGTTCCTACCAGTAAATGAAACTGACAGCATTCTAAATGGAAGAGCATCAGCATAAGCAATCTGAAAGCTAAAATGAGGTTTTAATATCATTATTCATAGCATGTGCAGAAAATAATCTACAATACTGATTAACTATTACGACCACCCGTACTTCTTTTCTCCTTATGCCTGTGGCTTTTTAATCACTTCTAGCCCAAACCCACTGCCTGCGGCAGAGCAGGTTCTCTAAGAGAGATGTGAGGGAGGAAAGGGCCAGGACCTCTCCACGCCCCACGCACCATGAGGCAGTGCTGGCTGACCTTTCTTCCACTCACCACCCCACCCCCCACATTTCTAATAAATTTATAATAAAAACAGATGAGTTACAAAGTGACTTTTAACTTGAAAATCTAAAGTACTTCACAAAAAAGTATTTGAACTCCAGTTTTTAAATGAAGAAATATGGCCAAAAAAAAAAGATACAACCTGTCTTCCAATGGTCTTTCCATGCTAGTCTTTCCTAATGTGTTACACTAGAAGTTCATCATAAATTATGTACTGAAGCATATAAGGTATTGATGGTCGGTGTATGGTTCCCTGGGTGGGGCAGAGGAGGGGGACATCCTTTGCCAAGACCCTTCCCAACTTCATTTTAAGATAATTTCGCCTCTAAGGAAATCCCAGAGTATAAAGGCCAAAAACACCATTACAGGGAGGCCCAAACACAAATGCCTTTTTAGGACAATTGTGTCAAAGGTGCAGCACATCTAAAAACTTTTCCCCACTTAAAAATAAATACAAAAACAAGTATATATTTGATACTTAACCACGGTCTTCCTAGACCTGTCTCTGAGGATCTATTTTCTGTTAATACATACATGTTTGCAAGCTTTAAAATACTGAGTGTTGGTTATTTCTACCTTGGTATCCAAAACATCCATAAGCAATACATGAACATCCACTCCACTATAGTTTCTTAAAATTCACTAAAATGAGAGCATTCTTTTTAAAATTAACTTTAAAAGATATATTTGCATACTTTTGATAGATTTATTTTTAAATAGCTGAAAATATCTTAGAGCAAACTCTTCAGAGCCCAGGGCAACTACTTTCTCCATGCCCACTTGAAAGAAATGCCATGGAGTTAAAGGAGCAAAATTAAAGCATTTCCTAGATTTAGTAAAAGATCCTTAATTTTTTATATATCTAAATTATTTCAGTATATTTAGAAGGGAAAGAAGAAAAGGGATGAAAAGAAAGAAAGAACCAAGGAAGAGAGAAAGAGGGAAAAAAGAAAGGGGGAAGGAAACAGATTTTTCTTTAGAATTTTCTCCCAGATAAATAATATTACCCTTCAGAATACAGGGTAACCAATGATTAAAGTGCTTGGAATTCTGGAATCTTCTTAGAGATTTGACAGCAAGCATCAGATAACACCAGATAGCTGGCAGTCTGACACTCAGACCCCTGAGCCTAGAAGTTCTACAGGATCCCTGGCCAACATCCTATAATACTTTAGATCAGCAGTCACATCAAGATTGTCTGATCCCTGCAAATCCCAACTTCTTTCCCACACAACAGGGAGGTCAGCCTACTGCGACTTATACAGTATCTTGTTGTACCCCTGGCTCACAGTGTCTCCAGGTCTAGGCTCTTCTAGTCTAAGTCACATAAGGCACATACTGCAATGCTCTCCGACTCTCACCCCTGAAATAGAGCCAGTGCTGGGGCTGAGGACGTGGGAGGGACAGAGCACACCCAGTACCCCCAGGGGGGGCAGTTGTCAGTACATTCCTCAACCTCTGAGCCAGTGTACAAAGCACAGGAAAACACATGGCCCCTTCATTCTTTTCTCCAGAAGAAAAAGAGAGGGAGGGTAAAGAATGGGATATATGATCAGATTTGGAGTAGAAAAAAACCATTTCACTTAAAAAAAAAAAATCACCACTTACAATCTATAAAGAAGGAAGTAATGTCCAGTTAAGAAGTATATACTGGGACAACTAGGGTTGGGGTGGTGTGGGTGGAAGGTGGGAAGAGAACAGAACAAGATCCTCCTGCTGCTTGTTTTCTCCCAACTCCCAGGGAAATCCATCTTCAATACTAAAGCAAACACTGATACATAATAATGCTTAAGAACCCATGTTCATTTCTTTTACAAAACAAGAAGAGTAACTATTCTAAAATAATACTTTTATTCTAGAGAAAACTAACACCTCAAAAAAAAATCCTAAAAGATTTGGAGAGGGGGAAATATAGATATACAACTGCAATCATTCTGATCTTCCACACAAAGATCAGGTGAAGAAATCTGTGCAGCTGTACATACTAGGACCTGTTGGACACCATCCCCCCCAACCCCACAGAAAGAGAAAAAATTGGTTTTCAAAACAGTCAGAAGTAATATTTGATTGTGAAAACAAAACAATCACATGTGACTTCTGGAAATGTTAGTGTTCTCTGGATTCCTTAAAAAATAAATCCCAGCCAATGTTGAAAAGAGCACAGGAGCGTGAAACAGATGACAAAAGTGACTGAAGAGTGATGAAGGGAGCCTGAAGTTCCATCCTCACAGGGACTGCAGCCCTGGACGTCTCTGCAAAGGTCACAAGAGGACAGCTTCGCTTCAGAGTTGTAACTTCTCACCGCCTGTCTCCCTGTCCAAAGAGGCAGACGTCAGTTTACATATCTCCCTTGTTTAGAAACATTTACTTTGCCAAAACGTAAGAGCATTTCAATACACTTCTCTGAGGTTTCCATTCTTCACGTAATTTTATTTTTCTTTATGAGAAATAATTGAAATGCTCAAGAGGGGTCCAAACCGCTAACCAAATCCAAGAGAGACACAGCATGTTCAGTCCAATCTATCTACCACCAGTGGTTGCCCCGCATTAAAAGAGAGCAAACAGACTACAGCTGCACCCTGCAGTCAAAGCACCACTTAATCTCCTACAATAGGAAGAATTTGCAATTGAGGACTGTCAACTTCCTCAAGAGTTTATTTTAGGATGATATTTTCTATGCATTCAAACAAAATTCTAATCATTAGAACTACTGAAAAAGAGGCATTAACACTGGGCTTTATTTAAAAAAAAAAATACATAAATATGAAGGGAAGTCTGCCTATGCAATGCCTTGTTTCAATGTTTTAAAACATTGAGCACATGGTGTCTAAAGCTATTTATGCAATCGGTAAAATGTATAGCACAAGCTAATATTATAAAGTACCTATAATTGTACAGTAAACTGCCTATAAAACATAAATGAGTTTTGTTTTTACAATTTTTAAAAACACATTCTATTTTCAAATTTCTTCATGATTTTTCAGAGATTGTTTTCCCTATCATAAATGTGTTTTCAGATTTTTAAAAATGGGTTGGTAGATTTTGATTACTCTGACCTTTCCCATATTTTCATTTTAAAATGGCCCCTCATAAATAAGTTGTTTTCCACAAAATAATTACACAGACTGAATCTTTTTCATTTCTTAAATTTTTTTAAAAGTTCTCCATGCAGCTAAGAAATATCGACTGGGGAATTTTGCATCTAGGTTTCCCAAAATGTCCCACAAGAACCTGGGTGTATCCTCTGCCTCAATTCCAGTAGGAGGCCAAAGAGAGGGAACTGGTTTGTTGACTGAGAAGGAGAGAGAACTGGTGCTACACTTCAGTCTTGAACACTCTCTCAGGCACTACCAACAATATAAATAAGTTCATTTTATTTTAAAGTATAATTATCTACAAATATCTAACACATGAAAATGTTCATGCTTCTCATCCATTGAGACAATTCTGAGTCACTGCGAGTGATCGTAAGACTTATTACAATTAGAAACATTAGCCCAGGGATCATACAACTCACAAAAAGATACTCTGTTACTGAATGTAGCTTAGACCTATTTAACTTGGGGGATCTCCAGACAAGGTCTCTATTTTCATATCCTAAATTCCTATCATTTTATAAAATAAGAAGTTTACCAGTAAAATCAAAGAAGCTCAAGTTATTTTCAAAACAGACTACATTTTTCTTGGTATACTAAAAAAAAAAATCTGTTATAGAGTGTAAGTTTTAGCAAAACATCAGACTCCCTCAGTGAAGAAACAGTTAAACCCAGTTAAACACGATTACACTGCGGATGCTGCTCATGCTTCCTCCTAAAGAACTCCCATTTTAAAACAGGAACCAGGTGGAATGAGTGCTTGGAATAGAAGCAAAACCTTGGAAACTGAACATAACTGGACTCTGTCTGTCAATTTTTCTATATAAATTGTGAGTTAAAAACCTAAAACATTATGAGCAAAAATATCACTTTTGAATATTCATTTGCTAAATGTTATCATGTGACCCTTGTAAGTTATCAATAGTCTTCATTTAAATGGCAAGCTCACCTCCTGCATCCCTACCTCTTACATTTTCCCCTACCAATCCTTCACAAAACAAATCTAATAGGTGGACCCTTTGAATGAATGAATGAATGAATGAATGCCTGGCTTAACTTCTTATGTATTAGGAACTCAAAACACACTTACTTGGCTCATAGTAATCCACTATGGACACTGAAGCATCTTGGGTATTTGAAACTTTAAGGTTTCTCACAGCAGGAATATCAACACAAAACTGGGTTTCATTTACCTTGAAAAATACAAAAGACTCTTGAGGGGATATGTTCATGATAAATAAAGTAAAATATATTACTTGTCTTATCATTTTAGGAAACAGATAACATCTATGTGCCAGGTACTGCAATAAGTACTTCCTATGAATTATCTTATTTAACTTGTAACAACCTTCACAAGATAAGTATTGTTCTTAGTTCCATTTTGCTGATAAGGATATTGAAAATTAGAGTTGTTAAGTAAGCAGCAAGCCTGAGGGTACACATTCCTGGGACCACAGTGCCTCACCAGATCAGCACCCTTCTCCTGGGAATCACCCTCAGCTCATGGGAACCATATCACCCAGTAAGTGGGGTAACCCCAAGATGCAGAGTGTACCCCACAAGCAATGGCTGATATGGGGTATACAAGGCCAGCTTCCCTCCCTCTAGGAGGAACAGCTTTTGCCAATTTGGTAAGCAATGCTGGTTAAGGGATCAAAAATTTGTAAATTACTTAAAACATCCCATTACTTCCCAATAGCAGTAAATGAAAAGTCAAATTAATCACTCAAAAAGTACTGAACACTCAAAGTAAGAAAACCATTAACAAGAACATCAGAGATATAAGGCAAACTTCAAAACTAATTACATACTAAATAAAAATCTTAAATTTATTTTTCAAATTCCAAATCAGGCCCATGGATTTCAAGCATTATTTAATATAAGAAAATTTCTGAAGCTCAAAAGAATCTGAAAACTGAATGAGTTTTAACAGGGCTTTAGTCAGAATGGTTTTGAAGAGCCAAACCAATGGGAACATTCAGGAACTAGCTTTTTTTTTTTTTTTTTTTTTTGAGACAGTCTCACTCTGTTGCCCGGGCTAGAGTGCCATGGTGTCAGCCTAGCGCACAGCAGCCTCAAACTCCTGGGCTCAAGCAAACCAACTGTCTCAGCCTCCCGAGTAGCTGGGACTACAGGCATGTGCCACCATGCCTGGCAAATTTTTCTATATATATAATTTTAGCTGTCCATATAATTTCTTTCCATTTTTAGGAGAGACGGGGTCCTGCTCTTGCTCAGGCTGGTCTCAAACTCCTGAGCTCAAACAGTCCGCCCGCCTCGGCCTCCCAGAGTGCTAGGATTACAGGCGTGAGCCACCACGCCCGGCCAGGAACTAGCTTTTTAAAGTAGATATTTAGAAATATATTTCTGCTTCATACTTGGCAAAACTGTAATAAGAAACACATGTATTCCTCTCATATAACATGAAATCCTAAGAATGCTTAGAACTCAATATTGAGTCAACCTATGAGGATTGTAAAGATGCTAGACAAAAAGAATAAACTTACATGCCAGCAGTTTTGAGACATAACAAGTAGAGTGCAAACTGAATGACAAAGGGGACACAAGTTATCAAAATCTATGGGATTCAGCAAAAGCAGTCCTAAGAGGAAAATTCATAGCCTTAAATGCCTATATCAAAAAGACAGAAGATCACAAATTAACAATCTAATGACATATCTCAAGGAACTAGAAAAGGAAGAGCAAACCAAACCCAAAGCCAGCAGAAGAAAAGAAATAACTAAGCTCAGAGCAGAACTAAATGAAATCAAAAACAAAAAACCAATACAAAGGATCAATGAAACAAAAAGCTTGTTCTTTGAAAAGATAAACAAAATTGATAGACCTCTTGCTAGATTAACTAGGAACAAAAGAGAAAGGACCCAAATAAGCTCAACCAGAAATGAAAAAGGAGATTACAACTGATGCCTGTACAGAAATACAAAATATCATCTGTGAATACTATGACAATCTCTATGCACATAAACTCAAAAACGTAGAAAAATGGACAAATTCCTGGAAACACACAGCCTTCTGAGACTCAATCAGGAAAAAACAGAAGTCCTGAACAGTCCAATAATGAGCAATGAGATTAAAGCAGTAATGAAAAAAATCTTCCAACAAAAAAAAAAAGCCTCAAACCAGATGGAGTCACAGCTGAATTGTGCCAGACCTGCAAAAAAGAATTGGTATCCATACTACAGAAATTATTCCATAACATGAAGAACAAGGGAATCCTCCCCAACTCATTTTATGAAGCCAGTATCATCTTGATACCAAAGCCAGGAAAGGACACAAGAAAAAAAGAAAACTACCAACATCCCTTATGAATATAGATGAAAAATCCTAGCAAACCAAATTCAACAGCACATCAAAAAAATAATCCATGATGACCAAGTGGGCTTCATCCCAGGGATGCAAGGATGGTTCAACATACACAAATGTATAAATGTGATTCACTACATAAAAAGAAGCAAAAACAAAGACCATATGATCATCCCAATTGATGTAGAAAAAGCATTTGACAAAATTCAGCACCCCTTCATGGTAAACAAAAAAAACCCTCAACAAACTAGGCATAGAAGGAACATATCTCAAGATTATAAAAACCATATATGACAAACCCACAGCCAACATCATACTGAATGGGGAAAAGTTGAAAGCATTCCCACTAAGAACTAAAACAAGACAAGTGTGCCCAGTGTCACTTCTATTCAACATAGTGCTACAAGTACTAGCAAGGGCAATCAGTAAAGAGAAAGAAATAAAGGGTATCCAAATAGGGAAAGAGGAGGTCAAACTATTGCTTTCTGCTGATGATATGATCTTATATCTAGAAAACCCCTAAGACTCCAAGAAGAGACTCCTGGAATTGATAAATAAATTCAGCAAAATTTCAGGTTACAAAATCAGTGTATATAAATCAGTAGCATTCCTATATCCCAATAGCAATCAGGCTGAGAATCAAATCAAAGTCAAACCACTTACAATAGCCAGCCACAAAGAAAATAAAATACCTAGGAATATACCTAATCAAGAAAGTGAAGGATCTCTACAAACATAACTACGAAACACTCAAGAAAGAAATCGCAGACAACACAAACAAATAGAAAAACATATCATGCTCATGGATCAGTAGAATTAACATCGTTAAAATGTCCATACTACCCAAAATGATTTACAAATTCAACGCAATCTCCATCAAAATACCAATGTCATATTTCACAGATCTAGCAAAAAATAATTCTGCACTTCGTGTAGAACCAGAAAAGAGCTCAAATAGCCAAAGCAATTTTAAGCAAAAAGAACAAATCTGGAGGCATCACATTACCAGACTTCAAACTATACTACAAGGCTACAGTAACCAAAACAGCATGATATTGGCACAAAATAGAGACATAGACCAATGGAACAGGCCAGAGAACCCAGATATAAAACCATCCACATACAGCCAGCTGATCTTTGACAAAGCAGACAACAATATACACTGGGGAAAAGAAGCCCTATTAAATAAATGGTGCTGGGAAAATTGGATAGCCGCATGCAGAAGATTGAAACAGGATCCATAGCTCTTACCACTCACAAAAATTAATTCAAGATGGATAAAAGACTTTTAAATGTAAGACTTGAAATCATAAAAATACTAGAAGAATATGTGGGAAAAACTCTTCTAGTATCGGCCTAGGCAAAGAATTTATGAAGAAGATCCCACTGGCAATCATAGCAATAACAAAAATAAATAAATAAATGGGACTTGATTAAAAAGGCTTCTGCACAGCAAAGGAGTAAATAGACAACCTACAGAATGGGAGAAAATATTCACAAGCTATACATCCGATAAAGGCTAATAACCAGGATCTACAAAGAACTCAAGCAAATCAGCAAAGAAAAAACAAACAACCCTATTAAAAAGTAGGCAAAAGACGTGAACAGAAGCTTTTCAAAAGAAGATAGACAAATGGCCAAAAGAAATTATGAAAAAATGCTCAACATCACTAATTATCAGGGAAATTCAAATTAAAACCACAATGAGATATCACCTTGCCCCAGTTAGAATGGCTTTTATTAAAAAGTCCAAAACAATAGATGCTGGCATGGATGCAGAGAGAAAGAAACACTTATATACTGTTAGTGGGACTGCAAAGTAGTACAAGCTCTATGGAAAACAGTATGGAGATTCCTCAAAGAACTAAAAGTAGACCTACCATTCCATCCAGACATCCCACTGCTGGGTATTTACCAAACGGAAAAGAAGTCATTGTATCAAAAAGACACCCACACTCGAATGGCAGCACAATTCAAATTGCAAAGATGTGGAATCAACCCAAGTGCCCATCAATTCATGAGTGGATTAACAAAATGTGGTATACATATACTATGGAATACTATTCAGCCATGAAGAAGGATGAATTAAGGCCTTTTGCAGCAATTTGGATGGAACTGGAGACCATTATCCTAAGTGAAATATCTAAAGAATGGAAAAATAAACTCCACATGTACTCATTATTAATCTGGAACTAACCGATAAGCACACATGTGCACAGAGGGAAGTAAAATTCAGTGGAAATCAAGCAGAGGAGAGTGGGTAGGAGGAGATAGGCAAAAACCTACCTAACGGGTACAATGAACACTATCTGGGTGATGGGCACACTTATAACCCTGACTCAAGCATAACAAAATTGATATATGTAACCAAAAACATTTGTACCCTGGTAATATTTTGAAATTTAAAAAAAAGTAGAGTCTGGAATTCTTCACTTACCTTTCCCTCACCTATTTTATGCACTTTATTCTTGGATCAGTAGCACTCACGCAGCAATGGGAAGAGTACATGAAGGTTATATAATTCTGTGTCAAGACCAAACTTATGAGAATATTCTTTTATGATTTAAGCACCTAACTTTTCAAGGGAGAAATATTAACCCCTCTGAGATTTGCTAAAAGCTTCATGAAATCATTTTAAAATGTGTCACTAAAGCATTCATCCTCAGCATTTAAACAAATATACTTACCAATTCCCTGAGCCAGAGCAATTGTCAAATTGAGATCTGGACTGAAGTTTTTAAAATTATAATATGAAAACTTCTATGTATTTTATAGCTGGCATGATATAATGACTTAGTTATCAGATCTTCACCAGGCTCATCATTAATAGTAACTCTCTCTAAACTAATTTCATAGTGATGCCTTTTCAGTAGAGACAAATATATGGCTGCCATGTTAAAGTTAAGCAGGGACACAAAAAGCTAAAATAATAATGACTTAATGAAAACATACTTAAAGTAAGGTAGACATTTGAACATAATAAATGGTAGCTTTGTCAATAGTTACCTGTATGAAACTTAACGTTTTACTACTTACAGAATCTAAATAGAGATTGAGTTTTCCATGATCGTGTTCCACTTTCTTCACTGTCTCGCTTAGAGGAATTGCGTCTGAAGGCACAGTAAAGCCACTGAGTAGGTTAACTTCCATAAGAGCCATGCCACTCCTAGCGGGGCCCAGAAACCTAAATCAAAGAGGGGAGGATGACAGAAAACCCTTTAGGAAAAACCTAAAGCTGTCAGCAAATGATCTTCATACAAAAATTAAAACTGCCAAAGATTATTCCAAATACTGTTAGAGTTCAAATAAAATTCACTATAGAG
>CM052441.1:67639698-67691725 GCA_028533085.1 Varecia variegata
TCTATTTTTTAGTAGAGACGGGGTCTCGCTCTTGCTCAGGCTGGTCTCGAACTCCTGAGCTCAAACGATCCGCCCGCCTCGGCCTCCCAGAGTGCTAGGATTACAGGCGTGAGCCACCGCGCCCGGCCAGATAAACATCATTCTAAAATAAAAACCTCTTAGTCTATTTAGTTCCGAATCACATTATGTTTGTACTTAAACATTAGAAATTAATCTAAACTTATTTAAAACAAACACTAAACAAAATAGATATGGCAAGGAACTTTATAAATTTTTACCCCATCTTGGTGTCTAGCCAAATCCAAGTCTCTGGAAAATGCTTTCTGACACGTGGATTGCTAACCGAAGAAAAGTCATGAATGTCTACCATGGATCCTTCGTTTTCCTCCACAAACCTCTCAGCATATTCCACACTGTCATCTATAAACAGACATTGACAATGGTTAGGAAAACAGTCGCTAGAGAGAGTGAATTGTAAACTTCATGCACAGAGTGAATGTCGATCACTTGAGAAGGTATCGAGGGATGTAATATGCTAGTGAGAATATCAGGTTTCTCCTGTTACAGTGAAAAGGTAGAAGAAAGATTTCAGAAAAGTTATTACTAAAAATAAATAGAATGAGTATTACAGTGGGCATCAGGCAGGAGGTGATAAGAAGAACAAAGATGGGTAAAAGTGGAGACTGACAAATGGAAAAAGAAAGATGCTTGGAAGGTTGTCTAGGATAGAGCATTATATGAGGAAAGCAAAATGTACCACACATCTTTAATATATAGAGGTCATAATGACTTCATAAATCTTTCAGACTATAAAATTATCTTTTAAGCTTCAGGACAGAGGTTCAGGTGTCCCGTGGTGGCAAGAACCAGCCCAAAGAGACCCTGGAGGCTTAGTATGGAATAACTGAGAACACCTGACAGAAACAGGGAATTCAGGGATAAAAACTGTGAAATTCAAGGATAGAAACTTCTGGAAGCCTTTCCAAATGATGTTAATATAAATTTACCTGAAAGAAAAGAGAATAACTTCTACAGTTAACCATTCTCATTTGTACATGTCCTTCCATCGGAACATTTATGGGCTCTTCTTAAAAGCACACTTATTACTGGGTGGCCAACTCTATTTAGCAATTCAAGGAACCAAGATGTACAGATATGACCCTGCCCAGGAAGAGTTCATATTGATGAGGGGTGTGTGTGTGTGTGTGTGTGTGCGTGCATACCAGCATACTTCATGGCATCTGGGCTATTTTCTAGGTGAACATTAAAAAGCTAGAGAAATGTTTCAAAAATATGTTGCTCCTTTTAACTAATTCCAAAAATAATAGTGATACAAATTGGAAGCACAGGACCTGTCAATATGTCCAAAAATATAACTACCTCAAAGAATTACAGAGAATAAATGGAAAGATTTATTTCAAAGATCTAGACCATTCCATGTCATGGTCCGGATGTACTTCCAAGTACATTAAACTCCAAACATCTAAGGACAAGAGAACAGAAAGTGAAAATCATAATATCCATATTCAACCAGCAAATATTCATACCTATATGTTAATAAGTAATGTTGAATATCTGAGTGAAAGATAAACATTTTATAAGCACATTGCCAGGTTTTACTTACAAACGCCATCAATATAACCCTCTGTAAGACTTGCATCCGTCAATACCCAGAGGCCACATTCCTAGAAAGAATAATTTTAATTTTCTTTTAAAAACACAAGTTTAAATGCTCTAAGTTACCTCAGCAGTCTGCCACACTCCTGACTCACTCTTACTCATTTTAGAATGCTTAGGTACATATATGTACATATATTTTATCTCTTTCTCTTTCTCAATTCACACACACACACACACACACACACACGCACGCACAAACACACATATTCACGTGAATAAACAGCCATTTCAAAGTCAAGGAAAATGTATAAAATATATTTATAAGGAAATGTATGTGTGTGTGTGTACATATATATATACACACACACACACATATATATATAAAGGAAAGAAATTGATTTTTTTTTAGTCTAGCCAAGTGCAGTAGTGAGGAAATTGTTTAATGACAATTCCATTAATTTCTTTCATGGTGAATGTTTCCATTTGCTTTTAAAACTGGAAGGATGATTACCTTTTCATTTCAAATTACACTTACATAACATATAAGTGTTAACATAAATGTGTTAATATAAATGTGTCCTCCAGTGACATATTTAATAAAAGGTTAACATTTCATAATTATCATTAATCCTGAAAGTGTTTTCCATAATAAAAGATATTAATATCTTTTTAATATAGCAAACTAAACATACCTGAAAGACTGCAAAAGAATTCACAAACATGCCTAAATAATAGCCTGTGTTATAAAGCTCCAACTCATGGACCACCTAAGGAGAAGATAAAATACACAGAATGAATGGATTCATATCAACTTTCCACAACATTTCTTATAAGTAACTTAAATAAGACACGGTCCTCATGCTTATCAAATCTAAAAGTGACACAAATCAAGGAGTAATGAATATGCAAATGCTTTGTCCATGATTCAATCAGTCAAAACTACATTTTTTATTTAATCTTAATCTCATTCTGTTCAGCAACTCAGAATTCCTATGAAGTCTGGACTTCAGTTTTGCCCAAAAGGAACTTAAATGTCACTGTTTGAAAAGACCAACAGGTAGAAGTCAGTATTAAAAATGACCCATACTTTTGGCAGAGATAAACAGGTTAAATTTGATGAAGATTAATATAAGCTTTTCAAAATATCAGTGGCCTAAATTTTTTAAAATAACCTAAAAAGGTAATTCAGAAAAGAGGAAGTATGAATTATTAATAAGCAGAAATAATATTCTGCTTCATTGATAAAGCAATGCAAATTACAGCATCAATGAGACATAGTTTTTTCAATAATGAGATATTTGCATGTATCACATTAGCAATGCTATTTTTTTTTTACTTGTCAAGTGCAGTAGTGAGAAGGGAGAAAGAGTAGAAGTTCAATCTGTAACTAACTATGAACAATCAAGTGAGATAACTTACTAGCTTTTGACTAGCTAGCAATGCTATTGTTTTTTAGAACAGTTCTCATTGCTAGCAAGAGTGGGTAAAATAGGCTAAAAGAGGGAGCAAAATTAGAAGTTCCTCAAAAAGTTAAACATAGAATTAGAATACAACCCTGTAATTCCAGTCCTACGAATATACTCAAAAGAACTGAGAACAGAAACTCAAAGAAACATTTGTATGCCAATGTTCACTGCTGCATTAGTTATAATATTCAAAAAGGTGGAAACAACCCAAGTGTCCATCCACAGAAGAATGTATAAATAATGGAATAATATTCAGCCATAAAAAGAAATGAAGTTCCGATACATTCTACAACATGGATGAACCTTGTAAACAGTGTGCTAAGTGAAATAAGCCAGACACAAAAGGTCAAATATTATATAATTTCATTTACGTGAAATATCTAGAATAGGCAAATTCATAAAGACGGAAGTAGATTAGAGGTTGCCAAGGGCTGGCAGGAGGAAATAGGGAATTATTCCTTAGTGGTTCCAGAGTCTCTGCGACCATGAAAAAGTTTTGGAAACAGAAAGTGGTGATGGTGGTCCAACATTGTGAAGTAACTAATGCTACTGAATTATACATTTAAAAATCGTAAAAATGGCAAATTTTATGTTTTATATATTTCCCTACAATTAAAAAATTTAGATATTATATCTTTTTAGGTAACTATTTTGATACTTCTCCCTTATTTATATTAGCATTAACTAGACAAGACAAAGGCAGAATTAGAAACCATGAAAGAATCTAAGTACAAGTTGAAAAAACACATTCTGGCATAAAATTAAACACCTGTAACCACTGTTTCTGCAATGCTAACAACAACCACGGCTTCATCCACAGTAAGCTACTAGAACAGGCACCAATAAGAAAACAATAGAATGAGAAGACAGAACATTTCATAATGTCTCAACAAGCAGGCAAACAGAGTTAGCTCAACTACAGACAATAGAGCCAGAGCCAGACATAATGAGGAGAAAAGGTTTTAGTTCCAGGACTCTAGCTCTGCCACAAAATACAAACACATAAGGATTTGCATCTGCTCCCACTCAGGCATGGACGGATAGCAATATTCAAGAAGCAGCATCTAGGCTGGGCGCGGTGGCTCACGCCTGTAATCCTAGCACTTGGGAGGCCGAGGCGTGCGGATCGTTTGAGCTCAGGAGTGCGAGACCAGCCTGAGAAAGAGCGAGACCCCGTCTCTATTAAAAATAGAAAGAAATTATCTGGCCAACTAAAAATATATAGAAAAAAATTAGCCGGGCATGGTGGCGCATGCCTGTAGTTCCAGCTACTCGGGAGGCTGAGGCAGGAGGATCACTTGAGCCCAGGAGTTTGAGGTTGCTGTGAGCTAGGAGGACGCCACGGCACTCGCTCTAGCCCAGGCAACAGAGTGAGACTCTGTCTCAAAAAAAAAAAAGAAGCAGCATCTAAACAGTGGTTACCGGGGCCAAGGGGAGAAGGAAGGAAATGGGGAGGTATAAGTCAAAGGGTACAAAGTAGCAGAAGCAGATATGTAGGATGAACAAGTCTAGAGATCTAATTTACAACATGAGAACTAGAGTTAATAAAATTGTGTGGTATTGGGGGCTTTCTATTAAACAAGTAGATTTTAGCCGTTCTTATCACCAAAAACAAACAGCCATGTGGTATATTAATTTGCTTCACCATAGTAAGCATTATACTATCTACATGTATCCCATAACATCATGTTGTAAACCTCAAATATACATGATAAAATTTATTTTTTGAATAAAGCATCTATCGCATTTAAAAAATCCTCCTTTTCTCACTTGCTTAATAAAAATGCACTTTCAAAGTTGCAGCACAAGCTAATGACGAGAAGGCTGGTGTCTAAAAATTACTCCTGGAAGATATAGTGCGCTTAAATCATGCCAAGGCATTCAAGAGGCTCTCGGCAGCACATACAAATTTAACAAGAAAGAAAGAAGCCAAAACAGTCTATTATCACCGGCTCCTGACTCCCTCCTCCAGAGCCAACTCTGGAGAAACAATAAAAGCAGCAGGAAACTTGGATAAGTGGGATGAGAAAAGCCCTGGAAGAGTGGAAGATAGCTGGAATTGGTGTTGGAAGAAAGTGGGTGGCTTCAGTCTGAGACAGAAGGCAGCTAAAGGCAGCAGTCAGGAGACAGGCCGGAGGAAAGGTTTTTAAATTCTGCCCTTGCTTCTCTCTGGGGGTTAGCCTCTCACAACAATCATGCCTCCCAACTTCACTGCCAAAATCAGCAGCAGACCCACCTCCTGCGCAGGTGTCCCGAGGAAAATACCAGGTCAGTAGTTCTGACCTTCTGGTGTGGGAGAGTGGGGAAAACATGTAGACAGACCCATGGCCCCTAACATGCACTCTTCTTCCTCTCCCCCTTCAAACCCTCGGGGCTGGTGGATCATAACCTCAAAAGACTCTCTCTTCTTGGTGCTGTTTTCCCTGAAGGGTTTAAGAGTGAAACTGAAGAGAGGCAGGCAGTAGAGCCAATCAAGAGTAATT
The DNA here is from genome assembly GCA_028533085.1 of Varecia variegata. NCBI lineage: Eukaryota > Metazoa > Chordata > Mammalia > Primates > Lemuridae > Varecia > Varecia variegata. The sequence continues at coordinate 67,645,268 of CM052441.1, forward strand.
CTCGAGTCCATGAGGCTAGACTCCTCTCTTTAAATTCACAAGACCTACACAGATTGGAGCCTGATGTTCAGCCTTCCCCAACAGATATTATCAGAGCAGCTGCCAAATCAACTAGACTTCCAAAGAGTAAAACTACTGTAAAAGAAAGACATCCAACTAGACATACCTCACATGATACAAGATTACTGAAAAAGTCAACTCAAGAATTCAAAATAAGCCTCATAAATACACATTAGGAGATAAGAGGAGATATGAGCAATAAGAATACAAGAACAAAAAATAAGAACCAAATAAAAACAATAGATATTAAGAATATAATAGCTGACATAAAAGACACAATACAAGGGACCAAAGTAGGATAGACACAGCTGATGAATGATCAGTAAGCTGGAAAAGTCAACTGAGGAACTCTCTTAGAGAAATACAGAAAAAACAAAGAGATGGAAAACATAAAACAAAAAGCTAAGAGATTGTAAAGGATGGAAGTAGAAGTGCCCGCGTCTAAACAACAGGAGTCCCAGGAGAGAAAAAATAAAATGGAGAGGGAGAAATATATGAAGAAATAATGGACACAAATTTCCAGAATTAAAAACTGAAGGAAGAGCATAGGCCGGGCGCGGTGGCTCACGCCTGTAATCCTAGCACTCTGGGAGGCCGAAGCGGGTGGATCGCTCAAGGTCAGGAGTTCGAGACCAGCCTGAGCAAGAGCGAGACCCCGTCTCTACTAAAAAATAGAAACAAATTATCTGGCCAACTAAAAAAATATATATATACAGAAAAAATTAGCTGGGCATGGTGGCGCATGCCTGTAGTCCCAGCTACTCGGGAGGCTGAGGCAGTAGGATCGCTTGAGCCCAGGAGTGTGAGGTTGCTGTGAGCTAGGCTGACGCCACGGCACTCACTCTAGCCTGGGCAACAGAGTGAGACTCTGTCTCAAAAAAAAAAAAATGAAAGAAGAGCATAGATTAAAAGGGCAACCCATAATAACACAGACTAAAACCTGTACACAAGCAACACCATCTGACTAGGGTAGGGGTAGAGGAGGACAAGGAGACAGCCGTAGACGAAAAAGGTAAAAAAGCATACTAAAATGCTCATCTTGTTAGATGAAGATACAAATATTGATAACCTTAAGAAATCAATAAGGATAAGGATAAATAAATCAATAAGGATAAATACATATAGTTCAGGAGTTAAGGACATCTAACGTAATAACAAAAATAGAATTATATAAACTTTAAACCAGCAAAACAAAATTTGATCTAGCCCCCAAAAAGAAAAAGAGAATAGTCTAAATTATTTTTAAACAGGAAATAAAATAGCAGAAAAATTCCTAATTAGAACAAGAATTACCATATTTGTAAATGGGTTAAAGAAGCTTATTAAAAGATATTGACTATGCAATTAGTTTTAAAAAAAAAGCAAAATCGACAAGATACACTTAAAAACCTATAAAAGACTGAAAATAAAAGGATGGAAAAATATACCAGGCAAATATGAACCAAAAGAAAGCTGGGATAGCAATATTAATATCTGACAAAATTTAATGTAAATATATACATACCACATGTATATATATTAACATAAATAGAGACAGAGACAGTATACACACACACAAACATATACATATATAGGGAAGAAAAATGAAATAATATATTTATCAAGCTATTTAGAAAGTGATAAAATGAGAGATATTACTATATTCAGTTAAATCAAATGCAAGATTTAAAGACTCAAAGAATAATATGAATTGGCTGGGTGCGGTGGCTCACGCCTGTAATCCTAGCAGTCTGGGAGGCCGAGGTGGGTGGATTGCTCGAGGTCAGGAGCCCGAGACCAGCCTGAGCAAGAGGAAGACCCTGTCTCTACTAAAAAAATAGAAAGAAATTATCTGGACAACTAAAAATATGTACAGAAAAATTAGCCAGGCATGGTGGCGCATGCCTGTAGTCCCAGCTACTCTGGAGGCTGAGGCAGAAGGATTGCTTAAGCCCAGGAGTTTGAGGTTGCTGTGAGGTAGGCTGATGCTAGGGCACTCTAGCCTGGGCAACAGAGCGAGACTCTGTCTCAAAAAAAAAAATAATAATAATAATATAAATTTAGGAAACACCAAAGAGAAAAAAATGACCAATTGGTTTTTTAAAGTTTTCTTAAAAAAAAGACTAAAAAAATTAGTTGTATAAACTGAAGAAAATGTACAATTTTTCACAAGCGAATTAATTTTACAATATAATGACCAAATCAACCTAACAATATATATCTTTCTTCCCCATGTATTGTTAATCACTGTACTGAATCAATTAATGGACATAGATTATACAATCTCTATTACAGCTGACAATGGTACACAAGGATATATTAAGAATGTATAAATAAAAACGCAGTGACTAATGACGATGAGATTAGTTTATGTAATATTCATATACTTCTTGGTTTGTCAGTTTTCTGCAGATCGACATGATTTCACTCCCTCAATAGACTGAAAATTCCTGATTCAATGGAGACTGCAATCAGTTACAACCATCACGTATAACCAAAATAAAAAGCACTTCAAAATTATCTAAAGTTCTCTTATCTGGTGTCATATGGAATTGCGCAAGTCAATTTTCTAGTATGTTCTTGAGTGCCTTAAATTAAAATACAGTATTAAAATGAGAGAAAGCTCTAGGTGACATTTCTTCTTTTTTTACTGTGTATATTTATGAGGTACAATGTGATGGTTCGATATAGGTATATATTGTGGAATGACTAAATCAAGATAATTAACATATCCATCGCCTCACATACTTGCTATTTTCATGGTAAGAACATTTAAAATCTACTCTCTGCAATTTTTAAGTATATAAGACATTATTATTAACTATTGTCACCATGCAGTAAAATAGATCTCCAGAACCTTCTCCTCCGATCTAACTTTAGGTGGCATTTCTCATGAGAGATAGTAGGCACCTAACCACATAAGCATCTTTCCAACATAACCAATGTAAGAGATTCTTTTTTATTTGGAAGCTTTACTGATTATTGACTTATACAAGCAAAGAAACTATTAACAATAAGATTTCTTTAATTATTTAAAGTAATGCAATAACATTTCCTTTTTCTCTTTTAACATGTATTTTTGCAATGAAAAAATGGCTAAACTCACATTTTCCATTGTAATATCGTTTGAGGCATTCAACAGATTCACGCTTTTGTCAACAGCTACGATCCCAACTATCGAGTCAGGCTGTGTCACAGAGATTCTAAGAGAGACTTTCTCCGATGGCTCAGCACTAGCTTTACTCCAAAATAACTTTATCTAAGAAAGAGACAAAGCAGAATTGACTTATTTCACTGTTTTAAAGCATTATTTATATGTCTTACCAATAGTATATCAATGACTCAAAATCTAGCAAAAGAATCTACATTTGCCTTTGCTCAGGGATAATTCTAAAATCATACATAACCTTTCTCTAGGGAAAGGAATTAAAAAACTACTCCCACAGTGTTTGCAAGTCATGGAACATCTCACAGTGGTATAAATTTGAACTATTCTTCAGTTCTCTACCCTTCCTCTTCCCTTTCTCCATCTCCCACCCCTCAGCCCCCAGCTAGTGCTGAACAGAAGACAGCAGTGTCTAGCACACCTGGAGAAGGCCAGCATCCAACAGGAGGAACATGAAAGAAGAAAGAAACTGCAGATGCCTACATACTGGTGACACGGACTTAGGAGTGAATACAAGAGCTCCCTGGAGGACCCACAGATCTACCTGGGCCAGGGGTGAAGGAGGGCTCTTCCCAAGGAAGAAAGTGGTCAGACCAAACACTAGTCAGACCTCTATGCCCTGTGTCTCCATGGCTACCTGCACTTCCTCTGTCATCTCATCAAAGCTCCATCCTACTAATGCTTCATAAAGAATATCAATCATCTCATCACTGCTGAATCAAATGGCTTGGTCATGAGGCCCCTTCCTACTGGGAGTTTTCATTTCACCAGCTGCACCTCAACTTCCACTGTGCCAGTGATTGTACTGCCTCCCCAAGAGGCCTTCATGTTCTCCTCAACTCAACTGAACTTTAGACAAGCTTCTTCCTAACTGTAAGCCCCTGACCTCCCTTTTCTTAGAGCATTTACTTTAGAAAACTTGCAACTATAAATTCTTTCTCTGCCTCTTTGAAATGTCAGTCTCCCAGCCTGTTGCCTGTTTTACAACCCAGAGCTGGGCTTTCATTTATCTGTTTCATTAGCTGGAGACTAACCGGGGACAAAGTTTCAACCCATGTCATCTCAAGTGGCCTCACTTCCTCCCACACCCTTCACTTCACTCTCACACCAATATCAACGCCACATGAATTCTGTATTGCCACTGGACTTTCTGGAGTTCCATGCCAAAGCGGTATTTACTCAACCCTTTGAAAAATCCTGAAAAGGCTTCACGGATTTGAGTTAAAGTCCTACAGCCAGGAACATCTTACAAGTAAGACCCTCAGTGCCCAGTGATTCCACCAGCAAAAATACTTCCATAGTACTAAATATGAAGAGCTTCAACTATAGTTCTAGAAATGAATAGTATAAATTTCTAACCAATTTCATTTAATGATACTTTTATAAAGAAATACTGTATTTCTCAGACTTCATTAATATGAAGTTTTCTTTTAAACATCATTACCTTAAATCTTACCTTATTTTCAAAAACAAGCTGAACAGGAATTTTTAGAACATCGTTTATAATTTCCCCATTATCTTCAACATAATACACAATTATACAGGCTCTTGGAGCCCAGGAATTTTCTGGTGTTAAAGAGAACGTTGTTGAATTTTGTTTGCCTACAGCCACCAACTGTCCCCTGGATACTACCTGAAAAGAAGAATAGGTGAGTTAAATTTTTTGCTAAAACTAATAGGATCTCAACTGAAGCTATATTTATCATAATTTTAAACATATACACAAATTCTTGACTTAAACCAGCTTCAAAGTGGCTTTTTTTTTTTTTTTTTTGAGACAGAGTCTCACTCTGTTGCCCAGGCTAGAGAGCCGTGGCCTCAGCCTAGCTCACAGCAACCTCAAACTCCTGGGCTTAAGCAATCCTCCTGCCTCAGCCTCCAGAGTAGCTGGGACTACAGGCACACTCCACCATGCCAGCTAATTTTTCCCATATATCTTCAGTTGTCCAGTTAATTTCTTTCTACTTTTAGTAGAGACGGGGTCTCACTCTTGCTCAGGGTGGTCTCAAACTACTGAGCTCAAAGGATCCACCCACCTCAGCCTCCCAGAGTGCTAGGATTACAGGCGTGAGCCACCGCGCCCGGCCTTCAAAGTCTTTCGAATACAAAGAAACCTCCCTGACAAACACAGAGACCACTTTCCGGGAAACAGAAAATGATAAACTTAAAGTGATACTGATTGGAACAACAGTAGCTTCATAGTCAAGAATCCATTTTTTGGCTGGGCATGGTGGCTCACATCTGTAATCCTAGCACTCTAGGAGGCCAAGGCAGGAGGATAGCTTGAGGTCAGGAGTTTGAGACTAGCCTCAGCAGGAGCAAGACCTCATCTCTACTAAAAACAGAAAGAAATTAGCCGGACAACTAAAAATAGAAAAAATTAGCCTGGCATGGTGGCACACACCTGTAGTGCCAGTTACTCAGGAGGCTGAGGCAGGAGAATTGTTTGAGCCCAGGAGTTTGAGGTTGCTGTGAGCTAAGCTGATGCCACAGCACTCTAGCCCAGGCAACAGAGCAAGACTCTATCTCAAAATCAATAAAATAAACTATATATGAATATAAAAAAAAAGAACCCATTTTTTATTGGAAGGAACACAGGGCATTACTGGGAGAGCTGGATTAGCAAAATTTCAAGGCCATGGAGAGCAATCTTTGTTTTCTTTTTTGTTTTTCTTATATTTTATAACTTTCTACAATGAATATATGTGGTTTATCCAATAGAAATTTAGATTTTAAACATAATACAGGATTTAATTATCCATTTTAAAGTGAAAATACAAATATAGGTGAAGGATGAAAAAAGATATTTTGATTGTACTATAAAAAGGACAGGCTAAAAAGGTGTAATGCAAAATTTTAAAAATTAGTAAGCCCAGTGTAGACATAGGTAGGCAACATTTAAGATGATTCTATAATAAATCATAAATTTAGATTCTATAAGAAATTACCATATAGCTTAACTCCTTCAACCGCTTGTTGCCGCTAACCACCAACTCAAAAGGTGATCCCACCTAGAAAAAACATCTTAATTAATATGTACATAACAAAGGCAAGAAAGTCCATTATGTTGTATTAATAATTATCAAGTGAGTTGTAAGCATTACCTTTATATTTTCATCTCTTGTTTTTAGCTGGATGTATGTCTTACTGGGAGAAGTAAACATACCATGCACTGCCATGCTACTTGTGCTATCAAGAAAAAAGGCCTATAACAAAAGAAAAGGGAGCTATAAATTTTTATCTTTAGTAATACCTTGAGAAAAGATGCTACCTATTGAACAATTACTGAAAGCCAAATTCACTTTCACGTTTTTTTCAGGCAGAAAAAATATTAATACATTCACCAGACATTGGAACTTCATCATTTTATGGCTTGTACTATAAAGAAATTGGTAGTTTTAAAACATGGGAAAGGGTCTTCACCATCATAACCTAAGAGGAGAAAAGCATAGTCCTGGCTTATTTCGGAAACAAAGGTATTTTTTCCAGAAACACTACGAGAAGAGAGAATGAAATGGGAAAGGGATCCTTTTGTTCTCTCTACGACACACGGCTCATACACAAGCAAAAACTTCTATCACCTCACTAGATACCCCAGTGTTCAGAGTAAAAATCAGAGAGGCCACATCTGAGAAGCACCCTGCGCTGGCAGGGCCCTGACTCGGGCAGGGCTGTGTAAGCAAAACGAAGGTGGCAGAAATGGTCGGGGAGTCTCAGACAAGCCATTCTGGGAAAGAGAGCTCAACGAAGGTATGTAAGTGTAAAAAATATATATTCCTCTTTCATTTCAGCTCCTGCCAAAATAAAATTTCAAATGACTGAAAATCAACCTAGGGTTTGAGGAGCTTCTCCATCGTATCTTCACATTGCTATATTTTACTGTGCCCTTCAAAATGAACTGGCAAGGAAACATTCAATCTAGCCCTGAGCCATGGTCATTAAATTACTTTTAACACTTTCCTCCATTTTTTTTTTTTTTAAATGGAAAGATGTGTCTGCTTCCTATGCACTTTGAGCTCTGCAAGCTGAGTGCCTACCACAAGATTACAACTGTACTGGTGTTGCTGCCGTGGCATAATGATGGGAAACAGATGGCACCTTCAACTGTAGCTCACTGGAATCCTCCAGGATTGGAAATTCAACCTTAAAGATTCCATTTGGGGGGACAGTGTAATTTATGGTCTGGACAGGTCCCATTTGCTGATTTCTACTGTTCCATCTGCTCCAGTGCTCGGTATAGTTTCTCTGTGCCACTGTCATGACAACATTATTTCTTCTTTCTTCAAGAGTCAGTGGATTGCCGTCAGAACGGGTAACTTTCACCTAATTATCAAAACAAGACATTTTAAAAACAGGTAATAAGAGAAGCAAAGGATTTAAGTGCAATTGAATCCAGCTTCCATCTGAACTATTCCCATGAAATTGAACTCTCAACAATTATTGGTGGCACTCTAACTCCAGACTCGGTGGCCTATCTATAAAGCTATCCGACACGGCCAACCACCTTCTTCTTAATATTATGGCTTCTTTTGGCTTCCACGGCTCCACACAACCTCCTTCGCTTCCTACTTCTCTTTCTGAATCTTTTCAGTGTATTTTTGGTTCTTCTTCTGTCTCTCCAAATGTGGGAATTTGCCAAATTATCAGTCATCTGTTTTTCTCTCTTCCTCAAGGTCACAGTACTCCTAAGGCTTAGTTTGCTCTTTGTGATTGCACCCGAAGTCCAAAAGTCCCATCCTCATCTTGATCCAGAGCTCATACCCAATACCTCCAATTCCTAATTTTTACTTGGATATTTAGTCATCTCAAATTCACACATCTAAAATGGAGCAACCACCTTGCTTTTCCTATTTTTGCTAACATCACGATTCTGTCAGACTTTACATCTCTGAACTTTCCATCCCTCTCCCCACCTCCCAGATCCAACGAACACCAAATCCTATACTTCTCTCCTCCATCCTCTCCACTCCCACAGCCACCACCACGAGGCTGTTGCCATCCTCCTGCACACAACCCTGATCACTCTTCCTCAAACACTGCTTTCGCCACCTCCCGCCCATGTTCAGAAGGCTCCTGGGCTTCTCACTGCCTAGAGCATAAGATCAAACATAAGTTAGACATTTAGGATCCCCTATAATTCCCCAAGCTTCTCCTGTTTTGTCACCCCCAGACACAAGCCCTCAGCTGCAAATGCACAGGTCCCAAAGATACCCTGAACTTGCTAATCAGAGCTCTCCTGGTCTTGTCTCAGCTCACCTTGCTCTCCACCTCCCACCCCCATGCCTGAGCATTTACAACCCTACTAATCTTTAAACAAATACTTTAGAGCTTCCTCTTCTATAAAGCATCCCTTAATAATCACCATCCCTATCCCAAAGCCGACTTTTCTTCCCTGAACTCCCATTGTTTCACTCTACTCATTCGGAAATTACCGTTTGCAGCCTCATTTTTTTTTTTTTTTACTTAGCTATTCAAACTATCTAAATAATTAAGATGACTGAAATCAAGAACTACCTACAACTTTTATTGACCCACTCAACAAGAAGCAACCCCTCCTTTCTTCAAATCAGGAATCAGCAAACTATGGCAAGAAGGTGGGCCAATCCAGTATTTTTGTAAATAAAGTTTTATGGGAACATAGCCACTCTCATTTGTTGGCTGTGGCTACTTTCATGCTATAAGGGCAGAATTGAGTACCTGTGACAGAGACCATATGACCCACAGAGTCGAAAATATTTACTCTCTAGCCCTTTGCGGAAAAAGATTGTCAACCCCTGCTTTAAATCCCTTTAGAAATTAATTCATGACACTAATCTTATTCTGACTTGAATTATAGCTGTGTATATATTTTCTTGTCACCATCACAAAAACTGTGAACTCCAGGGTAGGGACTGAGTCCTTCTTGGCTCCGTGTAAGCCCTACCAGCACCATGCCTTGCACATTGTCAAAATTCACTCAATTAATAAAAGGTAGTTCAACATTATCTCAAAAAATTTAGTAGATTTGTTGATAGGTTTTTAACGCTACATCTTTGCTAGAACTAAAATTAGTCATTATAAAAATCCATATTTTTACTACTATCTAATTCCTTCAATTAATAAATAAAAGCTTCAGTGTAACAATCCACATCTAACTTAAATTGCTTGTTAAATGCAATTTCAAAAAAATATTTTTGCTGTTGTTGGAAACTACTCTTTTAGAAAAATTAGACAAAGGTCATTTGGAAACAATTTTACATATTCCACATATCTAAAGAGAAAAAAGTAATCTACTGCCTTTTAACTTTAATTTTTAGAAAAGCACTAAAAATAACATTTCCCATTCTATTTCATTAAACTGAACTTACTGCTATGGACTAGAAATAAATATGCCAACTTACAGTGGCTGTGAAGTTGAGAGATGGCTTCAATACAGTAGCATAATCAAAAAATTCAATGATGTAATCGTGTTGCTTGAAAAACACATTGGAGCTTGCATTTCTTGAGATACCTATTTTGGAAATTGCACCATTTAGAATACAAAATTAATGTTTCGCCAACAGCCTCTATCCATCAAATCCATCTAAACTACTTGCCAAAGGGGTTTAAGATATCAGGTCACATAGACCTCATTCCCACATTGGCTTTGACACTAAGAGAACCACACAGTTCTATGATGTCCTCTATGGACCCCTTCCCAGTACATTGCTGCCATCCTCCTGCAGTGACATGTACAACAGCAGATTAAGGCCACCTTAGTCTTTTGCTCTTTCAGGGATTGGTTAAAGCTATTGACATAGTAATAGAAAGGCCCTAGCAATTAACCTTTACCTTCTTATTAAAACAGAAAACTGTCTAGGAGCAAATTAGATTCCAGAAGATGTTAAGTGATTTAAATAAAAAAAATAGAAGAAGATAGTCGACTGAAAACATAAGCCTTCCCATGTAGTTTTCAGGCTGAAAAGAAAGAATAAAAATGGGAAAAAAGATTACAAATAACTATCACATGTGCTTGAAGTACAGACTTTTCATAGAAAATAAGCTTCTCCCTTATTATGAAACATCCTGCAAGTTAGACCAATTAATAGTCATGACAATTTCAACATTAAATAGCATCTTTAGAAAGGCAACAATGCTCCCAAATGAAAACACCAGTTATACCAAGAAAGGTGATAGAGCAACACCATATAAATAGCTTTCTTTACCTTCACTTCAAAATCTACAAACCTGTAAGCGATTCTGTCACCGTGGCTAAAATTTCTACCGGCCCAGGGGAAGACATATCCATATGTTCAGAAAGGTCATTTGAAAAATCCATTACATTTTTCATCTCTTCATCATTAAAAGAGAAGTTTGCAGATCCATTTATCTGTTTTATTTAAAAGTTCAATTATATTTTCACTTTAGCAATTCAAATTTTAGAACTAAAACTCAAACTAATTGACAACAATATGATAGCTCTGATAACATTTTAATAACTAAAAATGGGTAAATTCTCACTTGTCCAATGCTGGAAAGCTCTTGATTTTCTTACACTCAATGTTTTGTCAATTCAATACAAAATCTTATTTTTAGAAAAAGTAAACATATTTTTCCCCATTACAAGTTATAAAATATCTGCAAAAGTTACCTTAAATTTTTTTGTAATATTTTTCTTCACTCCCCAAAAGGATAAAGGTAAAAATGTAAGTGTTAGGTCTCCTTTCACTGGCTTACCATATGTATACCTGAAAAATAATAAATAAAGGTTTTTTTACATATCAACTTGATATTGCCAGAACACAATGAAAATATTACTTTCAATAGCATATACTAGCAATTCAACATAAAAGAATTGCATTAAAAGCATAACTCCTGGCCGGGCACGGTGGCTCACGCCTGTAATCCTAGCACTCTGGGAGGTCGAGGTGGGTGGATCGTTTGAGCTCAGGAGTTCGAGACCAGCCTGAGCAAGAGCAAGACCCTGTCTCTACTAAAAATAGAAAGAAATTATCTGGCCAACTAAAATATATATAGAAAAAATTAGCTGGGCATGGTGGCGCATGCCTGTAGTACCAGCTACCCGGGAGGCTGAGGCAGTAGGATCGCTTAAGTCCAGGCGTTTGAGGTTGCTGTGAGCTAGGCTGATGCCACGGCACTCACTCTAGCCTGGGCAACAAAGCGAGACTCTGTCTCACAAAAAAAAAAAAAAAAAAAAAAACATACTCCTACTACAAATTTTTAAAACTAAACCTGGAAAGGAATGTCCTTAATAAATGATGACCATTGAAATTAAGTCTCCAAAATGGGAAGACTTTTAACTTTAGCACCTTAAAACAATTCATAATACATACTTTACCCAGCTTCTCTCTATCGGAGAGACCCCAGAGAAAATTTGACCATAATTGAAAGTGACAGTTTCCTGTCCAAAGATTTCTAAAAGATTATGAAAATCTTTCATTCCTAGAAATCCGGACTGGCCCACATACTGTGGGCACACGAAACTTGGCAGTTCTTGAAGATTTTCAAATGTTAGCTGAAATCACCGTGGGCTATTGCTGCATGTTCCTCTATTAGCAGGGAGGGTTTATTAGATCGCATATTCTGGAGCACCAAATGTGCTCATGGCTGTCAAAAATTGGCTTTTTGTAGGAAAATTTAAAATAAGAGTAATTTTTTTAGCCCACAGTACCAAACTTATCTCCTTGAGTTGAATACCATTGTCTGCTACTTTGCATTCTAGGTATTAACTGTATCCCTTCTCATGATGGGAAAGTTTCTTCATGTGAAGGAGAGGCAATCTTTGGTAAACATTTTTCTGCCAGGAAGCCTTTTTTAAATGCATTTCTTGGGTTGCTTTCATCTCTATCATGAAATGCTGAGCCAAACGTGGAAGTCAATTTTGCTTTGTACTCTATAAATCATAGCAGTAAACTGCTGCTTCTTGAATCTATTAATTGAACACAGAAACTGCCCCTCATCTGGACCAACTCAACCAAAAGGCAAATATTAAAATACAATATATTCCAAAATTAAGGAGGAAAAAACAAATCCACCTTCAAATGCACCACTCTTCCAAATGAAAACAGTAAAGTTAGTGGAAACCCTGGTTAGGAATTTTAGCATCAAATTCACTCATTCAAGAATCTTCGAAACCTGATATTACTTGTATCTTGTTAAAGATTCAATGAAAGCAAAACTAGAATACCAGATTATTATATTTTAAAAGAGTTATGTCACATGATATTACAAGGAGTTTTAAAATCCAGACATAATTTAAAGTATTCTCAGACATAAAAATTTTTTATTTTTATTTAAATGTGAAGCAGATTTAGCTCTCCAGGCACCAAGTTGATTATAATGATTGTGAAACAAGGATACCGAGAATTATTGTCCTAAACAGAATCTGGAAGCATTTGAGACACATTAATTATTCATAAAATAATAGCTTGACAACATTTTGAAAAGCAAATCAAATATATTCTGAGATACTATTAACAAAACAAGAAATCTTTTTTCTGAAAAGGCCGTAGCACAAATGGTTTATAACATAATATCTAAAAAATGAACCTATCAGGATAATTCATGCTTCTTCCCACTTACCTTTTTTTCTACTTTATTTGCAGGACACAAATGTTTCAATTCATTAATTAATAAATATAGTTTAACAAACCTAGATTAAATAATATTTTTCATATTCTACTATCTCTAGGAGTTAAATAGAAGTAAAATAGGTATATGCTAAATGGAAGTAAAATAGATATGTGCTATGTTATTTTCTTTACAATCTTTGAGAATCCACTGTGGTTAGTGGAAAAGAGTCTATTGTTTATTTTTAATGAGGTGGGAATAACAAGCAGATGTTTCACATCAAGGCTAATAAATGCATGTTTTTATTTTTTATTTACCTCAGTTAAAGATTTCAAAACTAAAAAATGCTTATTAAGCTTCTTCTCAGAGAAATTTCTAGCAATGCTCTGCACATTAACTATAGCCTTGATGAACTAGATGGTTACTAACAAAGTAGTAACCTAAATTATTTATCATACACTCATAGAGAGGACTATAATAGCTATTTTGAAATAAATATTCACAAAATCATCTCTATAACTTAATAACAACCATCCAAATAAGACAACAGAACTCATCTTTCAAAACACACCCAAGGAACAACTTGATTTCAGGCCCTACTTTCTATCCCCTAATTTGGTAATGAGACCAAATATATTGCCCATACAATTCAATTTAGTTCACTCGTGTGACACTGTGAAATATTATATATATTTGATCTTCATCCTGTTTCCTGACACACAACTCCTAAAATCCTGGGACTCTCCAAGGCGATAAGTGTCTTTTTGTAATGAGCTGACTGGTGGCTGGGGCCCCTAGGGAGCTTCAGGATGGGGGCTGGTCACTGGAAAGACCAAAGCATCATTAAAGGGTTGGAACTTTCAGCCCCACCCTCCACGTTCTGGAGAGGGGAGAGGGACTGAAGGTTGATTACCAATGGCCAATGATTTAATCAATCGTGCCTATGTAATGAAGGGTCCATACAAACCCCAAAGGACAGGGTTTGGAGAACTCCTGGATAGCTGAAGGTTCCCAGACAGGCGCTAGGGGAGGGCCTGGAAACTCCCAGCTGTTTCCCACATGCCTCACCCAATGCATCTCCTCCATCTCTTCATCCGTATCCTTTGTAATAAACCAGTAACTGTAAGTAGAGTGTTTCCCTGAGTTCTGTGAGCTGCTCTCGCAAATCAGTCAGACCTGAAGAGGAGGTTATAGCCAATTGATCAGAAGTAGAGGTGACAACCTGTGACTTGCGATGGGCGTCTGAAGTAGGGGCAGTCTTTGGGCTGAGCTCTCTGCCTATGATCTGATGCTATATCCAGGTACACAGTGTCAGAATTGATTTGAATTAGAGGACACCTCATTGGTGTCTGCTGCAGAACTGACTGATTGGTTATTGGTGGGGAGAAATCCCCACACATTTCTTAAAGACCAGAGGTCATAGAAGCCTTCTGTGTTGATTGTTGAATGACAGTATAGAAGAAACCGAGTTTGTTTTTTCCTGGATCCTCAGAACTCCAAATAGCAGGCTTTTGATGTGGTATGAAGACTTTTGCTACGCTATACACTGCTTGGAACTGAAATCTTTTTTTTTTTTTTTTTTTTTTTAAGACAGAGTCTCACTCTGTTGCCGGGCCTAGAGTGCCGTGGCATTAGCCTAGCTCACAGCAACCTCAAACTCCTGGGCTCAAGCGATCCTCCTGCCTCAGCCTCCCAAGTAGCTGGGGCTACAGACATGCGCCACCATGCCTGGCTAATTTTTTTAATATATTTTTAGTTGTCCAGATAATTTCTTTCTATTTTTAGTAGAGACGGGGTCTCACTCTTGCTCAGGTTGGTCTCGAACTCCTGACCTCTAGCGATCCTCCCGCCTCGGCCTCCCAGAGTGCTAGGATTATAGGTGTGAGCCACTGCGCCCAGCCCTGGAACTGAAATCTTAAGGGTCATGTTGCTTACCCATGTGTCCTTTCAATAGATATTTTCTGGAAACCTACTCTGTGGCTGGCCCTGTACTAGGCACCAAGGTGCAGGAGCAAACAAGACACAGAGCCACCGTCAAAGAGGTGGACTAGCAAACTGCAGCACCATGTGACTAGGGTTAGGAGAGGCATAAGCATAGTGGGTTAGGGACAGGTAGTAAGGCTTGAAATAGCCTATGTCAAGGCCCATTGGTCAGAAAAAGCATTTTGCATTCTTGGAACCACAAGTAAAATTTGAGAGTAGAGTTTGGGATGGTAGAAAATGGGCTGGGTGGGATGTTTCAAAAGACACGAAACTAGAAAAGAACCCTATAAGATATACTAAAGAATCTGAACTTCACCCTCAAGGCAATGGTCTAAAAATTTTCAAGCAAAGAGTGATAAAATTACATCTGCCTTTTGGGGAAAAAAAGAGGAATTCAATACAAAGTAGAGAAAAGATTGGAAGAGGTAAAACTGGAGTCAGGAAAAACATTTAAGAAACTGCAATAGTAGTTGAGGGAGAGAGATGATGTTGGCCTGAATCAAGGAAGTGGCAATGGAGAAAAGTGGATGGATTGGAGAGAGATTAAGGAGACGGAATCAATAGCATGGATGCCTGTTGGCTACAGGAGTCAAGGGAGTGGGAAGAGTGCGGCTGACTTGGGCAGCTAAACAGATGGTGGTGCCGTCCACCAAGACAGAGATGCAAGAGAAGAATCATGCCTGGGGGAAGATGACATGTTCAGTTTAAAATACCTGAGGGACACACAGTGGGAGATGTCTGGTGGGCAGTGAGATGTGAGGTTCTGAACCTCAAGTAAGAAACATGGGGCTGGAGATATGGATTTAGGTATCATTAAATTATAAACAGTAGCAGAAGCACTGGCCATGGAAAAGAACAATCTGAGTAAGTGAGCATAGAAAGAAGAGAGCCAAAGACAGAGCTCTAATAAGAATTTTTAAAAGCTGTAGAGTTGCCCTCAAGAGTCTCAAAGGAGTAGCCAAAGGGAAAGAAGGAAAACCAGAAAGGAAATGGGAGTGGACAATGTACACTGCTGCAAAAGGAAAAAAAAAAAAAAAGTTGTAAAAACCTAAAAAAGTACCCACCAAGATTGAACAAGAAGGAAGTCTCAGCAACCCTGGTGAAAGCAGTTTCAATGGCACGGTGAGGGTGACAGGCTGATTGCAGGTGGCTGAAGAATGAATGGAATGTGAAGAAGTGGAAAATGCAACTGTGACCCTGAAGAGAAGATGAGAGATAGAGCAGGAGCTGGAAGGAGGCTGGAGGTCAAGGAAGGGTTTGTTTCTTTTAATAACCCAAACGATTAAGCACAGAGTGAAGACGCCACTAAAGAACAAAAGGTTAAAGATACCAAACGGAAGGAGTGGAGACATAAGCAAAAGAGGAAGTAGGATTGGGATTCTCCTGATAGGAGACAGTATCCAAAGCCCAAGTGGAGGAATGAGCCTCTGAAGGAAAAAGAGATGTTGCTTTCATCATGACAGTCAGGATAAGGAGGAGGAGGAGGAAGATAATCATTTTCACCTTTCTTGGGACACAGTATTTATAGAATAGTATATGCCAGTATTTACATGCCAAATTTTACAGACTGATTAAAGATCCTGCAGGTCAAAAAGATTTCCTTAATCTTGCAAAGTTGTAAATTATATTCTCAGTCTTGATTCTCCACCCTGGAGGCAAAAGCAGACTCTTCAGAAACTGCACTCACAGCAGCTGGGGTGAAGAGGGAAGGAAACTGGGCCATATGGGCGGCTGTTCCTCTGAATTCCCCCAGAAGACGGGCACTACCCTGCAAGAGAAGAACTGCCTTCCTTTGCCTCACCGTGGACATCACTCCTGGGCAACTGAAGGCTGAAGGAAGGAGATTTCACAGGAAGGAAGAACTCAGAATGGACAATCATCAGAACTAGCCAGATCTAAGAACTTTAAAAGGCAACAAGGAGCCTTGTGAACCACAACAGACAAACCAAACATACCGTGAAGGCCTTTTTGGTATGTCAGCTTCGCAAAGCTAAAGTCCCCAGTGACTCAATCAAATGCTAATCTAAGTGTTAAGGTGAAGGTATTTTACAGAGGTGATTAAAATTCATAATCTGTTGACTTTTAGTAAAGGAGATGATCCTCGATAATCTGAGTGGGCCTGATTTGATCAGTTGAAAGGCCTAAAAGCAGAGCTGAGGCTTCCCAGAGAGTACGAAATTCAGCCCGTGGGAGCAACTTCACCGGGCCTGAGAATTCCAGCCTCTCCTCCCCTTTCTAACAGCCTGCCCTGTGGACTTTGGACTTGCTTAGCCATCCCCATGATCATATAAGCCAATTCCTTATAATAAATCTCTTAATACATATCTCCCACTGGTTCTGCTTCTCTGGTTGAACCTTACCTGATACACATACTAAGGAAAACGATGAGAATATAATATGGTGAAAACTAAAGAAACGCCAGGAGGCCAACATAACTGTCATGTCATTCTCAACCATTAGTGTCCCAAAGAGGCTCAACCATGAGAACTGTGATGAAACTACAAGGGTGCCTATCGGGCTAGGGGAGGATGGTGCCAATGGTGGGGTTTCAGGGGATCCATAACTTCCTAAAATTACCTGTAAAATATTCTGGAATGAACAGAATTTAAGAACCACTGTTTTAATTTAGTGCATTAAATCCCTGGCACACCTCTGAAAACCAAAAACAGAACCATCAGCAGGCCACGGCAGGAGGATCACTTGAGCTCAGGAATTTGACATCAGCCTGAGCAAGAGAAAGACTCCATCTCTACAAAAAATAGAAAAATTATCTGGGCATGGTGGTGCGTGCCTGTAGTCCCAGCTACTCAGGAAGCTGAGGCAGGAGGATCGCTGGAGTTCAGGAGTTTGAGGTTGCAGTGAACTACGATGACACCACTGCACACTAGCTGGGTGACAAAGCAAGACTCTTTGTCTCCAAAAAAAATAAAACAGAACCAAAGAAGATACCCAGATTCAACCCAACTCATGTGGATATGGATTGTTTAGATCCACATACAATGTTTATGCGAGTTTGCACCCACTCAGTGGGTACAATGGTTTATGCAGATTTGTACCAAGTTTTATAAGCATTCGTCAAGAATTCAAAATAGGGTCAGGCATGGTGGCTCATGCCTGTAATCCCAGCACTTTGAGAGGCCAGAAGTTCAAGTCCAGCCTGGACAACTTAGGGAGACCTCGTCTCTACAAAACAAAAAAAAAACTAAAAAAAGTTAGCTGGGTGTGGTGGCTCACACCTATAGTCCCAGCTACTCAGGAGGCTGAAATGGGAAGATCACTTGAGTCCGGGAGTTTGAAGTTCCTCTGAGCTATGACAGAGCAAAAGATCTTGTCTCTTAAAAAAATAATAAAATAAATTAAAAATCCCTCAAAATCAAACTCAGTCTCTTCTCTGGAAGGCTCAGGAACATTTAAAGATAAATGAATTTAAAAAAAAAAGAAAATAAAAGTAAAAATACATAAATAAATAAATAAAAAGGAAAAAAAGAAATATCAAACTCAGAATGCTTAACATTTGGCAAAGACCAAGTACAATATAACAACTATGTAAAATGCAGGCATTTATGTGTTTTCTAAACCATAAATCCATCCACAGTACTCAAATTCATATTGGAAGCTGCCTCTTAATTGACATGGGCAGAAAACTAACTTGGTACAAATTGTAGACACACTTTTGCCTTTGTGTTACATGGGTTTCACATGATTTTTTCCAAACAGAATCTAAAGCAGGAGTCCTTAGTGGGTTTTGATCTGTGGACTGGCTTCTGCCAGGAGACTCTGTGCTGCCTGTCACTTGCCACTGCCACAAATGCTCATCAGGAGAAGAGTATGGTGATGAGATGGCACTGAGGTGAGCTCCAGTTTTTATTATTAATAGCTCTTAGTAATAAATTATGAAACCAAATACATTTCAGAAACTAAGGCACAGATACTCTTTTTTTTCTTTTTCTTTTTTTTTTTTTTTTGAGACAGAGTCTCACTCTGTTGCCCAGGCTAGAGTGCCGTGGCGTCAGCCTAGCTCACAGCAACCTCAAACCCCTGGGCTCAAGCGATCCTCCTGCCTCAGCCTCCTGAGTAGCTGGGACTACAGGCATGACCACCATGCCCGACTAATTTTTTTCTATATATGTTCTTAGTTGTCCATATAATTTCTTTCTATTTTTAGTAGAGACGGGGTCTCGCTCTTGCTCAAGCTGGTCTCGAACTCCTGAGCTCAAACAATCCACCTGCCTCGGCCTCCCAGAGTGCTAGGATTACAGGCGTGAGCCACCGCGCCCGGCCTAAGGCACAGATATTGACACATCAAAAATAACAGCTACAAGAGACCAGCCCTTGAATTACTTGAGGGCAATCCCAGCTTGCACTTCAGAGAACCATTAGTCTGAAACGCCAAGGACCCTTTTTGCCTCAGCAAAACAAAATGCTCTGCTGTCCAAGCATGAGAGCAACCATACAGCTATTATGCAGGGTGGGTTGGAAGTCTCTGTGTATATATATTGAAATGTATAAGTGTGGATTATTCACTCATAAGCTAATTGCAATAACTAACTAAATTCCTCCCCCAAGAGCTCAATGTCCATTATCAACAGAAAAAAAGTAAGATTAAAGAAGAGATAAACTACCTCAACTCCATGTCATCTGAATGGGCAATAAACAAAGATACAATTTAAAAAAAAAATCTGGCACTACCTATAATGTAAATCCCTTCATTAGTCTTAGAAAGACACTAGTCCGTGGGAAATATTTTAGGACTGGCTCGGCTTAGAAGCAGTGAGATGGCTACAGATCTCTCTGTACTGATCTATTCCACGCTTAATTATTACAGACAGTTTTTACTATCCACTAGGATATTTTAATAAGCAAAAAATAGTGCTAGAATTCTGGAGTATATAATCAGTTTTTGGCATACAGTTTTATAATGGCTTAGAGCCATATCAACAGAAAAATGATACTTACTTTGCCGTGACAGTACCATTTAAATTCTTAGAATTCATAGAACAATATAACGGTGTCTGCAAAGCCACTTCAAATTTTGGTAATACTGGAAAAGAAAAGCAAGGGTACATCTTTTGAAGAATCCATTTCACTATCATATTCCACTGAATAAAATAAAAAATAGAATTGTTCTGAAGCAGTTGATAATTACCATCTAAACTTAAATTCATTAGGATCCAAATACTTGTTACACAGATGGGAAGCCCTTTGTTTCACCCAAAATTAGAATCTCTACTTTGGTCAGTTTTATATAATTAAGATATGAAATATTTTATAAATACTAATACTATATTTGACATAAAGCACTCTAGCAGAGTAAGAAAATTCATGTTTCTTTCCAGTCTATAGAACTTTATTTTCCTATAACATCACTGACCAAGAAAATTAGATTAAAATCTCATAACAAGGCACGTCATCATTCAATTAACACAACAGAAGTATCCAAAAGGCCAATGGGTCAACAATATAGGGCAGACCTCCAGTTCCAAGCAAGACTAAAGGTCCTTAATGTACCAAGACACTCCTAGACTCTAGACCAGTAGGATACGAGAGCCAAAAAAGTCACCTGGATCAACTATGGTCCCCCAGCAAGGAGACTGAAATGCCTCCTCAAACATCATAGATTGGCAATCAATTCCCCACCTCCACAATACCCCATTCAGCAACATACAACCACCCAGCACCACCATAATGGGATAGGAAAATAGTCTATAAACATGTTGGTCCCCTATAATTTACTCTTCTAGATTGGGGTTGTCCAAAAGAAATAACATGCCAGCCACATGTATAACTTTTTTATTTCCAATAGTCACATTTAAAAAGTAAAAAGACCAGGCATGGTGGCTCATGCCTGTAATCCTAACACTTTGGGAAGCCAAGGTGGGAGGATTGCTTGAAGTCAGGAGTTTGAGACCAGCCTGAGCAACAGAGCAAGACCTCATCTCCACAAAAAATTTAAAAATTAGCCGGGCATGGTGGCGCATGCCTGTAGTCTCAGGTACTTAGGAAGCTGAGGCAGGAGGATTACTTGAGCACAGGAGTTTGAGGTTGCCACACTGAGCTATGATGACACCACTGCACTCCAGCCCAGACAATGGAGCAAGATCTTGTCTCAAAAAAAAAAAAAGGTAAAAAGAAGCAGATGAAATTAATTTTTGCAATATTTTACTTAACCCCATATATAATATTATCACTTCAACATGTAAGCGAAATAAAAAAATTATTATTAATAAACTATTTTTCTTTCTTTTTTTCTTATGCTAAATCTTTAAAATCTGGTGTCTCCATTTGGATTAGCCACATTTCAAGTGCTCCGTAACCACACACGGCAAGTGGCCCCCTACTGGACAGCACAGTTCCAGATCAGGGTTCAGCAAACTATGATGAGCATGAGCTAAGAATGGTTTTTACAATTTTTAATTGGTTGAATAAAATCAAAAGAAGAATAATATTTCATGATACATGAAAATTATATGAAATTAAAATTTCCATGTCCATAAAATAAAGTTTATTTCATCACAGCAACATTCACATACATATTATCTACGGCTGCTCTCCTGCTACAATGGCAAAGTTGGGTACTTATGGCAGAGACAGATGGCCCACAGAGCCTAAAATTACTATTTGGCCGATTATAGGAAAACACTTTGCTTATCCCTGTTCTAGGTGAACTCGAGCCTCAAATCTGACAATACTATATGACACGCATGAGCCTGAGCCACGAAGGTGTAAGCAAACTATTAATACTTTCCAGAATTCCTATTGCCTAAATGAAATGCAATCTCAAAAAGTGGCACAAAATAAATGAAAAAGCATGTGTGTGACCTCAAAATAACTACTCAAATTATAAACTAATACAGAGATCCAATGCTTTCCTTTCATCTTTCCTGCCTTTCCAGCCACCAACAAAATAGGTGGGTCCCACTGTTTTCATCTATATATGTGTTTCTAACTGCGATATTATCAGCTTGACACCTGCAAAGAGGATTTACCTGAGTTAAACAGACTGTCCTTACTAGCACCAACCAAAGGAAAAATATGAAAAATAATTTGTTGGCTTTTTTTAAGTGCAAAGTTTTAAGTATTTTACTATCACAACAAAGTAGAGAAACGGAAAAACTGTGCATAAGAAAAAGACTAGCATAAGGGGACTATGGGTGATATTTTTCCTACTTTTTTCTTTATAATGAGATTTTTAAAGCTTTGCAAAGGAAAAAGTATGTTTAGGCCTATAAGGAACACCAGGATTTTACCTCCACTGGAATTTTTACTTCAAATCATACATCTCTTGAAAATTTCTGTTATCTTTGTGGAAAGTAACAAATGTTTTTTTCTTTCAAAATAAATTGAGGAACTCTTACCATATTCTGAAACCTGAAATGACTGATAATATGTCTGGTCCTATTGGATGGAAGGGAAAAGAAAACAAGAAAATATATGAGTTCTTATTTAATTATTTTGCTTGCTTACTTACCTGCATAAAAAAGATTTAGAAAATTAATTTTTAAATGACATTTATGATGATTTAATAAACAAACGTTTATTTTAATTTATGGAAGTTTAGTTTTAGTCAACTGCAACATGAAGCCTATGAGATTTCATCAGTTTTTCTTACCAATTCACTAACATAAAAAGGTGACCTGTCCCTGTAATTCACTGCAGGTCATTTAAACAAACTGCTTAATCCGACTTCCACCATTTGTGAAATGAGAACACTAGATTAAATAACTCAGGAATTTATGAAGCAAGGATAACACATGTCAAACTGACAAGAAATAACTTCAGATATGTTTTGGGTATCATTATCAAAAAACCAACAGAAAAAATGAAGTTACACACAATTCAAATATTTGTAAATAATCAAGGATACAAAATCTTCAGAGACCAACATCCTCCAGCTTTGCAATTCCTCGAATTATTTTCTAGTATTTCTCTTAAATCAATACACCCTACCCTATTTTAACAGATACAGTTAATTATTTCCTTTTCCAAGATCAACTAGAAAATATGTGGCCTATTAGTGTATCATTTTTCTAACTCCTCATATTTCTAACTGTCCATTCTAAATCAAGGTAACACATTAAATAGAACCTCTTCATCTGGTTCTACTTGGGGGTTGGAAAGATAAATTTTTTTAAATAATAAATAAATAAAACCTCTCCAAGACAGCTAAGTAATTTCACTAATGAAATTTGTATTCTAAATTTGATTCCCTAAATTTATCAAAGCAAACACAGAGATCCAACTATAAAATATTAGCTTTTCTTTAAAAGCACTCTTGGTTAATCTAAAGCACCAAGAAGTTATTTTTTAATCCTAAAGGAAGGCTATAGTTCACTGAAAAATTTAAAAAATGTAACTACTTACATGCTAATAAAAAAAAAAAGTCTAAAACTTGGCTTCAATGTTGTCAATTAAATAAGATCCCAAAGAAAGTGTGTTGTTTTGATCAAAGTCTTAAGAATATTCACATTTGTGACCTCTATCTTAAATTGTTCTCGTGTCATATACAATAACATTATAAATTCCATGTACTTGATTCATTTATAAGTTCTAAACTGTCATCCCCAAAAAATCAAGTCAAGAAGGTAATTTATCTATATTGCCTGTTTTACTGATAAACGTAAGAATGCAAGAATCTTTAAATTAGTTTTTGCTTTATTACTGAGGCCAACACAGGGAAGACTGTGGAAAAAGTAATAATGATGATGTCTCTGTTTGTCAAGTTTAATTCATATAGCAAACATTAACTGAGTAAGTACTACATGCAAAACACCATATGAGGCTCTATAAAGATAAATTACAGTCCTCAGCATCAGAGGGTCTAGCGGTGGAGACACAGTCGAGAGCAATAATTCAAATTGCTAGTGTCCTGGGGTTTCATGCACAGTGCTTTGGCTCTTACTCTTCCCTATTCTTGACTCACACATACTTCCATCCCTACCCAAGTATTACTACTTCCCTGAATCCCCAATTTAAAAACAACATCTCTGCCCTCTAAGCCTAGTTCTTCCTTTCCTGTTACTTTTCACCTTGTATCATAAATCTTTAGAGATACCACTTATCCTACTGCAAGTTCTTTGAGTGCCAAGTCCACATTGGATCATTTTTGTATCCCTCATAGTTTATCCCACAGGGTGCCAACCTACCATAGTGCCTGGTCCAAAATAAATGCTGCATATATATGTACCAAATTAAATAAAAATTACTAGCTTTTACAAATTAGAAAACTAACTCATTTATTTGGGCTTACTTTAAACAACAGCCTTGAAATCAAGTTTTAGGTAATTACATGTTTAATACATAAGTAGTTACATTAGATTATATTTGAAATGAATTCCATCTCCCCTCCTGCCTCCTACCTTGCCAATCATCCCTGATCAATCCTGGATTTCCCCCATCTTTCCATTGACTGTCTCCTTCCCCTCAGTCTGTAAATGTTCTCAAGTCTTCTGTCCCTTGGCACTCCTAAATATCTGACTCCTTCCTTGTTTCTTTTCTGTCTCTCTTTCCGATCCTTCCCTATCCTGAGCCCAAGGCTCTCCCCACTCTTCAGACTCTCATCAACTCTCATGTTTTTAACTGCCATTTCTACACTAAAGACACCAAAATCACTATCTCTAGCCCATACCTCAACCCAGAGATTCAGACTCAAATCTACCTGCTGAACATCTCCACCTCAATGTCCTACAGAATGTGCTGGATTTATTTATCTAGATTTAGCCTCTGTCAAGTAGCCTTTCTTGATTACCTCTCCCTATGTTGGGTTAGATGCCCCTTCTCTCCCATAATATTCTGTGGATAACTCAATCATTTTATTTAACACAATATGCTATAATTATCTGCTTTGTGTCCAACTTTTCTAGGATATTATGAAATCCTTCAGAGCACAGCACCTACATCAGCATGTCTTCAATGTGTGTTGAATAAAGTTATGTATTAATATAAATGAATAAACAAATCGTGTCTTGTCCCAGGCTGGTTCTTTCGGGTGTTCATCAGATCAGCCCCAGTTATCAAACAGCATCTTATGCAAGACACTAAAATCACCTTTTCTCAGGAAGGATCAAACTACTCTGAAGAGGCAAATGAGCCATAGAGTAACCTTAACTCTCTGCCCTTTATTTGGAAGGAACATGAATGCCAAGGAGAGGAAGAGGCCGGCCATGATGGAAAACTAGAGAAAGGGAAGACAGAAAGTGCTTCTTTTCGCTACCAATTTAAATTGTTCCAATAAATCAAAAAATTATTTGGTAACTGAGTGCTGACCATGTGCTTTGCACCACACAAAGTCTTCCCAGGATGTTTACAAGTGGTAAAATGCAAACCAAGAAATAAATTATTTTGCTGACCAAGGGATTTGAAAAACAGAAGTAAGTTCTGTAATGTTCAACATATTAACCATTAGACAAACAGGTCATATAGTGATTTTAGTTATTTTTACAAAATATGTAATCAAGTACAGAAGACACTGAAATATTTAAAATTAACAGTGATTCAGAGAATTAGTAGACATTTATGCCATATATAACCACAAAAACTCTGATACTGAGTACTCTCATAAATCTAGAATAAGGATCAGCAAATTCTTCCTATAAAGGGCTGGATATTAAATATTTTAGGCTTTGTAGGCCATATGGTCTTTGTCACAACTACTCAGCAATGCCCTTGCAGTGCAAACACAGCCAGAGACAATGTGTAAACAAATGAGCGTGACTATGTTCCAATAAAACCTTATTTACAAAAACAGGTGTCAGATTGGATTTGGTCTTTCAGCCAGGGTTTCCTGACACCTGGTCTAAAAAAGAAATAAAATTTATTTTCAAATTGTTCTATGTTAGTTCCAGTTGAACTAAACTAAACTTAACTAAAAACATGGAGCAAAAAAAAAACCCCAGGCCTTTTGTAGGAAGTACAAGTTTCTTTTACTAAACAATTTTCCTTCAGTTTCAAAGGAATTTAATTTGCTTCAAAATGAGTTTTTATATTAAATTGTAGCTCATCAAATATGGTTTATGCTGATTCACTCTGCCAATAACCGGGAAGAAAGGCTAACCTGAAGGCTTAAATACTTGGGCAGCGTGTCTTCTAAGCAAACACCTCCCCAGGCAAGAGAAGGCATAACTCATCAATGTCTTCTGAGCTCTTTTTTCCCCAATATGGTCACTGTTCCATGGGGAAAGCTCTCCCTTGGAAAACCTGCTCTGAAGCACACATATTCACTCTCTGTATTGGATGTGAGCCTGCCTTGATTACATTTTCTAAGCAATTTCTAAAGCAGAGGTAGAAAACAAGAATCAGTAGGCAGTCCCAACAATCTCTATAATTTCTCTAACCCCTGTTCCTAAGTCAATCATTCACTGTGAGTGTGTATGTTACGGAAATCAGTCAAATGAAGGGGAATGAGAGAAAACATTATTTTTACTACCCTTTTAAGTAGTATGCTATGAACAGAGTACAAGTCGGTTACTAAAACCATGTATTCCAGTCACGGAACTTTCCTTCTCTAACCATGAAGCCATCCAACTTTTGAGTTTCTATTTTAACAAATTTGAAGGAATATGGCACACTACATGTCCTCTAAAAATATATATTTTAAAATGTAGATCAGTTTCTTTCAACTTTTTTTTTTTTTTTTTTTTTTTTTGAGACAGAGTCTCACTCTGTTGCCCGGGCTAGAGTGAGTGCCGTGGCGTCAGCCTAGCTCACAGCAACCTCAAACTCCTGGGCTTAAGCGATCCTACTGCCTCAGCCTCCCGAGTAGCTGGGACTACAGGCATGTGCCACCATGCCCGGCTAATTTTTTCTATATATATTTAGTTGGCCAGATAATTTCTTTCTATTTTTTTTTTTTTAGTAGAGATGGGGTCTCGCTCTTGCTCAGGCTGGTCTCGAACTCCTGACCTCGAGCGATCCACCCGCCTCGGCCTCCCAGAGTGCTAGGATTACAGGCGTGAGCCACCACGCCCGGCCAGTTTCTTTCAACTTTTGCTTCTGAAGTAAAAAGAAATGCCAGAAACAGAATTAAGGTGCTGGGTGGATTATTTCTATTTGCACATTTATATTCATTTATGATGATTTCAATTTTCTAATACTTTGCTTTAGCACTGATCGCCAGTGTCTGGATTTACTTTTTATTTAAAGGTTAAGAAAGGCATTGAATTTTTTAAGTCTGCACATCACAGGATGTTAAAATGGAGCCATCTCTGATCCATTTGCCTTTGGCCTCCAAGACAATACATGCCAACTATGTCTACATTCCAAAGCGAGGGGCAAGACTACGTTCCAGGACTTGCAAAGGAGGTTTCCAAAAACTGGTTTTGCAACTCTTAGCCCTTCACCTAGGGGGAGGGCATAAAATAATCAAGATATAAATAAACTAGAAGAGAATTTTAGGGAAAAGCTTTCAATGAGCTAGGAGTGGCTCACACCCCCCCCACCCCGCCCCCCAGACATTAGGTGAGAGTTGCTCTCCCCTCACTTCAAACCCAGGGAAAGGGTCTTCAATAGTAGGATGCAGAGAGCGGGATATGTGTCCCTGGGAACATCCTCAAGTTGTCAGGGAGCAGGCTCTTGACACCTGAGAAATCTACAAAGCAAAATACTGTCAGTGACGAGCTATGCAGAGCTAAGAGTGTGCTGTGTTGGGAGCGGTCTGCACCTCCTGAGTGTCACAGAGCACAGAAAGCATGAGCATTTTCCCTCAACTAGATATGCAAAAAAGAGCAAGTCAGCATGGGACTGCTTTCTGTCCTGATCAAAACAGCCTCAGGAGGGACAACGCAAACCCTCAGGGGAGGGAAGCTGGAGGTGTGCACACTAGATAACTGGGAGCTGAAGACAAGAGTTTTGAGCTGCCAGTTGGAGGAGACAGTTTCAAGAGCAACCAGGGCACTTTGGATAAAAGACCTCCCAGCAACAGTAAGCGTGCTGCAAAGAATCCACAAATGAGTTCTAAGAAGGAAAGGTATTAGTTTTAAATGTCTGCTAAGCCCAGAGAGCTCTGATGCAGATGACAACAGTATTACAGTGAATGATATTAAACTGCCATTTTTGTAGGACAAATACTAGTAAATGCATATGACTCATCCATCAAGTAGGATTTTTTTTTTACCCCTCACCTCTTTTTCCTCCACCTAATTCAATCTGGAGGAGTTGAAGGCGGCCTAATGAGTCAGAGGCAGGCAGCCAGACCAAAGAAGACCCAAGCTGGGAGAAGGGCACTTTATGTTACTGGACTGGACATATTAATTACTGAATGCAGACTGCTTCGTGCGTGTGAATGTAACCAAAAATGACAAGACCTTTTGTTACCAAAGAATAACCATAAAAATGATGGGATTTGCCTGACATTACATCCAGGGAGTCAGAAAGAATTGGTCCCAAAGAACAGGACTAAATGGCAAAAGAATAATGTGTTTTTTTATCGCACCTATGGGGTAATAAAAAGTTCAACCTCACAGTTATACATAAATAACTGGGAACCGCAAACCGGGCAGCTGTTCTTGTTAAGAAAGGCTGGGGATGCAGAAGGTATCCCAATTCCTGACTCAGAGGACATTTTCCCTCAGAAACAGAGCTCTAGACTGATCCACATAAGTTGACTTAATATGGATATGTTAAGTAAGAATATGAACAACATAACATGAATTTCCTCCCTCTGCCCTGTGCCCGCACCCTCTTGGTTCTCTCGTGCCAAGCCTGGCTGTTTTTTCTCCATTGCTTTTGGTGGCTTCTCTTCTTAGCTCCTAAGTGTGGTGATTTCTGACAGCACAGTCCAAATACCTCCCACTCACCTCTCTCCCCCAAGCCCAGCTTCCATCCCTGACTTCCCGGGAGCTTACGATCGGCGATTCTCCCAAAGACCCACACTTGACATCCCCAGACACCTTGTGCTCCCCTTTCTCCTTTGCCCCAATCACAGTCTGACCAGTCACTCACCCTAATGATTCTTCCTTTAAAGTGTTCTTGAATTCATCTATTCCTCTTTTATTTTTGCTGCTGCCCTGAAGCAGTCCCTTACTACCTTCAGACTGGACTGAAGCTAACACGAAAGGTGTTCATACATTTCTTAAACAATGATACTAAGCCCCAGCAGTCTCCTGGACTTGAGTTTCTCTCCCTCTAATCACTCCACATACTGCCACCAAAATGATCTTAAAATACTACTTTAATCATGTTATACTATTGCCTAAAAACTTCCTACAAAAATGAAGAAGAAGGCAACAAATATTAATTTTTTGGTTTGGGAGTTTATCACAAGGGTGTCATACTTTCTAATGTATAATGTTTGGATGTTTTTACCTTAATCATGCATTGCTTTTATAATCAGAGGAAAATAAAACACATATAATTTTATATCTTTTATAATTTGAGAGACTCGTTCATATACATTTTGTCCTCTTTGTCCTCAGAAGTTTTATATGAAATTTGTAACACTGATTGAGATTGAAAGTAAAATATTTAAGTTTTTTAAAGCTCCCCACGGTCTACAAAATGGAATCTAAAAACTTTAGCCTGATATCCAACACCCTCCACAGCTTAGCTCAGAAACTCTGCCAACTTTCTCTTCGACTGCTGCTCTCTATAATCTCTCCTCTCTCTCTCTGCTCTGTCACCTAGCTCAGAGCCTCATTCCACCTGCCCCTACCAGTCCCTGTCCAAGCCCTACAGTCCACGTATAGTGTGGACCATTAAAGCTACGAAAAGCCTTGAAAGTTCTCTGACCCAGGCCAAGCGCAGTGGCTCATACCTGTAATCCTAGCACTCTGGGAGGCCAAGGCAGGAGGATAGCTTGAGGTCAGGAGTTCAAGACCAGCCTAAGTAAGAGCAAGACTCCGTCTCTACTAAAAATAGAAAAAATTAGCCAGGCGTGATGGTGTGACTGCAGTCCCAGCTCCTCGGGAGGCTGAGGTAAGAGGACCATTTGAGCCCAGGAGTCTGAGGTTGCAGTGAGCTGTCATGACACCACTGCACTCTACCCAGGCAACAGAACAAGACTATTATCTCAAAAAAAAAAAAAAGCTCTTTGATCCAAACCCCTTCTGTTACAGCTGAGGAAACTGAGATCCTAAGCTCACCAGCCCTCGACTAGATCACTTCACCCAGGTCTTGTGATTCCCAATCTAATGCTCTTTGCATTTGTTACCCGAAGCCATCCCTGACTAGGCTCCTTGAAAGTAGAGTCTGTGTCTTAGCATCTTTACATGTTGACTGACTGGTGTTTCTTCCCACCTAGCATACAACAGAAAAAAGTTCCGTATTTTTAGCTTTATTCAGATCCCTAATAATCTTGCTATGCCTAAACCTATTGCCTACAGAAAAACAATCATGTAATATCCTTTCTTTTTCTCTCTTGTATTTTTACCATAAAATTGGCAAAGAGCTCAAAAATAAACAAGCAATCATGATAGAAATATCATCCTATAAAAGTATCAGTAGATGCATATTGACCTACTTAGAGGAATGACAGAGTCAAAAGGATTAGCAAAATGACTGAAAATGTTTATTAACATTTACATCATCCTTTCCTTTCTTGTTCAGAGTCTAAACATCTGTGGTCTAAACTCTAGCGGCAGCATATTTCTCTGGTGGTTTCAACCCAGACTGAGCATCAGGATCGGCTGTGGTGGATTTAACAAATAGAGATGCCCAGAGCTACTGAATCAGAATTACCAGGGCTAAAGGCCAAACATAACAAATGCATTCATTCATCCATCCTTCAATAGAGATTGATCACACTCGAGTGCCAGGCATTGAGCTGGGTGGTGGAGATACACCTTCATGCATGAAGCTTTTGGTCTAGTGGAAAGAAGGATATTTGTCAAATAATCCCATACATAAGTACATGATTGCAAACTATGACAAAGGCTGTGAATTAAATATACAGATAATTATGAAATCTGAAGATGAGGCAGGAAAAGTAGAGTCAAATCAGGTAAGGCTTTGTGTAGACCGTGGTAAAATACCTGAATTTTATTCTGAGGGCAATGGAAAGTCTTTGGAGAATTTTAAGCTGGGGAATAACATCATGTAACTAATGTTTAGATTACTTTTACTGCTGTGTAGAGAATTTGGTTGCAAGATAGGAAAAGTACATTTAGAGGGACTGATTAAGAGACACTGAAATATCTAAGAAAATATGGTGGCTTGGACAAAGGAAGTAGAGCTGGAAATAA
Source organism: Varecia variegata (assembly GCA_028533085.1). Taxonomy (NCBI): domain Eukaryota; kingdom Metazoa; phylum Chordata; class Mammalia; order Primates; family Lemuridae; genus Varecia; species Varecia variegata. Next base: position 67,676,177 of record CM052441.1, read on the forward strand.
AAAAAGTAGGTGGATTTGAAATATATTTAAGGGTAAAAACTATAGGAATTGGTGAAGGCCTGGGCATGGCTGGTGAGAGAGCATGAGATATTAAAGAGAACCCCAAGGTTACCCCCCTGCACAGCTGGATGGAGGGTGGAGAAATTCAATAAGATGGAAAACACTGGAGAAGAACCAGGTGCGGTGGGGGGAGATCATAAGAATGATATTGGACATGAAGAATTTAGGGTGCTTTGAAATATCCAAGTGAAGATGTTGAACAGGCAGATGGCTATAGAGGTCTGGGACTCAGAGGTCTGGGTTCTCTCAGAGAGACAAATTCAAGAGTCACTGGTGTACACATGCAAATTGAAACCATATCTGTGGTTGAACTTGCCTAGATTGAGAAATGAAAGAAACTTAAAACCAAACCTTGCAACACGCCACTATGTAAGAGAAAATAAATGACAAAAGCGACCAAGGAGAATCCAGACAAGTTGAACAAAACCCAGGAGCCAAACTGGAGTGAGCTGGGAACATGGAGGTAGAGAGATTAGACAAGTTTTATTTTTTAGATTAGCCAAGAAGGGGATGTGAAGTCACTGCAGAGGGAAGTAGGATCAAACTGCAGTATTTCTCTATCATTTTGGTTTATTTTTTTTAATGTGAAATACTTAAGCATATTAGATTTTGTGGAAAGATCCAGGATAGAAGGTAATCCAGGTTGAAGATGGAGGAGAAATAAGAGATCATCAATACTGCAACTTTTCTGAGAAAGCAGAAGAAGGACGACGCCAAGACAGAGGTAGAGGTACGGGTCTTAGATGTGAAGAATGACATCTCTGCTGTAGAAGACGAGAAGCAGCCTGAGACGGGCACAGAGGCAGGTAGACAGGTGAATCTGGTCCAGAAAATGAGAGAAATTCCCATCCGACAACTGCTGTTTTCTCTGTAGAGAGGGAGATAATCCACTGGGAGTGAGGAGGAAGGAACCAGACTCCCCTCATAAGACAGCTTTTTCCTGATTCGCTTCTCTCATTAGCAAGAATCACAAATATCCGAGGACTCAGCAAGATCGGAACTAAACATCTGAAGAACCGAAGTTGGTCTATACCTGATGGTCACTCATAGTGACAGGACTTGTGAAAAATGGAACCTAACCAATGACCAAGACATGGACGGTACAAGGCTCCAGTCAGAAGGACACGGCCAGACATCCAGTGTGACAAACGCACTCACACTCCTAAAAAGTGCCACCATTTGCAATGCAAGTGCATTGTGCTGTACAAGGAGCAAACTGATTCCCTGGGTAGAAAACTGCTAACTAGAAGCATAGTCTCCTTAAAAACCACTCATTTAACCCTCTCCACACAAAAACCACTCATTTAACCCTCTCTGTTCCTACTGAAAGTGGAAATAATTTACGATTTTTAAAGACACACAACATGACCACCTTTCTTGGGCACCTATTCCAAGCAAGGATAAAAGCTTCAGCTTCTTACTGAATGGGAAAGTTACCCTTGAGGCAAAATAATTCTATTTCTCGCTTTTTTCTCCTTTTCTCACTCCACCCAAGTACTCTTTACTTATTTCAGTCCCTCACCCTGGTACCCAGGGCTGCTACCACCAGTCAGAGTCCAGTGAGTTATCATTTTCCAAAACTACTCCTATGGTACTGAAAATTAAGTATCGTATTAGACTATACACACACATCACACCAATGTCAACTTCTTGCTTTTGATGTTGTTCTATAATAACGTAAGATATAACCATTGGGTACACTGCATAATGGGTACACAGGACCTCTCTGGACTGTCTTTACAACTTTCTATGAATCTACTTCAAAGTAAAAAGTTCTCTTCCTTTTTTTTTTTTTTTTGAGACAGAATCTCGCTCTGTTGCCCGGGCTAGAGTGAGTGCCATGGCGTCAGCCTAGCTCACAGTAACCTCAAACTCCTGGCCTTAAGCGATCCTTCTGCCTCAGCCTCCCAAGCAGCTGGGACTACAGGCATGCGCCACCATGCCTGGCTAATTTTTTTTTCTATATATATAATTTTAGCTGTCCAGATCATTTCTTTCTATTTTTTTTTAGTAGAGATGGGGTCTCTCTCTTGCTCAGGCTGGTCTTGAACTCTTGACCTCGAGCAATCCTCCCGCCTCGGCCTCCCAGAATGCTAGGATTATAGGCGTGAGCCACCACGCCTGGCCAAAAGTTCTTTTAAAAATTAATCTTTTTATGCCTCCTATGACCAGGACTATATAGCCTGCTAGGTGACAGTAACCTAATCCTTAATAATATATTAATGGATATTAATGGAGAAAGGTTACCAGGTAACCTAGATGCTGGACTCAAATCTTCAGTCTAAAGGCATGGCTGTTGTGGTCAGAATCTGAGACACCTTGGGAGCAGTCCAGTGTGTGTGGAGGTGATCCCTGCAGCACCCTCAAGTCATACAATAGAGGTGGACATCTTCTTCACCGATGCATGCAGGAGGTCCTGTTGATATCCAAATTCAATCTAAAAGGGTGACCATTTTAAAACAGCAATTGCTGCACATATTAAACAATTTAATTTTACAGAACTGAAAGTATGAGGAAACTAGCTTTTGGTCCTGACCCTACCACAATGCACTGTGTCAGCCTAAGCAGGTCATGTCGCCTCTCTCAGATTCTTCCTCCATAAAATGAGAAGATGGATCTCAGTGACCGCTAAGATCCTCTGCAGTGCTGAGACCCTATGACATGTGCTGATGGTTCCCTCAGATCATCCACTTCACTGGTGAACATGACATACTAAAGTCTGACCCCACAGTTTTCTAACTGATGCCAAAAATAGGTACCTGCACAGAAGGGTAGGGAAGAGACATTTGAAAGGGGCACACTCCCAGGGTGGCTTCCAGAGGGGAGGAACAAGACAAAGAACTCCTCACAAAAATGTGCATGGGGTCCAGAAACTAAAATGCACACTGCCAAAGCACTGGCAGTAACAGATCAAACGGTTCCATAAAGTCACAGGAATAATACGGCACAAAATTGTGAGTGCATTTTAAATTTTATAAGGAACTAGGATATTCAGCTCTTGACCAAAATCTTTTCTAATGTTCCAAATAAGAAAGTCCAGGCCATTAATCCTAAAGTCCTGTTTTTCATTGCCTCACAGATTCATCAAATACAGCAACCACATATATTCTTGAAATGAAAATATATAAACACCCTTCTACTAAGTTGTAGTGTCATACGGGGGGTGGGGCTACAAGTTAACATCACAGGGGATAATGACCAAGAGCAATTGTCTAGAAGAAACTGTTCCTTCGCTCCATTCACTCACTCTTTCATCCCACAGGCATGAGTGGGTTCCTATGACAGATCAAATACTACATTAGACAGAATAAATGCTAAAATTAATAAAAAGCTCACATTCTAATAAATGAGGCAGACATATTTGTTAAAACTACACTAATCACAGCTTGGGAAGATACAATAAGTTCTGGAGATTGTGGCCCCACAATGTGAATGTACTTGATGCCACTGAACTTTAAAATGGTTAAAATGGTAAATTTTATGCTATGTATATCTTATCACGATTTTAAAAAAAAGGAAAATAACACTGCCCTGATTGGTTGTCACAGAGGTGTGTATCAGGGCCCATGGAAGAATGGAGAATGAAGTGCTGAGCTCTGCCAGTGGATGCTCAAAGTCAACATTTTAAAACCAACTCCTCCCTCCCTCTCTCACTGCATGTGGAAGTAAGAACTCGAGGTCCTTCTCAAAAAAGAAAAGCATTCTTATAAGGAGAGGCTAGCAAAAGTATTTTGGAAGCCACAGCCACATTCCAGAGAGGATGCCACTGTCTTCTGACCTGTCAAAGTCTGCTCCATGCTTTCTGTTAAGTTGTCATCACAAGCCAGGGGAGCTACCAGATGCTACTTGTAGAGTGCTTCAGGGACAAGAACTGTCCAAACAAAAAGATGTGCTCTTCTGCAAAGGGAAAACAGCTCCAGAGAAACCTAACAGCAGAAGCAAGCTGACCCAGGCAACAGCTGGACAGCCAGTCCAGAAAAGATAAGGAGTATTCTGAAAGGCTATAAAAGACAGGGAGGTGTTGGCAATCCCCACCTAACCTTTCCATAACAACTGACTCAGGAGAAAGTAGACGTAACTGTTATAAGCAAAGGAATAATTCAATGCAGATTGTTTCTGAGTTACATAATAATTCAATACCCACAGTTCATTACAAAGGGCTCCAAAAGAGTGATTTCGAGCCTTAAGTCTGTTGAGTTTTCTGCATTCTATTTCTTGCCCCTCAACATTGGCTTAGGATTGAGACAAAGGCTGAGAAACTGCAGTCAGTGACAGCTAGAAGGCACTATAATATTATCGAGTTCCATGGTTCCCAAGCTGGCTGTGCATCTAAAGCATCAGAGAAGCTGTTGCAAAAATACAGATTATACTAAAAATTCTGAGTTAGCAAGTTTCAAGTGCTAGGAAGCTCTACTGAGCTAGTCACTAGAGTGTTAGTTAAACAGTTGAGGCAGCACTAAACCTGTCCCTAGTTCCATACCATGTCCACTATCCAACACTGCCTCCCAGTGGGCTAGATAGATACTAAAGATGCCCAGCCGTGAATATTTATCAGTGCTTCTCTAAATGTGGTCCAAAAATATATAGAATTTTCTAGAGTGCTTATTTAAAATCCAAATTCAAATTCCCGTGCCAGAATTAGTAAATTGTTATTTGATGGTGATACCTGGACTGTGTGTCTTTAACAACTCCACAGTCCGCTGATTCTGCGGCACACTGGCAAGTTCTAGCCGGCTGGAGCCTCAGGTGGCCCTTGCGCTAAACCCAGCTGCCCGTGCTGCTCTGGAAGGGAGAACAGACTTCCAGCTGACAAGGAGGAAAGAGGGCACAGGGCTATGGTCATGAGGTGAACAGGAATTTCTCGGTGACTTGGATTCTCCCTTTGGGCTCTCAGAGGAACATGAGCACCCATGCCTGGGTCACCCAGAGACCTGGAGCTCTGGCCACAGGCTGTCCACAGCAAAACATGCAGGGAGAGGGCTGCTGTAGCCAGATTCCTCCTGGTTCCCAGGAACCTGGTTCTCAGACACCAGCATTAGCCTTTCTTTTAAAGATCCTCTAAACTTACATTCTAGTGACCTGGAATATAATTTTCAAATCACAGATGCAAAAACATTTGCAACTAACTAAATGTGGTATATTCATACAATGGAATATTTTTCAGCCTCAGAAAGGAAATTTTCACATATGCTACAATATAGATGAATCTTGAAGAGAAGTCACTCACAAAAAGAGATCCTATATGAGTCCGCTGACATGAGGTGCTTAGAGTAATCGAAATCACAGAGACAAAAAGTAGAATGGTGCTTGCTAGGGGATGGGGAGGTGGCGGGGGACAATGAGAAGTTATTGTTTAATCAGTATAGATTTTCAATTTTGTAAGATGAAAAGAGTTCTGGAGATGGACGGCGGTGATAGTCCCACAACACTATGCATGTACTTAACAACACTGAACTGTACACTTAAAAATGGTTAAGATGGTAAATTTTATGTTATATGCATTTTATCACAATAAAAAAAATTGGAAAAGGGCTGGGCAATCAACGTGTGGCAGAGGTAGAGGAGATAGTGATTGTTCTCAAGAGAAGTGCAATCCCCAAAGCAGCAAAAAACTGTTCTCATTAGATGCAGGTAGGCCAAATGAGCATGTGCATAGGTAGCACACAAAGGGTCAGTCTTCTTACTAAATTTTACCAATTTTAAGAGGTCTTAGGGCCGGGCACGGTGTCTCACGCCTGTAATCCTAGCACTCTGGGAGGCCGAGGCGGGAGGATCGTTTGAGCTCAGGAGTTAGAGACCAACCTGAGTAAGAGCGAGACCCCGTCTCTACTAAAAAATAGAAAGAAATTAGCTGGACAACTAAAAATAGATAGAGAAAAAAATTAGCTGGGCATGGTGGCACATGCCTGTAGTGCCAGCTATTTGAGAGGCTGAGGCAGAAGGATTGCTTGAGCCCAGGAGTTTGAGGTTGCTGTCAGCTAGGCTGATGCCACGGCACTCTAGCCCGGGCAACAGAGTGAGACTCTGTCTCAAAAAAAAAAAAAAGAGGTCTTAAGAATTATAATCATCAAGAGTTTCTTTGCAATTTAATTAAACTAGCATTGTATAAAACATGTCTATGACTATATACAGAATTTGCTATGTCCCACCATCACATACTGCACAATGGAGATAAAAAACACAAATAAAAACCTAAAAATTTTACTAGATAAAAATAATTACTCATCATAAAAAAATTCTGAAGGTGAAAAACAATATTTACAGGTCAAATGCAATTTAAGTTAATCCAGAAAGTTTAAAAGTATAATAAATGACTTATTCATTTTTATCCTACAAACAAACATGTTACAATTGGAAAAATGCCAAGGAGTCCATTGAGTGTATTTTACTTAAAGGAGCCTCTTCCTGACCTAGGGGGAAAAGTGACTAAAGAATGTCACTTTCTAACAACAAAAAAAAAAACAAAAAAAAAAAAAAAAAGAAAAAGGAAAAAAAAAAGAAGAATGTCAACTCTCTAATTATCTGCACAGTCCCTACAAAACAAAGCTGTGATAAGTCCTGTATTTTTTTAATACTATTGTTCTTCAGTGGCAATACTGATATCATTCCATGTTTTGTCTACAAATGGGCCTTCAAAACATTCTCCTGAAAATAAATATTTTTCCCCTCCCTGAGTTGTATACTGGGAATAGTCACTCCCTCAGAAAAACAAACATACACTCTATGAGGGTAGACTACTTATAGGCCCAGCAAACTTCTGCTGTGCAACTCTGCTACCTAATGGTAGACTATTTAAATAATAAATATATTTATTCCTCCATAGTTATCCTTCACTGCTAAAAGAGAAGGTGTTTAATAATAAGCAATATACAGTCATTTAATGCCAGACTCAAGGAAAGACAAAAACCAGAGACCAAGGCCGCAGCTAACGGCATGTCTCATAACATTGCCTTGATTATACTGACCCCTGGTGGCCCTTCAATGCACTTTTTTAATAAAGTGGGTAGTTTTTTTCTTAGTTGTGTGCCTTAAATTATTAATATTATCACGTCACCAATAAGTGCCTGATTAGTATGCTTGTCTTCAAAAATATAAAGATGCTTTATAGAATGTGGAAAATGGGAAATTATATTTAGTTCAAGGCAAGTGATTATTATATAGTTTTCATACATTCATTTAATATTAATATTATAGATACTGACTTCTACCTATGTGCAATGTACTGTGCTAGGTCCCAGGAAGAGAGGGGTTAACAAGACCAAAAGGTCACTACCTTTATAAAGGCCACCAATTCAAAGTGACATGAATGAACCAAGGGAAGCACACAGTGCTATGGGAATGTCTGGAGGGACCGTGCCATTTTAGAGACCGCCTGCAGATTAAAAGCAAGTAGCTAGAACACCTAAGGGAAAAACAGCACTCCAGGCAGCGGTAACAGCATGTGAAAGGCTCTGGGATGAGACAGACTGGTGAGTTTAAGAAACTTAAAGGGTAGAATATATCTAAAGCATAGAGTTCAAGGGCAAGGGTAGCATTTAACAAGGCTAAAGAGGTGGGCAAGAGCCAGATCTTGTGAATGTTTTTAATTTTCTAAGCACCTAAGCTTCCATATGAGGATTATCTTTTTGTCTATCAAAGCAATATAGCAGGTCAAGTCCACAGACCACTACATAAGAAATTCTATAAATCTCGCATATTCCACAAGTCTCTCTACTCTTCTATCCCCCTTTCTCCCCTGGCAATTTTTCTGTTCACTACTCATTGAACAAATTAATCTCTTGGCACCTGTCACCCAGCTAAACCTGCCCTTGTCCAGCAGTGCCTTCTGACTGGACCAACAATGTCCACGTGGGCCCAAGGGCAGCCCATCTGCAGGCTGCCGGCCACCTGTGAGGAGGCTCGCTTGTAGTAAGCGTGATGGCTATATAGTAAAGCCCATTCAGGTTTCGACTGGAGAACACCACGAAGGCTGGCAGAAGAGTGAGAAGAGAATGGAGCAGACCACGAAAGACAGAGGGAACAGCTGGGCCCAAAAGCATGGGTGCTCATCCTTACGATAAACCAAGGTGGCCTGAGCACCTTACAATTCCTCTGCTGTTGCATTGACTGCTGCTTTTCTGTCACCCTCCTGTAATTTAACTTTTATCATATTATTCCTGTCACCACAACAAGGATCTTTGAAAGCAGAGGTCATATGTTGAGCTTCCTTGTATTCATCACAGCACTCACTATAAGTCCTCAACACATGTTGGATGGATGGATGGATGGACGGATGATGGATGGATGGATGGACAAAAAACTGATTCCTGGAGAATTTAATCGGGAACTGAAAATATCTTATCTGCTTAGAACTCACAATATGCTTCCTAATCTCCAATCCCATCATTGTCCACATGCTCCAGTAACACAAAGTTTCTCCCAAATCTTCAGAAACACAAGGTTCTCTTCCACGTTCTCTGCCTCTACACAAACGCTTCTCTCTCTTCTAAGTTTCACAGATGTCTACTCTTCCTACCTTCTCTACAAGCTCAAATGTCTTCTTCCCCCAGGATTCATCACACCCTGCTCTAGGCTTCCATACGCCTTTACAAGTCTCTACACTTATCTCATATCTCTCTCTCCCTCTACACCACAACCTCTCCACGAGCCCAGTGGGCTCTTCATCTTCACAAAGATGCTCAAAAAACATATGCTGACAAAGGGGGACTAGTTCTGCTTTTAGGATTTGGTCCCAAAAAATGTTAACTGAAAAAAAGAAAAGTTAAAGAATTTTTAATCCCTCAATTTAGAGAAAGAACTGGGTTCATAGAGCATGCTCATTATATATTTGTAGATTTATTAATATTACTAAGTTTATTGCTCTAATCCAGATAATTTTAGAATCTTAAAGCAACACAGTGAATAGAAAGCTGCCATTTGATTTAAACTAAAGACAGACTGGGAGGGCAAACTCCTGCCTACCAGCTGAGTGTGCTTGGAAAGTTACTCAATGCTACTGGGCTCTGGCTTCTCCTCATAAAATGGGCATGGTCATGCCCATCTCACAGAATTACACAGTATGCAGAATAAATATGAGAACATTTATAAAATACCTCATGCTGTGCCTGGCCAATAGCAGATGTGCAACCTTCCTAAAATGCATTATAATTACATGACACTACAGAGACTAGCTGGTAAAATCAGTGTGATGGCCCAGTGTTTACATTGTGAGAGACCCTTGAAGACCGTGACTCCCCCACTATGAAACGTTGCCCCCATGTCTTTTCTAAACTCGTACTTTTCTAACATTTAGACTCTTACAAGTATTATTGCACTGTTATAAGTAAGAAAAATAAGCAAAAACCTGAGCTGAAAATCCTACAACATGATTTTAAAATGTTTATGCATTACATTAGTCTCTAAAAATACGAACCTCTTTTATAATATTGCCTCCAATATTCTCTAAAACCATGTCATGGCCAGGTGCAATGGCTCACGCCTATAATCCCAACACTTTGGGAGGCCTAGGCAGGAGTGCAGTGGTCAGATCATAGCTTACTGGAACCTCAAATCCCTGGTCTCACGTGATCCTCCTGCCTCAGCCTCCCTAGGACTACTGAGGCATGCCACTATGGCCAGCTCATTTTTCTTTATTTTTTGTAGAGATGGGGGTCTCACTATGTCGCCAAGTTTGGTCTCAAACTCCTGGCTTCAAGCGATTCTCCCACCTCTGCCTCCAAAGTGCTGGGATTACAGGCATGAGCCATCATGCCTGGCAGGAATCACAATTCTCAGATGTGAAATATTCATATATTTCCATTTGTCTGCTGAGGCACCTCCTATCCATAGCACATGTTTGTCTGAAGAAAGGTTATCTATTAGGTTGAACCATATAAAACTGCTCATATTTGGCACTTTTGACCTACAAAAATGGCAATTTCATATCTAACCTAATAATTTATCATTTTTTATTTACACTAATCTAAAAGATACTGCTTTGAAACTGAATAAGGGTTCACTATGTCTTACATCTTCTAACCAGGCCTCAGACTCAGGTATTTCTACCAGGATGGTGGGGGTCGTGGGGTCCTGGGGTCAGGTGGGAAGCCTGGGCTCTGCCATCAGAGACCTGAGTTCAAATCTTGCTTCTTTTGTTTCCCAGCTCTACACCCCTTGGCAGGTGCTAAACTTCTCCAAGCTTCAGCTTCCTCACCTAGAAACTGAGTTTAATAAAACCTGTTTTTCAGGACTGTTGTGGCAATGCAAGTAAAAAGCAGTACACACATTAAGTATTAGGTACTTTTATCTCACCTCAGGTCTTATGCTAATGCATGTTATTCCTTCTAATACAGTGGCTCTCCACAGAGCAGGGGGAGGGTATTTCCCCCCAGAGGATGTTCAGCAATGTCTGAAGACCCTTTTGATTGTCACAACTTGGGGGAAGGGGAGAACTGCTACTTACATCTAGTGAGCAGAGGCCAGAGATGCTGCTAAATGTCCTACAATGCACAGGACAGAGCCCGCAAAAAAGAATTTTTGTCCAAAATGTCAATAATAAAAAGCTCTGTTCTAAGGCCGGGCACGGTGGCTCACGCCTGTAATCCTAGCACTCTGGGAAGCCGAGGCAGGAGGATCGTTTGAGCTCAGGAGTTCGAGACCAGCCTGAGCAAGAGCGAGACCCCCATCTCTACTAAAAATAGAAAGAAATTAGCTGGACAACTAAAAATATATAGAAAAAATTAGCCGGGCATGGTGGCGCATGCCTGTAGTCCCAGCTACTCGGGGGGAGGCTGAGGCAGAAGGATTGCTTGAGCCCAGGAGTTTGAGGTTGCTGTGAGTGAGGCTGACGCCACGGCACTCTAGCCAGGGCAACAGAGTAGGACTTTATCTCAAAAAAAAAAAGCTCTGTTCTAATATAACATTTTTAAAGTTTTTATTCATTAATTTATATATATTTTTAATTCCAATGGAAAACAGGAAAATATTCGATAAATTTTCAAGGATCACACAATGGTGCACAGGAGAAAACCTGAGGCACAGACAGATGGGACGCATTTTAATGCCCCTGCCCTGTTAGGTATCAGAGCTATACAAGTTGGCAGCAAATATAGGAAGAGGTGGAGGAGCTGGGAAGATTGAAGAACAGAGGCGATGTGGCCATTTCTTAAACAAAGATTAAAAGTAGGTTAGTCCAATCGCTCATCAGGAGTCATTTACAAAGTATTTGCCAAATTTACCAATAACAGCTTATTTTTCAAATGTTCATTACTTAGTTTTAAAATGCTCAACACATGCAATAAATAAGTAAACATTTATTTAATCAGTTATATACTAAAATGTCAAAATGTTTTAATCTCCGCACATATCACAGAAAAAGACAACGATTAAAACTCTATTATAATGAAGGCTAACCTATTGATAAACATAGTAAATTGAAAATAAACCACTTACATTGTCTAGGTGCTCATATTATTATTTTCTTTCTGTTCATTGAATAAATGACTTTGGAGATATTTCCCCAATTGACCTATTAAAATCATTTTAACATTCTCCCCAAAAATATATTTATACTCACATTCACTTGAACTTGAATGGACCAGTCACCAAGTATCGGATGGGAAGATAATTGAAAAGTTTTGGAAACGACTCCAAGATCACTTTGTTGTGACAACCACTGTTGGATCAAATTTGACTTGGGGTCCTAAAATGAAAACCATACATGTAAAGGCTGCCCACATACATGTGTATCCTATCTGGTTAGGAATGATATTAATACCTTGCAGCACTCCCAGACACATCCAGAACTTTCCCCAAAATATGGCACAAAGATAGTTTCTGGAAAATGTTAGCTCTGTATTACTAAAGAAGACAAATCTAAATTTCTTCTTTCCTCGTATTTCTACCGAGATCAGATTCATTCTGCTCCACCTTTTAAATCCAGGCACCATATTTCCTTCTACAGGAAACACTACAACATGTACATCGCCAAGCCTGTGGTGGCAGCAGCAGTGTCAGTGCTAAAAGAAATTCCACTGTGGCGATGACAGGCCCCATTTACTAAAGGCTCACTCTGTGCCAGGTACTCTGCCCTGTCTCTAATCACACTGCTCCTTCAGAGTAGGGTTACCCTCACTTCATGGTGGAGAAAACTAATGCCTGAAGAGGGATTGTAAGTGTTCAGCTGTAAGTGACTGGCACGGCCCAATATTACAGCACCAAGACGTGATGGGATTCAGGATTCAAACCCATGTCTGTCTTTTAACTCTACAAAAGTGTTTCAGTGAGATGTTTACCCAGGGGAATACATGAAAAACACTTAGTCTTCCTATACTCTCCCACACAACGATCCTCTCATGCAACATTCATTCAAGCCATGCCAGCAGCCACCCAGATTCCTCTCTCCCGTTCCCAGCCCTGCCGACTCTGACTCATTAATCTCTCTCTAATTTGTCTCCTTTTTCCCATCCTCACATCCAACCACCATGTCCTATTTTCTAACTAATGCAACTAATCTCTCCCCTCCAGTCTTGCCCCCTCCATACAACTTCCCCACTGTCAACAGTGTCACACATCTGAAACACAAATCTGAGAATGAGTCACAGTGGCTGAAATGCTTGGCATAGTTCCTGACATATAACAAGCAATGAATAAATAGTGGCTATGAACCTTACCACTAGGTATGATGGCTTTTATTTGCTTATAGAAAGTCTACACTCCTTTGCATAGTTTACAAGGCCCTTAATAATCTGACCTCATCTACATTTCTAGGCTCACCTTCCTCCAAATATACAGATTTATTTTCAGTTCACCCCCAGTCCCTGCATCTAGGCCTCTGTAATATTAATAGCTGCATGGAATTCCCCCCATTTCCTGTCCAGCTTCCTGCCTTCTATACATGCCCCCAACAGGCAGAGGTGACCACTTCCTGGAGAGCCCCTGGTACACATGGTGTTTACCCCTCTTGAGCACATAGTACTGTTAAAAGGAGTAAAATATGTTTATTTTACATGTTTTATTTTGCAAAAAAATATATTTTTTATTGCCAACTAGACCGAACTGAGAGCAGGACGGAATATTTTCCCTTGTTCTTGTTCTCTAAGCTTTGACTAGAGGTAGTGAATTGGCCCAGCATTAGTTGCCCAGCAGAAACTTCTCTCCCAAGGGAGGGATATGAAAGTTGGGGGTAAGCAGAGTGCTGAGAATTGAATAGGAAGCAGTCTAATAAATCAGAAAACAATTGTTAAAACCAGAGACCAAAAGCAAGTCGAGAACAAGCAGGTCACTCTACCCTTGGCAGACTCGTGGGACAGGCACTGTGATCAGGGGCTGGTTCTACTGCGCCTGCCACAACTTGATGCATGGGAGGGCGATGGAGTTTAAAAGCTCGGGAACAAAGGAAGAAATACAAATGGCTGATAAATATATGCTGTGCAGTAATTAAGGAAATACAAATGAAAACAATGTAATACCATTTTTCTTCTGTCAGACTGAAAACGATTTTTAAAATAATGATAATTCTTGATGTTATCTAAAGTGTAGGAAAAGGGAATGTCCATATCCTACTGATGTATTATTGTGGTGAGGCTGTACATTTCTCCCACGCAGTGTCACGGCCCTTCGAACGCAGGAAGTCCGAACTGACCTCGTTGATGACTTTGCACCTGGGGGACCTGGAGGGTGGGGAGTAAATGAGATAATCCCTCGGGTTTCCCAGGCCCATCTTGGGCCTAGGTCTAACTGTCACCAACAAGGAAGACAGAGAGAATGCAGAAACACTGGAAGTCTACAGAGCACGTCAAGATTTGAACAGGCCATGCATGGTGACATCACAGGCAAGCCCAGCGTTTGCACACAGTCACATCCTGCTGGGATGTTCACATGTACAGTGTGAGCAGTGCCCTGCGCCAGCCAGAAATGCTGGGTACCAGAGAAGCTGGAATGGTGGCTCTTTGAGTGACCTCCCAGTGGCTCCAGAGCTCTGTCAGATGCCTCAGCACAGCACAGTGCCTGCTACCTATGCCAGACTGTCCCAAGCAGCAAATTCCCCAGCTGGAGAATGTGTCTGCAAGCACTACTTCTGGAGTCCGGGATTATGGGAGAGGGACATGTCTGTCCAGCATGTAGAATTAGAGAAGTCAAATCACTCAAATGTAGCCCCCTCACCTGGCCAGGGCTGAGGTTCTTAGTGTGCCACCACTGCTCCAGGCCAGAGTGTCAGGGCACAGTCACAGGATGTACTCCCAAGCCAGTGACACTTGTTTCCATACAAGGCCATTCACTTGTACCAGGAGCAACAACTCCTTAAAGGAGAGGTCAGGGTAGAAGCCAGCCATGCCAGCTGCCATCACAGTCTCAGAGGCATTATTTCCATAATGCTCGACCAAACTGGCTGGAGGAGGCCAGAATTAGGGGGATAGAGGTAGCACATATTTTTTCCACTGCTGAAAGGCGTCTGAAGCCCCTTTCCTTCCTGAAAAGGTCAGTTATTGGGACAGGCAAAATGAATAATACCCCGAAAAAACTGAACATCCCTGAATATGCTGTGACAGTCAATACCTTAGTTACATCCTACAACCATTCTTGGCTGGGCAAGACGGGCCCCCAAAATGTAGCTCTCAGGTGCACTTCTCCACATCGGCCTGCAGGTGGTGCTGTGCCAGTGAGTACAACTTTGTCCCAATCGGGGGCTTCGGTTTCATCAAGTCCCATTTCGTTCTAGGAAGTTTTGCCAAGAAACCAATTATTCCACACTGAAAGATGCAGAAAACATCACAGTCTAGTGAACGCTGGCCCAAATGACTGTTTTCAGCCGGAGGAGTACAACAGTGTGGACATTCACATAAGCGCTCCTATCTGGTCTCCGTGACTTGCAAGGAGGAAGGAAGCCAGCCCTGAGTGCACACAGGAGTATTATCTCCCGGACACAGACTGGGTAGATGGCTGACCCTCACTCACTGCTCCCAAACACTTTGGGTTCCAGGTGGAATTTTACTCTACACTCCTTTGCCCTGGCCAAGAGTCCCTCAGTACCAGAGCTAACAAGAGTAAGGCCTCTCTGAGCCCTTCCAGGAAAGCCAAATGTCACATGCTAAGTCCAAAATGGGACAGAAGAGCCCAGAGAATCTACAAAATCAAAGGTTTCAAAGGCAGATACTAGATCAGAGTAGAGAAGCAGAACAATAAAAATGCACAGACTAGTCCGGAATCAGCAGGGTTAGTTCTGGGTTAATGCCTGGAACAGGCAGTTTATCCAGTGCTAACTTTTATTTGTTTGAGGTACAAGGAAGGATTGCATGTAAACAGAGATAGGCAGACATTTATTTCTAAATCATCTATTTTACACAAAGTTTCTGGCATATAGTAAGTTATCCGTGTATGTGGATAAATGATGAAGGATGGTATAAATGGAGTCAGTTCAACCCCACTCAGAGAGTCACATGAATTTAGAAATGCCATTCACTGTGTCAGTCTGCTTTATAGACATTCCAGTGCACAGCAAAAGCAGAAATT
>CM052441.1:67692225-67708748 GCA_028533085.1 Varecia variegata
GCCTCAGCCTCCCAAGTAGCTGGGACTACAGGCATGCGCCACCATGCCCGGCTAATTTTTTCTATATATATTTTTAGTTGGCCAGATAATTTGTTTCTATTTTTTAGTAGAGACGGGGGTCTCGCTCTTGCTCAGGCTGGTCTCGAACTCCTGACCTTGAGCGATCCACCCCCCTCGGCCTCCCAGAGTGCTAGGATTATAGGCGTGAGCCACCGCTCCGGGCCGGAACCTGCATTCTTACATTTTATTTTCTCAAGTGATACTTTAGTCCTCAGATTCTTTTAATCAGATTCCTTAATGCTCCAAGCAAGAAAATATATATGCCAGGAACCAGCATATCATAAGCTTATAAATGGCATAGAATTATAAATGTTTCATGTTTTAAAGCATGATAGTTGATGGAATTGCTCTTTGTGATTTGGATATAGTTTGATCATTTTTAGAGGCACAGAGGCCTCAGAACAGATGGTAGATTGAAGACTGATGTCAAATTAACAATGCAGAGGCCGGAAGCTAAACAGGCCTATTAACCACACGGAGGCCACATAGTCAGAGAATTAGAATTAACGCCAATGTGCCCACAAGCATTTTACTCCATGCCCTATTCCATCCTCCTGCAGGGAGCTGACAGGGACTCAAGGGGAGACGTTACTGTCTTTCCACTCCTTTGAGTTACCTTAACTAATTTGCTTTTTCAACTTTCCCCCATTAGAAATCCCACCTCTTCACATGTGAAATTAGGTAATTTGGGATCCTCAAAGACTCAGTGCTAATCCCTGTACAAGAAAATCAGAGATGACAATGTAAGCGCAGGGCCTCACTACATGCCTCTGGGTGGCGCTCCAGAGTCCTGCGGTGTCAGGACAGACCTTGTGCTCCACTGTTAACAGTGGGGACCCCTAATGAGAAGGAGACTGGAGAAAAGGTTGTGGATTTTAAGCAAACTTTATGAAATTTTCTCTCTCTGTGCCAGACCTGCTTCCCGCAGCAGAGTGGACACCAGGAGGTAACAGAAGCTCCTGCATCTCTGCTGGTCAATTGCTTTCAACTGCTTGGGTCCACAGTGACTGGAAAGGGTTCCCCGAATTGGTTATAAATGCAATGGTTCCCTGATAAGTGACTTCCATATCTCTTATATAGGAATGAATTATTTACCCAGAGAGATTCTGGACTCCCAGTCCTTGGCCTGAGGGCAGAGCTGGAGGAGAGTGCAGTTCCCACAGTTGGAGACTATCCGGCAGCAGGACAAGAGTCCAGCAGTCAACAATACCGAGGGGCTTTGATCACCAAAATATCAATCAGCCTGCGTTGGGCATATTGAGTTTCAATTATGCTAAGTCTATTTTGAGTATACAGAAATGCAAACTCTCCGAGTAGAAGAGAGCTCTCTGCCCAGGGTACACAAGGAAGGCATGTTCAAAAAGATCCTTGCAGGACGATAAATAAGGATTACTTATTCTAATCTGGGCTATTTAAAGCCATTTCACCCTCGCTGAAAGTTTCATCACTTTAAGGAAAATGAAATAACACAATAGTATTTATCTTCATATACTTCATGAATAATGCCAGTTACTAAAAGTAAAAAAGACAAATTTTCAAAATAAAATTGAGAAATTTAAGATGATAGGTTCTATTAAAAATATATTAGTACTTAAACCTTAAAAACATTTTTAATTAAATAAAACCACCCCCTCATTTTAAGTTGGATTGGTTTGCAAAGAGAATAAAAGAAATTTTCCTACCATATTTTGTACAAAAAATAGTCTTTATATTAAGCATCAGTTATGATTTTGTTTACTTCTTATTGCCGGCTATATTAGTGTCTCGAAGTAAAAACAATGAGTAAATCAGATATTAAAGACATTTGTTTTAATGCAGCCTTAAAATATTCACAATTTACAGTAAAAAGTCATGAAAATCTTAAAAGTAATTTAAGATACTACATTTACAAATATCAGAATGCAAGTGCACTTTAAAAGTTGGTTCTCCTTTTCTTCGTTGCCAATAATGCTCATGCAAACATGGTGAACATCCCTAAAACTCGCGGGACTTTCTATAAGAAATGTGGCAAGCAC
Organism: Varecia variegata; assembly: GCA_028533085.1. Classification (NCBI taxonomy): domain Eukaryota; kingdom Metazoa; phylum Chordata; class Mammalia; order Primates; family Lemuridae; genus Varecia; species Varecia variegata. The sequence continues at coordinate 67,694,301 of CM052441.1, forward strand.
CAACCCCACAAGTGACACAGTTCAAGAAGGGCAAGGATTCTCTGCATGCCTAGGGAAAGCGGCGTTATGACAGGAAGCAGAGTGGCTATGGTGGACAGACGAAACTGATTTTCCTGAAAAAAGCTAAAACTACAAAGATTGTGCTGAGGCTTCAGTGTGTCAAGCCCAACTGCAGATCTAACAGAACGCTGGCTATTAAGAGATGCGAGCACTTTGAACTGGGAAGAAATAAGAAGAGAAAAAGCCAAATGATCTAGTTCTAAGCATCTTTTGTTTTATTATGAAGACGGTAAAATCTTGAGGTTATGTTCAAAAAAAAAATTGGTTCTACTTGAAAACCCATAAAAATGCAGAACCTTCTATTTTTGCCAAGCATATCAAATCTGCCCAGACTTTATGACTAAGTCTTTAAAACTGTGCTTTACTAAAAAGGGATATACTCTTAAAAATAATCTCTAGCAAAGCTTTCAATATGTATGCCATATCTACATACAAAGGGAATGCCATAATATTAATACTAAAGGCAAATATCAGATGTCGGAGTTAGTATTTCATATACTTAAGACGTAAGAGAATTACAGTAGCCAGATGTTCAGCTGATGATAGATCACATCAGTATAGTTTCATACCAACATTATTGGAAGGAGCTCTTGTGCCCTAGACCTGGCCTTCTCTCAGTCTTTCTACACTTCTGGTCTGTGAAATTCCAAAATCCTTTGAGGAAACCAGACAGTTACTATGCTTTAAGCTATGATTCCTGAACTTAAATCCCATCCTCCTTCTGCTATAGGGCAATTATATTACACAGGATTTATTTTAATCTTAACCAGTGGAATACCCTTTCAACAGCTATGCATGCAGGCACTGGGGCCAGCATCTCCTGTTTTAGGTTATATTAATGCAATCTAAAGTTTTATTGTCACAAAGAGTGTGGGGGTTCTCCCCACTTCTGCCTGCTTATGCCTTGTTTCCCTCCATTTTCTATTTTTTTTTTTCCTTTAAGCCTTTTCCCAGAAGAACTCCACTTTCTTTTTTTTTTTTCTTTTTTTCTATAGGTATCTGATTAGGATCCACTTTCTACTGTTAGCAGCAATATATTTCTTGGGAAGGAAAATACAAACATAATAAATATATAAGAAACAAAATAAGACACAACATATTAAGTAATTTTTGTAAAGTGCTGTTTGGGAGTACAGTATGCTCTAGGAATTCCCCAAAATGCATGTGGTTTCTGAACGTGCTTGATAGTCATCTACTCTCAGAAAAGTATAACAAATTGCAACTCTTGTTGGATACTGTGGTTTACTACATCGCACATTAAACATGCAAAGTTCCAAAACAAAGCATGGTAATAGAAGTACAAAATACCAAGTCAAAGCCATGGGAAGTAAGATTAGTTCACAAACAAGATTTAATAATCAGGTTTTACGAATCTCTCAACAAAGTAATAACCCCTTTCCATTTCTATAGCAAATTTTACAAGACTTTCACATCTCATTTCACTCCAGGGTGTCCCTGAGATAGACATGGTATTCTTTATCCTCTCTCCCAGAGCCAGGGCTAGGGCGAAGGGAGTGAGACACTTGTCTCAGAGGCAAAATTTAAGGGGGCACCAAAAAACTCATTAATCAAGGAAATAATATTGTAATACAATATTTTAAAATATAATTAATGCAAAAACTTATGAACAAGAAAAAGTCAAAGTTTTAAACTAAGATCAGTATTACTGATTTTTCCTTCTACCTCAGGTTCCAGCATGGCTCAGCATGTCACTGCCCTTTTCAAGGACAAGGAAACTGAGGGACAGACTATTAATTATACACTCAAGACTGTAAGACACATTAAGGCAGAAACAGAACCAAACCAGCCTACGTTTCTGTGCCAATTGTCCAGGCAGTTTCCCCCAGTGTAGTTCTCTAGTTTACAAGAGGAAAATCCCTGCTATGAGTCTGAAGAGCCTAATAACCAATCTCCCTTAGGTAATATTATTAATAATCTGAAGGCTGAGCTAAACTCAAGCCAAACTCACAAGACATGTAAATTAATATAAAAGCCAATAAAATCTGAACTTATTTAATTCACTGATGCAATGTATTTCATTTGAAAATTTTTTGAATGGATACTTACTGATGGAAGAATAAGTGTCTTGAAAGAGCCTAAAAGGAAAACAAGGAAGAAAACAGAGTTGTCATAATTTGAATATGATGCTACAATATAAAACCTACAAAATTCTCCTAATGTTCTTCAAGGTATAGATGGAATCAAAAACTTATTTGGTCAAATCAAAATAATTTTATTAATGCCCAGAACACCTGAGAAATTATTATTAATACATATCTTTGTACCAAAGAATTAAGAATCAGAATTAAAAGGGTATCAGTGGGTGAACCCAAAAAACAGTAAGTTCTGCTTCTCTTTGCCATTATCATTATTGTTGTCGTTACTGCTGCTGCTGTTGCTATTTTAAGGTTATACATGCTTGAGAGATAGTTCATACAGTGTACAGAAGTAACCTGAGGTTTATTTCTTATATTCTCATACCCTCATGATAAAGGAAGAAAAGGAAGGCATTAGTCACGTCAGGGGTGAGCTGGGACTCATAACTGACTCATAAGTATTGGGGTGATGCAGACTGTTTTTCATGTAATGTGTCTAAACATAGGACTGCTAACTTTAACTCATGCCAATTTTTCATCAGATCCATGTATTTCAAGGGAAAAAAATGGTTTCAAGTTAAAAATAAAACAGTGTTTATCCAAAGTTCCCATCAGAGGTAACGACAGGCCCTCAATTCCTCATTCATTTAAAAACTATTTTTTAAGGGTGTCACAATGAACAAGACAGACATGATCCCTCTCCTCCTGAAAGCAACATGGGTCTATCATATGGGAGCAGACAGGTACCAAAGCAGGACAGTACAGAACAGCAGGGTTAAGCAGGGTTAGGCCTCTGGAATCAGACCACAGAGGTTCTGTTATGAATTTGCCACGTACTAGCCCTTTCCTTAAATAAGCTACCTGATTCTCCAGCTCATTTTTTTCATCCATAAAATGAGGATGCAAACCATCATACCAATCTCTTAAGGTGGTTGTGAGGAATAAATATGTTGATGCTTGTAAAGTATATAGAACAGTGCCTAGCATATAGGAAACACTGGATATATGTTAGTCATTATAGTGTCAGAGAGCTTGAAGAGTTATCCATGGGGGACGTGAGCATGCCCCTGCGGCAACGGTCTTCAAATTTTCATGATGGAAAACTCCACCAACAAAAACATTTAGTACACATGACCAGTATAAAAGTAGATTTATAAAGTTATATACATGCACTTTCTCAATCAAAAGATTAAATATTAGAAAACCTTAATTTCTTAATTTTTCTCAATAAAATAATAGAAATAAAAGTTAATACGTATTCTACCTTCACCCTTATAAGTGGTCTTGTACACGCCCAGACATGTGCACACCCACTTCAAAGACCACCATCCCAGGGGGCCTCAATGAAATATAAGTATGTTTTTAGGAACTGATAAGTGATTCATCACCATCACTTAGCACTTAGCACAGATCAGTTTATTCAACAACTGTCACCATGGGAAGCAAAAAGCAGAACACTTACATAATAGGACATCAGACAAAAAGTTTTGAAAAGGTCAAGAAGGAAGAATTGAACAGATAAATGCAGTTCAACGTGGAAGGGCTACGATAGAGGTAGGATGAGGAGCACTTTGGACGGAAGGCAGCCAGAGAAAATGCTGCCAGTGTCTGGGGTTGTAGTATAAGGAGAAATTAGCCAGGTGAGAAAGAACAGGAGCAGCAAGTGCAAAGCAGGAGAGGCCAATGAGAGTCCACGACAGCAAAGAGCTGGGTGAGCAAAGATCACAGGTGGGGACAGAATTGTGGAGATGAGGCTGGGCCAGATCAAGAAAAGCTTTTTGGACAAGGTGGGCTCTTGGCAGGATTGTCCCAGGTGACACTGTCATCCCAGCACCCTGATTTAGCATTTGTCCTGGATCTGTTTTGAGTTAGCAATATGTTATTATGGAATGAGTTTAATTTGCACATGATTTAACTTTGAAAATATGTTTTTTCAATTGACAAGTAAAAATTGCATATATTTATGGTGTACAACATGATGTTTTAATATATGTATATCTTGTGGAATGGCTAAATCAAGCTATTTAATATATGCATTACCTCACATACTTATCATTTATTTGTAAGGAGAACACTTAAAATCTACTCTCTTAGCAATTTTCAAGTATACTATATATTATTATTAACTGTAGTCATCAGGATGTACAATAGACCTCTTGAAATTATTCCTCCTGACTGAAATTTTATGTCCTTTGACCAACATCTCGCCAATTCCCTTACCCTCAGCCTCTGGTAATGGCAATTTTACTCTGTTTCGATAAGTTTGCCTTTTTACATGCCACATATAAGTGAGATCATCGGTATTTGTGTCCTCTACCTGGCTTATTTCATAATATAATGCCCTAGAGGTTAATCTATGTTGTCATAAATGACAGGATCTCCTTTTTTAAGGCTGAATAAATAGTATCCTATTGTGTATATACTCTATTTTTTTAATCTATTCATCCACTGATGAACACTTGGGCTGATTCCATATCTTGGCTGTTGTGAACATGAGAGTACAGATATCTCTTCAACATACTGATTTCACATCCTTTAAATATGTACCCAGTTGTGCTTTGGGAATATCTTAACTTGTGGGAAGAAACTTCTGTTTCTCACTTTTAATGGGACAGACATATATTCTATACTGAATTGAAGTGAAATTGAAAAGCCCTAAGATATGGCAGCAACTAAACTTGGTGAAACTTTCAAAAGAACCATAAGTAGAGACAAAATACTTGACAAATTTTGTCTTGTAAAAATATTTGTTGAAGAGAGGCATGGGACTCTGCAAGCAAAAAGACAGACCCTATGAAATATCTGGGCTGAAGCATTTGAACATTTCAATACAGGGAGAAAAAATGGAATTGAGACTATTGTCTATAGAACAAAATTTGCTCTGATCCTACCAAGTACCTCAGCACATGTGAAGAGAATGTTTTCTCAATTATGGGCAGACAACTTGAACATTAAAATAGATAATGGGTTATAATCTACTAAATAAAACAAGATTCTGGCCAGGTGTGGTGGCTCACGCTTGTAATCCTAGCACTCTGGGAGGCCGAGGCAGGAGGATTGCTTGAGCTCAGGAGTTCGAGACCACCCTGAGCAAGAGCGAGACCTCATCTTTAGTAAAAATAGAAAAAATTAGCTGGGCACAGTGGCGTGTGTCTGTAGTCCCAGCTACTCGGGAGGCTGAGGCAGGAGAATTGCTTGAGCCCAGGAGTTTAAGATTGCTGTGAGCTAGGCTGACTAGGCTGACGCCATGGCACTCTAGCCTGGGCAACAGAGGGAGACTCTGTCTCAAAAATAAATAAACAAATAAATAAAATAAAACAAGATTCTATGAGCTCATGCTGCTATATAATTAAATAAAATGACTAAATGAGGAAGAAGAAAAAGTTCTGCTTTACCATAGAATTCTGGCTAATAAATGTAGAAGAAATCATGGAATTTGGAAATTTTACAATTATCACAGTAGTAATGGACTCAAGCAATAATCCTCAATCTAGTGTGTATAAGCTGGGTGAGAATCATGAGAAATAATAAACCATTGTTCTAATCTACTAAATTTGGGGGTGACTTGCTTCACAGCAATAGATAACTGGAACACTTCTGAAGCAAGCAAGTGTTTAATTAGCAAACCTCTACAGCTACGCAATCCTATACAGAGGCTCTAGACACATTTGGCTATTGACTCAGGAAAATATGCAGCAAGTATAAAATACATCCCATATTTCTATTAATAAGAATAACAACCAGAAAAAAGAATGTAAAATATCTCATCAATATTTTTATAGTGATTACATGTTGAACTGATAATATTTGTGAATTATTGGGTTAAATAAAATACATTATAAAAATTAATTTCACCTGTTTCTCATTACCTTTTTAATGTGGCTACTAGAAAATTTTCAATTACTTATTTAGTCAAATTATATTCTATTGGACAGTACTGGTCTAGAGTATGGAAGACTTAAATATTTGCTTAGAAATAATAAAAGCACCAACAGTTCCGATGGAATACAATTTTTAAATTTTTGAATAAAATAATAATAATTCTAGAGTATTCTAAAAGCACTATATATATTAATTGGTTTAATCCTCACAACAATCCTATTAGGTATCAATATCCCTATTTTACAAATGAGAACCCTGAGTCACAGAAACGTGAAGTGACTTGCCCAGGGCCACACAGACAAGCAGAGTGGAGCCATGCAAGCTTCTGACCCACGTGGCCGGCTCCTGGGTCCCAGCTTTAAACCACTGCTCAGCACTGACTCGGCACACGAAGCAGTGGTGCCTTTGTTCTTTCATTATAAATACCTTTGATACTGAAAAAGTGCCACAGCCTAGATAGGCTGCTGTGTGTGTTGCTATCACCACTTCCTCAGTCACCCTGGACTCGTTTGTCTCCTCCACTCTATGTTAACCAGTCACCAGACTCTCTGGATTCTTCTTCCGTAACGTTTCTCCCAACGCTTAGAGCTGCACTCTAAGCACTCCAACAGCGAAGCAAAATACTTTGTGTTATACAAGAACTTCTTAAAAGAATAGAAAAACTAGAACACTTCTGAACTCTTACGTCCACACTGCACAGTTCTGACATGTTTGAAGTTAATTCCGAGATCTGACACATCCCCCTTCAGAGTTAACAATAGCCGACACTGAGAGAGCGATTACAATGCAAGTTTACCAAGGAGGGCGCTGGGGCTGGGCTCCTGGAGAAGGGAAGGGGAGGAACAGGACTGGCGGGGAAAACAGTGGAGCTACAGTGCAGGCTCCAAAGAGGGTCCACAGGGGGAGCTCAGAAGCAGACCCTGGAGAGTTGTCCTGAACTGGGGGGAGGGGCTGGACCCTTACACCTCATGTCAATCAGCCATAAGATGCGGCCGCCCACAGAGGGGTGCCACCTTGGGCAAGGCGACCCTCAAGTTGATGCCATCGCCAAAGGGGGCCGGCTGTGAGGATGGTGGGCAGCAACACTACCAAGAGCTTGTGGAACTAGGTCCCTCAGCCCTGCAGGGGGACCTGGGCAGTACAGTACAGCATCCACCACAGTGTCCCACATTGGAACAAAATAGAAAAAACTAAACTGCAAGAAGCTGCATCCCAACAAAACAGCACCCTTCATGATGAGAGTTGCTTATTTTTCATTACTTCAGGATAAATCACCAGGGGTTGACTATTTTCCCTGCCCAGTGACTGGAGGAAGCAATGTGCTTCCTTTCTACCCTGACGTGACATACAGAACCATCAGCGAATTCACAAAGGCTAAGAAGGGGTGGAGAGGGCTGGTAATTTATTTTTGTCCAAGTGACACCGGCAAGGAGAAAGTAAAAACCAGCTGGGAGCCTACAATCCAAATAAATCTCATAGGTCGATTAATTGAAGGGCCAGTATTTTGGCAATTCAAAACAAGCTGGCCAGATTTGAAGTGCAGGAAATCTCATTTCATAGCAGAACATTTTTTTTTTTTTTTTTTGGTGCAGCTCTTAGTTGAGTCAAACCTTTGAGAGATTTTCTCACTAGAGAGAAGTTGGAAGAGAGGCTCAACTGCATGTCTGGGTCCCGCTGCTCAGACCCGTGACCACATCTGTTCACAGACCCAGAAAAGATCTTGAGCCAGAAATAGAAGCTCTACCCAAAAACTAGAGTGTAGGGGCAGAGATGTCCCACCTACCTCTAATTCTTTCTGGATCCAGGACGTGACTTAGGAGATGTGTAGAGAGATCCAAATAAGGCCCACTTACTGGTCTTGTGTCCTCATTAAAAGGTCATCTTTAAGTATGTGACATTTTTTCCAACTTGTCTTCCCTTTAAGTTTACAAATACAGTTTGGAATTTCCTAGGCACTTATTATGTCCTAGCATAGAACTTATTTGAAAGTTCTAACATTCCAGCAACAATTTACACCACCAAAACACAAAATCGGGGGCAGTGGGGGCAGTGTAGATGAGTGAGAAATAATAATCTCTTGCTCTGCTGTTGCTAGGTTGAGAATTAAATAGATAGTATTTGCAAATTGTTGTGAACATTTTTTTCCCTTTTAGTGAGACTCCACTTAGGCAGGGGAAAGAGTCACCACCTCTTGAAAGCCAGCATGGCACAGCTTTTAAATCACTAACTAAAGATACACTGTTACGTAAAGTTCTTCTTAGCGTTATTGTAAATAACTTTGTAAAACTCCGATTATGTTTGTCTATAACTGGAGAAAGTCAATCTCAAAACCCTTTCAGATGCTTTTTCCTTCCCAACGCTCCCTAAGCAACTCAAAAGAAACCTTGTTTGAAGGCTTCACACTTGGCATAGCCTGAGAACTGGCCGTTTGATTTACAAATAGAGTCAAAGCTATTTTTAAATTGTGTAATAAGCATACACAAAAACTAACCTTTCCTTAACTTTCTAAACACACTCTATAATATCATATGCTGCCTCTTCTGACATCTGTCCTCACCAAATAGCTCTGGAGAATCACTGAAGGGAAGGAGTAGTGTATAATTGGAAATCTAACTAGGTCCCGAAATACTCTATGGAAAAAAAACATGGATTTTCCACTATATATGTGCCTAACTTAGTGTTTGCTGCTTAATTATTTTTGGCAATGCTTTGCTCTTCAGTCATATGCAGTCATAAACTTAAATTTATTATCACCTTTTCAGCTGAAAATTTTGAACTATTTATGAATTTATTAAATATTCTCTCATTGATTCATCATTTTCTTTGATCTGCAGATAGACAAAGTGAGAAATGGAGTTTTCCACCACAAATCTGTAGAAAACAAAACTTTAAAATATGACATTTCTGCTTCACAGTTTAATATCACTGTAAGACTAAACAACTCTTCAGTGAATTCACAATGTATATAGAAAACCCAAGTATTTCAAGCAAAAAAAACCAAAAAATCTCTTTTGGTCCCTCATATACTCTTTTCTTTCTCTCCTGCATCCCCTTGCTTACAAATATCTCAATAAATATGAGTTTCATAAACAATGTTTTGTACCATTTAGACCACTGATCAAAAAACAAAAACCCCCTAAAAGTAAAATAAATAAAATGGTGCAATATAAACTCAATGTTAAGTTAAATACACATGAAAAACCAAGAGTCAAGCAAGGTTCTTGGCTGCTAAAGGTACAGGGCATTTATAATGACAGGGTGGGCAATCCACAGCCTAGAGACCAAATCTGGCCCATGCCTCTTTTTGTACAGTTTATAAACTAAGAATGGTTTTGCATGTTTAAATAGCTGAGAGAAAAGAGCCAAAAGAAGGATATATGAACTCTAAATTTCAGCATCTATACATAAAGTTCTGTTGGTACACAACCATGCTCATTTGTTTACGCACTGTCTGTGGCTGCTTTCAGGCTACAAAGACAGAGGTGAGTAGCTGCAATAAAGACCATGAAGTCAGCAAAACCTACAACATCTACCATCTGGCCCTTTACAGAAAGTTTGCTGACCCCTGGGGTTCTTTAGGGAGACTTTCTTCTTCCTCAAGGAATAAGGAGTAAAGATGAAGACCCACTTGAGCCAAAATCAGTCACCAGCAGAGAGAGCTGTACTCATGCCACAAGCCTATGCTCAGAAGGGAGTCATCAGTATTAATATCTAATACCGGGAGATGCCAGGTACATTCCTTGAGTGTTGATTACTATGTTCCAGACACTGTGGTAAAAGTTCTAAAGCACTGCACTAAAGAAAGAAAAAAGATATGGGTAAAACTAATTTTGCTAACATATTTTATTTAACCCAATATATCCAAAATATTATCATCGACCATGTAATCAATATAAAAATTATGAGTTTTATTGCATTTTTTGGTACTAAGTATTCAAAATCCGCTGTGTATTTCATACTCACAGCCCATCTCAATTTCTAACAGCCACATTTCAAGTGCTCGAAAACCACATGTGGCTAGTGGCTACCATACTGGATGGTGCAGCTCTAAAGCATTACCTCATTTAATCCTCACAACAATGCTATGAGGTAGGTACTACGATGCTAGAGTGCAATTTCAGTGTGGATCCAGAGCTCCCATTCAGACCCACTGCGTCTCCCAAACAGTACAGGACAGACCCAGCTATTCTTTCCAAAACAGTAGCACAAACACAACCTCATATTCCCTCCCTGCCCCTCCTCTGTGGCTCCCTGCACTTTCATGTTACTATTTTGATACACCCACTCTTTCATCTTTTCTCTCTTATCCACGTTGTTATCACCTCGAGCCCCTCTACAGTCGTGTAGGCAACTATTCCTCTTCATCCCAATAGAATCACTTGCAGCATTCATACCACACTCCCGGCTTCCATGCCCATGGCAGACACAGCTAATCCAGTAAACCCAGGTTTGAGTTGAAACTGTCAACACAGCACTCCAACAACCTATCAGCTCGGGTTGGCACATGAAATGAAGCCTACTTTGCAACCTCTCCCACCAACTTGAATTGGCACATGAAATGAAGCACAGGGACAAGAACTTTGTGTGGTCACCAAATACTTACGTTACCCGGCATTGTGTTATATACAATCTGGTACCCAATGAATGTTTGAAATGCTCAAAATAATAAAATGCTCTGTTGGTCTGTAAGAGCTTGGCCAAAAAAAAAAAGAAGAAGAAGAGGAAGAAGAAGGGAAAAAAAAAATAAAATGCTCTGTCTTAACTATATTCCTGAGGAGATTTAACACTTACTACAGTGAAATTTACGTTTATAGTACTAAATCATTTTTGCCGGCTACATTTTCATAAATGTAAATTCCTGACATGGCCCTGCTAAAAGGAAGCTACCAGGTGCTGTTTAAAAACTTTCCTCCCTGTTTATTTCCAAGTTCTTTACTACTCTGGTTTTCAGATTTTAAGTCATCAATCATTTCTTCAGAACTAAAGGCCCACCCACCTGCCCACTATCTACCTACTGCTACTCCCCGCATCAAATCTTCTTTGACCAGTGTCACCCTGAGCCTTGCAAGGGAAGAAAGTCAATGCATAGAATTTTCCCAAGGGAAGTGAAAAGTAGAAGAGACAAAGCAAGATCAGGATCCACCATAATCTTCCTCCCCAAGTTCTGTCACTGTACCTTTGGCATGATGGTCATCTTAGCCCAGACGGGGAGTTACAATTCCACTTCTCACACTGACAACCACAGCAGTAATAAAGTGACCCTCTCAAGCTTCGACTGAGGCTTAGCACCATAAACAGCCCTTTCCTCCTCTCTCCTCCCTGTGCCTCCTCCCCTAGATTCCAATACAAGTTCCAGCCTTCATGTTCCAATTCCCCACCATTCAGCAGTGACCCAGTTTAGGGCACCACCAGGGAACTTCTCCAATCCTGTGTTTCTCTCTCCAATGTGCCACTGCCTTTAATGTTTACCCCCACTTCCTATCAAGTGGTGGCCAGATCTGTGCAATTTAAAGGTAAGTAGATAACTATGGCAAAGTTTTCCTAGAACTGCATTTCAATTTTACTTTTCATCTCAGTCTCATACCTCAAAATATTTCTTTCCTTACTCATTCTCCTATATTTTTTTCTTTCATCAAAGGAAAAGTACAAGTTTTTTTTTTTAAGGATAATCCACTCACCTGTGCTCCTAATCCTGAACCCACCACTTGTGGCCCCTCCCATTTGCATTAACCACTTTTACCTCTCTACTGTGCCCTTTAAGAGACCATTCCCCTCTCTCCCTTCAACCGCCAAACTTCTGGAAAGAGTGGAATCCCTTTCTAATTATATTTTGTCACCATCCATTTATTCCTTACAACTTGCTTTTCCTCCCAACATTCAATTTAAAACCATTCACTTAAGGGTCACCAATGTTCTTTCCTCTGTCCTGCTCTTCTGTGACCTTCTGAGATACTTGATACTACTGAAACCTTCCTTCTTAAAATTTTTTCTTCCCTTGGCTTCTGAGACATCTCACTGTCTTCAATCTACCCTCCTCTGACTGCTCACTGTCTACCCCTGTCATTAACTCATTTTCTTCCTCCCAAGTTTCTCTCATCCGTCTTGTTCTTTCCCTAAGCTCTGTCTCTCCTGTGCATCTCATGTGCTCCCAGGACTCCAAAAATTGTCTGCCTCTATGAAAACAATGCCTCAGACTCTCTCCCCAGCTACAATTTCAAAGCTATCTGCTGGACATCTCCACCGGGATGTCTCCCCAAACTCACAGCCGAAGCAGAATGAAACATCTTTTCAGAAAACACATACACAAACCCCTATCTCCTTCCCATGACTGCCACTCCCAGCCGGCAGCTCTTGCCTCAGGCACACCCTTCCCTTCTCTAATATGGGAAATAACTGTTCCCTCCAAATGCCAAATACGTCAGCAGAGGTGGGACATTTATGAATGGACATCTGTATACCTCTGCAAGTCCAAGGTAACAGTACCAGGCACAGAGTGACACAGAAGAAGCACTATTTACAAACCACACTGAATTTTTTATACAAACAAAAAATAAAAACTGCTCCAGCTTCTGCACTTTTAATATTATACGTTATCCTTCTGGAACCCCTGAATCTCCTCTTCCTCTAATGCCTCCCTTTCTCTTATGCCCCATGCCCAGCTCATTCATGTTTCACAGACGGCAAATAATCAATAACTAATAAATTAATGGGGGGAAATACCTTTAGTTTCAGCATGGTAAAGCCCGCTTCACAGAACATAAAGGATCAACAGTAACCCAGCCCCAATTCTTACAGGATCTGATTTCTATTTCCACCACAACCCTTCAGTGAGTCACTAGGACAGTGACTCACTCAGTGTTAGAAGAGGAGTGGCACATGTTTAGCATGGAGTTTAAAGAATCAGTGTGTTCACTTTCAACTTCTCCCAATCATTGATTCACAGTCAAACCCCAAGATATGTTTCTCCGCTGCTGAAAATTACCACCAATGCTTAGGGTTGAGGGCTGCTCAAAGGCCAACACGGAAGTCCGGGAGGGGCCTTCTCTTAGCTGCCATGAATCATCATCACAGGCTTGCAAGGGCATGCCACTCGCCCCCAGGCTTTCCAGTACCTGGCTGAGTACAATTTGTGGGATGCTGGAGGGAAGTCGTTCTCATTTTAATATGGCTAACAATCACCTGTGGTAATGGTGGAACATACAGTTTACATTTCTGAACCTTACCCCTGTTTAGAGGGGGGCCATGAATCCGCATTTTTAATGAGTATGACTTGCACTTTGAGAAACACAGCAACAGAATTTAGTTTTTAAAAGATCTATGATGCTTCTAGCCCCTAGTCCCACCCCCTCCCCTTATGCAGAACCATTAGTCCACAAGGAGCATCTCCACCTTGAGCTAAAACAAACTTGCACAAATACACGAGTATGTGTTTTTAAATGCTTTAGTTAGCCTTATTTTCTTCTGTATCAGAAGAATCAACATTTGCAAATGTATCTTAGGTCCTACACACAGTTCTCTACGTTAGGAAAGTTTCCTAGAGTATAATGGAAACAGCATTGGACTGCAAATTTGGGAATCTGAGATGTTTCCAGCTCTGCCACCAATAGGCCATTTGACCTCAGACAAATCCCCAAACATCATGCCTCACCTCAGACTCCTCAGCCATAAATTAGGTGATTGAATTGGCTTGTCTTTGAGGTCCCTTCCAGCTCCAAAATGCTATGAAGCTCAAAGTAAATTAAGAGAAGAGCTGGCATTTCATTTTGCAATTATTTAGATCCAAGTTAGATTTCGTTAGGTCCAGGTCTAAACTACTGCAAGCAAATGTGAAAATGATTTTAGAGGAAGATGCCTATGCAACATTACATCAATATCTGAAAATGAAACAAACAAAAAAATATTTCACTCTCTTCCAAGCAATGGAAAACCTTATGGTCTCTGGCCTTCAGACAGAACCAACTTCAAATTCAGCCTTCACCATTTAACTGAGTTAACCCAGGAATATTAACTGTTTTCTCTTAGCCTTAGTTTCTTCACCTCCAAACCGAAGATAAGAATGCCTACTTCACAGGGCTTTTGAAATTAAATACTGTGCATAAAGTCCTTGGCACTATGAGGAAACTAATATTTAATATGTTAAATCTCTTCCCATTCCTTCTTAGGAATGTGCCTTTTGTAGAGTTCTCAGTTCAAGAACATCCAAATAGGTGATTAATAATTGCCTTTGACCCATAAATTGTTGCCACTCTCTTCTAATAACAATAGCTCCCATTTTCTTGAACAATTCCTATGAGTTACGTGCTTTAAATATGTTACCTCATCTAATCCTGACAATAACCATATAATTGTATAAGGCAGAAACCACTATTTTTCAGGTGATGAAACTGAAGCCTGGTGAGATCATGACTGC
>CM052441.1:67709248-67729418 GCA_028533085.1 Varecia variegata
ACACAATCAATCCCCAATAAATGTAGAATTAATATAGTAAAAAATGAATAACTGTAATGCAACCAATGCTGCTGACCTCAAGAGAGGAAATGTAAATAAAATTTCCCCCATATCTGTCAAACAAATAAATGAACTCTTCCCTGAGAAAAAGCCATGCTTTTCTGCCTTTATTAAGGGCAATTTTAACCCTTTGGTTATTACTATTTCTGACACAAATGAAGCCCAAAATACATTCTGGTTATAGCCAATCACACCCGACCCCGGGGATTTCTAAGAAGTCCAGGACTGCTGGAAATGAGCCACTCAGAAACTATCCTGCTCCTGACCCAGCTCTGCCAGAAGATAACTCTGTATTAAAACCAAACTTTTCTTGGAGGCCCTCATAAGAAAGTGATGAAACAATCAGATCTAAAATATATTTATTATATTAATATTTGTTTTTGTTTATGTGATGGGGAAAAACAAAACAAAACGTGAATCCTATGAAGATCCACACCCAGCTGATTAGAAAGTCATCATTTACCTACATATTGTTACAACTGGAGAAGTCAGATAAAGCAAAGGATGTGAAGACAAGGAGGAAGAAATGTCTTCATCCTTAAGTTCTAACTCCACAGGAAGCATCTGCTCTAAGAACAATAGCTCCCAGCCTCTGCTAATGGAGTAGCAGAGCTTTCTCCTTTGAAAGAGGAGAGTGCTCCTAGCAATGGCATTTTCTTTTTTTTTTTTTTTTTTTTTTGAGACAGAGTCTCACTCTGTTGCCCAGGCTAGAGTGCCATGCCATCAGCCTAGCTCACAGCAACCTCAAACTCCTGGGTTCAAGTGATCCTCCTGCCTCAGCCTCCCAAGTAGCTGGGACTACAGGCCCGCACCACCACGCCTCGCTAATTTTTTTCTGTTTTTAGTAGAGATGGGGTCTTGCTCTTGCTCAGGCTGGTCTCAAACTCCTGACCTCAAGTGATCCTCCCACCTCAGCCTCCCAGAGTGTTAGGATTACAGGTGTGAGCCACCACACCCAGCCAAAATGGCATTTTCAATGAAACTGTACATCAACAGAGTCCAAAACAACCCATCAAAGAAGGAGCATTTTCTCTCCTTTTTCTTCAAAGATCCATTTTGCTCCAGGATAGTACTGTCCAACCCAATCTTGAGCACTTAAGCTTTCCTAGGGGCATATGAGGAACTCTCCTCCCAAAAGAAAAATCTAAGAATAAAGTTAAAAACCAAGCCACAACAGCGTGCACCCCCAGTGCAGGTACTATCTGTTGCAGAAAAGAGAAAGAAGAGAGAGAGATAATGGAGATTGCAGAAATGACAATAACAGGAGGAATTCTAGAATAAGAGTATGTAAAAGTCAAAGCAAAGGCCAAATATTTATCAAAATTATCCACATCCAGGTTATTCTGGACCTCTGCATTATGTAAAACTGCCATGCTAATAGAACCAAAATTATAAATTCTTAATGAATAAATAATGGACGTGGAACTACCTTAAGTATTGTCTCCTGTGATTTCGTATATCAAATTTTTCTTTACTATCATAGGATCAGGATTTATTCATTTTCAGAAATGACAGTTTAATAACAAAAGTTGAGTTCTATACCCATGTAAAAAAAAAATGAGGCTTTCTGCATCTTCCTCTGCAGTATTATTATACTAATAACATTAACAGTTGTTGCACATTGAGTGCCTAATAGGTACTACATACTGCTTTCAACTTTGTAACTGTCCTAGGAAGTCAGTTTCATTATCTCTGTTTTACATGTAAGGAAACCAAGGCTCTGAGCAGTTAAGTAACCTGCCCAAGATCAGACAACTACCTAGCGGAGTAGTGCTAGGATTCAAACTCAGATCTCCAGGGCTAACCTATACTCCCTCTTCCGGGAAACAAGGCCTCCCACCTCCCTGACATTGTTCCCCTGAGGAACAATGAGGAAGTGGCCTAGCCCCTGTACACACCATCTCTTCCTGGCTCCTACCCAAATTTACCTACCCAGTCAACTTCCAGTGAGGAAAGAACCACAGAACATAGATGAACTTTTATTTTTAATCTCATTTCATGCTGGTTTTAATTTCTCTATGCTGGTAAAGAATAAACATTTACATGATGAACTGTTCTGAAATCCCATCCACCCTCCATTGTGTGCCCATAAATGATTTTTCTTAAAAAAAACATTATAGGAAGTTATGCCTCAATTTCTAGCCTCTGACTAAACATGCAAACATGCTTCTGGTTAACAGTGTTTATATTTGGGTGATAGGATTATGGGTGATTTTGGTTTATTTCCTTTACTGCTAGTGTTTATCGAGTTGTAAGCACTGAGCATATATCGCTTTTGCAATCAGAAAAAAAATAGGATAAATGTTCACTTCAATGAAAAAAAGTTTAGGTATTTAAGTATTTATCCCTTCCCCCCAAATTATTTTCCCCTTAATATTGAAAAAGAAGACATTCATTGGCCCAATTTAATCCTGGTCCAGGTAAGAACCCGAACTTGAAACAAGAGATGTTAGTTCTTTTATAAAGGTTTCTGTTTTCATGCTGTTTTTTTCCTGCTACTTTAAAAACTAAGAAATATTCCATAAAACTGTATTTCAACTATTGTGTAGCTCTTCTTTTCCTTCCCACAGGCCTATTTTGTTAAATACTCTGCACCCAATAAATTTGGGTCTGTGACAGAGACTAGCTTTTAACTACGCCCATTTCCTCTTCTGGGGGACACACTAGCCTACATTTCCCAGCCTCCTTTGCCGTCTGAATATGAGCAGTCTTGACATGAGCTATTTCTAGGCTAGCCCATAAAAACCTCCTGCATGAGTAACTCCATGCTCTTCTCCTGCAGTCTTGGAAGCCGCATGTTTAAGATCATAGAGTCACAAAATGGAAGGAACCTGGGTCTCTGAATCTCCACTTGGAAGAGCACCCAGGAACACCACTTGGGAGTGAAAATTAAAAGTATACTCTGTAAGCCAGTGCAAATTTGGGGTTCCTCTGTTCCGCTACCTAACACATGGCCTTATTAATATATTCCAGTTATTACTGCAGAAAGGTAAGACTCTACACTGTTTATCTTACCTTTTTCAAAAACTCCTTCTGCTTCCAGGACAGACACAGTGAGGTTTGCTGCTACCTTGAACAGCTCCGCCTTCACAGTGACCTGCGAGGGACTGTGTTCCAGAAGATCTACCCCAATGGTCACATTTCCTCCGGGCCTGATGATCCCTGGGGCTGTCACCAGAAACTGGGACCTAAAGAGTCCCCAACAAGGGAAAAACAAAGTTTCTTATCCTCATATCTCCATTCTTTTGTGACCTTCAATTTTTATGCATAATGAGATAGATGCTCCATACTGTGCCAATTGCGGTTATTCCAATTAACATCCCCTCAGTGCTCTATTTAGCAATTGCATTGAAATGCTACTGAAACAACAATAATTCCCATAAATCAATTTTAATGCAGTAATTCATGCCCCCCTACTAGACGAAGGCCTGTGTTACTATTTCCTACAAACAGCACAGGAGGAGCCATGGTGTAAATGGCTTACACTGGGGCATGCAGAAGTTTTTGGCGCATAACTCTAAGCTTCTCCCTTACAGACGACCTCATCCAGAGTGATTATTTTCTTGGTTAAAAAAAAAAAAACCTAGGATTTTGCCTGTTTTTTATACAAATTTTTATGCTTGGGCATGCGCCCATGAAAATAATCATCTAACCAATAGTATTGATTGAAATGCACCATCTGAAAATAAAATACCGGTAGTGAAATTTCCAGGTGTAGCAGAGAATAAAAGAAGTCACCAAAGCAGAACTTTCTCTGCCGGGATCTAAGAGTTAGGGCTCAACTGCAAAAATCTTTAGGAATGGAGGCTTTCCACTATTTGGATGCTCTCATTAGTTATCTTTCTACAATGTCTGCACCTAAACCCATACTTCAGTTCGCTCAGCCACACTTGGCAATGCCAAAGTTAAGACATCCTGTTTGGAAAAGATATATCAAATGTCTTTCAGAAAAGAAGGCACGTTATTTGGGAGCAAACAGTTGAGAAGCAAAAGGCAGAGGCAACGTGAACTAAAAATAAAATGACTCTTTAGAAAGTTGTTATGGCTAGGGAGGCGGGTAATCGACTTCATGGGTAGAGAAGGTAACTGTCCCATGGAGAGCCACGCTGAAGCGCCCTACGGTCATAGCTCCAGGCCGGTGCCGGGCTGGGGACTGCAGCCGCGCGACTCCCACCCGCTGCCGCAGAGCAGCTGCCGCCTCCGGGAGCCCAGGCCCGGGCGGCACAGCAGTCCCCGCCGCCCGCGCCCCACCCCCGCGCGCCCTAGTCCCTACCCGGGGGCCGCGGCCACCGCAGCGGCGCACACGCAGAGAAGGTGGGCGGCGGTCAGGAGCAGGGGACCCTGCATCTCGGCGGCGTCTGCCTGCGCGACCGTCCGCTGCCGGGGAAATTCGCGGGCACTGTAGGGCGTGGCTTGCCACCTCCTCCCTGAGTATTTTTTCCCCTGACTCTGGAGTTTAGTAATCTGAAATGGGCGCGACTAGAAGCCGAGCGAGAGATCTAAATTGAGACGGGACTTCGAAGCTCCACCCCTCCCACCCGCATCACAATGGCGCTTCTCGTTGCTTTGGCAAATATCGCAAATCCAGGGGGTTAGAAAGCAGTCTCCAAACGCGGTCAGCCCAACCTGGCCGCAGCATCCCTGCCGGCCGCGCGGAACAGAGGGCGCCCACTTCCCCAGCCCACCGGGTTCCTCGGGCTGTTTACACTAGCGCGCTAGCAGCGATGCCCGCAGTGAATAAACAGGCCCATCCTTGTGAGGAGAAATTCACAGCAGCTATGTGAAGTGGAAAAAAATCAATCATTGTCCTCCAGACTATGAGTCAGAATTTGAGAAATGGCAAACACACACCCCCCCCCCCCACACACACACATTCCCGCCAAACAGGCATATTTCCTGTGTACTTGCTTAATGTATATGAATGGGGACAGAGAAAAACTTTTTTTCCTTAAAACAAAAATTGAGGTACACTGCTTTCCCCTCCAAGAAAATGTTTTGGTTTCTCAGCTTTAAAAGAAAGAAAAGAAAAGAATTCTGGCACGTGCAGAAGTTAGGTGTTGCTACTTGGAACCCTAAGAAACAATTGACTGGGAAGATGATTTTATACTTTTGGCTATCTCTAAACACATTTGCTACAGAAAATATTCAGTAGAACCGTAAAGCTTGGAGCAATCTGTCTAAACACAATTAGGGTTGGGGTGGCTCTACTGTAGGAATGAAGGTCGGTGTCCTGCAGTGCCCGACCGTTACTGATCGCCAACTCTTCACGGTCCTCGCTGGTCTGCAGCTCCTTTCCCCTGCTCTTTGGCACTGCCACCATCTTCAGATGACTCAGGTTTCACCATGACTACACCATAAAAGCAGGGAAGTTCCAGAAACTGTTGGAAAACAAGCACACTCAGTCCCTGACAACTTAAACTTTCTAATTCATGGAGAAGTTTTAAATGGTGACATTTTAATATGGGGCAAAATGCAAACGGGAAAGAAGTCAGCAAAGGGACATCTCATGACAAAGCAACGTGCTAAATAAGGGGGAAAGTAGCACCTAGACGAACTGTGGTTTTTGGAGTCCCAGAACTTGCTTTCCTCCCTTTCCTGTTCCACCCTCTTTCTCCCTGCTGAACAGCTTGCCCTTGTGTCCTCTCCTACAGGCAGCCTATCTTTAGTGGCCAACTTCCTGTGCAGGCAGGACTTGGGAACGGCAAAAAGTGTTCCGAGTGGATCCCTGGGGGCACACCTGTTCCTCACACAGCTGTTTTTGCTAGTGTGGTCTCCTCACATCTGCTGGTCAAAGAGGAGGACCAGGGTCAAGCGTGGGTTAAGTGCCAAGGTCCAGATTGGTGCCTCTCACACTCCAATGTGTATGAGAATCACGTTAAAATGCAGGTGCTGATTCGGCAAGTCCAAGGTGGGAACTAAGATTCTGCTTTACTTCAACAGACAGCGGGCCACAGAGAGTCTACAGGCAGGGGATATTTGTGGGCACTTGGATGAGCAAAGGAAATTGATGAGACTGAGAAAATTCTTCTCAAACATTCACTTCATAGAGGTGGGTCAATAAATTCAGGTTCATTCTAGAGACAGGCAAATATAAGAGGGACTACAAAAGATTCGTTGATAACGTTGCATTCCATCCAAGAAGACTTACAGAAAGGCTTGGAATCACCTAGTTGTAGTGTCGAGCCTATAGTCGCTATAAGTCAACCAGAGGAGAAAAGCTAAATGTGGATAAGAGCAAGGAAAAATTGATGGAGAACTAGAACCCATGTCTCTCGTACTATCTCCAACTTCAATGTCTTGGGAAACCTGCAGGAGAAAGCTGAAGGGGGAGATCTTCTGAGAACTGGAAGAGCTATAGGCCTGATTGCTGCCCCACAACCACAAAGCGAACTAGCACATAAGTAACAATATAGGCAAGTGTTCCCACCTGCCTAGAACCCTAACCCACCTTCAGAGAGTAAAAAACACTTCTGGCCAGGCATGGCGGCTCACGCCTGTAATCCTAGCACTCTGGGAGGCCAAGGCAGGTGGATCATTTGAGCTCAGGAGTTTGACACCAGCCTGAGCAAGAGCGAGACCCCGATCTACTAAAAAAAATAGAAAGAAATTATATGGCCAGCTAAAAATATATGTAGAAAAAAAATTAGCCGGGCATGGTGGCACATGCCTGTAGTCCCAGCTACTCGGGAGGCTGAGGCAGAAGGATTGCTTGAGCCCAGGAGTTTGAGGTTGCTGTGAGCTAGGCTGACTCCACGGCACTCTAGCCCAGGCAACAGAGTGAGAGGCTGTCTCTAAAAAATAAAAAATAAAAATAGAAAACACAGCTTCTGCTTCACTGCTGGCTTCCAAATTCATACAAAATGTCTTTTGTGGTGAGCACCAACTCAGAAGCATACAGGGAAGGGGATTCTGAGAATTTTACCTTCATCTTAGACAAGCTGGCACAGCACAAAGCGACCAAAGTCCATTCGTCATCAACTTGACATCTATATATACCGATTTAGCTATATTTCACTTCAGAAAAAGACAATCGAAAAATCATGCTTTCACCTAACATGATGAAACTATCCCTCATACAACCAAAATCAATATAATCTTCTCACCAAAAAAAAAAAAAAAAAAAAAATTATCTACCAGAGAAGAAGGAATCACAATTACTTTGAGTTCTGCAAAGTCCCTAATGCTCTAGTGCATGGTTTCAATTATTATAATTTGAACAGCAAAGTACTATTTAAGAAAGACACATTAATCTGAGATGACCTCTACCAATTGCTGGTTTGAAATTGATAGATGTCACCCAATGGAATGATTTATAAGCAAACTAATTAATTAATTAATTAATAGGCAAAGAAACAACCTTGAAATCACACCAACAGTAAACTTTTGTTTCAGATCCCAAGTCTGTGGGCCAGGTAAGGCAGCTCACGTTCTGTGTTTCTCCTCCTCCGCCTGGGAGCAGCATGCTGGGAGATGCAAGCTCTTCTCATGGCCATGGCGGAAGCACAAGAGAGCAAGCTCCACGGCTCAAGCATATTTTAGGTGCCTACTTACTTGACATTTGCTAAAATCTCATTGGCCAAAGCAAGCCCCATGGTCAAGGACAAGTCAAGAGTGGGTGGCATACTGCACCTTTTTGTTAGAGGAACTGCAAACTTAATTATATGGTAAAGAATATGGATGGAAGAAAACTGGAACCAATAATTCAGTCTACCACAGACAGTAACCAACATTTGCTCAAAGCTGTGTTCTGTTCATGAGGACTATGTTTCCATGAAGCACAATTAGCCTATCAAGGAATGAAGAGAGTGAGGAAGGGAGGAAAGTAAGAAGGAAGGAGAGAGAGAGAGAGAGAAAGAGGGCACAAGCACATGGTGGGGGGTGGCGGAGAGAAAGAAAGAAAGAGGAAACGAAGGAAGGAAGGAAGGAAGGAAGGAAGGAAGGAAGGAAGGAAGGAAGGAAGGAAGGAAGGAAGATGTATCTAAATTCATGAATGTGTAAGATTTTTTTAATTTATTCACTGTTGGAGGATGGGACAATATGAACTCATTAAAGGAAAAGAATTAAGCTTTATCCTGCTCTTCCTCTATTAACTGGATCACTGGATAATCCAATAGTAGATATGGGGAAATTTCTCTCTATAGAAGTTTTTCAGCTAATAAATATAAAATGAATATTAGAATAGCACCATATCACAACTCTTCACAAATGAGATCTATGCTAGTGCTGTCCAATACCTCTTCCTGTGACAATGGAAATGTTCTACATCTGCCCTAATACAGTAATTACTAGTAATATGAGGCTTTGAAATATGATTAGTGTAACTGAGAAATTAAATTTTTAACTTTAAGTGAATTTACATTTAAGTTGATACATGTGACTAACAGCTACCATATTGGATTGTGTAGACCTAAACAATGATCATAAATAGCTGCTAGTATCACAAATGGGGATATCCAGACACTACAGGCCTCCTGATAGAAGAACAAAGCATCACCTAAGAAGTGGTCTTGCCAAAATATCGAACCTGAATCTGACGAAGTCTCTAGATTCAAATGTCAACTTGCAAAGAAATATGAAAGAACATATTAGCAAAATCCAGACTGTGGGAAACTCTATCAAACAAGTAACCCAATTCCTTCAACAAATAAATTGCAAGGAAAAATAAAGGGAGGATGTTAGCAAGATGGTGGAATAGGAGTTTCCAGGGCTCATACCCTTAGAGGAACATCAATTCAAACAATCATCCACACACAAGAATACCTTCACAAGAGCTAAGGAATCCAGCTGAGAGAGTAAAGCACTGAGGTGGAACACAAAAATAAGAAAAGACACATTGAAGAAGATAAGGAGAACAGTTTCATATTACCCAAGTTATCCCTTTCCCAAGCTCACTCAGCACAGCATGGAATGGAGAGAGATAGCCTCCACATGGGGGAAAAAAGAGAGACATGAGAATCTGACTTTGCTGCAAAACTCAGCCCCAATCCCCCTCCAGTGAGCCCAAGTACCAGCCCACTCCAAGGCTCCAGGCTGCAGATCTGCCCCATGGACTCAGGCACCAGACCCACCCCGATGGATCCAGGCACCAGTGCCACTCTGGTAAACCTCAGCACTAGGCCGGCACCTGCAGACTCAGAATTAAGCCCATTTCCCATGGACCCAAGCACCAGGTCAGCCTCCGTGGACCCAGGCTTCAGGTGAGCCCTATATTAAGAAAATAATGAATAATGAATGTAAAAATAAATTAAATAGACACTAGAAAAACAATAAAACTAAGAGTCTGGTTTTTGAAGCAGTAAACAAAATTGGCAAACCTTTAGCTAGACAAAGAGAAAAAGAAAAGACTCAAATTTTTTTTTAATTTTTTATAATTTTTTAACTAGTTGATTCAGCAGGTGAGTTGTTGCATCAAATAAATGAAATTATAAGTGAAAGAGAAGACATTACAACTGATACCAAAGAAAAACACAGGATCATAAGAGACCACTATGAACAATCATACAACAAAAAATTGAATAACCTAGAATAAGTGCATAGATTCCTAGAAACATACAACTTACCAAGACTGAATCATGAAGAAATAGAAAATCTGAACAGACTAATAATGAGTAAGTAGATTGAATCAATAGTCAAAAACCTCCCAACAAAGAAAAGCCCGGAACCTGATGGCTTCCCTGGTGAATTCTACCAGACACTTAAAGAAGAATTAATACCAATCCTTTTCAAACCCTTCCAAAATAGTGAAGGGAAGGAATACTTCCAAACTCACTTTACAAGGCCAGCATTACCCTGATAGCAAAGCCAGACAAGGACACTATAAGAAAAGAAAATTATTGGTCAATATCCCTGATAAAATAGATGTAAAGGCCGGGCGCGGTGGCTCACGCCTGTAATCCTAGCACTCTGGGAGGCCGAGGCGGGAGGATCGCTCCAGGTCAGGAGTTCAAAACCAGCCTGAGCAAGAGACCCCCCCGTCTCTACTAAAAATAGAAAGAAATTATCTGGACAACTGAAAATATACATAGAAAAAATTAGCCAGGCATGGTGGCACATGACTGTAGTCTCAGCTGCTCGGAAGGCTGAGCAGAATGATTGCTTGCCATGGAGTTTGGGGTTGCTGATGCCATGGCACTGTAGCCTAGGCAACAAAGTGAGACTCTGTCTCAAAAAAAAAAATAGACGTAAAAATCTTCAACAAAATACAGCAAACTGAATACAACAGCACATTAAAAGAATCATACACCATGATCAAGTAGGTTCTAATCCTGGGAAGCAAGGATGGTTCAACATAAGCAAATCAATATGATATATGACATTAACAGAATGAAAGATAAAGATCATATGATCATCTCAATAGATGCAAAAAAATTTTGACAAAATTAATTCAACATCCTTTCATGATAAAAATTCTCAACAAATTAGGTATAGAAAGAATGTACCTCAACATAATAAAGGCCATAAATGGTAAGCCCACAGCTAACATCATATTCAGTGGTAAAAAGCTGAAAGCTTTTCCTCTAAGATCAGGAATAAGACAAGAATGCCCATTTTCACTGTTATTCCATATAGTACTAGAAGTCCTAGTCAGAGCAATTAACCAAGAAAAATAAATAAAAGGCATCCTAATCAGAAAAGAAAAAGTAAAATTATCTCTGTTTGCAAATGATATGATCTTATACATAGAAAACCCTAAAGACTCCATCAAAAACTGTTAGAACTAATAACAAATTCAGTAAGATTGCATGATACAAAAATCAACATACAAAAATCTGTTGCATTTCTATACACTAACAATGAGCTATCTAGAAAAAAATTTAAAAGACAATCCCATTTTACAAGAGTATCAAAACAAAATAGTTAGGAATAAGTTTTAAACAAGAAGGCAAAAGACCTGTACACTGAAAACTGTAAAACACTGATGAAAGCAATTGTATCAAAACAAAATACTGGGAAAGCCTACAGTAGGTTTTATCTATTAAGTGAACATTTAATAAATTACAGTGAAGAGAAGCTTTTTGAATGTAAGGAATGTGGAAAATCCTTTAGGACTTCTTCATGACTTAATCATCACTCTCAACTTCACACTGGTGAAAAACCTCATTAATGTTAAGAATGTGGGAAGGCCCTCAGTTATGCTAGTTCACTTTGGGGACATGGACATACACTGCTCAGATGCCTAGTCAGTTTCAGGAACACAGGACAGCCATTGGAATCCGATCACAGTCCAGCATGGAGGAGTTCACCATGGACCCGTGCGATGTAAGAAACATGGAAAGCTTTCACCATTCCCTTGGGTTTTCCTAAATATGTGAATCTTGGAATGCTGAAAAAAAAATACTTAGGAATAAATTTAAACAAGAAGACTAAAGACCTGTACACTGAAAACTATAAAACACTGATGAAAGCAATTGAAGAAGATACAAATAAATGGAAAGATATCCCATGTTGGAAGAATTAATATTGAATTAATACCGTTAAAATGTCCATACTACCCAATGTGAGCTACAGAGTCAACGCAATCCCTATCAAAATTCCAATGGCATTTTTCACAGAAATAGAAAAAAATTCTAAAATTCACATGGAACCACAAAAGACCCCAGATAGCCAAAGTAATCTTGACCAAAAGGAACAAAGCTGGAGGCATCATACTACCTGATTTCAAAACAGCATGGTTCTGGCATAAAAACAGGCATATAGACAAATGGAAAAAAATAGAGAGCCCGGAAACAAATCCACACATTTATGATCAATTGATCTTCAATGAAGGCACCAAAAACACACAATGTGGAAAAGACAATCTCTTCACTAAATGGTGTTGGAAAAACTGGATACCCTTCAGAAGACTGAAATTGAATTCTTATCTCACACCTTATACAAAAATCAATTCAAAATGGATTAAAGACTTAAATATAAGACATGAAACTACTAGTAGAAGAAAACCTATGGAAAAAGCTTAGTGACATTGGTCCAGGTAATGATTTTTTGCATACGACACTGAAAGCACGGGCAACAAAAGCAAAAATAGATGAATTAGACAAATGGGATTCCATCAAACTAAAAAGTTTCTGCACACCAAAGGAAACAATCAACAGAGTGAAGAGACAACCGACTGAATAAGAGAAAATATTTGCCAATCATATGTCTAATAAGGGCCTAATATCCAAAATATGTAAAGAACTCAAACAACTCAATAGCAAGAAAACAAATAGCCCAATCAAGAAATGAGCAAAGGCCGGGCGCGGTGGCTCACGCCTGTAATCCTAGCACTCTGGGAGGCGCTCACGCCTGTAATCCTAACACTCTGAGAGACTGAGGCAGGAGGATCGCTCAAGGTCAGGAGTTCGAAACCAGCCTGAGCAAGAGCAAAAGAAATTAGCCAGACAACTAAAAGTATATAGAAAAAATTAGCCGAGCATGGTGGCGCATGCCTTTAGTCCCAGCTACTCGGGAGGCTGAAGCAAAAGGATTGCTTGAGCCCAGGAGTTTGAAGTTGCTGTGAGCTAGGCTGACGCCACAGCACTCTAGCCCAGGCAACAGAGCGAGACTCTGTCTAAAAAAAAAAAGAAAGAAATGAGCAAAGGATCTGAATAGACATTTCTCAAAAAGAAAAAAAAAGAAAAAAATACAAATAACCAACAGGTATATGAAAAATGTTCAATATCACTAATCATCAAGAAAATGCAAATCAAAGCCAAAATGAGCTACCTCACACCTGTTAAAATGGCTATCATCAAAAAAGACAAAAGTTAACAAGTATTGGCAAAGATGTAGAGAAAGGGAAGCACTTTGTACACTGTTGGTAGAAATATAAATTGGTATATCCATTATGGAAAACAGTATGGAGCTTCCTCAAAAAACTAAAACTCGAACTACCATATGATCTACCAATCACATTTCTGGGTATATACACAAAAGAACTGAAATTCGTATCTCAAAGAGATATCTGCACTCCATGTTTATTGCAGCACTATTCACAATAGTCAAGCTATGGAATTAACCTAAGTGTTCATCAACAGATGAATGGATTAAAAAAAATGTGAGACACACACACAATGTAATATTATTCAGCCTTAAAAAAGAAGAAAATCCTAGTATTCACAACAACATGAATGAATCTGAAAGATATTGTGCCTAGTGAAATAAGCCAGGCACAGAAAGACAAATACTCTGTGATCTAACTTACATGTGTTATCTTAAAAAGTCAAATTTATAGAAGCAGAAGTGGAATGGTGGATAACAGGTACTGGGGATGGGGAAAACGGAGATATTGGTCAAAGGGCAAAAAGTTTCAATGATGCAAGATGAGTAAATTCTGGAGATCAAATGTACTGCATGGTGTCTATAGTTAATAATACTGTATTACTGTGTTATATGGTAACTATGTGAGGTGATAGATATTATAATTAGCTTGTTTGTAGTAATCAATTCACAATGTATATGTATATCAAAACATCACATTGTACAACTTAATATGTAAATTTTTGTCAATTATACCTCAATAAAGCAGGAGTTAGAAAAAGAAAGAATG
Organism: Varecia variegata; assembly: GCA_028533085.1. Classification (NCBI taxonomy): domain Eukaryota; kingdom Metazoa; phylum Chordata; class Mammalia; order Primates; family Lemuridae; genus Varecia; species Varecia variegata. The sequence continues at coordinate 67,722,837 of CM052441.1, forward strand.
GAAAGAAATGATGGATTTAAACAGATTTTTGGTTTTTGGACACCCCCTAACCATTGCCTTAGGAATGAACACTATACATTGGCCACTGAAAAGCTATCCATTCCCTCCCTCTCCTGTGTAATGCTTTGCCAGAGAGATTGGAAAGCTAAAATAGGCAATTTTCTAGGCTCGATCCAGTTAGATGGGGCCACATGACATATTTCTGCACAATGAGATGTAAAATGAAGACTGCAGAGAAAGCAATGTCATTTCTGAATAGAGACAACACTTCAAGGGAGCAAGCCTTTGGCTCTTTGACTTTCATCCTCCCCAGAACCCAGGCATCATACTTTGTAACTCAGAAGACAAAAGCCACCAAGAAGGAAAGATTGGGAAGAAAGGTGGAAAGCACTGGGTCACAGAGTGCACAAACAGCTGTGGCAGCCCTGGGCTGCTCCTAATGCCCCCTTCCTCTGTGGGAGGACACTCCTGAGTCAGTGCCAGACTGTCAGGTGTGGACCTTTCTCACCTGAGACTCTTCCCTTGGGCAAGTTTGGCCAGCTGCATGGCGAGCCTGCTACTGCCTCAAAGCTCTCTGCAGCTAATTCTCTGTCTCTGCTCCTGCACAACATGAAAGCTAATCTTTCACATCCTGTCCGCCCCCACAAAATACAACACACCCTTGAGGTCAATGATTTCTACCAAGGTTAAGCCTTCTTGGTATTAGGGCAATTTCTCCACCTAAATATTTTTCTTTTGAGTATGGCACACCCTTCTACTGGCATATGTTAGTCAAAAGTATCATCAGTTAAGCTTCAGTGGCTGTCACAGGGTTATATTTACCTCCTTGTGCTAAAATGTGTTTGCCTGTTGAACTTGTAGCAAATCATAGACTGTTTTCAAAAGGGAATTGTATAAAGAAAAAGAATAAAAGCCAATATAAATGTAATTACATAAATCTGTACCTAATATATTTAGAAAATAAAATTTAGTCAATAAACAAAAATAAAAATGGCTTGAAATGGAAACAAACAAAATAGAAATAAATCATGAATCCACTCATATCCCTGGGTTTGTGGTCTCTAGCTTTACTCTCCTTGGTTACTTGCCTTTCGGTCTTGGACTCAAATCTTTTTCAGTCACACACAGTTTTATCTTCTTCTAAAAAAACCACTATCTTAAACTTTCCATGTACAACATGATTCACCAAAAAAACCACTGAAAAACATTTACAAGGTCATTTTCTCATTTGTTTTTCTCTATTGTTACTAGTATTGAAATATAAAATGCTGCCTTTCCTTGCTTGATAAAATATTAAACTTTTGCACAGTGGCTCACGCCTGTAATCCTAGCACTCTGGGAGGCCGAGGCGGGAGGATTGCTAGAGGTCAGGAGGTCGAGACCAGCCTGAGCAAGAGCAAGACCCCGTCTCTATTAAAAAATAGAAAGAAATTAGCTGGACAACTAAAAGTATATAGAAAAAATTAGCCAGGCATGGTGGCGCATGCCTGTAGTCCCAGCTACTTGGGAGGCTGAGGCAGGAGGATTCCTTGAGCCCAGGAGTTTGAGGTTGCTGTGAGCTAGGCTGACACCATGGCACTCTAGCCTGGGCAAAAGAGTGAGACTCTGTCTCAAAAAATATATATATTAAACTTTTTAAAAGGACCCAAGGGGACAAAATTAGGGATGTTTTAACCATAAACTGCAGAACCTTTTAAAAGTGAGCTTAAGAAACTTTTGGAATATAACCATTTTTCTTTAAAATTTACATTAAAAATGGTGATTTGTTTGAATTTCACATGACAACTCTTGTTAGCACAATACGCTTTGTTAGACTCAATTCTGACATTATCCCATCCATCCTGGCTTGACTTGCTTTGCTACGCAGTCCTCACCTGGATACTTACCCTGGGCCTGTGCCGTTCACACATGTAGCTCATTTTGGCTTCTGCTCGCCCTCCTAGGCTCAGCTCTGCCCCAGAGCCACCCAGTTGCTATTCCCAGCTCCTAGCTTTCACAGGCACTACAGGCGCAATTAAGATTCCTAGAGGGCCTGTCACCTCACCGCCACCACCACCACCACCAAACTAGTCTTGTGTGTTATCTCTGACAGGAAGATGGTGTTTTCATTTGAGATATGTTAAAAAATCAGATATGGAGGACTTCATTTCAGATGCTTCTTTCGATTATTGAAGTATTTTATTATTACATGCCGCCTTTTTCTTCTTTTATTTTTAACTAGGCACAATCTGCAGATAAAGGACCATCAGATACTTCACTAAGAATTCCTGGGCTTTAGCCCCAGAGGACATCCCACCAAGAAAGAACAAATTGATTCAGGTAGCCCTTACGTCTCCAGGAGTCAAACAGTAGCAGAAATTTCTTGCAAGGTTAGAAAATGAAGGGGTGTCCTGTTTCAAAGCCAAGATAGCATCCACGCATTTCCCTTGTTAGAGATAAGGCAGCTAAGAGAACTAAAGGCAGAGGGCTTCTGCATAAATGGTGAGCCACCCTCCTCAGCAATGGCCTTGGTAAAGGACAAGGACAAGTGCTGTCATGGGGGAGAAAGTGCTGGAACACTCAGACTGTCCCCTGCTCTCTGCTGTGCAGCCAGGGCATAATGGGTGAGCAGACCTCAGTGAGCTCCATCCAAGAGCATGCAGATAACTTGAGAATAGCCTTCTTGAGAGGGTTTTATGGTTTGGGTTTGTTCCTTTCTTCATTTTTCTTTTACTTAAAGACTAGGAATTATACAACAGTTGAACTCCCCTCTGTTCACTCCCGCAGTCCTATTCCTCTCCCTCACTAGATGCCGGGTATTGTGTGCCCAACAGCAACCTCCACTGTAATTTGGTCTACGTCCTTCCAGTCAACACTTTTGCTAGTCAGGTTGAGTATATTTTCATGTATTAATTGCGATTCCATTTTCATCTTCCATAAATTACCTCATGAGATCTTTTGTCCAGTTTGTATTAGGTTGTCTTTCTTTTTTTAATGGATTTGTAGAAACTTTACATATTCTGGATTCTACAGTGTTATCTTAATATATAAATTACAAATATCTTTCTCAGTCTCTTGATTTTGTTTATTCTATCCTTTGTGGTACAGAAGTTTTAAATCATAACAAAGGCAAATTCACCAAACTTTTACTTAATGAGCTGTACTTTATGTCTCTTCTGTTTAAAAATCTCTTCTGTTGCAAAGACATACAGTTATTTTCCTATATTTTCTTCAAATAGTCTTAAAATTTTATTTTTCACATTTAGGTTTTTAATCTAAGGTTTTTCTTTATGTACAGTGTGAGGAAGGTATCTAATTTTATTTTTCCATGTGAATCCACTGTCCCAACACATGTATTGAATAATAAATCTTTTTTTCCATTGATTTGTATCGCTATCTATAGTAGAATTTTCTAGTTGTTCTTCGATATCCCTTCTCCTCTTTCTTCTATAGTAAAGGAACTTTTAGCTGGAAACACAGGCAGCCAGAATTAACTACATTTCCCAGTCCTACTACAGCTGTGTGGCCATGTTCTGGCCAAGGAGTTGTTAGTGAAGGTAGTGTTTCACTAGCCCTACTTTCCCATCTCCTTTGAGAAATGCCCCCAGAGCGAGGAGGCATGCCTTTTCTAGATGTTTATTTAAGGGCCCCAAGAATAACATTAAGATAGTAAGGAAATAGCTCTGTCTTCTGGAATAGGACCACTTAGTCATTTGTGTTTGGAGGTCTAAAGGAAAAAAATGTGGAGGAAATTAGGGCTGTAGGTCCATAAGGTAACAAATGCTCAAATTCATCTAGATCTTACATTCTGAATCCAGGAAAAGCCTGCGGCAAATGGTCATCATCATGCCAGTGCCCACAGAAGCCAGACATAGAATACCGGCCGGAGTTTCCCCAGCGGCTGCCATTCTGCACCACCCTGCCACCTAGTGGTCACAGAGTTTGATGCAACAGGCTATTGGAGACACCACACGAGCCCCGCACAGCCGCATCCCTTTCTGTGCCGCAGAGTCAATATTTATCTATCTGGTAAAATTAAGGGGGAGAGGAGACGAGACAAGACACTTCTGTCTCAATGTGTCCTAGTCCATTCGGGCGGCTATAACAAAATACCATAAACTGACTAGCTTATAAACACAGAAATTTGTTTCTCACCGTTTTGAAGGATGGGAAGTCCACGAGTCTACCCTCATGATTGAATCATACCCCAAAGGTTCCACCTCCTAATATCATCACATTGGTGATTAGGTTTCAGTATGTGAATTGGGGAGGAGGAGTACGAGGAGGACACAAGCTCCATGTGACAATGGTAATATAGTTATTGATAAAATTAGGAAAAGATGTTCCCAATTATTTTTTAAAATGTAATTCTTATACCTGTTATATAATTAGAAGTCTACCTGAGACAACTGTTCAATGTCACTTCCTTAAACATCAAAGAAATGAACCATCAATAACCTCAGCTTACACCACAGTTAGATGGTTGGCTCACCCACACAGAATGCTAGGAAGGACATGAAATGAGACCATGGGGTTTCAGGATTACTACCCTGAACATAAATAACCATATATTCATCACTGTAGACATCACTATGGACAAAAGAAATTCAGTTTCCCTCAATAAAACATGAAGATAACTTCAACTCAGTGTCAAGCTCAACCTTAAGACAAATTCCACCCATCCTAAAATACTTCCATTTATACTTCCTAAAGAACAGATTTTCCAGTACCTGAAACTAGGACTAGGTTAGATATTCTGAAATAGTTTCCATTGTATTTAGACCTTTGTTGTGGAAAGGGTTTACTCTGGGATTCTTAGGGTAGACTTGAGTGATCTCTCAACTTCAGGTATCTCCAGAAGCAGTAGCTATCTGTGGAGGACAGCAAGCCACTAGGCAGACTCTGCAATGGTACTGAGTACAAATATCAGGACCAGGCCTTTAAGTTTGGAGCCCTGTGTGTGCAAAGCCATCCATGATTGAGACCTTTCATGGACCATTCATAGCTTTACCTCTAGTTTATGTGTACTCAAAAAGTATCACCAACCCCAAACTCTATGATGACACTAATCTCTGATTTAGAATTAATCAAGGCCAGGCACGGTGGCTCACGCTTGTAATCCTAACACTCTGGGAGGCCGAGGAGGAAGGATCACTTGAGCTTAAGAGTTCAAGACCAGCCTCAGCAAGAGCGAGACCCAGTCTCTACTAAAAATAGATAGAAAAATTAGCTGGGCATGGTGGCATGTGCCTGTAGTCCCAGCTACTTGGGAGGCTGAGGTAGGAGGATCACTTGAGTCCAGAAGTTTGAGGTTGCTGTGAGCTAGGCTGACACCATGGCACTCTAGCCCAGGAAACAGAGCAAGACTCTGTCATGAAAAAAAAAAAAAAAAAGAACAGAATTAACCAGGGCTGTCCTCTAATATATTGTGGATTTGTTTGTTTTTTATTTTTTGCTTGTTTTACTTTTAGGCCAGAAAATGTTCTTACTTCTTACTGACTGGAGATCATATATTAAAATAGGCCCACTGTAGGATAATGCTCAGTAACAGACTGAGCTTGCATGTTTAAGTGCAAAAGAGTAGAGAGAGGAGAATATACGTGAAGGGGCATCTTTTCCCCAGGTTCTGTGGGAAAGGAAGCAAATCTACACTCGTGGAATACTACAGTGCTCCAGGCATTGTTTCAACTTGTATACTACTTCAATTTTCAGACAAACTTAGGAACTTGAAAAGATAGTACCTAGATTCACATCCTTCCTCTGGCACCTCTGTCCATAAGCAAATTGCCCCACCCATGAGTTTTTGCTAGGAAAAACAAAAATCAACCCTGCAGTCCTCATAAAAGATATTTTTTTCTTATCAATTCACTGATGTTCTTCTACATGAAAAGTGTCGTATAAGGTCTACCTCTGTTGACATCACTATGGCTAAACTGGTAGCTTGGCTATACAAGGGACAATAATGCAACAAATAGAACTGTGAGGGGGATTTTTTCAAATAAACACAGATTAATGTAAAAGAGAATACAAATTTTAACAGATTACATACCTTTTCTCCAATTACTCTATCCCTCAAAATACTTTTGGAACTTTCCTCTTAGAACTGTATTCAGAGTTAATTCTTAAATCTCTCTCCCTCACACATGTCATTATTTTATACCCAGATCTTACAAGTTAAAACTGAGACCTCGTTAAAGTGCTTTCCTTTATACGTAAGGGTCACTGCACAGCATCATTAATTATGTATCTTACTGCTGCTGGTTTTTATTTCGGGTTGGGGGAGTACAGCAATCAATCAAATTCTCTAGACTAAGTTTTGATTTTCTGTTGTTGGATTTCGTTCCTTGGGGCTTTTGTATTTGTTTATTTGTTTGTTTGTTTCTATAAAAAGGGGCCTATTGATAGAGGTTGGAGTCATTTCACCAACTGAACCAATTCTGATGGAATTTTTTTAAATAGAAAGGATTGAGCTTAAATATTCTGATTTCTTAGCATTATAACTACTGACTTATAAGATTACAATTTTTATTCATGAGGAATTCAATTAAAAAGATAACCTAAACATGATTGCATTTCTCTTTTCACTTAAACTTCTTTTTTTTT